>JASMQC010000028.1:0-667017 GCA_031305395.1 Phytophthora citrophthora
TATAGTACACATCTGCATGCTCATTGGTCACTTTCCATATGGTGGTGTCATCGTACAACCATATAGACACTTGTCACTTCGTCGCATATAGGCGCATACATCGTTTCACTCGTAAGGTAGGCTTTACCAGCATTCTGAGTTATAAAGATCTCTGATTGGCTATAATGTGATGCTAAAACAGATGTATATACTCTCGAATAAAGGCAATGCGGCCAAAAGTGCACCCTTGCAAAATTTCAGGTCCACCAGAGCACGATGTGGTGAGATATGACTATCGATAAATGGCCATGCACAAATGTCCTTTTTATACACAGTAGACTGCTACACGCATGCTACATACAAATCACTGATGTGTGTCTTTTTTTTTTTTTTTTTTGAAAACAACGACTTTTGGCTTCGCTACAGGCCGAAATGTGTGTATGCTTGCATCGGACCAGGGCGCGGAAACGCCCAAAGTTCATTTCCAGAGGTACCGAATATTAAGTTTGGGTTTTCTGGACCCTTCGATAGAGGGAAAAGTGGACCCGCGATGCCTAAACTAAGGGGCGGAAATGCGCCCGAAAACCCTGGCGATAGATATCTATCGCCGAGATCATATATATAGCATCCGAGCGGAGCGGCGTCCGAGCGAGCGGCGCTTGTGTACCTTCGAGACGGCGCTGTGGGCTCAAAAGTTGGCGTTAGCGAGCAACTCGCAGTGCAAAACACATCTACAGATCGAGGCGGATCGATTGGTACTGGTGGCAGGTCCCCTAACCGCAACAACCCGTCGTACCGTCTATGTAAAGATTGTGGATCGACACCCAGGCGCGAGCAAGAAGATGGGAGCACGTGGCGAGCTACTATTCCCTTGAATCCAGTATAGTACACATCTGCATGCTCATTGGTCACTTTCCATATGGTGGTGTCATCGTACAACCATATAGACACTTGTCACTTCGTCGCATATAGGCGCATACATCGTTCCACTCGTAAGGTAGGCTTTACCAGCATTCTGAGTTATAAAGATCTCTGATTGGCTATAATGTGATGCTAAAACAGATGTATATACTCTCGAATAAAGGCAATGCGGCCAAAAGTGCACCCTTGCAAAATTTCAGGTCCACCAGAGCACGATGTGGTGAGATATGGCTATCGATAAATGGCCATGCACAAATGTCCTTTTTATACACAGTAGACTGCTACACGCATGCTACATACAAATCACTGATGTGTGTCTTTTTTTTTTTTTTTTTTGAAAACAACGACTTTTGGCTTCGCTACAGGCCGAAATGTGTGTATGCTTGCATCGGACCAGGGCGCGGAAACGCCCAAAGTTCATTTCCAGAGGTACCGAATATTAAGTTTGGGTTTTCTGGACCCTTCGATAGAGGGAAAAAGTGGACCCGCGATGCCTAAACTAAGGGGCGGAAATGCGCCCGAAAACCCTGGCGATAGATATCTATCGCCGAGATCATATATATAGCATCCGAGCGGAGCGGCGTCCGAGCGAGCGGCGCTTGTGTACCTTCGAGACGGCGCTGTGGGCTCAAAAGTTGGCGTTAGCGAGCAAGTCGCAGTGCAAAACACATCTACAGATCGAGGCGGATCGATTGGTACTGGTGGCAGGTCCCCTAACCGCAACAACCCGTCGTACCGTCTATGTAAAGATTGTGGATCGACACCCAGGCGCGAGCAAGAAGATGGGAGCACGTGGCGAGCTACTATTCCCTTGAATCCAGTATAGTACACATCTGCATGCCCATTGGTCACTTTCCATATGGTGGTGTCATCGTACAACCATATAGACACTTGTCACTTCGTCGCATATAGGCGCATACATCGTTCCACTCGTAAGGTAGGCTTTACCAGCATTCTGAGTTATAAAGATCTCTGATTGGCTATAATGTGATGCTAAAACAGATGTATATACTCTCGAATAAAGGCAATGCGGCCAAAAGTGCACCCTTGCAAAATTTCAGGTCCACCAGAGCACGATGTGGTGAGATATGACTATCGATAAATGGCCATGCACAAATGTCCTTTTTATACACAGTAGACTGCTACACGCATGCTACATACAAATCACTGATGTGTGTCTTTTTTTTTTTTTTTTTGAAAACAACGACTTTTGGCTTCGCTACAGGCCGAAATGTGTGTATGCTTGCATCGGACCAGGGCGCGGAAACGCCCAAAGTTCATTTCCAGAGGTACCGAATATTAAGTTTGGGTTTTCTGGACCCTTCGATAGAGGGAAAAGTGGACCCGCGATGCCTAAACTAAGGGGCGGAAATGCGCCCGAAAACCCTGGCGATAGATATCTATCGCCGAGATCATATATATAGCATCCGAGCGGAGCGGCGTCCGAGCGAGCGGCGCTTGTGTACCTTCGAGACGGCGCTGTGGGCTCAAAAGTTGGCGTTAGCGAGCAACCCGCAGTGCAAAACACATCTACAGATCGAGGCGGATGGATTGGTACTGGTGGCAGGTCCCCTAACCGCAACAACCCGTCGTACCGTCTATGTAAAGATTGTGGATCGACACCCAGGCGCGAGCAAGAAGATGGGAGCACGTGGCGAGCTACTATTCCCTTGAATCCAGTATAGTACACATCTGCATGCCCATTGGTCACTTTCCATATGGTGGTGTCATCGTACAACCATATAGACACTTGTCACTTCGTCGCATATAGGCGCATACATCGTTCCACTCGTAAGGTAGGCTTTACCAGCATTCTGAGTTATAAAGATCTCTGATTGGCTATAATGTGATGCTAAAACAGATGTATATACTCTCGAATAAAGGCAATGCGGCCAAAAGTGCACCCTTGCAAAATTTCAGGTCCACCAGAGCACGATGTGGTGAGATATGACTATCGATAAATGGCCATGCACAAATGTCCTTTTTATACACAGTAGACTGCTACACGCATGCTACATACAAATCACTGATGTGTGTCTTTTTTTTTTTTTTTTTGAAAACAACGACTTTTGGCTTCGCTACAGGCCGAAATGTGTGTATGCTTGCATCGGACCAGGGCGCGGAAACGCCCAAAGTTCATTTCCAGAGGTACCGAATATTAAGTTTGGGTTTTCTGGACCCTTCGATAGAGGGAAAAGTGGACCCGCGATGCCTAAACTAAGGGGCGGAAATGCGCCCGAAAACCCTGGCGATAGATATCTATCGCCGAGATCATATATATAGCATCCGAGCGGAGCGGCGTCCGAGCGAGCGGCGCTTGTGTACCTTCGAGACGGCGCTGTGGGCTCAAAAGTTGGCGTTAGCGAGCAAGTCGCAGTGCAAAACACATCTACAGATCGAGGCGGATCGATTGGTACTGGTGGCAGGTCCCCTAACCGCAACAACCCGTCGTACCGTCTATGTAAAGATTGTGGATCGACACCCAGGCGCGAGCAAGAAGATGGGAGCACGTGGCGAGCTACTATTCCCTTGAATCCAGTATAGTACACATCTGCATGCCCATTGGTCACTTTCCATATGGTGGTGTCATCGTACAACCATATAGACACTTGTCACTTCGTCGCATATAGGCGCATACATCGTTCCACTCGTAAGGTAGGCTTTACCAGCATTCTGAGTTATAAAGATCTCTGATTGGCTATAATGTGATGCTAAAACAGATGTATATACTCTCGAATAAAGGCAATGCGGCCAAAAGTGCACCCTTGCAAAATTTCAGGTCCACCAGAGCACGATGTGGTGAGATATGACTATCGATAAATGGCCATGCACAAATGTCCTTTTTATACACAGTAGACTGCTACACGCATGCTACATACAAATCACTGATGTGTGTCTTTTTTTTTTTTTTTTTGAAAACAACGACTTTTGGCTTCGCTACAGGCCGAAATGTGTGTATGCTTGCATCGGACCAGGGCGCGGAAACGCCCAAAGTTCATTTCCAGAGGTACCGAATATTAAGTTTGGGTTTTCTGGACCCTTCGATAGAGGGAAAAGTGGACCCGCGATGCCTAAACTAAGGGGCGGAAATGCGCCCGAAAACCCTGGCGATAGATATCTATCGCCGAGATCATATATATAGCATCCGAGCGGAGCGGCGTCCGAGCGAGCGGCGCTTGTGTACCTTCGAGACGGCGCTGTGGGCTCAAAAGTTGGCGTTAGCGAGCAAGTCGCAGTGCAAAACACATCTACAGATCGAGGCGGATCGATTGGTACTGGTGGCAGGTCCCCTAACCGCAACAACCCGTCGTACCGTCTATGTAAAGATTGTGGATCGACACCCAGGCGCGAGCAAGAAGATGGGAGCACGTGGCGAGCTACTATTCCCTTGAATCCAGTATAGTACACATCTGCATGCCCATTGGTCACTTTCCATATGGTGGTGTCATCGTACAACCATATAGACACTTGTCACTTCGTCGCATATAGGCGCATACATCGTTCCACTCGTAAGGTAGGCTTTACCAGCATTCTGAGTTATAAAGATCTCTGATTGGCTATAATGTGATGCTAAAACAGATGTATATACTCTCGAATAAAGGCAATGCGGCCAAAAGTGCACCCTTGCAAAATTTCAGGTCCACCAGAGCACGATGTGGTGAGATATGACTATCGATAAATGGCCATGCACAAATGTCCTTTTTATACACAGTAGACTGCTACACGCATGCTACATACAAATCACTGATGTGTGTCTTTTTTTTTTTTTTTTTGAAAACAACGACTTTTGGCTTCGCTACAGGCCGAAATGTGTGTATGCTTGCATCGGACCAGGGCGCGGAAACGCCCAAAGTTCATTTCCAGAGGTACCGAATATTAAGTTTGGGTTTTCTGGACCCTTCGATAGAGGGAAAAGTGGACCCGCGATGCCTAAACTAAGGGGCGGAAATGCGCCCGAAAACCCTGGCGATAGATATCTATCGCCGAGATCATATATATAGCATCCGAGCGGAGCGGCGTCCGAGCGAGCGGCGCTTGTGTACCTTCGAGACGGCGCTGTGGGCTCAAAAGTTGGCGTTAGCGAGCAAGTCGCAGTGCAAAACACATCTACAGATCGAGGCGGATCGATTGGTACTGGTGGCAGGTCCCCTAACCGCAACAACCCGTCGTACCGTCTATGTAAAGATTGTGGATCGACACCCAGGCGCGAGCAAGAAGATGGGAGCACGTGGCGAGCTACTATTCCCTTGAATCCAGTATAGTACACATCTGCATGCCCATTGGTCACTTTCCATATGGTGGTGTCATCGTACAACCATATAGACACTTGTCACTTCGTCGCATATAGGCGCATACATCGTTCCACTCGTAAGGTAGGCTTTACCAGCATTCTGAGTTATAAAGATCTCTGATTGGCTATAATGTGATGCTAAAACAGATGTATATACTCTCGAATAAAGGCAATGCGGCCAAAAGTGCACCCTTGCAAAATTTCAGGTCCACCAGAGCACGATGTGGTGAGATATGACTATCGATAAATGGCCATGCACAAATGTCCTTTTTATACACAGTAGACTGCTACACGCATGCTACATACAAATCACTGATGTGTGTCTTTTTTTTTTTTTTTTTGAAAACAACGACTTTTGGCTTCGCTACAGGCCGAAATGTGTGTATGCTTGCATCGGACCAGGGCGCGGAAACGCCCAAAGTTCATTTCCAGAGGTACCGAATATTAAGTTTGGGTTTTCTGGACCCTTCGATAGAGGGAAAAGTGGACCCGCGATGCCTAAACTAAGGGGCGGAAATGCGCCCGAAAACCCTGGCGATAGATATCTATCGCCGAGATCATATATATAGCATCCGAGCGGAGCGGCGTCCGAGCGAGCGGCGCTTGTGTACCTTCGAGACGGCGCTGTGGGCTCAAAAGTTGGCGTTAGCGAGCAAGTCGCAGTGCAAAACACATCTACAGATCGAGGCGGATCGATTGGTACTGGTGGCAGGTCCCCTAACCGCAACAACCCGTCGTACCGTCTATGTAAAGATTGTGGATCGACACCCAGGCGCGAGCAAGAAGATGGGAGCACGTGGCGAGCTACTATTCCCTTGAATCCAGTATAGTACACATCTGCATGCTCATTGGTCACTTTCCATATGGTGGTGTCATCGTACAACCATATAGACACTTGTCACTTCGTCGCATATAGGCGCATACATCGTTCCACTCGTAAGGTAGGCTTTACCAGCATTCTGAGTTATAAAGATCTCTGATTGGCTATAATGTGATGCTAAAACAGATGTATATACTCTCGAATAAAGGCAATGCGGCCAAAAGTGCACCCTTGCAAAATTTCAGGTCCACCAGAGCACGATGTGGTGAGATATGGCTATCGATAAATGGCCATGCACAAATGTCCTTTTTATACACAGTAGACTGCACGCATGCTACATACAAATCACTGATGTGTGTCTTTTTTTTTTTTTTTTTGAAAACAACGACTTTTGGCTTCGCTACAGGCCGAAATGTGTGTATGCTTGCATCGGACCAGGGCGCGGAAACGCCCAAAGTTCATTTCCAGAGGTACCGAATATTAAGTTTGGGTTTTCTGGACCCTTCGATAGAGGGAAAAGTGGACCCGCGATGCCTAAACTAAGGGGCGGAAATGCGCCCGAAAACCCTGGCGATAGATATCTATCGCCGAGATCATATATATAGCATCCGAGCGGAGCGGCGTCCGAGCGAGCGGCGCTTGTGTACCTTCGAGACGGCGCTGTGGGCTCAAAAGTTGGCGTTAGCGAGCAACTCGCAGTGCAAAACACATCTACAGATCGAGGCGGATCGATTGGTACTGGTGGCAGGTCCCCTAACCGCAACAACCCGTCGTACCGTCTATGTAAAGATTGTGGATCGACACCCAGGCGCGAGCAAGAAGATGGGAGCACGTGGCGAGCTACTATTCCCTTGAATCCAGTATAGTACACATCTGCATGCCCATTGGTCACTTTCCATATGGTGGTGTCATCGTACAACCATATAGACACTTGTCACTTCGTCGCATATAGGCGCATACATCGTTTCACTCGTAAGGTAGGCTTTACCAGCATTCTGAGTTATAAAGATCTCTGATTGGCTATAATGTGATGCTAAAACAGATGTATATACTCTCGAATAAAGGCAATGCGGCCAAAAGTGCACCCTTGCAAAATTTCAGGTCCACCAGAGCACGATGTGGTGAGATATGGCTATCGATAAATGGCCATGCACAAATGTCCTTTTTATACACAGTAGACTGCTACACGCATGCTACATACAAATCACTGATGTGTGTCTTTTTTTTTTTTTTTTTTGAAAACAACGACTTTTGGCTTCGCTACAGGCCGAAATGTGTGTATGCTTGCATCGGACCAGGGCGCGGAAACGCCCAAAGTTCATTTCCAGAGGTACCGAATATTAAGTTTGGGTTTTCTGGACCCTTCGATAGAGGGAAAAGTGGACCCGCGATGCCTAAACTAAGGGGCGGAAATGCGCCCGAAAACCCTGGCGATAGATATCTATCGCCGAGATCATATATATAGCATCCGAGCGGAGCGGCGTCCGAGCGAGCGGCGCTTGTGTACCTTCGAGACGGCGCTGTGGGCTCAAAAGTTGGCGTTAGCGAGCAACTCGCAGTGCAAAACACATCTACAGATCGAGGCGGATCGATTGGTACTGGTGGCAGGTCCCCTAACCGCAACAAACCGTCGTACCGTCTATGTAAAGATTGTGGATCGACACCCAGGCGCGAGCAAGAAGATGGGAGCACGTGGCGAGCTACTATTCCCTTGAATCCAGTATAGTACACATCTGCATGCCCATTGGTCACTTTCCATATGGTGGTGTCATCGTACAACCATATAGACACTTGTCACTTCGTCGCATATAGGCGCATACATCGTTTCACTCGTAAGGTAGGCTTTACCAGCATTCTGAGTTATAAAGATCTCTGATTGGCTATAATGTGATGCTAAAACAGATGTATATACTCTCGAATAAAGGCAATGCGGCCAAAAGTGCACCCTTGCAAAATTTCAGGTCCACCAGAGCACGATGTGGTGAGATATGGCTATCGATAAATGGCCATGCACAAATGTCCTTTTTATACACAGTAGACTGCTACACGCATGCTACATACAAATCACTGATGTGTGTCTTTTTTTTTTTTTTTTGAAAACAACGACTTTTGGCTTCGCTACAGGCCGAAATGTGTGTATGCTTGCATCGGAC
Source organism: Phytophthora citrophthora (assembly GCA_031305395.1). Taxonomy (NCBI): domain Eukaryota; phylum Oomycota; class Peronosporomycetes; order Peronosporales; family Peronosporaceae; genus Phytophthora; species Phytophthora citrophthora. The sequence continues at coordinate 8,165 of JASMQC010000028.1, forward strand.
CAGGGCGCGGAAACGCCCAAAGTTCATTTCCAGAGGTACCGAATATTAAGTTTGGGTTTTCTGGACCCTTCGATAGAGGGAAAAGTGGACCCGCGATGCCTAAACTAAGGGGCGGAAATGCGCCCGAAAACCCTGGCGATAGATATCTATCGCCGAGATCATATATATAGCATCCGAGCGGAGCGGCGTCCGAGCGAGCGGCGCTTGTGTACCTTCGAGACGGCGCTGTGGGCTCAAAAGTTGGCGTTAGCGAGCAACTCGCAGTGCAAAACACATCTACAGATCGAGGCGGATCGATTGGTACTGGTGGCAGGTCCCCTAACCGCAACAAACCGTCGTACCGTCTATGTAAAGATTGTGGATCGACACCCAGGCGCGAGCAAGAAGATGGGAGCACGTGGCGAGCTACTATTCCCTTGAATCCAGTATAGTACACATCTGCATGCCCATTGGTCACTTTCCATATGGTGGTGTCATCGTACAACCATATAGACACTTGTCACTTCGTCGCATATAGGCGCATACATCGTTTCACTCGTAAGGTAGGCTTTACCAGCATTCTGAGTTATAAAGATCTCTGATTGGCTATAATGTGATGCTAAAACAGATGTATATACTCTCGAATAAAGGCAATGCGGCCAAAAGTGCACCCTTGCAAAATTTCAGGTCCACCAGAGCACGATGTGGTGAGATATGGCTATCGATAAATGGCCATGCACAAATGTCCTTTTTATACACAGTAGACTGCTACACGCATGCTACATACAAATCACTGATGTGTGTCTTTTTTTTTTTTTTTTTGAAAACAACGACTTTTGGCTTCGCTACAGGCCGAAATGTGTGTATGCTTGCATCGGACCAGGGCGCGGAAACGCCCAAAGTTCATTTCCAGAGGTACCGAATATTAAGTTTGGGTTTTCTGGACCCTTCGATAGAGGGAAAAGTGGACCCGCGATGCCTAAACTAAGGGGCGGAAATGCGCCCGAAAACCCTGGCGATAGATATCTATCGCCGAGATCATATATATAGCATCCGAGCGGAGCGGCGTCCGAGCGAGCGGCGCTTGTGTACCTTCGAGACGGCGCTGTGGGCTCAAAAGTTGGCGTTAGCGAGCAACTCGCAGTGCAAAACACATCTACAGATCGAGGCGGATCGATTGGTACTGGTGGCAGGTCCCCTAACCGCAACAAACCGTCGTACCGTCTATGTAAAGATTGTGGATCGACACCCAGGCGCGAGCAAGAAGATGGGAGCACGTGGCGAGCTACTATTCCCTTGAATCCAGTATAGTACACATCTGCATGCCCATTGGTCACTTTCCATATGGTGGTGTCATCGTACAACCATATAGACACTTGTCACTTCGTCGCATATAGGCGCATACATCGTTTCACTCGTAAGGTAGGCTTTACCAGCATTCTGAGTTATAAAGATCTCTGATTGGCTATAATGTGATGCTAAAACAGATGTATATACTCTCGAATAAAGGCAATGCGGCCAAAAGTGCACCCTTGCAAAATTTCAGGTCCACCAGAGCACGATGTGGTGAGATATGGCTATCGATAAATGGCCATGCACAAATGTCCTTTTTATACACAGTAGACTGCTACACGCATGCTACATACAAATCACTGATGTGTGTCTTTTTTTTTTTTTTTTTGAAAACAACGACTTTTGGCTTCGCTACAGGCCGAAATGTGTGTATGCTTGCATCGGACCAGGGCGCGGAAACGCCCAAAGTTCATTTCCAGAGGTACCGAATATTAAGTTTGGGTTTTCTGGACCCTTCGATAGAGGGAAAAGTGGACCCGCGATGCCTAAACTAAGGGGCGGAAATGCGCCCGAAAACCCTGGCGATAGATATCTATCGCCGAGATCATATATATAGCATCCGAGCGGAGCGGCGTCCGAGCGAGCGGCGCTTGTGTACCTTCGAGACGGCGCTGTGGGCTCAAAAGTTGGCGTTAGCGAGCAACCCGCAGTGCAAAACACATCTACAGATCGAGGCGGATCGATTGGTACTGGTGGCAGGTCCCCTAACCGCAACAAACCGTCGTACCGTCTATGTAAAGATTGTGGATCGACACCCAGGCGCGAGCAAGAAGATGGGAGCACGTGGCGAGCTACTATTCCCTTGAATCCAGTATAGTACACATCTGCATGCCCATTGGTCACTTTCCATATGGTGGTGTCATCGTACAACCATATAGACACTTGTCACTTCGTCGCATATAGGCGCATACATCGTTTCACTCGTAAGGTAGGCTTTACCAGCATTCTGAGTTATAAAGATCTCTGATTGGCTATAATGTGATGCTAAAACAGATGTATATACTCTCGAATAAAGGCAATGCGGCCAAAAGTGCACCCTTGCAAAATTTCAGGTCCACCAGAGCACGATGTGGTGAGATATGGCTATCGATAAATGGCCATGCACAAATGTCCTTTTTATACACAGTAGACTGCTACACGCATGCTACATACAAATCACTGATGTGTGTCTTTTTTTTTTTTTTTTTTGAAAACAACGACTTTTGGCTTCGCTACAGGCCGAAATGTGTGTATGCTTGCATCGGACCAGGGCGCGGAAACGCCCAAAGTTCATTTCCAGAGGTACCGAATATTAAGTTTTTCTGGACCCTTCGATAGAGGGAAAAGTGGACCCGCGATGCCTAAACTAAGGGGCGGAAATGCGCCCGAAAACCCTGGCGATAGATATCTATCGCCGAGATCATATATATAGCATCCGAGCGGAGCGGCGTCCGAGCGAGCGGCGCTTGTGTACCTTCGAGACGGCGCTGTGGGCTCAAAAGTTGGCGTTAGCGAGCAACTCGCAGTGCAAAACACATCTACAGATCGAGGCGGATCGATTGGTACTGGTGGCAGGTCCCCTAACCGCAACAAACCGTCGTACCGTCTATGTAAAGATTGTGGATCGACACCCAGGCGCGAGCAAGAAGATGGGAGCACGTGGCGAGCTACTATTCCCTTGAATCCAGTATAGTACACATCTGCATGCCCATTGGTCACTTTCCATATGGTGGTGTCATCGTACAACCATATAGACACTTGTCACTTCGTCGCATATAGGCGCATACATCGTTTCACTCGTAAGGTAGGCTTTACCAGCATTCTGAGTTATAAAGATCTCTGATTGGCTATAATGTGATGCTAAAACAGATGTATATACTCTCGAATAAAGGCAATGCGGCCAAAAGTGCACCCTTGCAAAATTTCAGGTCCACCAGAGCACGATGTGGTGAGATATGGCTATCGATAAATGGCCATGCACAAATGTCCTTTTTATACACAGTAGACTGCTACACGCATGCTACATACAAATCACTGATGTGTGTCTTTTTTTTTTTTTTTGAAAACAACGACTTTTGGCTTCGCTACAGGCCGAAATGTGTGTATGCTTGCATCGGACCAGGGCGCGGAAACGCCCAAAGTTCATTTCCAGAGGTACCGAATATTAAGTTTGGGTTTTCTGGACCCTTCGATAGAGGGAAAAGTGGACCCGCGATGCCTAAACTAAGGGGCGGAAATGCGCCCGAAAACCCTGGCGATAGATATCTATCGCCGAGATCATATATATAGCATCCGAGCGGAGCGTCCGAGCGAGCGGCGCTTGTGTACCTTCGAGACGGCGCTGTGGGCTCAAAAGTTGGCGTTAGCGAGCAACCCGCAGTGCAAAACACATCTACAGATCGAGGCGGATCGATTGGTACTGGTGGCAGGTCCCCTAACCGCAACAAACCGTCGTACCGTCTATGTAAAGATTGTGGATCGACACCCAGGCGCGAGCAAGAAGATGGGAGCACGTGGCGAGCTACTATTCCCTTGAATCCAGTATAGTACACATCTGCATGCCCATTGGTCACTTTCCATATGGTGGTGTCATCGTACAACCATATAGACACTTGTCACTTCGTCGCATATAGGCGCATACATCGTTTCACTCGTAAGGTAGGCTTTACCAGCATTCTGAGTTATAAAGATCTCTGATTGGCTATAATGTGATGCTAAAACAGATGTATATACTCTCGAATAAAGGCAATGCGGCCAAAAGTGCACCCTTGCAAAATTTCAGGTCCACCAGAGCACGATGTGGTGAGATATGGCTATCGATAAATGGCCATGCACAAATGTCCTTTTTATACACAGTAGACTGCTACACGCATGCTACATACAAATCACTGATGTGTGTCTTTTTTTTTTTTTTTTTTGAAAACAACGACTTTTGGCTTCGCTACAGGCCGAAATGTGTGTATGCTTGCATCGGACCAGGGCGCGGAAACGCCCAAAGTTCATTTCCAGAGGTACCGAATATTAAGTTTGGGTTTTCTGGACCCTTCGATAGAGGGAAAAGTGGACCCGCGATGCCTAAACTAAGGGGCGGAAATGCGCCCGAAAACCCTGGCGATAGATATCTATCGCCGAGATCATATATATAGCATCCGAGCGGAGCGGCGTCCGAGCGGCGCTTGTGTACCTTCGAGACGGCGCTGTGGGCTCAAAAGTTGGCGTTAGCGAGCAACCCGCAGTGCAAAACACATCTACAGATCGAGGCGGATCGATTGGTACTGGTGGCAGGTCCCCTAACCGCAACAAACCGTCGTACCGTCTATGTAAAGATTGTGGATCGACACCCAGGCGCGAGCAAGAAGATGGGAGCACGTGGCGAGCTACTATTCCCTTGAATCCAGTATAGTACACATCTGCATGCCCATTGGTCACTTTCCATATGGTGGTGTCATCGTACAACCATATAGACACTTGTCACTTCGTCGCATATAGGCGCATACATCGTTTCACTCGTAAGGTAGGCTTTACCAGCATTCTGAGTTATAAAGATCTCTGATTGGCTATAATGTGATGCTAAAACAGATGTATATACTCTCGAATAAAGGCAATGCGGCCAAAAGTGCACCCTTGCAAAATTTCAGGTCCACCAGAGCACGATGTGGTGAGATATGGCTATCGATAAATGGCCATGCACAAATGTCCTTTTTATACACAGTAGACTGCTACACGCATGCTACATACAAATCACTGATGTGTGTCTTTTTTTTTTTTTTTTTGAAAACAACGACTTTTGGCTTCGCTACAGGCCGAAATGTGTGTATGCTTGCATCGGACCAGGGCGCGGAAACGCCCAAAGTTCATTTCCAGAGGTACCGAATATTAAGTTTGGGTTTTCTGGACCCTTCGATAGAGGGAAAAGTGGACCCGCGATGCCTAAACTAAGGGGCGGAAATGCGCCCGAAAACCCTGGCGATAGATATCTATCGCCGAGATCATATATATAGCATCCGAGCGGAGCGGCGTCCGAGCGGCGCTTGTGTACCTTCGAGACGGCGCTGTGGGCTCAAAAGTTGGCGTTAGCGAGCAACCCGCAGTGCAAAACACATCTACAGATCGAGGCGGATCGATTGGTACTGGTGGCAGGTCCCCTAACCGCAACAAACCGTCGTACCGTCTATGTAAAGATTGTGGATCGACACCCAGGCGCGAGCAAGAAGATGGGAGCACGTGGCGAGCTACTATTCCCTTGAATCCAGTATAGTACACATCTGCATGCCCATTGGTCACTTTCCATATGGTGGTGTCATCGTACAACCATATAGACACTTGTCACTTCGTCGCATATAGGCGCATACATCGTTTCACTCGTAAGGTAGGCTTTACCAGCATTCTGAGTTATAAAGATCTCTGATTGGCTATAATGTGATGCTAAAACAGATGTATATACTCTCGAATAAAGGCAATGCGGCCAAAAGTGCACCCTTGCAAAATTTCAGGTCCACCAGAGCACGATGTGGTGAGATATGGCTATCGATAAATGGCCATGCACAAATGTCCTTTTTATACACAGTAGACTGCTACACGCATGCTACATACAAATCACTGATGTGTGTCTTTTTTTTTTTTTTTTGAAAACAACGACTTTTGGCTTCGCTACAGGCCGAAATGTGTGTATGCTTGCATCGGACCAGGGCGCGGAAACGCCCAAAGTTCATTTCCAGAGGTACCGAATATTAAGTTTGGGTTTTCTGGACCCTTCGATAGAGGGAAAAGTGGACCCGCGATGCCTAAACTAAGGGGCGGAAATGCGCCCGAAAACCCTGGCGATAGATATCTATCGCCGAGATCATATATATAGCATCCGAGCGGAGCGGCGTCCGAGCGGCGCTTGTGTACCTTCGAGACGGCGCTGTGGGCTCAAAAGTTGGCGTTAGCGAGCAACCCGCAGTGCAAAACACATCTACAGATCGAGGCGGATCGATTGGTACTGGTGGCAGGTCCCCTAACCGCAACAAACCGTCGTACCGTCTATGTAAAGATTGTGGATCGACACCCAGGCGCGAGCAAGAAGATGGGAGCACGTGGCGAGCTACTATTCCCTTGAATCCAGTATAGTACACATCTGCATGCCCATTGGTCACTTTCCATATGGTGGTGTCATCGTACAACCATATAGACACTTGTCACTTCGTCGCATATAGGCGCATACATCGTTTCACTCGTAAGGTAGGCTTTACCAGCATTCTGAGTTATAAAGATCTCTGATTGGCTATAATGTGATGCTAAAACAGATGTATATACTCTCGAATAAAGGCAATGCGGCCAAAAGTGCACCCTTGCAAAATTTCAGGTCCACCAGAGCACGATGTGGTGAGATATGGCTATCGATAAATGGCCATGCACAAATGTCCTTTTTATACACAGTAGACTGCTACACGCATGCTACATACAAATCACTGATGTGTGTCTTTTTTTTTTTTTTTTGAAAACAACGACTTTTGGCTTCGCTACAGGCCGAAATGTGTGTATGCTTGCATCGGACCAGGGCGCGGAAACGCCCAAAGTTCATTTCCAGAGGTACCGAATATTAAGTTTGGGTTTTCTGGACCCTTCGATAGAGGGAAAAGTGGACCCGCGATGCCTAAACTAAGGGGCGGAAATGCGCCCGAAAACCCTGGCGATAGATATCTATCGCCGAGATCATATATATAGCATCCGAGCGGAGCGGCGTCCGAGCGGCGCTTGTGTACCTTCGAGACGGCGCTGTGGGCTCAAAAGTTGGCGTTAGCGAGCAACTCGCAGTGCAAAACACATCTACAGATCGAGGCGGATCGATTGGTACTGGTGGCAGGTCCCCTAACCGCAACAAACCGTCGTACCGTCTATGTAAAGATTGTGGATCGACACCCAGGCGCGAGCAAGAAGATGGGAGCACGTGGCGAGCTACTATTCCCTTGAATCCAGTATAGTACACATCTGCATGCCCATTGGTCACTTTCCATATGGTGGTGTCATCGTACAACCATATAGACACTTGTCACTTCGTCGCATATAGGCGCATACATCGTTTCACTCGTAAGGTAGGCTTTACCAGCATTCTGAGTTATAAAGATCTCTGATTGGCTATAATGTGATGCTAAAACAGATGTATATACTCTCGAATAAAGGCAATGCGGCCAAAAGTGCACCCTTGCAAAATTTCAGGTCCACCAGAGCACGATGTGGTGAGATATGGCTATCGATAAATGGCCATGCACAAATGTCCTTTTTATACACAGTAGACTGCTACACGCATGCTACATACAAATCACTGATGTGTGTCTTTTTTTTTTTTTTTTTGAAAACAACGACTTTTGGCTTCGCTACAGGCCGAAATGTGTGTATGCTTGCATCGGACCAGGGCGCGGAAACGCCCAAAGTTCATTTCCAGAGGTACCGAATATTAAGTTTGGGTTTTCTGGACCCTTCGATAGAGGGAAAAGTGGACCCGCGATGCCTAAACTAAGGGGCGGAAATGCGCCCGAAAACCCTGGCGATAGATATCTATCGCCGAGATCATATATATAGCATCCGAGCGGAGCGGCGTCCGAGCGGCGCTTGTGTACCTTCGAGACGGCGCTGTGGGCTCAAAAGTTGGCGTTAGCGAGCAACCCGCAGTGCAAAACACATCTACAGATCGAGGCGGATCGATTGGTACTGGTGGCAGGTCCCCTAACCGCAACAAACCGTCGTACCGTCTATGTAAAGATTGTGGATCGACACCCAGGCGCGAGCAAGAAGATGGGAGCACGTGGCGAGCTACTATTCCCTTGAATCCAGTATAGTACACATCTGCATGCCCATTGGTCACTTTCCATATGGTGGTGTCATCGTACAACCATATAGACACTTGTCACTTCGTCGCATATAGGCGCATACATCGTTTCACTCGTAAGGTAGGCTTTACCAGCATTCTGAGTTATAAAGATCTCTGATTGGCTATAATGTGATGCTAAAACAGATGTATATACTCTCGAATAAAGGCAATGCGGCCAAAAGTGCACCCTTGCAAAATTTCAGGTCCACCAGAGCACGATGTGGTGAGATATGGCTATCGATAAATGGCCATGCACAAATGTCCTTTTTATACACAGTAGACTGCTACACGCATGCTACATACAAATCACTGATGTGTGTCTTTTTTTTTTTTTTTTGAAAACAACGACTTTTGGCTTCGCTACAGGCCGAAATGTGTGTATGCTTGCATCGGACCAGGGCGCGGAAACGCCCAAAGTTCATTTCCAGAGGTACCGAATATTAAGTTTGGGTTTTCTGGACCCTTCGATAGAGGGAAAAGTGGACCCGCGATGCCTAAACTAAGGGGCGGAAATGCGCCCGAAAACCCTGGCGATAGATATCTATCGCCGAGATCATATATATAGCATCCGAGCGGAGCGGCGTCCGAGCGGCGCTTGTGTACCTTCGAGACGGCGCTGTGGGCTCAAAAGTTGGCGTTAGCGAGCAACCCGCAGTGCAAAACACATCTACAGATCGAGGCGGATCGATTGGTACTGGTGGCAGGTCCCCTAACCGCAACAAACCGTCGTACCGTCTATGTAAAGATTGTGGATCGACACCCAGGCGCGAGCAAGAAGATGGGAGCACGTGGCGAGCTACTATTCCCTTGAATCCAGTATAGTACACATCTGCATGCCCATTGGTCACTTTCCATATGGTGGTGTCATCGTACAACCATATAGACACTTGTCACTTCGTCGCATATAGGCGCATACATCGTTTCACTCGTAAGGTAGGCTTTACCAGCATTCTGAGTTATAAAGATCTCTGATTGGCTATAATGTGATGCTAAAACAGATGTATATACTCTCGAATAAAGGCAATGCGGCCAAAAGTGCACCCTTGCAAAATTTCAGGTCCACCAGAGCACGATGTGGTGAGATATGGCTATCGATAAATGGCCATGCACAAATGTCCTTTTTATACACAGTAGACTGCTACACGCATGCTACATACAAATCACTGATGTGTGTCTTTTTTTTTTTTTTTTGAAAACAACGACTTTTGGCTTCGCTACAGGCCGAAATGTGTGTATGCTTGCATCGGACCAGGGCGCGGAAACGCCCAAAGTTCATTTCCAGAGGTACCGAATATTAAGTTTGGGTTTTCTGGACCCTTCGATAGAGGGAAAAGTGGACCCGCGATGCCTAAACTAAGGGGCGGAAATGCGCCCGAAAACCCTGGCGATAGATATCTATCGCCGAGATCATATATATAGCATCCGAGCGGAGCGGCGTCCGAGCGGCGCTTGTGTACCTTCGAGACGGCGCTGTGGGCTCAAAAGTTGGCGTTAGCGAGCAACCCGCAGTGCAAAACACATCTACAGATCGAGGCGGATCGATTGGTACTGGTGGCAGGTCCCCTAACCGCAACAAACCGTCGTACCGTCTATGTAAAGATTGTGGATCGACACCCAGGCGCGAGCAAGAAGATGGGAGCACGTGGCGAGCTACTATTCCCTTGAATCCAGTATAGTACACATCTGCATGCCCATTGGTCACTTTCCATATGGTGGTGTCATCGTACAACCATATAGACACTTGTCACTTCGTCGCATATAGGCGCATACATCGTTTCACTCGTAAGGTAGGCTTTACCAGCATTCTGAGTTATAAAGATCTCTGATTGGCTATAATGTGATGCTAAAACAGATGTATATACTCTCGAATAAAGGCAATGCGGCCAAAAGTGCACCCTTGCAAAATTTCAGGTCCACCAGAGCACGATGTGGTGAGATATGGCTATCGATAAATGGCCATGCACAAATGTCCTTTTTATACACAGTAGACTGCTACACGCATGCTACATACAAATCACTGATGTGTGTCTTTTTTTTTTTTTTTTGAAAACAACGACTTTTGGCTTCGCTACAGGCCGAAATGTGTGTATGCTTGCATCGGACCAGGGCGCGGAAACGCCCAAAGTTCATTTCCAGAGGTACCGAATATTAAGTTTGGGTTTTCTGGACCCTTCGATAGAGGGAAAAGTGGACCCGCGATGCCTAAACTAAGGGGCGGAAATGCGCCCGAAAACCCTGGCGATAGATATCTATCGCCGAGATCATATATATAGCATCCGAGCGGAGCGGCGTCCGAGCGGCGCTTGTGTACCTTCGAGACGGCGCTGTGGGCTCAAAAGTTGGCGTTAGCGAGCAACCCGCAGTGCAAAACACATCTACAGATCGAGGCGGATCGATTGGTACTGGTGGCAGGTCCCCTAACCGCAACAAACCGTCGTACCGTCTATGTAAAGATTGTGGATCGACACCCAGGCGCGAGCAAGAAGATGGGAGCACGTGGCGAGCTACTATTCCCTTGAATCCAGTATAGTACACATCTGCATGCCCATTGGTCACTTTCCATATGGTGGTGTCATCGTACAACCATATAGACACTTGTCACTTCGTCGCATATAGGCGCATACATCGTTTCACTCGTAAGGTAGGCTTTACCAGCATTCTGAGTTATAAAGATCTCTGATTGGCTATAATGTGATGCTAAAACAGATGTATATACTCTCGAATAAAGGCAATGCGGCCAAAAGTGCACCCTTGCAAAATTTCAGGTCCACCAGAGCACGATGTGGTGAGATATGGCTATCGATAAATGGCCATGCACAAATGTCCTTTTTATACACAGTAGACTGCTACACGCATGCTACATACAAATCACTGATGTGTGTTTTTTTTTTTTTTTTTTTGAAAACAACGACTTTTGGCTTCGCTACAGGCCGAAATGTGTGTATGCTTGCATCGGACCAGGGCGCGGAAACGCCCAAAGTTCATTTCCAGAGGTACCGAATATTAAGTTTGGGTTTTCTGGACCCTTCGATAGAGGGAAAAGTGGACCCGCGATGCCTAAACTAAGGGGCGGAAATGCGCCCGAAAACCCTGGCGATAGATATCTATCGCCGAGATCATATATATAGCATCCGAGCGGAGCGGCGTCCGAGCGGCGCTTGTGTACCTTCGAGACGGCGCTGTGGGCTCAAAAGTTGGCGTTAGCGAGCAACCCGCAGTGCAAAACACATCTACAGATCGAGGCGGATCGATTGGTACTGGTGGCAGGTCCCCTAACCGCAACAAACCGTCGTACCGTCTATGTAAAGATTGTGGATCGACACCCAGGCGCGAGCAAGAAGATGGGAGCACGTGGCGAGCTACTATTCCCTTGAATCCAGTATAGTACACATCTGCATGCCCATTGGTCACTTTCCATATGGTGGTGTCATCGTACAACCATATAGACACTTGTCACTTCGTCGCATATAGGCGCATACATCGTTTCACTCGTAAGGTAGGCTTTACCAGCATTCTGAGTTATAAAGATCTCTGATTGGCTATAATGTGATGCTAAAACAGATGTATATACTCTCGAATAAAGGCAATGCGGCCAAAAGTGCACCCTTGCAAAATTTCAGGTCCACCAGAGCACGATGTGGTGAGATATGGCTATCGATAAATGGCCATGCACAAATGTCCTTTTTATACACAGTAGACTGCTACACGCATGCTACATACAAATCACTGATGTGTGTCTTTTTTTTTTTTTTTTTTGAAAACAACGACTTTTGGCTTCGCTACAGGCCGAAATGTGTGTATGCTTGCATCGGACCAGGGCGCGGAAACGCCCAAAGTTCATTTCCAGAGGTACCGAATATTAAGTTTGGGTTTTCTGGACCCTTCGATAGAGGGAAAAGTGGACCCGCGATGCCTAAACTAAGGGGCGGAAATGCGCCCGAAAACCCTGGCGATAGATATCTATCGCCGAGATCATATATATAGCATCCGAGCGGAGCGGCGTCCGAGCGGCGCTTGTGTACCTTCGAGACGGCGCTGTGGGCTCAAAAGTTGGCGTTAGCGAGCAACCCGCAGTGCAAAACACATCTACAGATCGAGGCGGATCGATTGGTACTGGTGGCAGGTCCCCTAACCGCAACAAACCGTCGTACCGTCTATGTAAAGATTGTGGATCGACACCCAGGCGCGAGCAAGAAGATGGGAGCACGTGGCGAGCTACTATTCCCTTGAATCCAGTATAGTACACATCTGCATGCCCATTGGTCACTTTCCATATGGTGGTGTCATCGTACAACCATATAGACACTTGTCACTTCGTCGCATATAGGCGCATACATCGTTTCACTCGTAAGGTAGGCTTTACCAGCATTCTGAGTTATAAAGATCTCTGATTGGCTATAATGTGATGCTAAAACAGATGTATATACTCTCGAATAAAGGCAATGCGGCCAAAAGTGCACCCTTGCAAAATTTCAGGTCCACCAGAGCACGATGTGGTGAGATATGGCTATCGATAAATGGCCATGCACAAATGTCCTTTTTATACACAGTAGACTGCTACACGCATGCTACATACAAATCACTGATGTGTGTCTTTTTTTTTTTTTTTGAAAACAACGACTTTTGGCTTCGCTACAGGCCGAAATGTGTGTATGCTTGCATCGGACCAGGGCGCGGAAACGCCCAAAGTTCATTTCCAGAGGTACCGAATATTAAGTTTGGGTTTTCTGGACCCTTCGATAGAGGGAAAAGTGGACCCGCGATGCCTAAACTAAGGGGCGGAAATGCGCCCGAAAACCCTGGCGATAGATATCTATCGCCGAGATCATATATATAGCATCCGAGCGGAGCGGCGTCCGAGCGGCGCTTGTGTACCTTCGAGACGGCGCTGTGGGCTCAAAAGTTGGCGTTAGCGAGCAACCCGCAGTGCAAAACACATCTACAGATCGAGGCGGATCGATTGGTACTGGTGGCAGGTCCCCTAACCGCAACAAACCGTCGTACCGTCTATGTAAAGATTGTGGATCGACACCCAGGCGCGAGCAAGAAGATGGGAGCACGTGGCGAGCTACTATTCCCTTGAATCCAGTATAGTACACATCTGCATGCCCATTGGTCACTTTCCATATGGTGGTGTCATCGTACAACCATATAGACACTTGTCACTTCGTCGCATATAGGCGCATACATCGTTTCACTCGTAAGGTAGGCTTTACCAGCATTCTGAGTTATAAAGATCTCTGATTGGCTATAATGTGATGCTAAAACAGATGTATATACTCTCGAATAAAGGCAATGCGGCCAAAAGTGCACCCTTGCAAAATTTCAGGTCCACCAGAGCACGATGTGGTGAGATATGGCTATCGATAAATGGCCATGCACAAATGTCCTTTTTATACACAGTAGACTGCTACACGCATGCTACATACAAATCACTGATGTGTGTCTTTTTTTTTTTTTTTTGAAAACAACGACTTTTGGCTTCGCTACAGGCCGAAATGTGTGTATGCTTGCATCGGACCAGGGCGCGGAAACGCCCAAAGTTCATTTCCAGAGGTACCGAATATTAAGTTTGGGTTTTCTGGACCCTTCGATAGAGGGAAAAGTGGACCCGCGATGCCTAAACTAAGGGGCGGAAATGCGCCCGAAAACCCTGGCGATAGATATCTATCGCCGAGATCATATATATAGCATCCGAGCGGAGCGGCGTCCGAGCGGCGCTTGTGTACCTTCGAGACGGCGCTGTGGGCTCAAAAGTTGGCGTTAGCGAGCAACTCGCAGTGCAAAACACATCTACAGATCGAGGCGGATCGATTGGTACTGGTGGCAGGTCCCCTAACCGCAACAAACCGTCGTACCGTCTATGTAAAGATTGTGGATCGACACCCAGGCGCGAGCAAGAAGATGGGAGCACGTGGCGAGCTACTATTCCCTTGAATCCAGTATAGTACACATCTGCATGCCCATTGGTCACTTTCCATATGGTGGTGTCATCGTACAACCATATAGACACTTGTCACTTCGTCGCATATAGGCGCATACATCGTTTCACTCGTAAGGTAGGCTTTACCAGCATTCTGAGTTATAAAGATCTCTGATTGGCTATAATGTGATGCTAAAACAGATGTATATACTCTCGAATAAAGGCAATGCGGCCAAAAGTGCACCCTTGCAAAATTTCAGGTCCACCAGAGCACGATGTGGTGAGATATGGCTATCGATAAATGGCCATGCACAAATGTCCTTTTTATACACAGTAGACTGCTACACGCATGCTACATACAAATCACTGATGTGTGTCTTTTTTTTTTTTTTTTTGAAAACAACGACTTTTGGCTTCGCTACAGGCCGAAATGTGTGTATGCTTGCATCGGACCAGGGCGCGGAAACGCCCAAAGTTCATTTCCAGAGGTACCGAATATTAAGTTTGGGTTTTCTGGACCCTTCGATAGAGGGAAAAGTGGACCCGCGATGCCTAAACTAAGGGGCGGAAATGCGCCCGAAAACCCTGGCGATAGATATCTATCGCCGAGATCATATATATAGCATCCGAGCGGAGCGGCGTCCGAGCGGCGCTTGTGTACCTTCGAGACGGCGCTGTGGGCTCAAAAGTTGGCGTTAGCGAGCAACTCGCAGTGCAAAACACATCTACAGATCGAGGCGGATGGATTGGTACTGGTGGCAGGTCCCCTAACCGCAACAAACCGTCGTACCGTCTATGTAAAGATCGTGGATCGACACCCAGGCGCGAGCAAGAAGATGGGAGCACGTGGCGAGCTACTATTCCCTTGAATCCAGTATAGTACACATCTGCATGCCCATTGGTCACTTTCCATATGGTGGTGTCATCGTACAACCATATAGACACTTGTCACTTCGTCGCATATAGGCGCATACATCGTTTCACTCGTAAGGTAGGCTTTACCAGCATTCTGAGTTATAAAGATCTCTGATTGGCTATAATGTGATGCTAAAACAGATGTATATACTCTCGAATAAAGGCAATGCGGCCAAAAGTGCACCCTTGCAAAATTTCAGGTCCACCAGAGCACGATGTGGTGAGATATGGCTATCGATAAATGGCCATGCACAAATGTCCTTTTTATACACAGTAGACTGCTACACGCATGCTACATACAAATCACTGATGTGTGTCTTTTTTTTTTTTTTTTTGAAAACAACGACTTTTGGCTTCGCTACAGGCCGAAATGTGTGTATGCTTGCATCGGACCAGGGCGCGGAAACGCCCAAAGTTCATTTCCAGAGGTACCGAATATTAAGTTTGGGTTTTCTGGACCCTTCGATAGAGGGAAAAGTGGACCCGCGATGCCTAAACTAAGGGGCGGAAATGCGCCCGAAAACCCTGGCGATAGATATCTATCGCCGAGATCATATATATAGCATCCGAGCGGAGCGGCGTCCGAGCGAGCGGCGCTTGTGTACCTTCGAGACGGCGCTGTGGGCTCAAAAGTTGGCGTTAGCGAGCAACTCGCAGTGCAAAACACATCTACAGATCGAGGCGGATCGATTGGTACTGGTGGCAGGTCCCCTAACCGCAACAAACCGTCGTACCGTCTATGTAAAGATTGTGGATCGACACCCAGGCGCGAGCAAGAAGATGGGAGCACGTGGCGAGCTACTATTCCCTTGAATCCAGTATAGTACACATCTGCATGCCCATTGGTCACTTTCCATATGGTGGTGTCATCGTACAACCATATAGACACTTGTCACTTCGTCGCATATAGGCGCATACATCGTTCCACTCGTAAGGTAGGCTTTACCAGCATTCTGAGTTATAAAGATCTCTGATTGGCTATAATGTGATGCTAAAACAGATGTATATATCTCGAATAAAGGCAATGCGGCCAAAAGTGCACCCTTGCAAAATTTCAGGTCCACCAGAGCACGATGTGGTGAGATATGGCTATCGATAAATGGCCATGCACAAATGTCCTTTTTATACACAGTAGACTGCTACACGCATGCTACATACAAATCACTGATGTGTGTCTTTTTTTTTTTTTTTTTGAAAACAACGACTTTTGGCTTCGCTACAGGCCGAAATGTGTGTATGCTTGCATCGGACCAGGGCGCGGAAACGCCCAAAGTTAATTTCCAGAGGTACCGAATATTAAGTTTGGGTTTTCTGGACCCTTCGATAGAGGGAAAAGTGGACCCGCGATGCCTAAAGTAAGGGGTGGAAATGCGCCCGAAAACCCTGGCGATAGATATCTATCGCCGAGATCATATATATAGGCAACGGTTATTAATTGTCAAAGTGGTTTATCAAAATCTCGTCTTTGACTGACCATAACTCCACTTGGACTTGCAGTCTCCTTGTTCTACTTAGATGGATTCAATGTAGAAGTTGACGCGCTGCATGATCGTACTAACTAGCATTCCTATATGTTAAGTCTTCGCAAAATTATTCAAGTTAAGGATAAACTCACTTAAACTTACTACACATTAAACTCACCAAAACGCCCACTAATCTCGTCATAACTGTGGCTATACTATACAGACATTTTTTAAAAACAAGATGTTTATTGCTCTATCATTGGCTATATCTACCGTTTCCCATTCTAACGCACATCTAAACAATGTACATTTTCACGCTCTTTCCGATGGTACCTCGTGCGTCTGCCAGATCTTATATCTCAAGTCAGTATTAGCTTATACAATGAGTTTTTTTACATGGAGATGTTATACGGGTGCTCGGCTTGTCTATGCTACATAGGAGTCTTACCATCGCGTTTGCTGTGTTGAAATACCCCCCTCTCCAATTTCGTGTAATGAAGTGGAGTATTGAGAAAGTTTGAAAACCGGCTGATCGGTCCGTCCCAGGTACATGGAAACCTCACCATCATGTTTAGCATATCAAAATACCCCACCTCACAATATTTTTGTTAGATGAAGTGAAATATTGACGAAGTTTTAAAAACTAACCGAGTGGCCCGTATATACTACACAGGAGTACAGTCATACATTTTCAAGGCAACTTTTTTTTTCATTCTCCAATTTTCCGCCGATTTCACTGAGTTTTGGCTTCGCAACCGGTTCGGGGGTTTTGTTTAGGATTTCCTATATTAAGGTTGAGGACGTTGAAGCCATGCTCTTAAAAGCCAACATTCGTTTACTGAGCATTTTAACTATTTTAGCCAATCAGTGAACACTACCAGTTGCATTTTAGCCAATAAATGTAGACTGGGGCCATCGACTACGCGTCATGGAACCATCGACCTCATGCAAAACATGACACAAAACTGTGATGTTGGGGCCATCAGAGCTATCGACTACACTGTAGTCGGCGTACTCTACGTCGTCTAAGTACCGACGAATTTACTCCACTTTAAAGTCAAATCTACTTAATTTTTAGTTAGTTGTACTTACCGCTTAATAAGTTTCACTCTTTATGGTATAACCCTGGCTGGACTTGACCGTTAATAACGCTACTTAGACGTCTCTAACGTGATTTCCCACTTTCTACACGATGGTAATTTGTAGCCATCCCAAATCTTATTTTTAACAAAGTTGTTAAACGTTCAAGTGACATTGCAAAATTTCGCCTTTGACCAACCATAACACAACTTAGATTTGCACTCTCCTCGTTCTACTTAAATGAATTCAATGTAGGATCGGACATGCTAAGTGATCGTATTAAATAATGTAAAGTATTCGCAAAGTTATTCAGCATTAAAGTCAAACGTATTCACTTTGTATGTTCCTGTACTCATCGCTTCAAAAGTATCACTAAACCTGATGTAACGTCAGCTAGCCTTGCCCTTCATCAGAACTACTTAGATCTACTGTGGTGACTGACTGTGAAAGCTGATAATCAAGTTCAAAGATCAAAATGCGAAACGAAGTGAAGGAGAAGTGTGGCGGGGTGATCAAGCGTGCCGTGTACGCAGCGCGTGGTGAACGCGTGGTGTACGCGTGCTGGTGTGCGCGTACCACAACAGGATGAGGGAAGAGGACGACGCTGCGAGGACGAGCGTCGCTGTGTGTTGTGTTGCCTGATGGCCATCAGGCAACCTGCATGTTTGGGAGCTGCTGAAGACTGGCAGGTCCAATTGCGTGTGATGAAGGCTTTAGTGTCGACAAATGTGCTATGATACGGCAGGATGAAGCTCTAGGGTACAAGAAGGGCTCATGAACAGGTAGGTAGTCCCAACAGCGAGCTGGTAGGTCCTGTAAAGCTTTCAGAATTCAATTTACTTTCTCAACGAGAAGTGGCCTTACCATATTCACGCTTTATATGGTGGTACTTGGTAGAATTACCAAATCCTTTTTTTTTTTTTTTTTTGACAAATTTACCAGGTGTTAACCCTATCGTTGCCGCAATGCATTTCTGTTTGAAGGGACACTTTACAAAAAAAAACAAGTCAAACGCTGTGAAAAAAAATTCTTGAAGTAACGTTTTACATCATAAGATTACACAGGTAATCTAGCAACAAATATAGAAGGTGAGAGGCTTTATACGGCCTTTCGATAAAAAGGATACATCAGGTATCTTTTAGCGGACATCTTTTCATTGACTAGTGCTCGGTAATAATCACGCTAGATACAGTACCGTTGGGTATGCTAATTGAGAAAATGTCGATAAGAGAAGTACAGTGAAAATCACACATATGCGATGTGGACGACATCGTCGCCAGCACCTGCTCCGATATCCACGAAACGTTTAAATCTTCATCACCTCGTTGCTCTGATACAAGGTTGCTGCTAAGCGAAGCTTCGTAGACCTCGCTGATACCGGACTGTCGTTACTACCATGTTCATCGGTGTTGTATCGGCTATTGCAGTCAAGCTTATCTCCTGTATTCATGGTCCTTCCTGTGGTTAAACACACAGCGGTGCTTTCAGTTGGTGTGAGATCTTGATGGCCGTGATCGGCTTCGGTAAATCTTTTTACAACTGGACTTTAACAAGCAAGAAGACACCGTGAACTTGTTCCATGTTTTTACCTACTTCACCGTGCTGTAGATGCTGGTTATTGTACAGAACTAAGTCCACAGCAGTGGAAGTTTTCAGGTAAAGAACTGATGGAGCCGGTCACGGGGATTCAAGTGGAACTACAGAGATGAAAAGAACACTGAATCGTTCATCTCCATCGACGTGAACACCCAGTTCCAGGAGATCATGGGTTTTGGCGGTGCATTCACGGAAGCGGCGGTGTTGCAGTTCCAAAAGTTGTCGAAATAGAAGCAGGAGCCCCGGTAAAGAGTTCTATCGGAGCTTTATTAGCCAGGGATGGAACAGGTGAATGATTGATGCTCGACTGGATCAAAGGTAGGAAGTACGGCCAATCGTGTACACCCACTCGAAATTCTAAAGCCAAAGCCTTCAGAACTTTCAAAATGTCGCGGTTGACACGTTCCACCGAACCATTTTTCCAGGACGAATATGTCAGTATGAATTTCTGTCGCCCTATAAGCTGTCAGTTCAATTCAGCAATCAACTCGCTCTTAAAGTGCGATCCTGAGTCGCTAACCCACGTAGTTGGTACTCCGTAGCGGCTGTGCCAGTCTAAGATAGCCTTTGCTGCCACTGCTGACGTCAGTACATCACATGCCACCAGTTCCACAAAATGAGTAGCTTCGTCCTTTAGGACCAACACATAGCGAGACGACCCGAATGATTCTCCAAGTGTCAGAAAGTCCCAATGCAGTGTTTCATTACGCTCGAATGTGTAGTGCGTCTCGCTGAAAGGGCGGGGGATCACAACGCCACCTTTCACATGTAGGCAGAGTAGGCACTTCATACAGAATGTACGTACAATCCCACTGAGACCATCCAAGTAGAACAACCAGCGAATGTGGTTTTCCATCACATGCACGCCGCGGTGTCCACTGCTCCCACAATGAGCGATTAAACAATAGTCGCTGAACCAGTTCAATCGCTTGCGAAGGTATCGAAATCAAACTATCCACTGTCCACAATTCGTCACAATCCAGCTTAGCACTCGATGGCGTGTCATAAAGCGCCTGCACGCTGCCAATTTCATCAATTATCGGCCACACGAAGTCATCTTTGTCTAATGGACGTAGTGGTGTTGGACCAATGGCAGTCTTATCATTCGTCACCGCATCCCTATCACGCTTTCGGCTCTTCCTCGTGAAGCGCTTGGCTGAGTGGATCCTCGTTGCTGGTTGCGGCTGACCACCCCACCTCGAAATAAGGTCGGCTCACACGTTGTGCGCTCCTTCAATGTGTTCGATAGTGTAGCGGTACTCTTATAATTTGGTAGACCATCGTAGCAACTTGCCTCGTACATGACGTTTCATTTCCTTCTTCGGCGAGAACAGGTACCGTATACTCGTAGTCAAAGGCGACATCCCAAGTACAGGATTTGTCGCCATATGCTATTAAAGTGCAAAGAATTATCAGTGTAGTAGCTACATTTTATTAATCTTCACTATCACTGTAGCTTCCTTTACTTCCGATGTCGTCGTCGGACTCAACTTCTTCCTCAGTGTGATTGCACCTCTCTAAAAGCTGCATGACGTTTTCTGTATCCACTTCTATCGCCCCATCGGCGGTAACCACGCGGGTATCCATCAGCTAGCCTACTTGGGAAAATCCGCTCGTGATAGTTGGCGCGGATAGAGCAAACCAACTTGACGTTATCCACTCTGTCATGTCCGTACGAGAAGGACCAACTAGAGAAAACGTCTTCTCCACATGCTTCTCACGAATCTCGGCCACTTTCTTGCCGGCTTCAGGTTGCATGAGTGTTTGACGAACACTGAGTATTTCTGCAGCCAACTCTTCCCGGTTTTTAGCGCGCTTTTTCTCGTCTTTGTTATAGATAGCGAGCTGTGCCGTTAGTTGTTTGATCCACAAAGCGAGTAAAAAAACCTTTAAAACGTTTATTCCAGGAAATATCTGCGGGCTGGAAGACATAGGTATATTCCGGGGGAACTTTCAGGAGTAGAACTTTTAGCGACGCAGCATAACTTGTCACTTCTGGTGTCCAGTGAGCACTAAAACCGTCCCAGAGCAAGATAATTTTCTCGCCAGGCTTTTCACGCCTCGAAAAATGAAATTCCAAGAACTTCTTAGAGAGTTCGGCGTTCCACCAGGCCGTTTTGTTCCCGTAGATCTGACAAGGACGCTCTTGTTGGAGTTTCTTGACTTTACGCCACGTTCGCTCACCAAACTCATGACGAAGTGCATTATTTTTGGGTTGTTTTGCTAAATTTCTGGCGGGGGTACTCTTGAACACAATGAAAGGGTCATATTTGTTTCCCTGGTTGTCACCAAGGAGCATTGCAGTTGCTCGTTGTTTGTCTTTATTTGCGCACTTGACCCAAACTGTATTTGTCCCTTTTGTATCAACCGTTTTCTTGGGTATATACTCGAAGAATACAGCTTAATGACAACAATAAATTAATTACTAAGTAAATAACTCAATTTAGTTCGAAAGAGTTCCTTCTGTACGTACCTGTTTGATCCGTGTTCAATATTTGTGTGCGGTTAATCTCAATTGCTGTTTGGAGTACCAAGGAACGAAATTTCGAAGTAGCTTCGGCTGTATCTTCAGGAGTGGTTTGACCTTGCCGATATTTCGTGCGTAGAGCTAGCTTGTGGCGTCTTAGAAATAGTTGAATCCAAGTATCAGATGCTGCAAAATGATCCTTAGGAATATTGAACGTAGCAGCAACTTGCTTGGCTTCTGTTTTCAACATGAAACGCGAAACCGGCACTCCCTCCTGCCTTAATCCATTAACCTACCGTACTATCGTGTCTTCAGCGTTCTTACTTAGCACGGTGGCATCTCCCAATTTGCGACCCTTGTAATGACGAGCTCTACCTGACGCGCAAGCCTCTCGAATCGACGCCGCTGCCTTCTTCTACTTGCAAAGCAGTTTTTCCTTCGCCCGATGCTCTTTCCGTGGTAACTCACCGCAAAAGTGTGTGATGCACTCCTTCACTGTGTGCCCCTTGTCAAGATAGTCGAGCCAGTCCTTCTTGTCACTGTACGCAACGGCAACTCGCATGTATTGCTTCCGTTGTCTTCCTTTACCAGTAGTGTGCGGGCGACCCATAGCTTAGCAGCAGTTCAAAGGCGGAATGTGGGACGCACGCATTTTATCTCTTTAAAAGTTAAAATTAACAATCGCCACATGGGTATAATACAGAAATTTCATTGGCTAAATATTGATGTCGCCAAAGCGTAAACGTCGCCTTTGACTACGAGTATACGGTATATGATGTTTCTATGGTCGCAATAGAGTTGAAACCCTTGTGGACGCAGCACTAAGTATACCGGTTTCTCACATGCTAGCACAATTGGGTACGATTCCATTTCGATGACGCTCCAGTTAAGCTTTGACCCCGTAAAACTGGCTCCCCCCATACAGACGAGTAGTTTATGGTGCTGTCCTTGAATGGGTACATCTGGTTGCCAGTGTTCAACTTGTGATACAACTAGCCCCCAGCTAGAATCGGCAGCGTCAGATAGCACACAGAGCTCCTTGGTTGGATCCGGGTAGGCCAGCATTGCTGAATGTCCAAGAAGATCCTTAACAGCTTCAAACGCCGCAACTTCATCCGGTGTCAGCGTTGTCTGAACCCCAGCCGCTGCTCGCTTAGTTCGTTTTGCCCCCGCAAGAGCTTGGTCAAGGCGTTCTTGTAATGGTCGAGACACTCGTGCATAGTCCACCAGACCAGCGTACATCCAATTACTTGCACATAAAAATTGCTGTAGTTCGGCCGCAGTTGTCGGTGAAGGCATCACTTGCAGTGCCCGAATACGTTCAGGGTCGTGGCCAATACCATCCTTATTAATGATTATACCACACACCACACCACCGAATCTCTGTCAGGAACACCGCACTCTTCTTAGGATTTTGGATTAGTCCGTGCTCGTCCAACTTCGTTAGAACCGTCTCGATAGCATCCAAAATTTCGTCTGCGGTATCGGCAAACACAAGTAGATCGTCAATCCAGACAACCACGCACTTGCCAACTAAGTCAAGCAATACCATCTCAACAGTCGACTGCCGCATCAGCACTACACGCATCGGTGCGAAAATCCCCTTGTCCGTCATGTAGGAAAGGAATTCGCGGCTTTCCTTGTGTAAAGGAAGCTGCCAAAAACCCTTTAGGAAGTCGAACATCGCATAGTACATTTTCCCTCACAAATGTTCCAATGTTACCTCCAAGCTTGGCACCACGCCAGATATGGGCTCTGTCACGTTGTTAAGAGGTCGATAGTCTGTCGTCTGGCAAAATTCCATCGTACCAGGCTTGCGTACAGGCAGTGCTGGACAGCACCATCGCCTTTCCCGATTTTCGTACACCCATCTGAGCTCCACCAGCTTCCTGTTAAAGCTCGCGAGGAACTCGGACTTTTCAGGGCTGTACTGACGCACTTCGCACCTGTGTGGTGTTGCATTTGCCTTCACCTGGATCTTGAGTGGGGGCACTCGAGCCGGTGGATCGTTTCCCAGTTCACGTCTCCACCCACTTCCTCACAATCGCGTATAATTTGTAAGTAGCGTAGGAGTCCACAACCCCACGGTCTACTGCATCCTTTACAGGCGCGTCTACAACATTCTGCACAACGTCGCTTAGCACTGGCCGGCGAGGTGGCATACCTTCCGGTTCATCAAATGAGGCATCTCCGTCTGGTTCCCGAGTCGCGAGAGATACTCCAGTTGACGATCGACGTCAATGCCAAGTTCAACAAGTAACTGCTTTCCCACTAGAATTTTGTCTTCATTAGACTCCACAATCAAACATCGTTTAGCATCTTGACACCGCACCGGTGTAACGGGGTTACACGTACAAGTGGCTACACCACTTGTAACTCTAACAGTTAGGATACCTGTTACAGGTTGGAAATGGACATCAGACCTTGGTGTGCTGTACACACCAATGGCTACATGGGCGAACCACATAATTGGGTGGTTCGCGTGCATTTGTGCATGTTATTGGAAGACAGTAACGGATTTCTACCAATCAATGCCCTTCACGGAAGCAGAGATCCTGCCAGCCACACGTTGGCAGATCCTTTAGAAATAGATTAAACAGTTTTAGGAGGTTCCATAATTGGCTTCGTGCCAAATTCAAAAACAGTTCTCATTTTACGGTATTTTGCAGTTTTAATTGCTTATATTTGATTTAATTATACTTATTGGAATAAGTATATTTAAGTTAAGTCTATCTTAATTGCACGCTTCCTCATACACGTAAGCGCACGTGTATGCCACCTAGTGTGTCTAAGTAGACCCATTACAACCGGTCCTGCTGCCGTGTTCAAGGTCAGTCTGATGTCAACTCCCTGTGTTGACTTCAGAATGGCTCCACCAACTGCCCTCGACGAGACTGGTTCTTGTAAGTCCACCAACGTTATTGCGGAGTCGAAAGCGCATAGTTCGTCTACATGCAGTCGACTAATAATATTCAAGTCCGATCCACTATCCGCACAATAAGGTAGCTCGAACACGCCATTCAAAATCACAGTCGGACGACGGACATCGTCTGTGTCGACGTTTGTTGATGCTACCGTCAACGCGTTTCGACCGAAGGCGCTTCTCTGCTCCTGGTGTAGTACCGGATTTAGCCGTTCTAGCAGCCAAAATGGCTTCTTTGCCAGCTTCATCGAGGTCAGGGCACTAGCTGATCCAATGGTCCTTACCACAATGGAAGCAGCCGGTCCTGGGTTTCGAGTTTGTTTTAGCAGGCGTCTTTGTTGTAGTCTTCGATCCAACCACTGTGCGAGACTGTCCTTGATACTCTTTAGGCGAGGCATCTCGTTTTCGTGACGGCGGGTGCTGGGATGTTCCTCCCGTTTCATTTGCCGGAGTTTGTTTCTTGCGTTTCGCCATCATCTGAAACATATTTTCCTGCACAAGCGCCTTCTCCTTCACCAACAAATAGAGCACCTGTTCATTGGCCTTGCTAGAATCGTCAACGACACGCTGATGGACATCAACAGCTTCACAGAGAGCTATTGGCTCAAGATGTTGACGAAGCAGCCTTCATTTCTCTTTGATACCAGTGGCCGTTGCAAAGGTGCTTGAAAAGCCGTGTTCGAGCACAATCTCATCACAACGCATGAAATAATTGATAACTCGGGCTTTCACGTCGCGTCCCCGAAGGTCCACTTTCAAGTTCGCATTAAAGTCGGCTCCGATGTCAACGAACGCATCATTCATGACGTTTCCAATGATCTTTCCCAACTCAGAGATGATGCGATCCTCTGTAACCGCCTCGACGGATGTATCCCACTCCAGTTTGCATAGAGTAGACAACAATTGTCGATTACAGCAGTTCTTCACGCTTCTCAGAGCTTTCGCCTTGTCTTCTCCGGTGGCAGCGCAATGCGCCTCAATCGCCTCTTCATACTCCTGTCTCTCTCGTTTCCATTTAACCAGTACAGGGTGCGAAACATCCGTAATGTACGGTGGAACGATCGAGCTAGCCGTTACCGGGACCTGGTTACCATTCCCCGACGGGGCAGTCGTGGCTACACCCTGTGCTGACGAAGTGGTTGCAGTGTTCGCCATAGTTTGCGACAAGCTCTGGTCGCTTTGACAAGGACGTACACTACGGGTTTGCATCGCTTCTTGCACGCTACTAAAGTTAACTTTGTGGTTCTCACGGACTGGGAGCTGGAACTCCCGCGAAATCAACGTGTATTGACTTCAGTTGTTGCCAGTAAATAGCAAAGTAAGGTCCTAACTACTCTGCATGGGCGGTCTCGCCTGCCATGGTGGCAGTCCAGGGAGAAGCGTCCGTGATCTGTTAAACAGTATCCCCACAGCTGCATGCTTCAGTCGTTGCGATCTGCTTAACTATGCCTGCTCGAATAGAGTATCCAGTCATAGGTTGGAGAAGCTGGGTACACGCATGCCATCATCACATCTTCCAGGCTATTCAATTGTGACCGCAAGAGATGTGTCTCCACTGGTGTGAGTTCTGCTAGAAGTGCATCATAACGTCAGAGCATTAAGGACAGTTCATGTACGTACCGATGATACTTGTCCTCTACATTTAGAGCCTCTAGCGGCCAATACAATCCAGGTATTTCGACTCATCCCCAGCTCGGGCGAAAAAATGACGTGAACTGTTGCTGAGGAGTCTCCGATAATAAAAAAATATACCAATATATTCGAAAAATAAAAAATACATTCGAAAAATAAAAATAATATACCAAATACTTACATAATAAGAATAATATACCAAGCAGTTTTGTGTATTTCTTTTAGCAAGGAAAACCCAATTTGGGAGAAAAACCTCTACATACATCATGCAAATGCTGGTCAGCAAGGGCGTTTAGGACAGCTGACTGCTGCAGCTCTTCCGGTTGTGGCCAACTTGCTTGCATATTCCGCACCGCCGAATTTGCTTTCTCAGAGATTCTGTTGCCTGCTGTGACGGAATGCGCTTCTTCTTTGGGCGACCACGTTTTTTTGGAATTCCGGGGACCCTGCATTCACCGCGAGTAAGCGCGTCCTTGAGCACTAGAGGCAGGATGGTAGTGCGCGCTCGCTCCGCGTAGGCTTCTCGGTAGCCTGGCGTTTTCCAGGAACCACGATAGAATCTTGTCATCTCCTTCAGTCTACCGGCGTGCTTGAGCGCAATCAGAGCGTGAACACAAGGAGCACCAGCGTCCTCGAAGTACCCACACAAGCATTTTACGACGCCGTCACATAGTTGAAGTGCAAACTTGAGAGCGATACTTCCGACTCCATGCTTGATTTCCACAACATAGCTTGTGGAGGAGTTTGCTTCGATGGAACCGCTGACGGTGTCTTCAAGCACCTTATCTGCCCTGCACGACGCGTAACGTGTCAACTCACCCCATATATCCGCCTTTTTGTGTTCTCCATCCACTTTCTTACCACATAACGTTCAATCTCCATAAGACAGTCCAGGATCGGAAGACTGCGAATACCCTTCAGTGCGCCGTTGACTGATTCCACGTTATTCGAGGTCAGAGTGTTGAACCGGGTACACGGACTGTAAGCGGTAGCCCACTTTTCCTTTCCTATCTCCTGTAGCCACTTGGTTGCGCTCTCATTCATTGCAGAAAGGTCAGCAGCCGCTCCGTTATACTCCAGTACTGTCCGCGCACGCGCCACTGCCCACGCTAGCGCCTTCAACTGCTTTGACTTGAATTTCTTGTTGAAGTTTTCCATCAGGTGCTGGAAGCAATAGAAGTGCGGGATATCTGGTGCTGTTGCCTTTGTTGCATTGACCAGGCCCTTGTCGCGGTCTGAAATCAGGAATGCGGGTAATGGCCGGAGGCGTGGAAGCAGATTAGCTAAGAACCATGTCCAGTTGTCTTCATTCTCCACTGCGATGACACCGACACCAACAATCTGAATCTCAATATTTCCGTTACGAAAGCACGCGACCTGCAGGACACCGCCAATGGACGTTTTTAGGGAGGTGCCATCCACAGCCATCCCACGCTCATGGTAAGGTGTATAGGCTTCGATTCCTTCTCTAAAGGCAATCCACGCACGCTTGAAAACTCCACCCGTGAGTTCAATGTTGGTCTTGTGGCCGCGACGGTTCAGTTCGTCGATGTAAGAGGGAAGAAGCGTATACTGGTCAGCGTCACTGCCGAAAAACTCAAGATGTAGGCGTCGAAGTGCATGCACACAGTTCATATATGAAGCTGTAATTCCAGCCATCTTCAGCTTTTGCTGAATAGCAACAGGGTGCAATGCTCTACCCGTTGCTACTAGCATCTCGCGCACCATGGGGTTCAATGCGATCTGTTTCCCAGTTGCTTCACGGCGTGTTGAAGTAAATTCCGGCTCTCCTTCCATATGGTCCTTTGCCTTTACATACATCTCGATTTGATTATTTTTAAAGTATTTTGTTATTTTGTAAGTATTTGGTATATTATTTTTATTTTTCGAATATATTGGTGTATATTTTTTATTACCCCTTAAATTAAGTCTCTCTTAATTGCACGCTTCCTCATACAAGTAAGCGCACGTGTACGCCACCTAGTGGGTCTAAGTAGACCCATTACAATGCGAGGCTGAGAACTGCTCTCGCTCGGTTCGTAAGGGCAATCATTGTCAAGTGCACCAGGAAGTCGAAAAAGAGACCTCGGTCGAGGGCAGAGGCTGACAACCTCGTAAATACGGTGCCGCAATTCAGTGATACAGGCTTATATAGCAGTTTAACAGCATCTCCAGCGAATGTTATATACCTCGGTGAAGATGATAAAGTATTATTGATGTTTGATGGTACTTATTGAAGACCTTGCTGTGTCTTTTTCTTTTCTTCATCTCCTTTTTTATCTTCTTCTTCGCTCTGATTGGTCGGAATTTAATGCCTTCTTTAGGAATTAAATTTTCGCTGGCAGTGATGTTGCTTCATGTTCATTTCTAAAGGCCAACGAGTTCGATTTTGATAGAGGAGGTACTTTCATTTCTGAAGGCCAATGAGTTCGGTGTTGATGGAGGAGGTACTTTCAAAATACTCTCGCAGGGTCAACCAATCCGTTGAAGCCTTTCACAGCATTAGTAGCACGTTGCCGTAGTTTCTGCTGAAGATAAAGTCTTGTACTTTGGAGCTCAGCACAGTCTTCATAAATGAGCATGCATGTTGTGAGTGTGTCTTGTGTCACGTGATTTCTTGCCATCCATTCTGAACGGAGTTGGTTCAAATGGCCATCGTATCTACATAGTGAGGCTCGTTAGAGTAGTAAAAAAAAAAAAGGCAGAATGCACGGACTAACCTTTCCGTTATAAATTCTTGGGGATCGTGTAGCAGCATTGCTTTCGCTTCATTGCAGATTTCGTCGATTGCTTCGCATTGATCGTCGACTAAAGTGGCAAGTAGATCCAGGTACTGTCGAAGAATACCGAACCTTAAGTGAATACGGAAAGCAAGCGATCAAATAGTTTCCTTACCTCGTGAAGATCCAGTACTTGCGGTAGGAATTCTTCTCCCGTGAGAGTGTTAATGCTGCATGTGCTGGATGAGAATGTCCTTCCGCTGCTTTGTAATGAAGCTGCCGCCAAACTCAGTTGTATGCTCTGGCTCTGGACCGTACTAGCACCCACGTTGCTTACAGATCGAAAACCAATTGACCTTTCATGGCTAGTACTCGTGGCATAGCTGAAACTCTCGCTGGTGTGGTCAAGGCTCTCATTCAGTTCACTTTCTGCAAATTGCTTGAGTTTTTCAACCACCACTGTGATCTCCGGTCGTAGTGACGGCTCAAAAGTGCACATCTTCTGGACGAGTTCCCATTGCTCGTCGCTCAAGCACTCAGGCCTTGGTGGTAGAGCTCGCATCTTGACGACTTGGTATCGTACAGCACTATCAGGCATCTGGTTACCCCATGGTAAGGCGTGAGTAGCCGCTTCAATGATGCTCATCCCGAAAGAATATATATCTGCAGTATAAGATGAGACGCTGGCTCCACTCAATACCTCAGGAGCTTTCCACCGCAGGGCTCCAATTGTACCAACCACAGGCATCGTCTCGGCCGATCCAGTGAGCATTAAGCTCATTCCAAAGTCCGTGAGCTTTGCAGTTCCATCCGCACCAACAAGAATGTTGTTCCCTTTAAGGTCTCCGTGCGTAACATTGCGTTCGTGTAAGAAGTGAAGCCCCAACGCCACTTCATAGAGCTTTTGCCAGAGCACATGATGACCTTCTCTCGCTTCTTTTGCTATGTAATCGGCGAGAATGCCGTTCGACGCAAACTCGCACACGAAAAACGGTCGACCGACATGGCAAGCGCCGTGCAACTTCACGACGTGCGGGTAATTGAGGTAGAACCATATCTTGATCTCATTCATGAAGAGATCGCGCCCCATTTCGTTATCCACGGGACTCAACATCCTCTTGACGACCACTCGAGCGTCCAACCACGTACCATGATGGACAGACCCGAACGCTCCCTTACTAAATGGCGCCTCAGCGAAATCCACCTCGTGTGGAGGAATAAACCAACGAGGAACGTGAGGAACCTCAGCTTGAGATAAGCTCGCAGCATAGCCGAAGACAGCGTTCAGCAGCTCTAGCTCGTCTGGTGCGTATTTGGCAAAGTAGGTTTCTTTCTCGCACTTCAGCAGCACCATCGCTTCTACTTGAGAGGCTGTGTCCAGTAGTTCGGCAGCCAGTCTTGTGCGATTTTGGCGTAGATTTTCCCACCCGTCACGTAGAATTCTTCTGTCCTGTAGCCATTGGATCTCCCAGTTTTCAACTGGTAGAACGGCCCCACAGACTTCACGTAGGGCGTCCAAGATAGCATCCAATTCTCTGTGGAGACTGCTGGTTCTCTCCAAGATCTTGCGACTGCACACAAGGCGAGTAATCAGCTTTTTATTGCTGAATTTAGAGAGTAAGTCGTGGAAACGGAACGTCTGCCACAGGAATTTGTCCAGAACAGACGCTGGAACCGCTTCCAGCGTCAGTAGAACCTGGTAGAGCGACAAGACCCGCTGGTGGACATGAGAGCACAAGCGCTCAGACTCGGCCATCGAATGCACCAGAAACTCTGCATTGGACAACACTACGGAGAGAGGCAGATGCAGGCGGGGCACGAGAATTTCACTTAGCGTCATGTGGAAGAAGTTGTTGAAGCCAGCAAATGCGTTTGATGTAAAACTACACGAGATTGTGGAAAACAACAGAAAACGAACCATTGAAGTTGCACGCTACAAACATTGGCACTTACTTGCACTAGGACAGTTGCTTACTTCCGCAGTCCCCCTCCCATGCCGCCAAAGCCGCCACTCCAGCCGTTGCCTTTCTGATTGTCGTTTCCCTGCGATCCAGTGACGCCCGAATTTGTGTCCGTAGTGGACGATCCGGACATCCATGCAGTTGTAGATGAGCCTCCAGACGTCCACGAGTTGCCGCTACTGGCAGTAGTAGTGGATCCGGTCGAAGTCCACGAGTTGCCACCATTGTTGATGGAGCTCCCCGCTGTCCAAGAACCGCCGGTTGAAGCCGAACTCGTTTTGGTGGTCGAGTCTGCAGTGGCGGTCAAGCCTCCAGTGGTGGACGTTCCGGTGGTGGTCGATTCGCCGGTCGTCGCTGAGGACGTCGTATCCGACGTAGCGGCAATTGTCGTTGTGGTTGCGTCGTCCGACGTAGATGTAGCAGCTTCATTTCCTGTCGTCGATGATGTGGTGGTGGTGGACATTGTGGTCGTTGAAGTGGACGAAGTGTCTCCACTGGCCGGGCCCGTGAGCGGCACACAGTCCTTGTAGACTTGCCACACTATCTCACTGTCGACGCCCTGGAATGCCAACCAGTAGAATCGAAGCATACAACCACTCGTGGAACAGGACGAGTAGTCAACGGGGGTGAACACTGACTTGGTGTCTACAGTGCCGTCCCCGTACGCGGTCAAACAATCGTCATTCGACAGCACCATCGTGTCGTCCAGCCAGATCTCGCACGGACCAACGTGCACCATTCCGCGCGAGAAAGTAGCATCGCCTGTGGTCGGTGGATCCTTTGCCGTTGCATCCGCGTTGGTGTAGCCGCAATCGGCACCGTAGAGAGACGTGTCACTGTCGAGCAGTGTGCGAATGTCGCTGTAGCCGTTCGAAGACTTGAGCGAAGTGTAGACGGAGGTGAGGCAATCGCTGTCGTCGCTGCTGCAAGTGTCCCAATCTCCCGACCATTGCGGCTCGATCTGTACGATCCAGGACGACGTGGCCGTACCTTCAAACTCGGCCAGAGGGATGTACATGTAGCCGTGAGCTTTGACATTCTGGACAACGACTGCCAGGACAGTGACGGTGGAGAAGAATACGCTGGAGGATACCATGAAGGATGAGGAGAACTGCAGACGCTAAGGCAAACTCACGAATGAGGACGGAAGCAATGAATCTCCTCCGCCTTGTACTGCCGGAAGACGTCACCTTGGAACGAACCCTTGCGTAAAAGGCATGGGATATGTCGAGATGGCCCTCACCTCCGCATAATTGCTAAAACGCCGATTTGATCGAGCAAGATGGCCACGGAGTGCATTCTCGATCGTTCTTGAGCCGAAATGTTAGCTTGAAAACCAAATGGGGCACCTGGTCTTGAGACAAATCCTTTACTGAAAGACGTTTCAGTGGACTGCAAATGATTGTCTGGTGGGGTGTCTTCCAAGCGGAGACTTCTACATCCATGAGATCGGCGCTTCTATGATATTTTGAGGGTCCGAGGCGAGAAATCGTCGTGAACGTACCACAAGACCCAGAGAGCCGTCAAAGCACCTTTACATGTTACTTTGACGTCGAAATGCTCAAGTATTTGTTGTCTACAGAAGCTATTCGAGTGGCTCTCGGACAATTGTCCACAATTGTGGTTTGAACGTTGCAACATTAAACGGATACGTGTCGATGTCCGTTAGACTCTGTTCCACGAGCATCAACGGCACCAACACCGTTTCCAAGGACACATAGGTTAGTCGGATCATTTCAAACTCATGCCATGTTATCCTTTGTTAATAGTCAGTCTACCCCGTCCGTTTTACTCGCTTGTTGCTACGCAGAGTGCTCCAGGACCAGGACTTGTCACTACGACTAGCCATTTTCTGCGGCTCCAAGTTCTCCCCGTCCTCTTCCGCTTCAGGTTCGTCGACACTTGGTCGCTTCTCACGCTGGCCACTCTCTTTGACGCTTTTCCTCTTTCCACTTGCAGGTTGCAGCCATTGGTGCTGGCAGATTTGTTCGGCTGTAGGTCTTTGTCTGGGGTCAACACGTAGCATCCAGTCCAGAAGATCTTGGAGCTCGCGTGGTAGTCGGTCCTCCTGTCCCCAGGCGTGAAGCAACGCACGAACGGATCCACCAGGCTTCGACACCAGGCGGAACCGAGCGTCCACCTCATTGGCTTTCTCGAATGGGGGAATCCCCGTGACTAAAATGAACAAAACAACCCCCAGAGACCAGATATCTGCCTGGAGTCCGTTGTAGCAGGCTTCCGTACTCGTCTCCGCATTCACATCACCCTCCGGTCGATACAGTGGGCGTGTGAAGACTTCAGGTGCCATGTACAAAATTTTACCTACTCGTGGGCCGGAACAATGTGATCCAGCAGCACTTGCTAGTCCAAAATCTGCAAGTCGACACCGCCGGAAACTATCCAGCAGGACGTTCTCCAACGACAAGTCCCGGTGAGCTACGTTGCGTCCGTGTAGGAAGAGAACGGCGCTTGAAATCTGCTGGAAACACGTCCGTGCCGTCTCGAGTGGCAGTCCGCCACGGGTCTCACTCACTTGAGAGAACAAGTCTCCGTATGGACAGTAGTCGAAAAGCAGACAGCGTGTCTTGGTTGTCCAGTCCACGAAGTCCTGGTGTAGTGTCAACAAGTGCTGGTCGCCTAGTTGACCCCCCGTCGCCGCACGGGTATCATCTCCGACCCCGTTGCTCCACACAGGACTAACGCTCCAGCTATTAGACAGGTTATCTCGAGATCCCGACGAGTAGACTAAATTGCGACCGAGCTTCCGAAGGATCTGGAGCTCCATGTCGCCGTCTTCCTGTACGTATGGGCCCGTCACGGCGCGACGTGCGTGCATGTGCGGCAGACTCATGACCTTCAGCGCATAGTGCCGGCCGGAACTGCGATGGCGAACCAACAAGACTCGCCCGTAGATGGCGCTGGCTAGAGGTCGAACGAGGCAGAGCGAGTCCATAGCGGCGCAGACTGAGAAGTGATGAACCAGATGCGACTGCTCGACGCTGCTGCTGCTGCTTCAGTTCCGCCCTGAAATAAAACGCTGCACGTGGCCGACATGACGCTGACGTGTAGCCTGGGGCGGAGATGGCAGTGGAAATAGCAAACCTGATACTATCCTAGGTGGTCCAGTGAACTTTATGGCTCAGAGCTCGAGGCGGCCTTCCTCCGTTTGAACTCAAACGCATTGCGTTGGGGTTCCCATCTTGAGAACGTCCGTGCACGCCCAATCAGGTGGCCGACTTTCACCATCAATACGACTTCGTCAACTTCTGCTTCTCGCTCTCTCAATGCCATGATGCGGGCCACAACTGAACAATTCAGGACGGAAGGTAAAGTGTCAATATGGCATCTCGAGGCAGCCCCTTTGAGCCTCTCAAGCTCACGGAGGATGAAGAGCGGCAGTGCTACGACCGCGCCTTTCAGCTCTTGGATTGGACACTGCGCAGCTATGACAAGGAAAACGATAATAGTCAACAGGAGCGCCGTCACCATTCGAAGCTCAATAACGAGCGTTGGAAACTACTCAAGACTCAAACGAACGCGTCGTTCTACGTGGGGCACAACAGAAGCGAAAATCAAAGCGACGGCCTTGCAGGGATCGAAGACGCTGCGTTCCTTACAACCGGGACGATTCGAGGCGAATTGGACGACGTCATGTTGGGTATGAAGTCTCTTGATGTCAACAGCATCAGCTTTCGGACAGAGCTTCCTGGTAATCATCCTATTGACTGCGCAGTATTAACGGAGCTATTAGGCCCGAAGCAAGTGGATCCGTTCCGATTCCTTGGCGTCACGTGGCTCCTGTACGAGAACAGTTGGCCCATCAAGGCCATGGTACGGCCGCGAGATCTCTTGACTATAACTGCAACGGGGACGATGACGCGTGAGAACGGCGATCGCATCGGCTACGAAGTGGTGCAACCGGCCAAGTTCGACCAGTGTCCGCTGCTGTCAGGCACGGTACGCAACAACATTATGTACGCTGCGATCTTCAAGCAGGAAGAGCCTGGCGTCGTGGACGTCTACATCCCCACGTACGTGGAGACTCAAAACGCCTTGCTCGACAAAGTGATTAGGAGCGTCACGTTCAAGGCGACGCTCGGCTTCTGGGACGCGCTGGAGCTTTCAGAGATGAAGAAGTTGCAGTGGAGCATCGCCAGCTGCCGGGCGGAACGCCAGAAGCAGCAGCAGACAAGTGCCCACAGTTGCAAACGCTGTTCCGAAGGTCCGCGTATGCTAAAGAGGCTGGGTGGCATTGGGAAGAGCGACAAAAACTCCTGTGTCTTGTGTGATGTAACATTGTGTTCCGAATGCCGCGTGGAAAGAGCTCTCAAAGCTCCGGATGAGAATAGCGGGAGATTGACAAACCGCCCTGTCAGCGTCTGTCTCCCGTGCGTGATATTTGTACGTCAACTGGTTCCCGCAGACATTGCGATGGCGGACCGGAAACAACGCAGGGCAACAACCATAATTTGAAAAGTGAGTTTCAGTGTTTGACGTCGACGGTAAGCCTTCGTCTTATCATTTGCTTTCAAACTTCTTCGGCGTCTAGAGAGGTCATTTGTTGCGCATTTTTTCTGCAAGCACAAGCAAGACTGCAGCTAGGCGCACGTAAACCTTTTGGCGGAACAATTGTCATCATCGGATTCGGCTTCAAGTCTGCAAACACGTCACTCTTCATGATGAAGTTTATCGCCACTGAGACCAATCAAGCCTCCAGTTTTCCCCATCGATCGAGCCGAGCATCGCTTCAACTTCCCAACGGGAACTTCGCCATCATCATAGCCGCGTCTGGACGCCCTGTTTTCGTCGCTGTACACCGCAGTCCTACAGGACTTTCCTGTCGAATCGACAATTTGTCTGCACACCATCGCCTCTCGGACTGAGATGAGCAGCTCTCTAAATCTCATTAGTTGAGCCCCCACAATTCATTTAGACAGCAGAGAATGGTCGGTCCTTTTCAGGCGCTTCAGTTGACGGACGCCGAGCAGCAGAACTGCCACGACCGCGTCTTCCAGTTGCTGGACCGGACGCTACGCAGCTATGACGAGCGCGACGGCCAAACGCAAGACGGTCGGTCCTCTGCTCCACTGCATCACTCCAACCTGGATAACACGCGCTGGAAGCTGCTCAAAACTAAAGCGGATGCGTCGCTCTACACGGAGCGCGGCACCTATACACTCCAAGACCAGAACCTGCTCGGTGGGGACTGGCAGAATCCCGTTACGATCCTCATGGCCGGCACCATCCGCGGGGACCTGGACGAGGTCATGTTCGGCATTGAAACACCTGACTCGAACACTTTCCGGACGCGAATGGAGCTGTTCATAAATCAACCCGTGGAGTGCGCAGTGTTGGCTGAGCTCATGGGCCCTACCGACGTCGATCCGTTCCGTTTCCTCGGGATTACGTGGGTGGTTTACGAGCACACTTGGCCGATCAAGGCGATGGTCAAGCCGCGAGATTTTGTGACGCTGACGGCGACCGGCACGATGACGCGAGCGAACGGAGACCGGATCGGCTACGAAGTAGTGCAGCCGGCGAGACTCGCTCAATGTCCCCCTTTGCCGGGCTCGATCATCCGCGGTAAAGTCATGCACGCCGTGATCTTCAAACAACAGGAGCCTGGACTTGTGGACGTATTCGTGAACACGTACGTGGAGACGCAGGGGGTAGTCCTTGATAAGATGATAGTTTCGGTCACGTGGAAGGGGAACCTTGGGCTTTGGGGTGCTGTCAAACTTGCCGAGATGAAGAAGCTGCAGTGGTGTATCGATAACTGTAGGTCGGAGCGACAGAAGGAGCAGCAGAGACTGTCAGCTTCTGCTGTTGGTGTCTGTACTCGGTGCTACGAAAGACGCAGCATGATGAAGCGAGGCAATGGCGTAGTATTAGACGACAAGGACTGCTGCGTTCTATGCTCGTCGCCGACGTGTTACAGATGCAGAGTGGAGAGAACGCTCAAAGTGGTTGACACAGACAGCAGCAAACTCAAGGACCAGCTTGTTCTGGTGTGTCAGCCGTGCTTGATGTTCATACAGAAGATTCGGCCCACAGATCTTGCGATGCTAAACCACAAGCGGCGAGTACGCAGCCAGCGAGCAACGCGTTGACCAAAGTGAAACACTCTTGATTTCTCGGCGTTGAAGTCCTGTTCGATAGTTGTCCGCAGCGTTGAAGAAACCTGGTCGAGGGGATGTTGTGTCAGTCTTGCATTTACTCGACGTCGGTCACGTGCCAAGGATGAAGCTCTCGTTGCTCGTTGCTTTCACCTTTAGCTGTTTGTTCGCGGTCTTAGCTGGAGCTGGTAGTACCAGTGCATCTGAAGATGTCACCACAGCTCCATCATCCACCGGCTTGGTGTGTGGCGCCCAGCTCAAGAACATCTACTACCACGGCTTCAACCTGCAGACGTCGACCGTGAGCGACGCTGCAGCGTGCTGTGAACTCTGCTCTTCGTACAGCGGGTGCGTATTGTACACGTATTTCCACTCAAGCAGTACCGGCCAAAGTCTCTGCTATCTCAAGAGCGGGGCTGGGGAGAAGACCAACTACGCCGACAGCTCCAGTGTCACGGCCGTGTCAGCCTTCATGGTCTCGAGCACCACTGCTCCAACGCCAACTACGGCCAGCACACCAGCACCCTCGACGGAAGCTCCTTCCGTATGCAATGAGCAGCTCGAAGGTGTGTTCTACAACGACTACACACTCTACGAGTTCTCCATCGACTCGGCCGAGGACTGCTGTAACTACTGCGCGCAGCTGGCGGGTGAAGGATGCGTGCTCTACACGCTCTACGTATCCAGGAGCGAGAATGTCAAGCGCTGCCTGCTGAAAAGCGCAGCCGGTTCTACCACGAACTACGCGACCTCAGACGACTTGACTGTTGTATCGGCCTTCCTTCCTGCTTCAGCGACGGCCACGCCCAAACCGACCGCTGCGTGTGCGGCTGAAGGTCAATACTGTGGCAACGCACAAGGAACATCGTGTTGCGAGTCGAATAGCTACTGCCAGCCCTGGAACACGTACTACTACCAATGCATCGGCCTTCCCGACGGCTGTGGCAATCTCGAGACGGACGTCGACTACTACGGCAACGACCTCAGCAGCGCCTTGACGCTGTATCCGTGGCTGTGCTGTTCCTTGTGCCAGAAGACCGACGGTTGCAACGCCTACACATTCGTCAACTTGGACCCGGCAGGACCCACGTGCTACATGAAAACCAGCAGCTCCGGCCGCGTCGCCAGCGTCGGGGCGTTGAGCGGCGTCCCGTTAAACAAAACAACGTGACGGAGATCTGCTGCAGCCAGGCATTGAGTTGAAGTGAGTCAATCAGTAGCTCCATTGAACCAAGTACATGTAATTCCTCAGTCTCCTTAAACTGTTCATGAAACGTTACCGTAAGTCGGCTCGTGTTGTGAGCAAGCGTTCTTACCCGGTGTCACCCGTGCACTTGATTGAACCTCCCCCATGAGTCAGATATTCGTTTACGTTTGGTGTTTGACATCCCCATCGCGGCTTCTTATCAAGCACCGGCCAATCAAGCGAACGCTTGGGCATGTTCGCCATCACCAAAGCCCGGGCGAACGTCCACTTGGCCTGTCTGGAAGCTCGACACATGGCTGCACGGCTCGTAGGTGTAGGAAGCCCCAGCTGCTCCAGTTCGCGCTCTCTGCTTCCTCTACTCGCTGCATGAGTCCACAACACAAGTCGACAGCTTTGACTCAATGGGCTCCAAGGGGATCCCGTTCCAGGAGCTAAAGCTCACGGTGGACGAAGAGCAAAACTGCCGAGATCGATCGTTCCAAC
Source organism: Phytophthora citrophthora (assembly GCA_031305395.1). Classification (NCBI taxonomy): domain Eukaryota; phylum Oomycota; class Peronosporomycetes; order Peronosporales; family Peronosporaceae; genus Phytophthora; species Phytophthora citrophthora. Next base: position 46,815 of record JASMQC010000028.1, read on the forward strand.
TGCTGGACAGGACGCTGCGGAGCTATGACGAACGGGATGGCCAGGAAGACTACGGCCGTCCAACGGCCCCGCGACATCACTCGAATCTCGACAGCACGCGGTGGAAACAGCTTAAAACGCACGAGAATGCGTCACTCTACATTGAACGCAGCAGCAGTGCACATCGAGACGATAACATGCTGGGAGGGGACTGGAAGAACCCCATGGTCTTTTTGATGGCGGGAAGCATCCAGGGAGAACTGGATGAGGTGATGCTGGGTGTGGAGACGCCTATCGTCGCTAGTCTAAGAGACCGGAAGGAAGTGTTGGCCATGCAACCAGTAGACTGTGCTGTTCTAAGCGAACTGGCTGGTCCTTCAGAAGCAGATCCGTTCGAGTACATGGGTATCCAGTGGATGGCTTTCCAGCACGGTTGGCCTCTCAAGGCCGTGTCTTCCCCTCGAGACTTTGTGACCTTAGCGTCCAAGGGAACGATGACGCGTGCGAACGGCGATCGCATCGGCTACCAGGTCGTCCAACCAGCCAGTCTCCCTCAATGTCCTCCGCTGCCCGGGTCTATGCGTACGAATCTCATGTATGCCGCCGTCTTTAAACAGCAGGAGCCAGGGATCGTCGACGTCTTCGTACTGACGTACATTGAGACAATGAGCTCACTACTAAACAAAGTGGTGGTGTCTGCTACGTGGAAGTCTACTATGGACTTGTGGAAGGCGCCACAACTCGCCGAGATGAAGAAGATACAGTGGTGTCTCGCCAACTGCAAAGCGCAGCGCCGACAACTACAGCGACAAGCGTCTCCGTCCGCTAAAAACGTGTGCAAACAGTGCATTGAGAAGCGTAAAATGCGCGGCAGTGACATCGAGGACAAGACGGCCTGTGTGTTGTGTGTTTCACCCACGTGCACTGGCTGCCGTGTACAACGAACGCTAGAGGCTATTGATGAGAGAAAACTCAAACTGACAGACCACTCAGTCATTGTCTGTCGGGCCTGTATGGTGTTCGTGCAGCACATGCGCCCAGTAGATATCGTAAGGCAAACTCTCACGCCATAGCTATGTCGTACAATTATTTTCTTTATTGAAATACATTTTATTACAGAACTTCACAGAGTGACGTTCTGAGCACAGAATTCTAACACTTTCTTGCAAGCTGCAACTGGGGTGTGGATATCTTGGCTGCTTCAATTCCCTGTCAACGTTGAAGACGGAGGGCGTTTTCGAATGCAAGCTTCCTTCATCGAACTTCTTCGAAAGCTTGGTCAAGACATTACCATCCTGGTTGCTGCAATGTCACTAAAAGAAGAGGATACGAGGCGTATCGGGCGTGCCACCGACAACAATGGGTAGACGCCCACCAACTGCATCGCACTCGTTCCAGACCATCCACTGCGAACGGGATCATGGTCATGAGTTGGGCGCTGGCGCAATGGTCAGCATGGCACGTGCTCGTTCCCGCGCTGTTAAGAGGTGAAAACAGCGGGAACTGCGACGCTCGAGCTTGTTAGATCAGGCCAGTGCGTTGACCAGCTCTGACCGCGCTGCTGGACTTCGAGCTCCGTCCTTGAAGCGGTCGCACGCACTATGGCGGCGTTGATCCCGGTCAATGACCAGTGAGCAGACTGTCATGCCATCCGGCGCGTGTCAATTACCAATGCAAGTCTCCGCTGCATACGCTGCGGGTCGTCAGCAGAGGCAAGTGCCTATTGGCAATAATAGGCTATTGCAGCTAATGAGCTCATTGCACTGATGACCGGGGACTTCGTTTTCGGCGGTTCTCGAGCATACCGGGGAGCTGGATACAGTCGTTAAAGGCCCTCTCGTCTGAGCAAAAGCAGTGGGCCAACAACAATATTTTGAGGAAGCAAGGCGAAGCTGCGCGGAGGTAAAGCCTAAGCTTCGAACGCAACCTGCCTTGATCTTCATCAGTGTCCGGAACGGTGGCTGAACCGAACTCGAAAAAAAGTGTGGTCGTGTCTGACGATACCTCTAGAGTTGAATATATAGTCACCAAGAAATCAATATCTTTCAAAAACACAGTTTACTAACCTCTACTATAAAGTTCCCTTTGTAACTAACTGAACCTTATTCCATCGCGTTCTGCGAGGGTTATCAGAATAAAAGCCACTTTACGGCTACGATTAGCGCAAGATGAACCTGCTTCGCTCTCGATCCTCTCGACCTCTTCTTGCTCGTCCTAAATGGATCTACGTAGATCTCTACGCTCATTGCTAAACTTGCGTCAACGTCCCCAGGTATCCGACTTAAAGTCTTACGTTGCAGCGCAATGCGGGGCCAGTGGAGCAAGAACGTCTTCCCCCCGTTAAATCTCTCAGCCGAACAGCAGACGGAGTTCCAAGACTTGGCTCGCGGCTTAGTGCGTGAAACACTGTCGCACTTCCAGTCGTTCGATAGGCTGCCCAAGGACCAACAGAACCTGAACAAGCAGAAACGCTGGAAGGCCGTCAAGACCCGCGACAACCTCACAGTTTTCAAGGAACGAGACCCTCCAAAGATCATCACCGGGACGAGTTTCGACACGCCAGAGCACCAGCGATTGACGGAGGATGAATGGCAGACGCCAAAGCTACTGGTCGGTGTCGGTTCCATTGTCGGTTCTTTGGACGACGTCATGTACGGGGTCGTGACGCCCGACGCTACGTCGATGCTGGTCAAAGCTGCGATCGTGCGTAGTTCACTGGTGAACGGTGCGGTGTTGGCTCAAATCGACGGTCCAACGCCCGAACAGCCTTACCGATTTCTCGGAATCAAATGGTTCGTCAAAGCACCTCCTAATACATTACGCAGCTTCGTACGACCTCGAGATTTGGTGTTCGTTGAGTCCACAGGGATTCTCACGCGCTCCAACGGCGATCGGATTGGGTATCAACTACTACACTCAGTAGACTTAGACGGCTACGGTGCGTTGCCGGAGCGATCGCTGACGCGTGGTAGGATATCTAGCTGCACGATATTTAAGGAGACACAGGTCGGGAACCGCGTTGACGTGTATGTGCGCGGGTACGTGGAACAGCACGGCAAACTGCTGGATTCGGTGGCTCTTAAGGCTGCGTCGACGGGTTTTCTCAGCTCGTGGAACGCCGTCGAGTGCAGCTACGTGAAGAAGCTCATGTGGTTCCTCGATAACCCGCACCAAGTGGCGTGGACAAAGGACGCCGCTGCACGAGCTCGAGGGCCAAACGCTCGGACCCCAGTACACTCGAGCAGTTTTGACGGCCCAAGTAGCTTCCACCTGCGCAATCTCAGTTTGGTTGGCCCCAACGACTGCTGTGGAGGCACGTGCGGCCGGAAACTCAAGAAAATCACGAGTGTCGGACTGTGCGTGCTGTGTCAAGTGCCAATGTGCTCTAAATGCCGAGTCTCCAAGAAACTGGCGTACGCTACCAGCGAACTCAAGCTCGAACGTCGAGAGAGCGTCATTTGCCGCTCGTGTGTGGCAAAAGTGCGTCTTGAGCCTGCACGTCGCGTCGCACAGCAGGAGATTCGCAGTGGTAGATACTCCTGGAAGCCACACCAAACACAACCGTCTGTACGAACCCCGTCAAGTAAATCTGGGTCGCACTTTCACTTCGGCCAGGATGAAAAGATTCGATCGGACATCGCGCTCTCCAGTGCAGCAGGCCCACGGATTCAAGAACAACTTCGTGACGATCCGGTTGTTCACGTGCCTAAGCCTCGTTGGTTTGGACGCAACAAGAAGGCCGAGAAGAGCAACCGACCGGTGCTGTTCGGCGAGCCCACGCCACTCAGCGACTGCCACTTGGGCACGCTTTCGCAGTGCTCGACTACGGTTGACTCGTTCACTAACTCGCACTCACCGCTCAACCCGCTCGCGTACAGCTGGGCGTCATCGGTCCAGGAGAGCGACAGTCGTGTGCGCGTGGAGGAAGACAACGAGGATGACTGGGCCAACACTCCTGAGTTTACCGACAATCAACAACAGCGTCGCCAGCTCTGGCACCAAATGACGGAGCTACGTCTCGCTGTGGAGAACACGTACCAGATCGCTAAGCACACGACGGATTCATGTTGTGGTGCGAACTTCAGTCCCATCGGAAAGGTGGCACCACAGTACTAATACACTTGAATCGTTCTGAGCTATGAAGGACGGACGGTAACGTAAGAACTGCACTCACGAAGCACTCAAATAATGAAAGTTTTACTAAGGAAGTGCCCCATGTTGAAGGGACCACACGAACGTAGGCATTAGGTGTCATCAACTCGCAGTCAACAGCAGCCTACTGCTGTCATCCTAGACCTGAGGTTGCCTCTCTTCAATCAAAGTGCTCACAGAACTGCAGCTGCTTGTGTCAAGACGAGAACGTTGCTCGAGCTATGCCGGAGCCAAAGCGGACTTGATCGATTGTCGAACAAGAAGCTGCATCAATTGAGCTGCATGGTGGTCGTGTGGATGCAAGATCGGCAGTGGCGAGTGGCGGCTTCAAAAGAAAAGGCATCGTCAACTGCGCCAAGGTTCAGAAGTAGCCAAACCAGGCAAAGGTGAGCGCGAACGGCATTCCAGAAAGTGTCAGTCGTGTCCGTCCTTAAATAAATGGTGCATTGATGGTGTGAAGATCAAGCGCACACAACAGAACTGCACCAGCTCAATGGGACCGTATCAGAAGAAGTATCCATTCAAATGCTTGCTTCCGGCGCGAAAGTGTTGTTGGTTGGTCTAGTTGTCGTCGGGAACTACATGCCCCAAGGAAATGTCAGATTTCAGCCGAATGGGAGTCGGTCAGTAGCACTGCAAAGTCTCGTCTCGCTGGTCAACGCACGGTCACTTGGGACGGGAACTTAGGCGTCTCCCTCAGTCTGACCACGACTGCTGCTCGCTGCATTCAATCAGTCTGTATTTTGCTGTCTAGCCCACAATTCAAAACCTTCATGACACGACGAGCTAGTGACGCTGCAGCAGGTTTCAGTCCGACGACGTGGACGACCAACGTCCTTCCTCCGGTCGAGCTCTCGACCGAACAGTGCGACAAATACCGAGTGCTAGCAACGCAACTCCTTTCCAATACACTACGGGACTATGATATCTACTCGGCCGATCCAAGACAGCGACGGATGAGTCGAAGGCGCTGGAAACCGGTTAAGACTAGGGACCACATCACAGTGTACAAAGAGCGATATCCGTCACCGAGTTCATTGGCGTCCAATCCGCCGCGAACCAGTCGCACCAGCGTAGCAGATCGGGTATCAATGGCATTCCGCGGCAATGAGTGGACGGAACCCAAGCTGCTCGTGGGCACAGGCTGGATTGAAGGCACTCTGGACGACGTCATGTACGGCGTCGCCTCTCCTGACGCTCAACATATGCTACTGAAAGCTACAGTAGTTAAGAACGCATTGATCAACGGGGCAGTGCTGGCTTGTATCGACGCTCCATGCGCCGCCGATCCGTTCCGGTTCCTCGGTATCAAATGGTTCGTGAAAGGACCCCCAACAGCTCTTCAGGGGATTGTCAGACCTCGAGACTTGGTGTTCATCGAAGCAACCGGAATCACAACCCGACCGAATGGCGAACGCATCGGCTACCAGCTCCTTCACTCGGTGGACCCGCCGCAGTATCGCGACATGACGCCACGTTCAGGGATGGAAGTGACGCGCGGCCGCATCTCGAGCTGCTCCATCTTTCGAGAGATGCCAGCCGGACTAGGAAGTAGGCACTCAAAGGTAGACGTGTACGTCAAAGGATACGTTGAAGCGCACGGGAAGCTGCTGGACTCGGTAGCTCTCACCGCCGCTTCCACGGGTTTTATGAGCTCCTGGAACAGCGTCGAGTGCGCAAACTTCAAGATATGCTTCTGATCCTGGTTATTGTCGATGGATGCACAACCAGCCCAGTCTTAATATTACTGAGGATATCAAGATTTTCCTTCACTCCAAGTTTCTAAGCAATGATTATTCGTATATGATGAGTTGGGGCAAGTACAAAGGGAAGACGCTAAAGCAAATTAGTCGCACCGATTCTAATTATATCGATTGGCTTCGTAAGAACCCATTCGTAATTGAGAAATGCCCTAAGCTTGTCGAGGCTTTAGAGCTTAATTAAAAAATATCCTTTTTTTTTAAATCCAAAACTAAGCAGTGGTAAAATCAAGTACCTCACCCGTTAGACGATCGTAGGAGAGCTCTTGTTCACTCACAACCAACACAAGCATGTTGGTGCCCTGGCATCCTGCGTTAACACCGCTTACCTGAATAGCCTGGGGTACATCGCGTTCCGTCAGGCGGCTAACATCAGCAATGAGAACACGGTTAGTTAGCGACCACGTCTGATAGTCAAGAAGACCATTCACCAGCTCAGGAGTCAGATCACCGTTAATCGAAGCAATCTTAGCGATTTCGTTAGTGAAGTGGTGGAAGTCATAGTCGTGGCTGATGTCAAACGTCTGCTGAGAACCAATACGAACGTTAAAGTTGCGAATGCTCGAACCGGGGTGAAGAGTCCAAGTAGCCGAATCAAACGGACTCTGGAACTCCTGTACAGCAGCAGAAGCAAAACCACCCGTCTGCTCAGCAAAAGGAAGGAGGATAATATACGTAGCATTCTTAACAGATGCCGATAGCTGGAGATCAAACGCGGCATTAAGCTGAGTCGACTGCTTACCAGTACCAGCACGCTGGTAGAACCACTGTACATAGCAATCATTGTATCGAACCTTCTTTACAGGCTTGGAGATAATTGCCTGAGGGTTCTCAAGATGAACGAACGGTACATACAGACGAGAAGTAGTAAATGGCATGTAAGTACCATCGATGGTCGGTTCAAGTGCATTGACTACAGCACCCCAAGAAATGCTGAATGGAGCAGAAGCAGCAAGAACACCAGCCATAGGATTACCGGTCGAAGAAGCTGAAACCATTACTAGACAAGTGTTGCCACTCGCGAGAGTAGTGCTGGTTAGCGACATACCCTTCGACGCATCTACAGCAACAGACGAAGTACCCTGGTTGACACGGAAACGGAGACGGATCTGAGGGTTAGCCATCAAGTCGAGCTCCTTGAAAACCGGATGGAGGTCAGTTAGCTTAACCTTAAGCATATAGTTCCACGTTCCCATGATGGCGTTAGCGGTAGCAGCACCAGCTACGAAGGCACCACGAGCAGTCTGATTCGAGATAGTGGTAGACGCGGCAGCTCCACCTACCGACGGCCACGACGTAGAGAAATCAGAACCGGCATTAGGAGGGTTCGACAGAAGTCGGCGAATAAAGCCATCGTTAGGAATGGATGCACCACCCGAGGGGTCAGTGGTGGCAAACGAAGATGAGAATGCAGTATTGTTTGAGTATCCGTCCCCAGTAGTCGAGCTGGTACCAGGACTGTACAAAGCGGACTGAGCAGCATCCGGGTACAGGAGCGACTCTGCTCCATGCTTCTCAACGTACTGTTTGCTGTAGCTTGTCTGCGCGCGGACATTGTTCCAAAAGAGCTTGTAGTCGGCCATTGATACAATGGTCTTACCATTTAGTTCAAGCGACATGCTATCAATGACGTCCCAGTTGCCGCACTTTAGAGTGGCACAGAAACGATTGACAGCAGCGGTCTGAGAAGCACCACCATTCTTCATCGATACCTTGTATGGGAGCATGATGTAAGCATCGCGAAGGCAAGCAAACCCTTCGGAGCCGTTAAGCTGAGCAGTGGCATCGATAGTAATAACGCCATTCTGATACGAACCCTGGTTAAGGTCGATTACAAAGGGTACTCGCTTGCCAGAAGATACCTTGGTCTCCGGGTCGCTCTTGAGCGAGCTCTGGTACAAATATTGGTCGGATAGTTGAGTTTCACTCATCGTTGATTGTATATGTTTTCTAATATAGTTTGCACGAAATTAAATATTATGAGCAGCCTTATCAAGCCTATCACATCCGATCATGATCTGATCGAACTCGCCAAAAAACTTGGAGTACATCTGGATGATATCTATGAATCGCATGAAATAACGAAGCCAATATCTAAGTAAGGTTCATATCTGGTTCTACTACGGCCACCTAATCTTGATGTAGGACACTGGACGGTCGTCCATAACGGTGAATACTTCGATAGTATGGGCGAGGCAGCCCCAACAAAATATGGTATCGGTAAATACAACCCCAAGCAGTACCAAGGTACGTATGGAGATTACTGTGGAATTTGGTCTATGCTGTGGTTATATTGCAAGCAAAAAAATAAGATGAATCTACTAAATCATTTCAAGGATTTGAATTTGACTATTCTTTCATAAAAATGTTTAAAGCTATATAGCAATAATGTATCGTGAATTAACGATCTCCAGTGATATTCCAGGTCCCAAGCTGACCAAAGCTCTAAAGACTGGTAAGCTAAGCCTGACAGCTGATCAATTGAAGGGTATCGGCTCCGTAATTCATCTCCATCCAGCTTCTTATGAGAAAGCCATCAAAGCACGCAAGGCTGAACGTGGTGTGCGTCTTGATATCACTAAGCACGAAATCAAGAAGGGGTATAAGCGCGCACAAGGCGGCAGTATCTGGTCCAAGGTATGGGGAGAATTAAATCAGCGTTCAAGTTTGCTAAGGACTCAGGTCTATTGTCTCACGCCGCCGACGTTGCTGTGCCCGCTCTTGCAACCGCACTCGGAGCTCCACAGGGTGCTATCCCAGCAAGAGCTGCTATCCGTTCCATGACTGGTATCGGTGTTTATGACTCTGATAATGATGATGATAAGGATGGAGGACGTTTAACCATGACAGATGTTAAGAAAGGCGCAAAGCGAGCGCTTTCGTATGCTAAACGCAAAGGCGTTCTAACTGATGTAGTCGATTCTGGAGAGAAGTACCTACTATCCAAGGCAACCAAACCTGAGCATGAGAACCTAATCAAGTCTATCCGAAGCGAGGTCCGTCGTCGGTATGGAGTAGGTGTTGAGCGACCCCACCAGAGTGTTGTCAGCCAAAGGGTAAAAAGTTTGTTAAGGGTTCGCAAGCAGCTAAGGATCACATGGCTAAGATTCGAGCTATGCGAAAGTCTGGAGGCTCCTTCCGTTTGTAAAAAAAAGAAGCAGCAGTCAATCTATTTTTTTGGTCTCAGCAACAACATTATCGAGACCGAAGTATCACGAAAGATGACCTTCTTATCATTTTGGTTGTAGATGCTGATAGTAATTGTAGATCGAGAACCGTTGTGGCAGTTCATCCACGCATACTGACTGGGCTTGTATGAAATTAGCTTACCAATCTCCGCATCACCTCTATCGAATGCGCTTACAATATCACCAGATGCGACGTACTCATTTTTGATCAGGTCGCAACGGACAATGTATGAGCTGGTTGGGTGAATCTGTGGAATTATGTTAGATAGCTGAGCACTGGCAACTGTGGCTGAGGCAGCAGGATACGTACCTGCCGTCAGACCAAGCACCTTTCCAAAATCGACATTATCAATGATCAGACGAGGGACGCAAGTGGTAGTAGGCAATCCAGTACCACCAGCTGAGTATAGCCCAGTGGCGGGTCTTGTCCAAGTACCTCCAAGAGTTGGTAAAGTTGTTGGTGTAGCTGAAACATCAGCCTGACATGAGTAATAAACACTGTTTTCACTTATCTTTAGGTAGAACACGTTGTTTCCAGATGGATCGATCAAATATGCTCCAGCATTGACGAGAGCCGCCTGGATGCTTCGATTGACGTCTTCATAAGAATAAATACCGCCAGGAAGAGTGATACTGATAGTAGAGGTTGTGGCAGCAGTTGGGACTTCGACCTTGAAGCTTGTGTTTTGGAATTGCATCGAGTCGATATTATATTCCGAGTTGTACATCGTGATTGATTGCACGGCACAAACTACATCGCGGAAGTCAGCCGCTGAACCAGGGAACGAGTATTTCCATGTCGAGTTGTATCCATCTTGGATCAGGTTGGTACTGTCAAGTTTGAGAAAGCTCGCCATTGTAGTTATATATGATGATAAGCATTTTTCTGATGGATAATTCGGAATTAGTCATCCATAGCAATAGGTCTGTTAAAGTTGTAGCGGATTTGACCTTTAACAGAGTCTAGGAACAACATCTGGCCCTTTTGCTCAGTGGCTTTATTGTAGTAATAGACAATCGACCGATCATCTACACCCTTGATATTGAAGTCCCTGACAACCATCTGTAAATCACGCTTCGAATTAGCCTGTAGGATTGCGACGTACTCTGAATTCAAGCGAATCATCTTATCGGTTGCAAAGTAGCTGTGGCTCAAGAATATGGTTGATAGCTTGAAGTGTCGGCCCCTTGTGAAGTAATGTGAGAAGATGTTCTTCTGAAGTAGCTTATCGTTGCTGTAGTCATCGATGATAACAAGCTCAGGTTTATTCGAACTCATTGGTGTATGACGCACTTGATCAACGCTGGGTGGAGTATCAGGGTCAGCAAAAGTGATGAAATCCTCTAACTTATCTCGAAGATACTCATACAACTCCTGATGAGGATTACGAGCAATGATCATTAGATGAGCAAATACGTGGGGAGAATGCTTGAGGATATACAAACAGAGGTTGTTCTTCCCACTGAACGATGGACCAAGGACAACCATTCTAAACAGCTTTTTAATGTCAAGGGCTGGAATATCACCCATGCCAGCTGATTTGAACTTTTTTGGCAACGAAGCGCCATAGTTTGGAATACCGCTCATGATCGTGTCTTTAATCGCTCGACCTATATAGTTCGAGACAAAAACAACTATGAGTTCAGGTTTCTCTTATCCCAAGCCAATATTTTCATCGCCTATCTATAACCCAGCATTCTATCTAACATTGGATGCCAGTGGATATCTAACCTATGACTATGCTCAGACGCTTTATCTCGCTAAAAATGATTATCGCTTGACCTATATTACAGGACTTACTCCAGGAACAGCAACGCAAGGCATAGCCCTCATTCCAGGTACTAATAATGATATCAGTGGAATTGGAGCATTATCATGTACCAGTCTGACTGTGAATGGCTCCAGCGTATCATCTTCCCCCACTTACGTTCTTAGTATCACGCCTGGAACGGCTGCAAACAACAAGGCGCTTGTGTTGGGGGCATCGGGCGAGATTGGAACGATAACATCGCTAACAGCAACGTCAATTACAGGCACGCTACTGACAGCGGCTCAGCCAAATATTAATTCTGTCAATAATCTCAATATTGTTAACCATAACGGCTCTACTCTTGGTCTGTCGTTAGGAGGAACATTAATTACGGCATCAGCAACCGATATCAACTACGTTGATGTTGTAGCTGGAATTGCAGCTGTGTCTAAGGCTCTCGTGCTGAACTCATCGGGTTCGATTACCGGTATTACTTCGCTCGGCGCTACTACTATAAATGCAACGGCGTATCAACTAAGTGGTACATCGTTATCGTTTAGCTCGCTACCAACGACTTTGGGAACGAATGCGGTTTCGCAATGTCTATCAATGAATAGCTCAGGAGTATCCTTGACTGGTTTAGGTAGTGATACAACAAATGGATTGCAATTTGGGGGGGGGGGCACCTTGAACACGGAATATTACTCATTGTATCGAGCAAGTGATACAACCGGAATGGTATTGTCAAGTACTCAATCAAATCCAGCAGCAAATGCTAAGTCAAATGCCCTCTTGACCCTGATTTCGACTACTAATGCTAATTCAGCCACCGCAGGTGTAGCAGCAACATCGACAACTCTTCTCGCTACTCAATGGAACTCTAAACAAGGATCTGGGGCAAGCTTTGCGAATATCACGAGCAGCCTCGGTATTAGTGTGGGTACGACGCAAGGATGGAAATCAGGTTTTCCATCGGTATTCACAATAGCGTCGTCAGCTGATGCGATTTGTCTCAATAGCGGTAATGCCTCCGGAGTTGGATATACTCCAACAAGCGGGTGTCTGTATCTCGTATCGGATCGAATGCTTTTCAACACGGCAACCCAATACACTCACGCAACGCTTGGAACTCCTAATTGCACTTTTGACGGCAATATGTATATCAAAAGCAACAACGCATTTAGTGATGGTACTACGAGCTATAACACTGGATTGATGATCGATAATTCAAATGCTTCTCCTATTCAATTCGCCGTACAAATGCATACTGGAGCTGGGAGTACGTCACGCAACGCTGTAGCAATGGGTACATATACTTCTAATGACCTCAAACTGATGGTTGGTAATAGCACAAAATTGATGATCAAAAATTCTGGTTTTGTTGGCATTGGAACGCTTTCTCCGAATGCTCCTCTTCAGGTATCAAGCAATGTTAGTTATACATGGAATAGCGCTGGAAATGTTGGATTGACCGTATATAGACTACGTACTGACTCTGGGGTGACGGAAACAGCGACAGGGACGCCAGTTACTTATACTAATGTCGCATGCATATTTTTAGGTAATATTGGATGCGAAGCGATGGTGATGCAGTCAGATCGGCGTTTAAAGATGGATATAGAAGATGTACCTATCGAACGAGTTGAATGCCTCTACAGAGATTTAACGGTTAAATCATACAGATGGAAAAAGGATCCAAAAAAATACAAAGAATTAGGACTGATTGCTCAGGATGTTCTTGACCAAGGATTTCTGGATCTTGTCGCTGAAATACCTTCTGATAATCCATAGCTCGAACAGAGCTCCGATCCATGGTTGGAGCCTAAGGGGGTAAAGCTACATGTCGATTATGCAAAGTTAGCCGTCTATAATATGCGAATGATTCAAGCTCTAATTGGTAAAATCGATGGTCAGCAAGCGCAAATTGAGATCCTTTTGAAGGATCGAGTCGACGTGTATACACGTCTCAATGAGTTGAGATCAATTATCTCTGAATAAGTATAGCCATGGGTTGCGGACCAAGTAAAGAGCTCAAAACTAATTTAACTTCTGATGAGCCGAACCAGAATGTTGGATCGACCATGCTCCAAGCTGATAAGATTATTGTTCTTGGTGATAGTGTGTTCCTCCCCACCCAAAGTCCTGATGGGGAGTCTGCCATACTTGAAGTTAGTATCAGCGATAAAAAAATTAACATTTATCGAGGATATCGAGATAGACTCGTGCGGAGTGGTATCGCTTAGATAGCGAACGTCTTCACAGTTTTTGTCTTTTTTTTTCGGCTGGTAAGCCCACATACGGCCACCCTCGGTTTGCGTTGATGCATCCACCTTTGACTTATCAAGATCAGTAGCCCACACAGCTGACTGAGTCTTCTGAGGACGGTCATGAATGATGAGGTTCTTCATAATAGATTTGAGTTCAGCGACATTGCTATCAGCGTTATCGCCATAGCTACCAGCTGAGCTGGAAATAATGCGGGGGTTGAAGAAGAACATGGTGTTTATAGTAGTCGACTGATAATTTGCTTGAATTCCTTATCGTCAATCAGTCGATTGCTGTACATATCCACCGTGAGAGACTTGAGCTGCTTAATAATGCTTGGATTATCATTTCCTAACTCAATCTCCCCTTTGAGCTTGTCATACTCAGCACGAAGGGTTTCCAATGGATCCGTAAGCTTATCGTGGAAATTGTACTGGAGATGGGTAATGGCAAGGATCTCCTTGAACATTTTTTTATCGTCGACGCTGAGCTTATCATACGTTGGCTGATCAATATGCTGCTTATAAACAAGAGTTCTGATCATGCCTTGAAGACTATCACTGATCTGACACTTAGGTCCACATTTGCGACGGTTAGGTTGAACGATGACAAGAGTCTTTGCATCAAGGTCAGGGATACGAATGTATTTGCTGCCGAGTTGGCGATATACGTAGGCACTTGGCGTAGCTAAGCCCTGAATCTCATTGAGATTGTAGGTCCTTCCACGCCTGACAACACCTTCCAGTGGAGCCACACCAGCACCCCTTAGGCCACGACCTTTAAGACCCTGTGCAAACTCGTCGGCAGCACGCTCACGTTCGTCCTCTTCCGCAATCTCCTGAGCCAATTTTGAATATTTCTTATACTTAACGTCATAAACTGACTTTGTGGCTCGTACAGCTGCCAATGAAGCACGAAGCGCAGACTTTGCCGCCTTGAGGGCTGACTTGGAACGTTTGCTACTTGACGTGCGCGCTTCCTTCTCCGCTGCATTCTCCTGCTTCCGTATGATTTCAAATTGTTTCTGTGCTTCACCATATTTTAGGTAAGCGCGTTCGGCGTCATCATGAAGCTTATCCAATTCACTCTCCTCATCTATCTCCTCACTTTGTTGCTTGACATCATCAGCATTGTTGAAGATGACCTCGCGAATGATCTTGAGATTGTCATTCACACTTTTAATCATTTTCTTTTCCTCTTCAGTTGCAGGACCTTCGATATCAGTTGCAGTACGATGGGCATCTTCCAGACCGCTTAGAAGCGCAAGGAATGTATCCATCCAACGCATCACCTTCATTAGCTCGGTCCATGCGTTTCCTGAAACAACTTTATGGTCCTTATTCCTAATGTTGAAATAGTGATTCTCACTTGGTACGCTAAAGTAGTACGTGGCGTGGGTTTTTACACCATTCTTAGTATCGACGACAGGCTTAAGACGAAATGGGATAACGATCTTGTTATCAAAGAGGCTCTTGTAGTACTCATATAGAATTTTCTTAGCTTCGCTATCAGGGATTGATAGATTTCTATCCATATCTTCATCTAAACCGGTTTTTGTACCATGTCGTGCCTCGCGCTCTTCATCATCGTCATAAGGCTTGTAGCCCTTAATGTTTTTCTCGATATCGTTAGCTCCAACCATAGTCAGTTCCAAGCCTCTGCTATTAACCATGTCCAAAAACTCTCTCAGTGTGGATTGCCAATCAATCTTCTTCAGTGCTGCTGTGTGCTTTAGGTTCGATTCTTTTCCAAATACATCAACGGATCCGTCCTTGACCCAAACATACTGTTCCAATGAGCTTTTGTCAGATTTATACTTATCCTTGAAAATCGGTACAATGCTCTTCATAAGTCCATTCGAATCAAGCATCTCCATGTTTTTGGAAATAATCCATAGCATTTTATATCTACTACTCTCATCGTCAGATGTGGTAGAAGTTATTTTTCTACCAAATGTAATATTGGGCAGTCTCCGATCCTTAAGTACAACATCAAGCTCTTCTAATTCATCACCAGTTCGCTTATTCTTTTCCAAACGCATAAGAGTCCTCGTTCATTTTTCTTCTTCCAACATTCCATGTGTTTCATCGATCGATTGACTTTCAGCATCATAGTACATATCTTTAATCTTCTCCATAGTTGCCACCCAGTCAATATACTCGTATCGTTTATATATTTTTTTTACCATTTCTCGATACGAGAGCCCCGTTTTCACCAATAACATAGCGTTTATCGTCTTTAGAATCTTTCTTTTTAATGGGGTGGATTCTGAGTGCAACCCAATTGGGGTACTTTTTGAAGAACGCTTTGACCCATTCTCGAGATGTCACTTGCTCCTCCGTGTCAAGCCGGCTGGGTTTAGATGATGTATTCGTTGCTGCATCTGTAGTTGAAGATTTGATACTATCTGTATTTGTCCCATTGTCTACTTCAGCATCTACCATACGTACTCCGTTATCTACTCCAACGTTCACTGTATTAGGGCGGACTTGAACGTTTCGATCAGTTGTATCAGGACGTGCTTGAAATCCTCTATCAGTTGTATCAGGGCGTACCTGTACTTCAGCATCCATCATAACGGGCCGAACATTTACTTCAGGATCGGTTGATACCTCAGGGTTTGTTTGGGAGTTTTCATTATTCAGACTTTTTTTAAGTCTGACATAGCAATCGCCAGATCAATAATATCATTCAAGTTTTGCTTAACTTCTGTTGGAACCGGTCCATCAGGACCAACACTCATATCAGTCTGGGTTGATTCTGTTGATTTCTTTGCTACAGTAGTGATACCATTAGAAATATCGCTTGCCCACGATGCGCCTTCATACATATCACGCTTAGCATTAGCTTGACGAACACGACGTTGAGTCTTTTCAAGAAGCTCCTGTCGTTTTTGCTCTCTCTGAGCGAGGGATGTGAAATTTGGAAACATTGTGGCTATATCTTGGAATCATAAAAAAAAATGAGTAGTCTTAAATACTCTTACCAGTAGCTCGGCATAACTGAGTCGTGTCGAAATTGAGAGTATGAATGACAAATATGGTTTCGCTCACTAAGTAGATTGAGGTAGCGGGCCTTGATGCAATGGAATGGAACTCCAAATATTGCTTCTAACTCGTGTCGATACTTCGGATTTGCAACTGTTTTCCGGAAATTGGCCGCAGCATCAAGGTTCATTAGTTCGTTCTTGATTCGGCTTATCTCCTGGAAAATCCATAGCTTCCGCTGAAGCTTAGCAAGCTCACGGTCCTTTTCTAAACAACTGGAACACATTATTATATCTATATATCAAGTCAGATAATTCAAAACTTTTCGCAAAAATAGATCAAACTATATACTTGAGTCAAAAGCTTAAAGAGGATGTCTCTATCAAATTTATTTACAAGGAAATTATGACTCTTTTTTTTGGCGGGTGAAACCCCCACCGGAGTGACTACGTCAGCTCTTTAAGCCCAATACTCCTTTTCAAGGGTAGATCTCTTATTTTTGTTGATCAATCGGAGATTATCTTGCGGTTCCCATGAATCAGGCTCGTTGCCAAGCCATCGTACCAGATATTTGAACTTTCCGGTTCGCATCTTTTTGTGATCTAAGATCTTCTCCGCCTCAAGAATAGCACCCCCGATTAATAGCAGTATCTGTAGCCTCTGATTTAACCAATTTAATATCATTGGATGATTTGTAGAGAGTATGACCGTTTTTTGAGCGGATTTGGACTCGGTATCCATCCATTCCAACGATTGTATAGACGGCTTTGCTCCATCGAGCAGTTTCTTTATCAAACGTCTGCTTCTTAAGTCGATATAGTACATTTGCTCCGACTTCAAACTCATTCTCAACTCTCTCTGCTTCCCCTTGATTATGTTCCAGCTCTGACCCAATAACTTTACCTTTGGTCTCGTTTGGTGTCATTTTAATAGATCGATGGAACGTGCTATTATAGTTTCAATAACATCGCTGATAAGCTTCTGCGTAATCCTCTTGGGGGACATTTTAGTTAGTCTCTGCTTTAATGTCCTGTTGAATCGTTCGATTTTACCCATGGTTCCGTGATCACCGGGTTCGTTGTTGTAGTGATCCATGTTCTTACTTTGGAAGAATTGTTGAGCCTGTGAGTTCATGAACTCGCTTCCATTATCGCTTGTCAGGATATCAACTGTGTGAAGGAGAACAAATGCTTTGAGCGCTGCTAACACAGTTGCTGCCGTCTTGTTTGATAAGAGCTTTGCGTACCCCAACCTTGAGTTAATGTTGATGGCAGTCAAAATTGGTCGTTTCTCCCAAAACGCAAGATCCATTTGCCATGAATTAGGGTTGTGTGAAGCTATTTTAAAGCCATCAAAACGCTTCTTCTGATCCTGAAATCGCTGAATATCGGTCTGGTTCGCATACCACTCCTTTACGATTTTGATAGTAATCTTAGGGTCTAACTCTTTGGCCTTCTGATACAGAGCTTGAGTGCCGATAAAAACTGTTTTTGGATCATAGTAGAGTTTTTTTAGTAGCTCTTGAGAAGACATGATCTTATATTTAAAGGAAAAAAATAACCATCAACTCGATATATCCCCTTAGACATCAAGCGGAATCGTTGAAATACCGTCCGACATTACCTGACGCTTATCATAGTAGTAATTGAGTGCTGTTTTGGTTTGAGTATAGGTAATGATCGATTTTGTCTCTTTCGATAGTCTGAAACCCTTGTTAGTACCCCGAAGTGTGATACGGTCCCGTACAACTGTCTCAAAACCGTCTGGGTTAAGTACATCAACATTACGGCCACGCCCCTGCTGGATACCCTTAGCACTGACTTTGACCTTGTGCTCCTCGTCCGGTAGGTAGCAGATATAATTCTTAGAGGATAAAGAGACCATTGCATCACCTCGCCACTCTTCCTTGAATAACCCAGGTGTGCGGCGATCGAACTTGGCTACCCCGGCATTGTAGTCTCGCAGGAACCACTCATACTTATGCTCGTCGAAGTGATCACGTAGTTCAGGCTTGATGCATTCTTTGAATGGGTTATCGCAGCTGAACGCAATATAACCACTATCCGTGTCCATCTCCTGATATTGAAAGTCTGAACGATCAAAGTAAAAGTCGATGCAGTCATAGTAAAACTGAAGCATGCGTAGCTTAGCGAGCTGATAGATAGCAATCGATAAATGGATCGGGTTCTTGTTGTTGAGGCGACGCTTTTTCATCGTAATTTCACAAGAATTATTAAGCTCCTCCAACCCGTGGAACGTAAAGTGTTCGATCTTGTTCTTAATAGCTTTGTCGTTCGACTCATACTTGACCACTTTGTGCTTGCTCATATCCATTCCGGATCGACCGAAAGCACTGTTTCCTACAAGTTTCATCATTTCAGCAATCATCTCCTTCGACTTATCAACATCACCCTCTCGCCGGGCGTTTGATACAGCCTCCATAATGGAGCAAAAGCCTTGTGGGAGCTGGCTTTGATAAAGCTGTAAGTCTTGGTGATCTCCAAACCATGCGATAGATACCACTTGAGCAAAGGTGCGTATATGAGAATCTTTTCACCAAAGTAGCTACCTATCAGCTTACGAGCTGGTTTTGCTCGGCTTTTCTTACGTGCCTCGTTGTACTTGTACATGTGATGACCAATGACACTCTCATCAGTACAGTCGATTAGCGTGTTCTTAAAGATGGGGGTCATTTCTGAAAAGTAGTCTTTGAAGTGCTCTGGTGTGTGAATATCACACTCAAGAAAGCCGAAAATCTTATCAGAAACGATGTCCTCGACAATGCCGTCGTAAGCATCGATCGTAGTCAATCGTCCGCATGCCATCTCATTACCAAGTGCCCATAGGTATAGAGCGTTGGCATCGTATCCGATAATTTTCTTACAGAGCTTACCTCCGCGAATCTTCGTCTCATTGCGCTTAGCGTAGCGATTGAAGATAATAGATGGGCCTCCAGCAATGTTGGCCTTCATCTTAGCGTATATGTCTTTTTCCTCCTTATCAATGCTATACACCAGCCTGTCCGAGTTGAACTCAAGCAATTTCTTATAGCGGAATCCCTTGAGCGACATGTCCTTACGGGCGGTGTTGCACTTGATACAGCTAACCAATATGTTGCCATCGATATGCCCAAGCTTGTTGTTGATACGGTCTGCTGAAGCGGTATCGGCGGTCAGCTTACAGTAGCATAAACCGCACAGATACTTTTGCTTTTGCAGCAATGTATCCAAGTGAGCAAGTGTCATACCAAATTCCCGCTTTGCCTTCGCATCCTGACTCTTGTAGCCACCCATACGATGGGGTGGAAATTGGAATGCGTTAGCAGGTGCCTTATCCGGATATTGGAGATTGTTGAAGTAGGTCTGATACATAACCTTCTCACTAAGACCAGGTAGCGACACTCCATCAGCAAACATATCCAGATCGAAACGCATGAATAGCTCGCGCTGGGCTTTGATAGCCTTGATGAATGGGACTACATCGAGATTGTTGTACCAGACCAGTAGATCCTTGATGGACTTCATCCCATAGTACCCCCACACAAACTTTACTCGCTCGTATTCATCATCGCTGATGCTTGTTCCACGGAGCTAGCTGTCAAAAGCTGACTTAGGCGGGATAGTAGTCTGGTTGAGTACATTGAACGCCGTGATGTACTCATAGGGGAAAAGACCCTTACCAAGACCGCAGACACATCTAATTTTGTCATCACATTTGCAGCCACCGAGATACGTCGTAAGATACTTATCGTAGCTGGTACCAGCCGGTACATAGTTGCTAATATCGAGCATTTTCATGTTCGATGTAGCGATGCACATGTAGCTGGGGTTCTTGATAACAGATTTGATGTTGTCAGTACCAATGATGGCGAATAAGTCGCTCTTAATCAAGTTGATATCGTATCGACCAGAATTAAAGCCAAATACTGGTACCTGATCAATATGCTGTTTCAGTCGCCCGTAGTCGGACCTCTGCTTACCAAAGCCAAGACCGCTATGAAAGTGGAAGAAGCTATCATACTTTCCTTCCTTAATCCAACTATCCACATCACCCATCTTGTACTTCTTACCAAGATTGACTCCTGGAACTTCCATACCTGTCAGACCGTGGGCATTGATAATTTTTTGCAGAAGCGACTTATACTTATCGACATTGTACTGTTGGATCTTCAGCGATACATCACCGATGTATTTGAACATATCTGTAAGCAGCATTTTCGGATCGTCATTCACAAAGCAGCGCACCTCCTCGGTTAAACTATCAGCAACGGATACAGACACAGGAATGTGTTCGTTCGTAAAGACAGTACTTTCACCGTGTTGAGTCGCAGTAGGCTTAAGGATTGCCTCAAAGTCATAAACAATGAAGTGGTCGATGTACTGGTTGGCATCCTTAATGGAATACTTTGCAAGCAGTGATCGAATCGCGTTAGGAGCTGGTTTGTAGATAGTTGGCTCAGCGGGGAAGCTCTCAATATTCACAAGCTCGCACTGATTTTTCTTGTGGTTTTTGAGTCTTTCACCGCTCACGAATATCATTTCACACTTCGGACACTGATACTTAGACTGAAGCATATCGATGCTCTTGATGTAGAGAGCGTGATTCTCGTGTGATAGAATATCCATAGCTTCAAATCCCTTGTCCGACCTACGAATGCATTCTACATTCCCAGAAGCCACATCCATGCTATATACGTTAATACCGAGCTGGAAGCAGTCCTCAACCTCATCGAGCTGTAGTAGGTCAATAGGCTTGAAGCTTCTAAATAGACTCAACGTATACTTCACCCCCTTGAAAGAGCAGTAGCGCTTGAATGCCTCCTTCACCTGAGCCTGAATTCTGCGAGGATCCTTCTTAGCGCTCCGGAATGTGTGCCAGGCGATGCAGTGGAAGACGCACTTGTTGTTGGTCTTAGGGAAGTTGATTACATGCTTGTTTTCGCGGATAATCTTAGGAATAACAGCGTCGCTATCACCAAGAGCATGGTCGCGATGATAGACAAAAATCTTGAATGCAGTGATTGCCTTAAGCTTATATCCCGAGCTGGGATAGTTCAGCTTGTCAGCCAACTCCATAGACCGAATTTCTGAAATCACCTTCTTTCGAATATCCGCCTTGCTATTGATTGCAACGGGGTTATTGAATACATAAGTGTTAGCGAGATTCGGGTAGAAGTAGCGAGTGTCATCAGGATCAGTCTTGCTCACAAGTTCGTACCCAAGAGCAATATTTACCTTAAAAGCACTTGTCTGAGTCGAAAGAACGTTCTCGAGCTTATCGTAGAAATCAGTAGCCTCGACACCCTCATATAGGTGTGATTCCATGTGATTACCAGTGTAAAACCGGTACTTGGGATCAGACTTATAGTCAGGCGACATATGCTTCTCAAGGGTTTCAACAGAAACATTGTACTGCTTAGCCACCAACTTCGTGTTGGCTGAACGAGAAATGTTGCTAACATATACCATCTTTCCAGTTCTACCTCGAACCTTAACCCTGTAGCTGCTACCCCATTTGACAGCTTGGATATTTAATCTCTTTAATCCTGCGAGTTCGTATGCAAACATATTGCCTATATATCTTCGACTAAATTAATCTCGTGAGAATCGACTTTATAATTATTGGACCTTGTGTTAGGATCGACTTTATATTGGGGGCTGACTTTATATCTGACAAAAAAAAAAATTAATTAGTTAAGTTCGCTATGCTTTGCTTAAGTTCGGATTTACTTAAGTAATTCTTCTTCTTACGAGCACGAATATCTTCCCGATTCTTCTCATCATATTCTCGCTGCTTCGCCAGTCGCGTTTCCCTTGTTTTTAGATAGTACCGCTTTTGAGCGGCTTTGATTCGCTCTTTGTTAAGTTCGTATTGCTCAGGTGAGTACGTCATCTTAGTATATTATTAACTTTATATTTATCAGGAATAAAATATTATAATAGAAGGCAAAGCTCCGCATTCACTAATTTTTATGCCTGCTTTGAAGCGTATTACTAATCTACATATCGCTTGCACCCCTGCGATCTTACGGCGAACAGTATGCCACGCTTTTCAACAACTCCGGCATCCTTTGCCGCATTAAGCTTGTCGCTTGCTCTCTGCAATGAGGCCTTGGCTCCACATTTTTGTCAGCCTCCTCCAAACTTGAAAATCACCCGAAAGTCCGACGACTACCGACCTTAAAAAGTGTAGACCACATCGTGTAATTTCTCGGTCGGAAAGCAACCAGTGAGAAAGAGCAGCGATGGCGGACAAGCGAAAACCTCACGAAGATGTCCTTACGCGACTCGTGCGCGACTTGGAAACGAAGACGACTTTGCGCTACGTCAAGGACTATCCTGGAGTGGAGCTGAAGCAGTTGAATCATCACGTGAAGAAGCTCGGTCCACTGGTGAACCCCGTTTTTGGCGAGCAGCCGGCGTTCTTCATCGACGAAGGTCGCTTCATCCCCTTTCGAATGGTCGTATATGGCAACGAGAAGGTGGCGGCCAAGATCGCGAGAGTTTTGGATGAATGGGCGACGTGGTCTGGAAAAGGAGGCAGAGTGACAACCTCGCAAGGGGCGTTCATTCTGGAGCAGCGTCCCGGAGGGCCCAACGTGAGAATGCCCGACGTGGCATACACACCGCGAGATGATGACAGGAATTTGACTCGTGAACAGATGTGGACGTATCGTGGCGATCCCTTTGTTCCCACCTTTGTTGTTGAGATTGATAAGCTCTCTGGTCGAGGCTCTCAACGCCGCGCTCTTGATCGAAAGATGCGAAATGAATATTTCCAGCACGGCGTCCAGTTGGGTTGGCTGATCGACCCACGCGCAGACTTTCAGCGGATGTATGAGTACTATCTCGACGGCAATGGAGACGTACAATGCTCTGACAACACTGAATGGAGAGATCTTGATGGTGGTGATGTTCTTCCTGGATTCAAGATACGCGGACCTGTGTTGGAAATGGTCTTGAACCAGGATTCGGGATCGTCGTCAGAAGATGAAGTCGATTTTACTTGCCCAGAGCGAGGATGCAGAAAGCGATTCCGATCGCGCAGTTCATGGACTGCTCATGCTGAATGGCACCGTGAGGAAAGATCTATCTCGAAGTACTTAGCCAAGCGTGGGAACTCATAGTCATCCAGTGTGGCAGCTACAAGCATCGACAGCACGATATTTAAGGAGACACAGGTCGGGAACCACGTTGACGTGTATGTGCGCGGGTACGTGGAACAGCACGGCAAACTGCTGGATTCGGTGGCTCTTAAGGCTGCGTCGACGGGTTTTCTCAGCTCGTGGAACGCCGTCGAGTGCAGCTACGTGAAGAAGCTCATGTGGTTCCTCGATAACCCACACCAAGTGGCGTGGACAAAGGACGCCGCTGCACGAGCTCGAGGGCCAAACGCTCGGACCCCAGTACACTCGAGCAGTTTTGACGGCCCAAGTAGCTTCCACCTGCGCAATCTCAGTTTGGTTGGCCCCAACGACTGCTGTGGAGGCACGTGCGGCCGGAAACTCAAGAAAATCACGAGTGTCGGACTGTGCGTGCTGTGTCAAGTGCCAATGTGCTCTAAATGCCGAGTCTCCAAGAAACTGGCGTACGCTACCAGCGAACTCAAGCTCGAACGTCGAGAGAGCGTCATTTGCCGCTCGTGTGTGGCAAAAGTGCGTCTTGAGCCTGCACGTCGCGTCGCACAGCAGGAGATTCGCAGTGGTAGATACTCCTGGAAGCCACACCAAACACAACCGTCTGTACGAACCCCGTCAAGTAAATCTGGGTCGCACTTTCACTTCGGCCAGGATGAAAAGATTCGATCGGACATCGCGCTCTCCAGTGCAGCAGGCCCACGGATTCAAGAACAACTTCGTGACGATCCGGTTGTTCACGTGCCTAAGCCTCGTTGGTTTGGACGCAACAAGAAGGCCGAGAAGAGCAACCGACCGGTGCTGTTCGGCGAGCCCACGCCACTCAGCGACTGCCACTTGGGCACGCTTTCGCAGTGCTCGACTACGGTTGACTCGTTCACTAACTCGCACTCACCGCTCAACCCGCTCGCGTACAGCTGGGCGTCATCGGTCCAGGAGAGCGACAGTCGTGTGCGCGTGGAGGAAGACAACGAGGATGACTGGGCCAACACTCCTGAGTTTACCGACAATCAACAACAGCGTCGCCAGCTCTGGCACCAAATGACGGAGCTACGTCTCGCTGTGGAGAACACGTACCAGATCGCTAAGCACACGACGGATTCATGTTGTGGTGCGAACTTCAGTCCCATCGGAAAGGTGGCACCACAGTACTAATACACTTGAATCGTTCTGAGCTATGAAGGACGGACGGTAACGTAAGAACTGCACTCACGAAGCACTCAAATAATGAAAGTTTTACTAAGGAAGTGCCCCATGTTGAAGGGACCACACGAACGTAGGCATTAGGTGTCATCAACTCGCAGTCAACAGCAGCCTACTGCTGTCATCCTAGACCTGAGGTTGCCTCTCTTCAATCAAAGTGCTCACAGAACTGCAGCTGCTTGTGTCAAGACGAGAACGTTGCTCGAGCTATGCTGGAGCCAAAGCGGACTTGATCGATTGTCGAACAAGAAGCTGCATCAATTGAGCTGCATGGTGGTCGTGTGGATGCAAGATCGGCAGTGGCGAGTGGCGGCTTCAAAAGAAAAGGCATCGTCAACTGCGCCAAGGTTCAGAAGTAGCCAAACCAGGCAAAGGTGAGCGCGAACGGCATTCCAGAAAGTGTCAGTCGTGTCCGTCCTTAAATAAATGGTGCATTGATGGTGTGAAGATCAAGCGCACACAACAGAACTGCACCAGCTCAATGGGACCGTATCAGAAGAAGTATCCATTCAAATGCTTGCTTCCGGCGCGAAAGTGTTGTTGGTTGGTCTAGTTGTCGTCGGGAACTACATGCCCCAAGGAAATGTCAGATTTCAGCCGAATGGGAGTCGGTCAGTAGCACTGCAAAGTCTCGTCTCGCTGGTCAACGCACGGTCACTTGGGACGGGAACTTAGGCGTCTCCCTCAGTCTGACCACGACTGCTGCTCGCTGCATTCAATCAGTCTGTATTTTGCTGTCTAGCCCACAATTCAAAACCTTCATGACACGACGAGCTAGTGACGCTGCAGCAGGTTTCAGTCCGACGACGTGGACGACCAACGTCCTTCCTCCGGTCGAGCTCTCGACCGAACAGTGCGACAAATACCGAGTGCTAGCAACGCAACTCCTTTCCAATACACTACGGGACTATGATATCTACTCGGCCGATCCAAGACAGCGACGGATGAGTCGAAGGCGCTGGAAACCGGTTAAGACTAGGGACCACATCACAGTGTACAAAGAGCGATATCCGTCACCGAGTTCATTGGCGTCCAATCCGCCGCGAACCAGTCGCACCAGCGTAGCAGATCGGGTATCAATGGCATTCCGCGGCAATGAGTGGACGGAACCCAAGCTGCTCGTGGGCACAGGCTGGATTGAAGGCACTCTGGACGACGTCATGTACGGCGTCGCCTCTCCTGACGCTCAACATATGCTACTGAAAGCTACAGTAGTTAAGAACGCATTGATCAACGGGGCAGTGCTGGCTTGTATCGACGCTCCATGCGCCGCCGATCCGTTCCGGTTCCTCGGTATCAAATGGTTCGTGAAAGGACCCCCAACAGCTCTTCAGGGGATTGTCAGACCTCGAGACTTGGTGTTCATCGAAGCAACCGGAATCACAACCCGACCGAACGGCGAACGCATCGGCTACCAGCTCCTTCACTCGGTGGACCTGCCGCAGTATCGCGACATGACGCCACGTTCAGGGATGGAAGTGACGCGCGGCCGCATCTCGAGCTGCTCCATCTTTCGAGAGATGCCAGCCGGACTAGGAAGTAGGCACTCAAAGGTAGACGTGTACGTCAAAGGATACGTTGAAGCGCACGGAAAGCTGCTGGACTCGGTAGCTCTCACCGCCGCTTCCACGGGTTTTATGAGCTCCTGGAACAGCGTCGAGTGCGCAAACCTCAAGAAGCTCATGTGGTGCTTCCGTCAGCAACCTGACTATGAACGTAGTCGTCGTAGCCGACGCTCTCATGCCAGCAGCAGTCTCAGTTGCTCCAGCAGGAGTCATCTCGGTAACAACAGTGTAGTGACCCCCGGTGGCCGTCGTCAGCCACCCGAATCTCGTGACAACTCAAACCGATGCGGGACGTGTTCGAAGCGTCTGAGCAAACTCAGTGGGGCCATTTCCTGTGCGTTGTGCTACCAGAGCTCTTGCTCCCGTTGCCGCGTTTCGCGGACTCTGAAAGAGGTGAATAAAGAGCTGTGGCTGCGCCAAGACGACGTGATCATCTGCAAGCGCTGTGTGCTTCGTGTGGATCACCTGGCTGCCGTTGATGTCGCACGAGCAGAAGTAGACGCGAACTGGTACGCGATGGAAAACGCGCCATACCGACCGCACGGCTGCGTCGAGAGCTTCGCCAACACGGGAGTGACCACGGACACAGGTGCGAGCGTCATGATGCTGCCAACGGAGGAAGAATACTCACTCTCTGTGCTGTCTCCAACTACAGACGTGCCGTTCGATTCCTTCCGCGGCGTTGAACCAGCTAAGGCGCCTGAAATTCCAGAGGACGAAGCACTGGAGACGCGTGTGGTGCTGTCCGACCGGGAGCGGCGCGAACAGATCTGGTCGCAAATGGTCGAACTGCGAATGGTGGCCGAGTCCATCTACAAACTAACACTGGAGACGACTGAGTCGCTTAACGCACGGACGCCCCAGTCGTAGGCGTGCTTTGTTGTTCTAACTGCTTTAATAATGTTTCACATCTATCTCGGGGTTGATCAGTTTGACTAGCTCTGACATCGAAATGGACGGATATCCGACGGCCGATCCGCGCGGGGAGAAAGCAGGTTGATCCCATAGACTTTCCTGCGTCATGCGCCAACGGGGGCTTGACAGCCGCTGCTTATGATTGTGCTGTGAAATTAATACTGGGCACTGCTTCTCTGCGAAGAGTATACAGGCTTGGCAGACTGCGACATCTATACTGCGTAGCTTCCCGCTGTGTTCGCTTGGTACTCGGAGTGCCTTCTTGACTCTGCAACTGGAACACAATGGCGTTGCGCACATAGCACAGATACTATCATCGTTGAGGTGGGAGCTGCTACGACGCCGAGAGATCATACTTCTCTTCGATAAGCAGTTATCGCAGTGCTTCACGTCCACCTCTCCATTTCGCGCGAGTACCGACGCGTGTTCCCGTCGCTTGATGCTTTTGTTCTCGATACACCACTGCAACTTCTTGGTCTTGGACAACTGTGGCGCGTTCCAGAAGCCTAAAGTTGATTCCCACATTGCAGCGATGACGAGTTTGTCCAAGATGCGGCCTTGAGGTTCCACATACATCTGAATGTAGACGTCCACCGTCCCGTTATCAAGCTGACGGTAGATGGCGCCATACATGAGTTTGCCTCGCATCATGGGCTTGGGAAGTTCGGGGCACTGAGGTAGATCGATCGACTGTACTACCTCGTAGCCGATGCGTTCTCCGTTGGGTCGACTCACCACCCCAGTGGCTGTAAGGATGATAAAGTCTCGGGGGCGTACTACCATGTTGAGCGGCCAACTCTGCTCCCCTACCATCCACGTGACTCCCATGAACTGGAACGGGTCGTTGTCCGTAGGTCCTGCTAACTGGGCCAAGACGGCTCCGTCCAAAGGCTGGTTACCCAGCGTTTCAGACCGCACTTGCATGGCGAGGAAGTCAGGCGTCTCAAGGCCAAACATGACCTCGTCCAGGCTGCTGTCGATGATCCCCACGGCCAACAGGACGCACGGGTTGTCCCAATTGTCTCCGGGGAGATGCAGATCCCGTTGTGTGTTGCTCGTGCGTTCCGAGTAGAGCGACGCGTGGCTCTGCGTCTTGAGTTGCTTCCACTTCGTGCTGTCTAGACGAGCGTGATGTCTTGGTGAGCCTGAAACGGGGTCTCTACTCGCGTCACGTTCATCGTAGCTTCGGACCGTTCGGTCTAGCAAATGGAACGTGAGGTCCTGGCATTGCTGCTGCTGCTCGAGCGTCAGGTTTAGCGGCGCGAACGGCGTTCCTCTATAGCCGTCTCCTGGCATCACTGTCTCCTCTAAGGCTGGTCGATTGAATTGTGAGGCCACAAGGACCTTACGCCACACGCGTGTCGCGCTCGTTTCCGCCGTCATCCTGTGCAACCTCGAAAGTGTTTGAATACCTGTAGGGTGAAGAAGGCGCTACGTTCACGGACTCTCGACCTGATTGCTGCGCTATGTCTTCATTTTTGAGTCTCGTTTGCGAGGGACCAAGCAAATCGCGCGTTCGGTGCGTGCAGATGTCCTCGTTCGTGCGGCGAGAGTCACAGCGGTCACCGAGTTCCACCGCAACTTGTTCACTTGGAGCGTCAAGCTCCCTCCGCATCATCGGTCAGTCGGTGTTTCACACAGGAAGCTGCCGGTGTTCGGGTGGCAGCACACGTTAACGATGCAGACGCTTTCCCGGATGTTGTTCAGTGGCCGCTTCGTCACTGTTGACAAGTCTGATCGTGATGACAACACTTCAACTTGGCTGTACACTGATTCAGTACGTCCTCCTGATCGTCGCAGTGTTCTAGACCTCTACTCAGTAGACTACTGCCACCGGTAGTCTACCGATACATTTCTCCTACCCTGAAGGCTTCAGGTGAAGCTGTTGCGCTGCAATAGAGCCTACACAGTGCTGGAGTTAGCCCTGGACATCCCTCAACGGATGCGCCAGATCTAGGGTCATCATTGACAATACCGTTTATAATTATAAACCTTCGTTATCCAATGCAACCATCACACATTCATATTTACAGGGAGCCTAATTATCTGTTCATAGAAATAAATACCCTCTGTTTTATCACCCTGATAAATATTATAGTCCATCCTGCACACCGTTCGACGTAGTACATGCGCATGCGGTCGCCCATGCCGTCGCCGTCGCCTGCTTCCTCGCCGCTGCAGCGCTCAGACCCGAATTCTCCGCCCTAAGCCCACCACTTCCACCTCATGGTGCAGCCACCGCGCCAGGCCGCGGCGCTGTCCGAAGAAGACCAATTGAAGTTCCAGGAGATGGCCATGCAGCTGCTGGACCGGACGCTGCGGGACTTGGACGAGCACGACGTCGACCCACGCCCGCAT
The DNA here is from genome assembly GCA_031305395.1 of Phytophthora citrophthora. Taxonomy (NCBI): domain Eukaryota; phylum Oomycota; class Peronosporomycetes; order Peronosporales; family Peronosporaceae; genus Phytophthora; species Phytophthora citrophthora. The sequence goes on from JASMQC010000028.1 coordinate 76,073, forward strand.
GACAAGCAGGACCCTCGGCTATGGAAGAAAATCCACCACAAAGACCACTTCACCACGTACACGCGCTGCGATGACGCGCCCGAGGCCGCGTACGTGGCTGCGGACGGCGGTCGCAGCACCACGTCGCGTCCGTCCAAGGACGTCGTGCTGGGCATGGGCTTTGTGCAGTGTCCGCTCAGTGAGCTCATGTACGGCGTCTTCATGGGGAACAACAACGATATGGCGCTGAAATCTGTCGTGGTAGACAAGAATATCGGCAACGGAGCCATACTGCAGCGCCTGATGGGTCCGACCGAGGATGACCCGTTCCGGTTCTTAGCCCTCAAGTGGCTTGAAGTTCGACCGCCTAGAGGAGTCTCTGGAAAACTTGTAGCTCCGAGAGAAGTCATGTTTGTAGGAGGTACTGGAACGATGAGACGTCAAGACACAGGCGAGTTCATCGGCTACGAAGTGCACCACTCCATCGATCACCCAGCCTTCCCCCCGGTCGACGGTCTACGTCGCACACGCATCGTCATTGGCTCCATCTATCGTGAACGACCCAATGGAACGGTCGATCTGTTTATCAAGAGCTACAGTATGGAGGCCGACATGGGCAGCATCCTGGGGCCGTTGGCAATGGCCCACGCTGCCAAATGCATCGAGCAGGTCTGGACGGTGCCCGACTTCGCCTACGCCAAGAAGCTGCGCTGGTGCATGAAAAACCGCGTGCACGGTGACAACTCCAAGGCGTTCCATGCCAAAATGAACAAGCGCTGCGCCACGTGTGACAAGAGTGTAGCCAAGATCTGGAAGTCTCGAGCTGTACGCAAGATCTGCGATCTCTGCAAGGCGCCGTTATGCTCCAACTGCAGCGTCAAGAAGGACCTGTACGAGATCAGTCCGCAATTCCGAGCACGGAAGTCTTCGGCGCGGATGTGTCCGCAGTGTTGGCAGTTCGTCAAGCAGCTCGACGCCAAGGAGATCCAGAGGCAGGAGATGTTACGTCCTCAACACCCCGAGGTGTTTAACCCCCTCACTCCTCAAACTCTCGAAACTTTGGCTCGCAATTTCTCTCTGGAAAACAGCTTCTGCACGGCGTCAGTGGAGAGTTTGTGCTATCTGGACTCGCCTCGAGCACGCTCCGACAGTGTCATGACAGACTTGCTCAATTGAAGGGCAGCAAGGAGATAACAAGTGTCAGAAGTTTTCAACACTACATGTGCTGTGACAATAGTATTGTGCCTGCCCACTACTAACTTCGTAATACTACCAAATAGTATGCTCAATAAACTTCCGCAGAGGTACAGCATCCTACTACGGTTTAATTCCGCTCTGAAGAAACCTACCGACAGTACAAGGGTCATGGAAGCACAGCCAATTACAACTAGTACTTCATGTAGTACGACTACTGTAGTAGTATTATTTTCGCTCAAAGTTAAATGTACGGCATTGAAATCGACTAAAGCACGAGGAGGAAGGCCGCGACAGACCCTTTTACCCGGACAAGTCAAGTCTGGAGAATAGCACTTTTTGCATCGGTCTTTCGATCCCTTCTGCACATACCGTTGTGGAGCACTCGCATGCCCTTGTTGTCGCAGTTGGCCTTGTTAAAATCGCAGGTATTAGCATAGGTGACACCGTTGCTTGCACAGACCTGGGGACCACGGCCACCGTCATCACATGTAATGTAGGGAACACGGGAGCAGCTAAAACCCAAATTCTGGGCGGAGGATCCGGCGATCAAGAGAGAGAGGCGAGTACGGGCGCAACGGAGAACTTCATAACTTGACTTGGAAGGTTGTTCTTGTCGTGGGTTGCAGGGAAATTGTAAAGTGAGTCTACTATTCGCTGCAATCTCTCCTCGGTTAGAGGGAGCTGCCGCACAACAGCCCGTTGCGTTATGACCACAAACAGTCTGTAGTACAGACTGTACACTGGTGCTGTACAGCGTACAGCACTATCCTGCTAATGACATCATGATGTTGAGTCAACATCATTGATGCAGTTAGCAAGCCAGTTGGCACGATACAAACCTATACCTTTTAAAATTGTTCAGGATTGACTTAAATTTCATATTGATAAGGGTTTCATTATTTGATTACCTGTTGAATTCGATTTTTGCGAACTCCGAGTACTAATCCTAATTTGATTGCCATTTGAACCATTTGACATAATAATATCGCACGCAAGTTAGAGACGTTCCAAACAATCGTCTATATGCATGTACCGAGGAAAAAACTGCCATAAGCAAGCATAGAGCACCACTAAACTACATGCATCAATACATAGCGAAGTGTGTGTGTGTGTGTGTGTGTGTGTGTGTGTGTGTGTGTAGAGGGGGATTGGAGCCGCTACTACGCTACTATTGGGCGAATAGTATGTGATATCCACAAGGGTTAACCACGAGTCGTTGTCTACGACATGTCATGATTTTATTATGACAGTACTATTATTTTGAATTGATTTTCGTATTGCGGCAACGACTATTTGCTTATTGCAAAACAAGTGGAATGAACAACCTCAATTATACTGCAAATTAGGATTCTACAAAACCTTGATTGTATTACCAGAATCATTAACGCATTACATTGCAGGAGCGAGTTAAAATGGCTCCAGCGGCTCGGGCGTTGTGGCATATGACGCTGTAAGAATTGTGCATTTCCGCGTTCAAGGTAGCATTGAACTACTCCGACAACATTCCAGTCAATCCTAACTTTTTGAAGAGATCCTTCGGGCGGGTCTTCTCGCTCAGATACTGACCCATCAGAGCTTTTTACATAGTTGTCGCCCAAGCTTTGGTCTCTGCGTTTTCATTTTTTTTTTTTTTCACTACGACGTAGGCTACGTAGCATAGCAGACTAGTACATGTACCTTGCCCTCGTAACTATTAGATGTCAAAACTCCATCCCCACCGAAAGGCAACCTTTGAAGTTACTCCCCATGCTTCATCATAAATCTATGCATATCAACAGTTTAATTTTCACGTCATCACCACGTCCGGCTCGTCAAAATCGCATCTCGAAGAGGTACACGTGATCCTTACTCCTAGATGCCTGCCATGCTGTCCCTTGCGCTTCGCCGCTCCCTCCCCACTAACACTCGCTCTTCACAGCTTTTTGTGTCTGTAGCCAACATGTCGTCGCTGTCCGAGCGCTTCGAGCGAAGTTTGACACTGGGCAAAACTCTCCCTCCTCTGTCGGACAATGCGGCCAAACTCGAGATGTACGCGCTGTTCAAGCAGGCCAATGCGGGCAAGAACACGACGTCTAGGCCGGGGATGCTGGACTTTGTGGGACGTGCTAAATGGGACGCGTGGACGAAGCTGGGCGATATGACGCAGGACGACGCCAAGTTGAAATATATCGACATTATTGACAATTTAGCGGCTGAACATGGCGCTAAAGGAGAAGAAGAGGATGCCGCGGCAGCAGCTACAGCTTCTGCTGGGTCGGAAGGCCTACTTGTTGAGATTTCGTAGGGTTTTTAGCAGTTTTATTGGCTTTAGTGTTTAAACTTACTTTTATTTTTTGGTTTGGCAGGGAAAATGGACTTTTGACGATCCAGTTGAATCGACCCAAGAAGCTCAACGCCATTGATATCGCCATGTACGAAGGTTTAACCAAGGCCTTAGAGCCCTCCAAGACCCAGGAAAAAGTCAAAGCGGTGCTGCTTAAAAGCTCGGGCGAGTATTTCTCCAGTGGCAACGACCTCAGTATGTTCACGTCCAATCCGGAAGGACTTTCGCTTGACAAAATGGCGGACAAGGGTGCAGTACTATTGGAGAACGTCGTCGACACTTTCATCACGTACCCGAAGCCTATTGTTGCTGCTGTGCAGGGCCCAGCAGTGGGGATTGCGACCACCATCTTGGCCCTCTGTGACCTCGTGTACGTCAAGGAGACGGCGACGTTCCACACGCCGTTCACGTCTCTGGGTCAGTCGCCGGAGGCCTGTTCGTCTCTGCTTTTCCCGCGGATCATGGGGCCCGCGAGGGCGAATGCTTTGTTGTTGCTCGGGGAGAAGCTGAGCGCCAAGGACGCAGTCGACACGGGACTGGCGACCGCTGTGTTCGGCGCTGCGGAGTTCGACACCCAAGTGCAGACCAAGGTGGACCTGTTGCTGTCGCGTTATCCGCAGTCCATGCAGCGCTCCAAGGCATTGATCCGCTCGGCTGCAGTTGTCAAGGAGCTGCAGGAGGCAAATCACCGTGAGTGTCAGACACTTAAGGAGCTCTGGCTTGGACCCGAGTGTATGGACGCCATCTTAAAGTTCCAGTCAAGGAAGCACTAAGAGCGCAGAAGCTAACTGCTTTAGCGTAATAAACCAACGGGTGCAAAGCTTCTATCTGATCATTAGGACCATTAGAACCACGACGACAAGCGTTTGGGCGGTGGGTTCTCAGCTCTGGATCGTTGCTCACTTGGCTTCTCTTGTGGTTTCTCCTTTGGTGGCTCAACTGGAGCTGGCGGAGGGGTAACCACTGCGCCTGGGTGGACGTGGCCAGGAACTTTGTACTTGCACAGGACACATTCGACAACAGGTGGAGCCACGACGATGGCCTCCGATGCAGCAGCTTGTTCACCCGCCTTCTCCTGTTCAGACACTTTATTCTCTTCTTCACTTGGCTCTTCCGTGAGCGACGCCAGCTTCGGCACGGCCGACCGCCGTTGTAACGTCTTGTTACGGCGCGGACGGCGAGAGCCTGGACTTGAGTCTGCTGGTTCCGTGGACGGATCTTTGCATAGAGCTGCCGCAGCAACGCGTGCTTGCTGGACATGTTCTCGGTCTCGATCGTCCATTCCTTCCTTGTCCTCGTCGATGTCGTCCAGAACTGCGACCGTCACGCGACGGGAGATGCCGTAGTTCCGCCGTTCTCTCGCCGGTTTGACGCTTTCACTGTCAACCTGCATACCCGTTGCTGCGTCTTCCTCCCCGTTCTCGTCCTGTGCTGCTATTCGTTCATCTTCAGCCTCCTCAGTCTTGTAGTTCTCCGAATTACTGCGGAAACCCTGTGAGAAGAGATACCGTAGAGCGCGCCTCTGCACATTCGTCACGGGTCGCAGCTTCAACGTGCTCTGGAACAGCAGTCCCGACGTTGTGCCGTCCACACGGAACTCACGCAGCTCCTTCCTGACCTCGCACGTTTCCACTTCCACCAGTTTCTTCTCGATGAACGGAGGTTTGTGCGAGCAGTGTCGAAGCCATTCGTGTAGCATCAGGTCGTAGTCTCTCGGCTCCGCTTCAACTGATATTTCACCGTCCATATTCACGTCCTCATCCTCCGTCGTCGACAAACTGCTGATACTACTCACGTCGTTGGTGCTGAAGCTGCGGGGCATCCCCAGTCCGTTCGTCTGCGTCGGCGTCGGCAATGGCAGCGTCCGTTTCGGCCAGCCTCTCTTAGGCGGACCTGCTAACTCAAACACGAACGGCGGATTCACCGGTTCGTAGTTGTGCGTGCAGGTGGAAGCATTGAAATAAGTGATCTCTCCATCAGGACTAGCACTACGGCCGTAGCCTTCATGTACGTGTCCGAAGACGTGCAGTTTAGGCCGCACGCGTGTCTCCACCTCCTTCAGTAGATCGGCACAGCCAACACGTTGATATCCGACCAGGTCTCCGTGACCCATAGGCGGCGTGTGTGAGATCAATACGTCTGTGTCCGAGGGAATGTGTCTCCATTTCTTCAGCAGCGCGTTGCCTCTGGGCAGGTTAAATGCCCAATTGCAGAACTCCGGCTGCCACGGCGTCCCGTAGAAGACGAACCCCTCGATGAGCACGGCTTGGTCTTCCAAGTACAGAGCGTTCGTGAGCAGTGCGCGCACCTCGTCCGGCTCGTACTGCTGTCGGTGGCCGTACTGGTGCCAGAACTGAGGGTAGAAGACCCGGTCGAACGACGACTCATGATTCCCGGCGATCACCAGCTTGTACCGGTGCGGCAGACGCCCCAGGAACTCGTTAAACGCCAGCACTTCGCTGCGTTCACCCGTGTCCGTAAAGTCCCCCGCGTGCACAAACACATCGCCGTCCGGGATCGCCAGCGCGTCCTCGTGGAGTCCGTGCGTGTCCGACACGCACACGACCTTCATCGCCGGCGTTCTGCTTGTTACAACGGCCGGTATAAGGGTTAATTCCCGAGAGGGTTTAGTCACCTCCTTACAAATTTCAAGTCATTCGTTTCCACTCGGGCGTGCGCCAACCAAAAAACGCCGGTCAGTAGCATATCAACGTCACAGGTAATAATGGCCGAAGAAGTGCTGTCCGAGGAGCGCAAGCAGATCCTGCAGAAGCGGCGCGAGCTGCGCAAGGCTAAGAAGGCCAAGGCCAAGCAGTTCAAGGCGGAGAAGCAACAGGCGCGTCGAGAGAAGAAGGCGGAGATCGTGGCACGCATCCGCGCCAAGCGTGAGGAGGCGCAGAACGCCGGTAACAGCGGCGAAGACGGTTGTTGGCTCTGTGGAGAGACCACGCACCGCAAACAGGACTGTCCCAACCGCGCGGCTGGAGATCTGAACAAGACTTGCTTCCAGTGCCGACGCCGTGGCCACACGTCGCACAACTGTCCGCAGAACGGCGGCGGCGGCTTCGGCCAGCACCAGCAACAGGCGGCCGTGTGCTTCAACTGCGGCGCCGACGACCACGCGCTGCGTGATTGCCCCAAGCCAATGGAGAATGGCGGCGCCACGTACGCTACGTGCTTCGTGTGCAGCCAGCAGGGCCATTTGAGCTCCAAATGTCCGCAGAACAAGATGGGCGTGTACCCCAAGGGTGGCTGCTGCAAAGTCTGCAAGAGTATCGAGCACTTGGCACGTGACTGTCCTGTGGGCAACATCTCGGCGGACGGCAGCAGTGGAGAGAAGAAGAACAAGAAACTCACGTTTGCAGATGATGACGAGGATTATGTGGACAATGGGGACAAGACGGGTGACGCACTGGACACGTTCCAGCTCGGTCTGGAAGGGGAGGACGAGGACAAACAGAGTGACGTCAAGAGCACATCGAGCAGTAGGAAGCACCCGAAGCGGGTGAAATTCTAGACTCTTTCACACCATTGGCTGCCATACACGTAATTCCCTACTCGTCCTTCTTGTTGGCTTGACTCTTGAGGTCGTCGGGGTTAATGTTGTTCTTGCGCAGCAGTTCGTTAAACTCCTCGTCGTATTTGTCCGTCTCCGGGTCGGCTACACGTGGGCCGTGGTTCGGGTACTTATCCTTGTAGCGTTTGAGCATACTGGAGTGCAGTTCGTTCCAGCTCACATTATCTTCAGCTTCCTCCTTGTCCTTCTTGTCACGTAGCTCCTGCTCCACTTTACGGAGACCGTCGAACAGCTCCTTGGTCGGGTTGGGTTTCTTTTTACCGGTTTTCTTCAGTTTCTTACCGCCCAAAGGTACGAGACGGTCTCCATCCGTCACCAGTTCTTCAATTTCTTCTTCTTCTTCTTCTTCTTCTTCTGAACTTTCAACGATCAACTCAGGCGACAGATTCGGTCGGTGCTGCTGCGCCTCCCGCTCCTGCGCCGCTGCCTCGTTGTCCAATTGTCGATTGAACCAGCGCGCGCCCAGAAACAGAACCAGCAACGCCACGTAGTACTTGAACACAGGCGTTAAGATATCCACGAAGTCCCACAGCGTGCGCGGCGCCGCCGGCAGTTCCAGCCGGTCAACACGTTCGTAGTCGTCGTACTCGTCCATTTTTACTACTGAATCAGTATTATAGTACTGATATATATTTTTTTAGTTATGTGGTGTACACAAATGTAGCCATGTCTATTTTTCTATCGACAGACTCCAAGCAGCGCATTTCTACAGTCACAGGAGGATGGGCAACCAGGCGTCGGCGATGGACCCGATAGAGCCCGAGGACGCCACCGCACGTCAAAACCTGCGCGATGGTCGCAACGCGCGTGTGTTGGACCTGCAGCTGGAGCTGAACGCTGTCGAATCGAGCAACTGCGAGCTTCCAGCGCCTCCTACAGCCTGCGAACGGTCGGATAACGCGGTCGCTTCTTCTGCGAGTCCCGCAGCTCCACGACGACGCGTGGAGGAGTTCTACGACGTACAGAGCGAATTAATCGGACGGTGAGCTACATTTTGCACTGGTTTGCGTCGATTTATGAGCTCTAGAAGCTGATTTATTGACTTATCACCTATTTATTGACACAGCGGACACTATGCAACCGTCTGCCGCGGACGCTGTCGCCACACGGGTAGACCAGTGGCCATTAAGAAAATCAAGCGGTTCCTTACTGATCCCAAGCGGCTGCGTGCTGAGATCACGGCGTTACGCCGTGTCAAACAGCATCCGAACATTGTGGAGCTCATCGACGTGTTCGAGACGACGCGTGAGGTTCATCTCGTGCTGGAGCTCTGCACAGGCGGCGAGCTGTTTGAACGTCTGGCCGACAAAGGAGCGTACTCGGAGGCGGACTGTGTTCGCCACGTGAGAGACATGGCACGTGCTGTGCAGTACCTCCATGAGTACGTAAAGCAAATGTACTGAGATGCGGCATGTACAAGTACTGATTTTTAGTTATTATGTTAGATGTGGCATTGTGCATCGAGACTTGAAACCGGAGAACATTCTGCTGTCTACACCGGACGATAATGAAGCGGTTGTGAAGGTGGCGGACTTTGGACTCGCTAAAGTCTTTGCAGGAACCAATCTGAAGACCAAGTGCGGGACGTGGGGGTATTCAGCTCCTGAGATGATTTCTGGCTCAGGATCTGTATTCGGCTACGACGACAAGGTGGATTCGTGGAGTTTAGGAACAATTCTGTACATTCTACTATGTGGATATCACCCCTTCGACCCAGAAGGAGAACGTTCGGACAACGAGATGATCGCGAGCATCAAAGCGTGTAGTTTTGAGTTTGACGACGACGGCTGGGGCTCCATCAGTGACGGAGCGAAGGATCTTGTGCGTCACCTCTTGGTGCTGGATCCCGACCATCGTTTCAGTATGGAACAAGTACTGGAACACCCGTGGATCAGTGGATCCCCGTCGTCCACAGCTCTCCATGCCTCAGAACTGCCTCTTTCCCCTACGATCCACCAGGAGTTGGCTAAATACCGAGAGCACACGAAGAGCAAGGTAAGATTTCTGCTGGGTTAAATACAATGAGGAGTGGTGTGTCTAACGTTTCTTGAGATTGTGCATTTTGGTCTGGGTGGCCTTGTCTCGTTAGTCGGGTTTTGGTTCGTACGACGATCACGACGGTGACGACCAGCACAAGTAAGTCTAGTTGGATCTGTTACATATTGACATATGAACATTGATACCTCTGTAGCAACGAAACGAGGAGATAACAACATCTCAAATGAACTATTTAATGTGCCAAATGTCCGAGACTTTACTAACTCTTCTGCTTTTTAAGGCGAGATGAGGTTAGGAGCAAAGGCCTTGAGATAGTTCTGGTAGTAGTTGTAAATCCGGCTGTAGTGCGGGTGACTGTCAACTTGAAGCAAGTTGTAGACATCTCTGTCGGAGTATCTCTTGGTGACCCAGTTGCTGAATCTGGTGCCACGGTAGCTTTGCTCGTTCATGAGTCTGTCGAACTTTGTCGCGCTAAATCCGCGTTCTTCAGTATCGATGTTCTTGTGCACGCGTAGACGTCGTCCCTCAGCTCCAGTGGAGTTTGCCATGGCAGTTCCAGTTGAAAGGAGGGCGATAACAGCAACCAGGAGGAAAGACAGACGCATAGTGTTTGATTCTGTGGGTGAAGCTACCACCAAGTCACTGTGAGATGCACATCTTGAACAGGATCAAGAGATCATTGATCACTCGAGGAGACAATTCATCCAGCAATGTACATGGAAACGTTGAGTCAGTAGGAGCTATTGGATCCATGGCTTCGAGGAAAGCTCGTTTGATGGGACTCTACGGAGAAAGGGACAGCACACGAGATTACTTTAGAATTTCGAGAGTACGCAGAGCATGGTCATCAGTGATGACTTCTCCAAAAGGAGCTTTAAAAATGCGCTAAAAGGACAGCACACGAGATTACTTCGAGAGTAAACTTGCAGAGCATGGTCATCAGTGATGACTTCTCCAAAACGAGGAGAGGAGCTTTAAAAATTCGAAAACTTGTGTAGAACGAATGCACATTGGAGAGCATCCAAGTTCACTCATGAGATTACCAACCTGGATCTAATGCTGTTGTGTTTTGCTGCGGCGATGATCCGAGCTGAAGATGAACGGGCTCAATGTTAGTGTAGTAGTGAGTGCGGACACCAAATTGGAGAAAGAGAATCAAGACGCCTACTGAGCTACTGGAGATACCGCTCGTTCATCTACCAAGAAGAAGAAGAAATTAGTTGATTAACACTTATCGGACTTCTCGTTTTGCAACTAAGACTTAAGATATCAAAACTGAAAATCACTTGACCATTACGTACGAGGAACCAAATTCGATGTTCAGGAGGAGGTAAAACTTCAGCAATCGGGGTTCGAAACCAAGTTGTCGAAGGACTTCGACGACTACGGACGGCCTCATCAACACCAATCTTTTCCGCATGAGAGTAGATGAATTGACAATGTCTGCGGAAGGAACCTAGCACCGCTTGTGTGCTTGGTCTCTCAACTCGCGTTTCACGAAAGTGTATATCATTTCGGAGTCTCCACGTTGCGTGAAAAACAATTGCAGTATGAACTCGCCAAAGAACGAGGAGAGTCTTGTGCCTCTGTCTCCATTCCGGCTTAAGATCGCTCGGTTTCGTAAATAGTAGTAGCCGCCAATCTAATGCCACAGAAATTTTTCACTCCATGGAATCCAAAGAGATCGCCACATCTCTTCTAGCGCTGGACATGATAAAAAGCAGTGTTCAACTGTCTCAATCGGTGTGCATGATTCTCGAACGCATTGCTGGACAGTAGGGTTAAGCGTTTTCAAGAAATATAGCCGTGAGCCAAGTATGAGATCTCCAAAAACAATTCGGAGCATCACATCATGGACAACCGGGAGAAGACAGCGTCGCAGCGATACATATTCCGATAATGTCTTGTGAATCCGGGCTTGAGGGCATCCAAGTTCCTTCAGCGGGTGAGGGTTCACCGACGTAGTCGGGCAGAGCACATCGATCCAATCATCTCGCTTCAAGTTAGGAAAGAAACGCGTTCCTTTCCCGGACTCAACGCCAAAAACCGGTGGAAAATTTCCTCGAGTGGAGGTTCGTATTTCTCCAACCGTTGGGTGAGGCAACACTCGATCAAATATCTGGGATAGTTGGTGATACAACGCGAATATGTCCGTCGCACGCACCTGTGGCATCATTGGTTGTAGATCATCACGAATCTCACAAAAGAATTCAAAAGCCGTCGGCCACCTGAGGTCGTCATTTAAGAAATCCGCCAGGCATAACTTCTGCATAGCTGAGATCTCTCGGCATAGATGTTTGAACTTGATATTTCCTTCACCCAATGGAGTTGGCGGTAGACCTTGCGGGTGCGAAACCTGAAAATCAATTGACATGTTCCACCATATTGGGGAATATAGAGCTCGTTGGATAACTTTTGCTCGTGTAAGCTGTAGGGAGATGCGATCCGGCCATTTTACTCGTTTCCAGTCGAGGAGAACTTTCCACCACCAGAGCGGGTGTATCCCTTACCCAGTTCCCGAATCTTTTGCTGTGATAGCTCCAGTAGTTCAAAAGAACAACTTACTGTGCCACTTGAGACTCCTGTTCTTACAACTAGTTCGGGTTGTCGTCAATACGCAGCTTGTTGTAGATATCCCTGTCGGTGTATTTCTTGCTGACCCAGTTGGCGAATCTTCTTTACGGTAGGTATTGTCAGTCATGAGCTGCTCGAACTTTTGCGCGTTAAATCCGCGCTCTTCAGTGTCATCGCCCATGTGTTTGTGGACGCTTCACTGACGCCCCTCAGTCTGACTGGAGAGAATGTTGTCCATGGATTCGCCATTGGTCGTCACGGAGGCCACAGTGTTGCTTGAAAGGAGAGCGAAGGCAGCAGCCAGCAGGAGGAAGGGCAGACGCATTGTGTTTGATGCTGGGGGGGGGGGGACTTGAGGGCTGGACTTGAGGGCTGGAAGGGGAAATGAGGAGTGAGAGAGAGAGAGAAATGAACTGGTGAAGCTGCCACAGGTTGTTCGTGGGCCCCGACGCGATTTCAGACGCACATCTTGAACTGCATCGTACTTGCTATCAACATTTTAGACTGAGCTCGCACTATGCGCGAGAAGACGTTTTCCACTTGGCAACATTGAACCTGTAGGTAGGTAAAAAAAAAAAAAACGCTAACCAGCTTTACGCTTTGCAGGTATTAAGTCAGTAGTGAAGTACGTCGCGTGCTCTGATGCTAGATTACGCTGCACCACTAAATGCAATCATAATGAATTTCTATCACATCGCAGGATGCAAGTCATGTGCGATCGTCATAAGTTGTTTTCGAGATCAAATGTATATTAATGAAAGTAGCCCTGCTGCTGCCAACGCTGCCACGTTTCCGCAGTACTACCAGGAACATGTAGACCCCCTACGTATTGAGGACTCCCTGATCATCTTAGATGGAGAACCTGCTTCGATAGGTACTCGGTCCGCCAGAATTAGTCATAGAAGTGAGTAAACTGCTTATAGCTTAGCTGCGTTGCCCTAACTGGTCTCCTGCTACAGTCTCGTCCGTGTTTTCCGCTATAACCTTGAGCGCCATAATGTCGTCGTTGACGTTGCAGATAGTCGACAGTCGGTCTGCGAAGAAGTCCATGGCGACATACAAAGCCCACGTAGACGGCAACGAGCTCACGCCGAAGACCGTCTTGTACATCGTAGACATGAGCACCATACCGCCGTTCGGAACCGGCGGCGTACCGGCACAGGCCACGAGCGTGAGGAAGAAGATAGCTACAAGCCGCAGAAACGTGAGTTCGTCACCGTTGCCAGACGATTCGGCCAGGAAGATAATGCCGATGGGATAATACCAGCCAGATCCAGACATGTTGGTGACGACACCGATGGAGACCACGAACGTCGCGATCGACTGAGAGCACACGCGCGCCTTCTGCACGCACCCGAGCGTCACAGGAGCTGTAGCCAGCGACGATGACGAGCCGAACGCGAACAGATACGAGCGGATCATGTGGTGCATGTGCGCGTACGGGTTGCAGCGCGCCAACAGGAAGATCACGAACGGGTACACGACCAAAATCTGCAGTGCTGCGGCGGAGATACACGCCACCAAGAACATGTAGACTTTGGGGAGCTGTGTCACGGCATCTTGGTTTGACGCGAAGGCACCCGAGATGGTGGACACGACGGCCACCGGCGTGATCCAGATGACCCACTCCATGGCCAGGAAGAACGTGTTGCGCAGCTGTAGTAGAACCAGGTACAGGTAGTTCACGCGTCGCGTCTTGGAGAAGTAGCTCCGGCCTGCGATGGATCCTAAAACCATGGCAAACGTGATGATAGCCAGCAGATCACCGTCAGCGAGAGATGAGAAGATGTTGTCGGGCACAACGGACTGGAGCGTCGAGATAAGCTGTTTGCTCAGCGTCAGATCCGTGATGACCGCGTCACTGTTCGTTTCGAACACTTCGTTGACGTCTTCCAGCACGAACGCGTTGTCCAGAGACAGATCCGTCGCGTTCGAAGAACAGGTGATGCTGTTGTTGCTCTGCATCTCCAGCATTAGTCCGTTCGGACACGTTAAGCCTACAGCGTTGGCGTCGGGACTGGCGAACTTGTTCTTCAAGCGGAATAGCGGTCTGAACACGAACGCCACACTGATTCCCAACGCCGTCGACACAACCCACCCAGTCGCGAAGATCTTGAGCGTCTGTAGACCCACTATCGACACTTTACCCACGAACACAATGTCGCCGACAGCCACAGCCACGGAACAGAACACGTAGGGGACCACGAGGGCGTTAACAGCTCGAAGGAACAGATCGCCAGGCAGAGAGATCCACTGCGCTGCAATGTCTGACACGCCGACGTGAGCGAGCACGATACCCAGTGCAAGACCCACCATGGCGCCGATGATCATGTACCGTACCGACAACTTCAAGTTGCTGCCGTTGCCGCGGAATCCCTTGGTCGGATCTGGTCGCGCTTCATCCGGCGGTGGGTCTGTACTAGAGATGAACGGCATCGCTGTCGGCTCCACGTTCGCGTAGTCAGTGGGAGCAGATAATGAATTGGACAAAGTGTTGTCCGGCGCGTTCTCCTTCATGAACCTCGCGACGGGGTTCGGATTCTGCCGGTTGGTCGTGAAGTTAGTGCGGATGCCGTCGGCCGGTTCGTACTCTTTGCTGTTTGTCGTGGTGGTCGCTGCACGGCGGCTCCCAGTTGTGAAGTCTGTGCGTAAGTAGGTGGTGGTTGGCGGCGGCGCTGCTTGAGGCTGAGGGTGGGGGTGAGGGGCAACGTGCTGCGGAATCGGGAGCATCGGTGGCGTCGTGGGCACGAACAGGTCGGCCGAGTTGCCGGTCGAGCCGGTACGCGCCGGTTCTGGATCATCATCTACTACAACCGGTTCCTGGTTTCGCTGACTTTGGCTTTGTCCGTCGCGAATGATGCGCTGCTGCTCTTCGTCCAGTAGCACGAGTGGCGCGGGCGGGCGCGCGCCAACGGCGTTCACGAAGACGTCGACAGGCATTTATTTACCTGTGCTGATAAAGTGACGGGGGCGGGACTGCTGCTGGGGAGAGGCGAACGCAACGAAGTAGAGTTCCTCCTCAGAACGGTCTCCGGTATTTTCATCACTACCGGCTGGGCACAGCCCCACTATTCCTAGGGCTCACGATAACGAGTCGGGATTAGCAGGCAAAGGCGACGTCTAGAAAACCAACCGGCTCTGATGAGCCCAAAACCTCGGGAACCCATAAAAATGGTCGCTTAGCGTTACTCTCGTGGAACCCCCCTAATGCACCGGAACCCGCCCTTACTTTGCGCTTACATCGATGTAGTGCAAGCGCTACATGCGCGCCTCCGCAACGAAATCAACATGGTGTGTTCGCTAGCACGTCTTGTACATATCTAGCAACTCTCGCCGTCGAATTCGCACTTGCAGGCGCGCAGGATGATTGGGGGATTTCCCCCAATCATCACTGGAGTCAAATTAAATGTGCTTTACGATTATACAAAATAGCAGGGACTCCGAATGGCAATACAATCTCGTAGAACGAAGTAGAGGTATCCACGGTGAATGACTAGGTGATTGTCTAACTATACTTCCATTAACCCAGCCATTCACTGTGGATTCCTCTACTTCGAATGACCTGGGTGGCGATCAACCCAAGTCTAGGATGTCTAGCTGGCGCTGCCACTGGGAGTGCCAGCTTGTCAATCTACAATCTGCCAAGAGATGCCCACGTCCACAGCGAAACAAAACCGTGTGGAGAAGTTGCGAGCGGCGGCAACACACCTACACCGGGATCCCCAGAACGTAGACGTCAGGCTTTCACAAAATCTGCTCCGGTTCCTTGAGATGCCCTTCGTCGATGATTCCAGCCTCTACTACCACGGGAACCCATAAGCAAAAGCCCGGAACGCGAATCCAACACAAAAAAGGACATGCCCATTTAGTAGCAGCATGGGTTAGATGAGGGAGTCACCATTCCCAAGACAGGTTTAAACCCGCCCACATCATCCACTTAACATCCGATCCACCGTCTGTGGTGGATCCATGGAGGTCGTGCTCAGTTAACCCGAATTCACGAAGAGTTTCAACTATCCATCGCCGAAAAGGCTCACGTATTCCTCCGTCTCGATCCCCGTACATTGGCTTGAAGTGGCGGATCCCGAGTAAAATGGACTGGAAGCGAAATTGGGCATCCACGAGATAAAGCCTCAGACCTAAATACTTTGTAGATTTCGGCTTTGAAGTCCAAAAATCTGCCACTATAGTGAACGTTTTAGCTGATCCAATATAGTTCTCAGCAATCATTGCGGTAATCTCCGATTTAGTCGACGTGTACAGCTCGATGGCATGACGAACAGCTTTGGCGTCAACGGTAACTCGCATAGCATCCTTATAAACAAGATCACGGACTGCGAGAGATTCTTCGTACTCACCTAAGCAAAAAGGTAAATTGTTATTGACGATTCGACGTGTCTCTAGTAGTAAGTACGCGCGACCAGGGTCGCTGCAGAATAGTGGGCTGCGTCGAACGATTGCCATCTCCTCGTCATGTGAGCGCTTGCGTCGCTCTTGTGCGAGCGTTTTCCCTGACTCGATACCATGAGCTTCTCGCAAGTGCTTTGCAGCCTTGGATGTTTTTCCCCCGGACAGAGTGATGTGTTTGTTTTGATCTCGACATGCTTGCGTCGCTAGACAAATCCATTTCAATGCGTGGTCTTGACCACCCTAGCTGCTAACCCGCACCCCCCATTTGAATATGAATGAGCGTTCCTTTCTTGTCGGTGGTTGTAGTACAGTGCCGTTTGCTGGATTAAAGCTCTCTATCGCTGCTGCCACTGCAGTAGGAACCGGGTTCATCTTGACCGGCTCGAAGTGGTTCGAAGATCCCCTGACCGGGCTGGTATGGTAAACACTGTGAGTAATTCTAAGAATCCTCGCATGACAGCGTTGATTTCTCGCGTGGTGACCTGTGTTACTCATACGAAGCAAGTGGAAGTTATGGGTTCACTTTTCCAAGAGCTATCAGAATGCCTTGGGGGCTCACCCTGGACAATGGGGCATGCCCGAAGATGTCTTACAATTTTGGAGTCGCCAGTCGGAGGAACACAGCTACCGAATTTTGCCACTTGCTGTGCGCGTAATTTTCTCAGTGCCGTCTTCTTCAGCACAACTCGAAAGGGATTTCGGTGTAGCAGGGCATATGGTTCGGACACAACGCAGCTCCCTTGCCCCGCACAACATCGATATGTCTATTTTCCTTAATTGCAATCGTTCGTACGTCGACGTCACGCAATGCCCTAAGCTCAAATCGGACGTTGCACGCGAGAATATCCCATCTAGCACCTTGTTAGAGCTCCAGGACGTCTTTGAAAGCGATGTTGGGGCTCTTGAAGATTTATTTTCGCAAGCTAGTGTTGAGAATGATGAGGAGACAAAAGGAAATGAATGTTTTTTTCTTCTTTTTAGCATACTTGACAACCATGACAATCAGTACAACACCTCTCGCAAAAGTACTTCAGCGCTTAGATCTACTAGTAGTAGCTCTTTTGGACGATCGAGTTGACTTGACAAATTGCAGATTTACTCGTCTCTTGTAGATCACGATTACAATATTAATGCAATGAGAGCGATTCCAATGACGTTGCTAATACCAAGACCGCTTTAATCGCTTTTCGACGGTCCACTTCCACTCGTAACATCGATATCATTGCTGTTGTACCACCTGAACCGGTGGAAATCGCACGAATAGCTTGCGATTGTGTCTTTTACAATATTTTCAGCAATGAAAAACTGGTTGAAGACACATGAGCGGTCTAGATCCATTCTCGTTAAGTCTTGTGATGACGTACATGCTCTCAGATTCGTTGTAGGCTCCGACACAAGAGCCTGTAGCTGGATAGCCGAATCCTGTTGACAAGTTTTTACAGTTTTTATTGGCTTCGTACGTAAATCATGAGTTGCGTTAAACTTGATGATACCAGAATGATGGACGGTTCATTCCTAAATGTATTAATAGATCAGCCAATGATGCAAGCGCAAATATATTTACTCAAGATTCGGACAGTTAGGACATATTTTGTCCGAACAAGTACAAAATATTTTCTATTAGCATAGTGAATCTAAGTCAAACCCATACATTACAAATATAGTTTCAGGTCGGACACTAATAGATTTAGAGAGGATCCAACAGTTTTAGCAAAGCATGTTTGTGGTATTTTTAGAGAGAAACTACTTCCCAAGAAAGTAAGATAGTTCGTCCATTTGCTAGAACGAAAACAAAAACACAATCGATGTCTACGCGGTCTCTGATTCCCGGGAAATCGCAAAGGAGGGTGCGTCAAACGGCGCTAAACGCGTTTGGGAAGTTTGCGGAAGCTGAGCAGTATACTACTATACAAGAGATCTGTGAGCTTGTGGGCAGTGATCCGTCGGGGGAAAAGCTATACGTCGTCCTAGACAAGTTCACAATTCATTTAGTGTTCCGAGAGACAACAAAAGGCGCGCTACTATCGAAAACCTCAGTTGCTAGCTACTTTAGAAATGTTAAAAACCATCTACTAGAGCTGTACCCTTTCTTAGAAGCAGTGTCAGGTCGTCGTCTGCATAAGATTGCTTCAGTTCTCGATAAGTATTGCTCAAAACGTGATACCGACTTTACGCACCAAGCGCCTCCGTGTACAAAGAATGACCTCTGTGTGCTCTCTACTACTATACTGAAGTACGCTGCAGTGCCTGAAGACTACAAGGATTATGCGCTGTTGAACCTGTTGTGGTATTTACTGGGGAGATCGTCAGACACGTTGTGTCTCATGAAGAACCAAGTTGCAGTTTATCCAGGTGAGTACTAATCGTACTGCACGATTAACCTATCTACCAATGTTAATTTACTGAAGTTTATGGCTGGTATCGTTTTATTTGCCAGATGGTTGCTTGTTTATAAACTTCAAGAGAATTAAGTCAGCGTCTACACAAGGTGCTGCAATATTCGTGGATCCCAATGAGTTTGTTTCGTGCCCAATTCATGCACTCGCAGTGGCTACTATAATGGAGAAGACTCCCAGCGAATTTCTACTGGATCAGGTTCCTCGAGATTCTAGTACCAATGTACCTGAAGTGATGAATGCGACACCGCTTCGAGAGTTTATTCAGGTTCGTACAACTTGTACTACAAGAGCTACAAGTGTTGGTAATGCGCTGGATGAAATGATGATGGAGTGCACGCGCGTACTAAACGAGTTGTACCTGGTATTCATGCGTATGTAAACCGAATTCTGGCAAAATGGAGTTCGGTATGTGAAACGGAAGCAATCACAGTGACACGGCGGCTATCCTCCCACTCGTTCCGACGTGGCGCGGCTCAGAATGCAAACGGGTGCAATTCCATTAGCACACCTTGAATTTTAGACAGGGGTGGCTGGAGTTTGACTGCAGTAAGCAAGGCGTTCAATTATATTGTTAGTACCACACGCGAAGATCAAATGGTTGGGAGGGCGCTTGCTGGATGGGATTTAAAAACGACACCCCACCTACCCACTCTGTCTGTATTGGACGATGTGGTTCTGCAAAGGATCCGACTTGTCCAGCAGATTTTGTTTGGCTCTTGCCATGCGCTTCCAGATGATCTCCGATTTCGAAATGAGGTTGTCGATGTTTTTATGGCTACTTCTATCATGTACTTCAAAGCTATGATTCTCCTGGCCCCCTCTTCACTCTACGTTAAACGTGTTCGCACAGCAATCAGTCACGTTAATGTATCGGAAGGAGAATTTGAAGCGTGGGCAATGACAATTCACCTTTCTTTTCTCGAGACAGGAAAACATACATCTCCCAATACTCCCGCTCCCACGTCCGATGAAGTTGCGCTCCTACGACGGCAGTCTGAGTTGCTGGAGAAACAAGCGCAGATAATCAACACATTAGCGTCTCAAGTGACAGCGTTAAACGACAGAATTCTCCGTCTGGAAGTCCCACCTCAATCTACAGTTGTCGCTGATGGAGAGACGAACGTGTCCACGACATGTTCGAGTGACGGACCCCACTCAATCGTTCGCGTTCGCGCAAGGCCGAAGTCGCTATCCTCTGTGTGGTTCGGATGGTTCTCAAATCTGTTATCAGCAAAGGAGCAAAACAGACGACGGTATCATGAGTGCAAAGTAGTCATAGCGTTCATGCGTATCTTCTTACCAGCAGGTCACGACGTGACCGGAACAAGTGACGATGCCAAAGCTCGGATTTTACGTGCAGGACGTGACGCAGAAAGCAACATTTTGGAGTTCTTGACTGCTGAAAATATCAAGGCAAGAGCACATGGCACAGTTGTAAAAGCTCTGAAGTGTTTGGGTGGAGTAGGTAAATTAGACGATCGTATCTTACAGTTCCGGAGATTACAGCAGGAAGGTAAAGTGCTGGATGATTCCCCTGCGAAGAGCGTTCATGTCCTGTCACCGTGTGGGGGGCAACACTGTATAACTGAAGACTACAACACTCAAAGCATTAGCGCCACTTCATCATTTGTAAAATTCATAACACAGCATCCTTACACGTCCAGCTTCTGTCTTCGTGGTGCTCGTCGGCGTGCCGCTCGCCGTCAATGTCTGACACTACCGAGCTTCTACAACTAAGACGTAGTTCTAGACTAGAATAAGAAGCGAAACAAAATTAAAAACAAAACATTTCCACTTAATTCAAGACAAACCGTAACCGTTTAAACTTCTTTGAACACACCTTACCGGTCTCTCTTCTGCTTGCAGGCTACACCATCCCCATGCGCAGCTAACATCCTAAATTATCAAGCTGCGGGGCCATCACCCCCCGCGGCTGCCGTCGCACACGCCGTCCACCTCCACCTCCTTCTGTTATCTCTCTTTCTGTTTATGTTCGATGCGGTGTGGCCCACACTTATTTTGGAAATTTATAAATAATATTTGGAAGGTTGTCCGAATTCATGTCCGAAGTTCAGAACTGTCCGATCCTGCGCGGTATGGTTAACAGACATATGGAATGCCTGACTAGAAGCGTCCAGTGAACCTCACCTCATGCAGCACAGTGACATAGTGACAGCCATTTATCTCGGTTGGCCCTTAGTATCTCTACGTTGAAAGTCGAGTCCGATGATCCGATAACCGATTTAGGTTCATGAGGTCAAAAGCAAGTTGCCCTCATGATCGAGATCCTTCTCCGTCTTGCGTGACGCAGCTCGCAGATGACGACGGCCCCGGTCGATAGATCGTAGGTGCATTTAACAGCGTCCACGCTAAAGCACACTCTGAGTTGACGTTGAAGAGCTCAGACATTTGACGTACGGCTCGTAGTGAACTGCAAGTAATCGCATCTGGCATGAAGGTGGATGGATATTCGTCGTCCAGATGGCCAGTGCCAGCGTCAAAGGAACGTCAAAGGCGTCGGAGACCCACAAACTCACCGTTCCGACATCCAGGGATTGTGAGCGGTCAAAGAACTCGGAAGTTCAGGGCTCGCACTGTCCGTCCAGACCCCATCGTGTGTGCACTGCCACACTGCAATTCGATCCGAACCAGTCAAGACAAGACTCGTACAATGGGACTCGACATCAAGTCGGTTATCCAGCAGAAGACGCGGTGGGTGGCGACCAAGCTGTCACTGCGAAAGCTAAGCTTAAGATCCAGGAAAAGGTCGCGTAAGGCGGACACGACGGAGCTGCAGCCTGTGGCACTTGCCGGTGCTAGTCGAGGCTTTACAGGCTCTTCGACACAATGCAATCACTTCGCACGGACGCCTTCAGGAGCACAACACGAGCAATGGACGGACAGTTCAGGTGGAGGCAGTTCACTCAGCGACGGTCGATGGAAGACCTGTCGGATGTGCGCGCGCAAGTTCTCACCGCTGAGTATGAGCCGCCAATACGCAGATTATTGTTCATTGGACTGTAAATCTGCCTTCATGCTCGGTCGTGGCAGTGCGTAGAGCGATAGGAGCTCATGGACATCACTACTGAAGTAAGATAATATGAGTACGTAATGTATTCATGTACGATAAATAAATACAGTTGTTTTCGGTGATCGACATGTCACTATGTCACTATTTTAGATTAAGCTGTTTAAACCATCAGTACGTTTCCTAGAACTAGCCATGGCCAAGTCGACGAATCCCATGGAGGCGTATCGCCGCGAGCAGAAGAAGAAGGAGCTAAAGAAGCTTCGACATGACAGACAGAAGGATAAACAGGCTAAACTGAGCTCTATGGACCCATCGGAGCTCCAGCAGCAGCTTAAGAACTTGGAGCGTCAAGTGTCTTTGAACCCTACGGATGGACCTACACGTAAGCGTAAACAGGAGCTGGAGGATACGTTACGGGCGGTAGTTAAGAAGCAGAAGGAGATGAAGGACGAGGAGCAAAAGAAACAGGCAGGAGCTCCTCCTCCTCCGCTAATGGTGAGTTATAGATGAGAAACTATAAGTGTAGATAGTGTGACTGACACTGTTGCTGGTTGTTAGACGATGAAAGAACTGACGGCGGCCAATAAGGAGAAGTTCCAGAATCCAGAGAACTCCATCTACTACCATCCAACGTTAAATCCATTTGGAGCACCACCACCAGGAAAACCACAAGTGTATCGAGATGGAACTGCCATTGGAGTAGCTGCACCTAGAGGACCACCGCAGCAAGGAGGATACTCAGATAGACCACAACAACGAGGCTTTCGTGGTCCTCCACCACCTAGAGGACAAGGCTTTCGAGGTCTACCTCCACCAATGCCGAGAGGGATGGCAAGACGACTAGGAAAGCGACCACCACTACCGTCCGGACCTCCACCTCCAGGTACGATCCAAGTTCCAATGAGACCACCTCTACCGACTGGAGCTCTTCCGATGCGGCCTCCACCACCTCCTCCTGTACAAGCTCAAGTCCCTCCTCCACCTCCTCCACCCTACCCAATTGAGGATTCAAGTGCAAGTGTGATCAACGTCGCAGCTCCGTACCCTGAACTGGAGAATGGTGAAGTCAGTGTCGTGGCTCCGTATCCTCCTCCGAATAATTTCAACCAAAATGACGAAGAAATGGACGAAGAAGCGGCTGAAAGTCGAGCGCAACTCCGTTCTCTGGTACCTGTAGCTCTCCGTGTTCAACGTCAAGCAGCTCCAAGCTCCAGTGTGGCCAATATCGGTAGTACACCATCCGTTCCAGCTCCTCGACCCATTCCAGCCCCTCCAGCACCTCGGCCACCCGTTAACATTGGTCCTCCACCATCTACAGTCGAATCTAGCGACAAAAACTCCGTATCGAACGAATTCGACGCCTTCATGGAGGAAGTCAAGGAATTGCTCTAAAAACTAAAAACAATGAATGTAGCCATGTTCCTCATGCATACAAGTTTCAAGTCATTTATAAAACAAATAATAAATGTCGGAAAGTTACGATGATGAAGCTACAGGTGCTCGCTTCGAGCGTCTCTCACCGCAGTACCAGGCCGCGTTCGCGCGATTCCTTCGGCGAAACTACCGACCAGATCTGCAGCTACTTCACCGCCGCCTGCGTTACGTCTCGACGCCTCTAGCGGCTCGAACCGAGACACCTGAACAGAGTATATTGGCTTATAGTCAGCGGATTTGTGCGCAGAGACTTTTGGACTTCGATGCTCCTCTCGGAACGCTATTATTCCGTCACCCAGAGCAGCTTTTGCCTCTGTTCCATCAGGCTCTAGTGAAGGAAGTGAGTTGCAATGCTGGAGAGCCACTGGAAGGTGGTGGACTACCGTCGATTCCGTTGAAAGCTAGACGGAAACTTAAAGTGCGAGTGGAGAACCTACCACCCGTGCCTCCACTTAGGAAAGAAGCTATTAGTGCAATTCGATCCAATGATGTGAAGCAATTCATTCAAATTGCAGGTACAGTCGTGCGTACGGGGATGATCAAGATGCAGGAGACGGAGAGAGAGTACCAGTGCTGTAACGCTCGGTGTGGCCACCGGTTCCTAGTGAAATCGGATCCGGAACAGGGAAACATGCTGGAGATCCCGAAAGTCTGTCCATCGGATAGTACGGGGGATACAAGTAGTGGTGGCAAGAAGCCGTGCAAGTCAACGCAGTTCATGCCGGTCGGCGGCGCGGATGGCCTCGTCGTGTCGGACCACCAGGTGATCAAGATCCAGGAGCAAGCGTCCAAGTTAGGTGTGGGTTCCATACCCAGATCCATACTCGTGGTGCTGGAAGACGACCTAGTGGACTCAGTGAAAGCTGGAGATCAGGTGGTAGTCGCTGGGATCTTGATGCGCACGTGGAAACCGTGCGTGCGCGGCGTGCGTTGCGACCTGGAGACGACAATCAACGCCAACAGCATTCGGGTCAAGAACGCGTCAACGTCTCAGGTGATGGTCACCGAGGAGCTTCGAGCAGAATTCGCCCAGTTTTGGGCCAAGCACAAGCAAGACCCGACACGTGGACGCAACGAGATCGTTGCGAGTATTTGTCCAAAGGTCTACGGGTTGTTCATGGTCAAGCTGGCGGTGGCGTTAACAGTGATTGGAGGCGTCTCGTACGTGGATGAAACAGGCATGAAGACGCGAGGCGAGCCGCATATGCTGCTGATCGGCGATCCGGGCACAGGCAAGTCGCAGTTCCTCCGCTTTACGGCGGAGTTGAGTCCGCGCTCCGTCCTCACGACGGGGATCGGAACTACCAGCGCCGGTTTAACCTGCACAGCGGTCAAGGATGGCGGTGAGTGGATGCTGGAGGCCGGCGCGTTGGTGCTGGCAGACCGCGGCGTGTGCTGCATCGACGAGTTCAGCAGCATCCGCAGCAACGACCGGACGTCGATCCACGAGGCGATGGAGCAGCAGACGCTGAGTGTGGCCAAGGCTGGACTAGTCTGCAAGTTGAACGCGCGCACGACGATCTTCGCCGTGACGAACCCAAAGGGCCGCTACGATCCGACAGCTGACGTGTCCGTGAACACGAGCATTGCCAGCCCATTACTCAGTCGATTCGATCTGATTCTCGTGCTGCTAGACCGGATGAACCCACGATGGGATCAAGTCGTGTCCTCCTTCATCCTCAAGCAAGCAGTTGGAACCAGTACCAGCATGAAGGAAGAAGCCAAACGCGAGGGAGAAACGTCCTTCGATTCCGTTAATACTCCGCGTTCAAAGGAAGACTCGACGCTGTGGAGTATCCAGAAGTTGCAGGCGTATATCTGCCACGTGAAGGACAGGTACCAGCCGCAATTAACTCGCGCGGCGATGATGATTCTTCAGCGCTACTACGAGCGCCAACGTGCATCTGACAGTCGGAGTGCCGCGCGTACAACGATCCGCTTGTTGGAGAGTCTCACGCGACTGGCGCAGGCCCATGCGCGGCTCATGTGTCATTCGGAAGTAGCTGTGATGGACGCGGTCGTTGCAGTGTTCGTCATGGAGGTGAGCAAGTCGACGGACAACTGCTCCGATATGCTGGAGGGGGGCGTGGAGTCCGTCTTGCATTCAAATTTCTCGGACGACCCGCAGGGAGAGTACGCGCTGCAGGAAAAGCTAGTTCTTGAGTATCTCTTGCTGCAGGAACTGAGTACAACAAGCAGCAGTCAATCGCAACCGTCTCCATCACAGCCAACGACCAGTTCCCAACAAAGACCTGACTCCGTTCCACACGCTACTACTGAATACGAAGAGGAAGATCACTTCGCGTTTGCTGAAAACCAGTACATGTACCATCCAGCGGCTGAAGATCGGCAGGTCACTACGGGGAAGCGGTCGTGGTCAGGCAGCCAACCGCACAACGGACAGAAACAACGACGTGAGGATCCTCCTTCTCAGCAACCAGAACCTTTCATCCCTTCGTCCATTCCACAGCACGAAATTGACGATGAAGACTTGGATATCATGGACGACTACCGCCGTGGCATACAGCAGAGCCAACACGCAGAAGAACAACCCCGTGCCCCACCAAAGTCGCGATTCAACTTTGGTCGCTGGAGCCAGCAAGCCGAGGCCAGTCAATCTATCATCAGCAAGTGGAAAAAGTGAAACTAATAGCAGCATTCAGGTCAGTCTCTTATCCAGTCTACACGTGCATCAACGAGTACAGCAAATGCAGGTTCTTTCGACTCTCGAAGTCCTGGATGGCGTCGATAATGCCGTCGTCCAGACTGGTCAACGTGTCGATCTACAGTACCAACATTTGTCAAAGTTCATATCAACCTTGATGAATCAACTACAGAGCACGCACCGCTCGACACAGCTCCAGCGCCAATGAACCGCCCACTTTGGCGTGTTCAGGCGTGTCTTTCGTGTCCAAACAGAGCAAATGCAGCGGTCTCCAGGCCGTCGTAGGCTCGTTACCAGCACCAGTCGGGCCTCCAGCCGCACCACGCAACTGTAGATCTTCCAGGACAATCTCGAAGATGCGGTCGTCGAAGCAGAGCACCACGTCCAGACCCTGCAGCTCCTTAACACTCAGGTCTTGCCACCTTTGTGGACATTTCTTGGTCAGCATATCTCGCTCCAGCATGGATAATACCCCATTCCGCTTGAACCTATAAGACATGATAGTACCAACATTTGTCAATTAGATATTTTTAGACAGCATAGTGAATTCAAGTCAACGGTAAACTTCTCATACAGCTCAGCATTCTCGCCCTTGAGTTCCCGATACATTGTCTCGTAAGGCGTGAAGAACTCGTAGATGCGCGGATCGTCACGCGACGGACCAGGGAAGCGCACGCGATTGCCAGCGCCGAAGCTGCACACACGGAGGCCAGCGGCGTGCAGGTGGTCGTGCGCCTCCGTGCTGCGGTTCACGTTGTTAGCGCACAGCATGGCGAACATCGGCCGTGTCTCCGTCATGGTGGAGAGGTAAAAGGTAAACTAAATATATCGGCCAATGGGAATGAAATACTTCATTTAAGTTGATTCAATAACTTAACTGAAATTAACATAGGTTTTTGTCACCACTACTCAAGGTGACCAATATTACTGGAGAGCCGATGCAGTTGATGTCGCTGTTTATCGCTACGTTCGTCGAAAATCGAGTGTTCCTCTGTGTTTTTACCACCACATTCATCGACCTTAATGGTCTTTTCAGTCCTCGAGCACCGATACTGGTAGGTGATACTGGCACTTTGTCAAATCGTTTTAACCTCCGATGACGATCAAGTCCGACATTTCGCAATGAGTTCTGACGGTACCACTAGGCTGCCTAAAACCGCCGTGACGAATTTCGACGGAGATCGATGTGGTTCTTGACTAGTTCTAGTTGAGTTGGTCCTGGTTGATTGTACGTCGTGGATACAGCGGCGAGGTGTGAAGACTTACACCGAAACAGTAGCAGCGTCGAGGTGCTGCCGTCGGCTTGGGGGTATGGGTAAGTTAGTTACCTAGCTTACGAAAAAGCTGGCCATGAGACAACGGAAGCAACACAAAGCGTACGATAGGAAGGGGTTAGTATCCTCTTTAGTAGATGCTGAAGGCTCATATCGACACCAGGAAAAACCGTGGGCAAATATCCTAGACAGCTACTGGATTTCTGCGAACTATAATTCAGAAGCTGTAGAAACAGCACGGCGATCGTGTCGTCAGCAGCGCTGAGTTGAGCTGAGCCATTTCGTCACTCGGTTCAACAGCCGGCCGACCATAGGGATTTTCAACGTGCGAAAAAGATTTTAAACGCGAAAAAGCTTCACGTGGCAGAATTTTGCGCTCGTAAACACCGGCGACCACACGAAAGCGGCGACAAACTCACAGGGAGAACCTCATCTTGTAGTCAATGGAGAAAGTCAGCGTCTATTCATTCAGGAAACGATCGATAGTATTGCCTTGAAGAGAAAACGCAGACGCAACGGCCGCACTTGTAGTTTGATTTTTTTTCTACTGCGCTTTCTCTCGCCACTAGCCGCCACCGTAGCCATTTCGATGCTGACCACAAGTTTGTACAAAGTATTATTTTGTATAACGCCGATATCTGCCGAGAATCATTTCGTACTGCAACAGCAGGCAAGGGCTTCACAGTTTCGTTGAGGTAACAGCATTGAGTCTTTTCAGATTTTATCTAGATTGTGGTGGCGTTTCACCAAAATGACTCTCGAGCAAACGAGCATTGTATTGTCTCGCGCTCATCGTTTAGTCGGGCTTCGAAAGCCCTCCAAAGCCTACACTGAAGCAGGCACGAATCAGCTGTCCTCGATACTACAGAACCCAGCCAAGAACGCTCACAACGTCAGTTATCAAGCGTTGCTTTATCTAGCAGTTCGATCTATCTAGCGCAGTGACGGTTTTGAGAATGGTAGTCACTTGATCTCAGTATGCAAATGGTCGGAATAAGATTCTCTTGAAGTGTAGCTCCTATAACTGCGTGCGTAGCTGCTCGAAGAAAAGCAGATACCCCACCCGTACAGTACCTGTTCTTCGTGCGTTCGTCGGCTCGTGAGACTCACTCGGGACCACTCATCCGCTCTTGGCTTTGTTGGTCACCTTAGGATCAGACACCCCCACTTTGATAACTCCTACTTTGCGGGACGTTCGAACGCGCGTCCAGCGTAGCATTTCCGCTTTTGAGTCGGGACGGCGAACGGGTTTAGGCGAACGGCCGGTCGTAACGTAGTGGAACCGTCCAGGCTGGAGCCAGGAACGAAAGAGCAGGCTCAAGTGCAGGCTTCCTCCATACGTTGTGAAGCTACACACAAGTGGAACGTTGCCACTCTTCCAGCGCTTCTTCGTGCGGTCGCATTCCTCACCTCGACCAAGTGAAGCTGACAAAGAAAAGGGAGACGGACGACGCCTCGACGTGCATAGCAAAGTCGTGGACGTTGGAAACTCAAGTCTCCCAGCGCAGGTCACTATTCTCCAATCCGTCGCTTGCTCTCTCTCTCTCTGCTTGCTCGGCGGCCTTTACGAGACGCGCGTGAGCACGGCGGTTTGCGGCTCGGGCTACTCCAGCTGGTTGGCTGGCTGTTCCACCCGCGGCAGCCTTCGCAACACCGGCTGACGGTATCACCGACTTGCGTGTGGTTTGCTCGTGTTTGAAAGTCTTGGAACAGCACGCACTGTGCTTCCGTCGCAGTCGTGAGCAGGCAAAAGAAACCAGGAGCTCAATATGGAGCGGCGGGATCTCGACGACGTCCCAGCAGCAGCAAATACAGGACAACCGGCGGACGCGCCGGCGCGCGGCATTAAACGTGACTCTGGAAATACAGGACAACAACAACAACAACAACAGGTACCGGTAGCCGCAGCCACCGAGGAGAACTTAAGCGCACTCAGCAACCTACGCGTCGCCGGCGGTGCCGAGAGTGGCGAGGATTCCGCGCAGACAGCAGCACAGGCCCGGCCCGGCTCACTCGGTAGCAATAGGCATAAAGTTAGACGCACGAACAGCTACGCGCATCCATCAACACCTCAGGACGACGGCAGCTTCAGCAAGTCGTCACTAAGTTTCATCCTGGACGACGAGGCAGCATCCGCCGCGGCGGCACTAGCAGCTGGTACGCTGAATTTCGTGAGTCTTTTGTCCCTACCTGCTAATTTACCGACCTGTTCCTATATTTCTTTAGGCGACGACTTCACGTCTGGAGGTAAACGAGCCGCAACGTTAATCACCAGAAGCAGGAGCACGGGAGATCTAACAGGAGACGCAATTGCAGGCGCGGTGGCAGGTCTAGAAACAGCTCAAACCGGTCGAACCGGCCGTTCAGGTGGAAAACAAGGCGACGGGAAGCGCCGCGCGCGACGGCCGCCCAGCCGTATCTGCAAGCATGAAGGTTGCGAGCAGTACGTGGTGGACCAGGGACTCTGCGTCCGACATGGCGTGCGTACTATCCATTAGCATTTTCTTCTTCAAAATTATCTCGCGCAACGCTAATTTAATCACTGCATGGAACAGGGCGGCAAACGATGTCAAACACCGGGATGCACCAGCCGAGCGAAACACCAAGGACGCTGCTGGAAACATGGTGTGTCCTTGTGCGTACTAGTGGAAACAAGTGATCTCTAATAATATTGTTGATTGTGGACAATCAGGTGGCTCGACCGAATGTAAGGTTCCGAGCTGTATGAACCGCGCCAAGTCGCGCGGCTTCTGCTGGTCGCACGGTGGTGGGACCAAGTGTAAGGAGGAAAAATGCGAGAAGATCGCCATTTCTAACGGTCTATGCTGGGCTCACGGCGGTGGTACGTCGGTTATTATCTGCAGATTCCGATTGCAAGTAGCTGAGACTGTATTTAATGTTATTGCAGGCAAGCGGTGCGCTGTCGAAGGTTGCATGCGTCAGGCTTATGAACGCACCGACAACCTGTGCAACAACCACTTCCAGGAGCGGCAGCACAGCGCGACGGCCGCGACGGAAGGTGAAACGGCGAATTGGCACCCGGACGATGAAGAAAAACCTCCGCCAATGGACCAGTAACTAGATGTTTGGGCGAATCCCATCCCACGACAATTGCGAAGCACAACACGAGGGAAACACGTTGAAGTAGATCGATCATTATAGAGTCTGGAGCGCCGCGTCTGAAGTTGCAGAGATTAATTGGCCCACGAATGAGCAACACGAGCAAATCGCAGTTCCGACGTTCAAGTCGAAGTACCGGCGACACGACGACCAGCTTTTTTCCGTTCGTTTGTAGGCCGCGGTTGTCCACGTCGGAGTGTTATGGCCGCAAACAGTGAGTCAACCTGCGCTTACGATTTGCTCCGTCCACATCGGCGAAAAGAAGACGGCGACGTTCGCCGTGCGGAAAATTGTATGCTCACTTTTTAAGCTAATACGATCCGTCTAGATCGACAGATACACACATCTGCCACCGGAACGTTCACTACCCACCAAGCTACAGTCGCTTACGGGCCGTGCACTTCTCGGACGGAGAAGGCGTAGAAGCCGGCGCGTCCGTTGTCTCCGTTGACGCTTCGTTCGCCGTCGGTGTGGCCGTCGTTGCCTCTGGAGAACTCGTGCTAGGGGCCTCAGTCGTACTCAACGTTCCGCTACTGCTGGATATTGCAGTCTCCTGCGTTGAGGAACTCTCTGTAGTTGAAGTCGAATTTGTCGATGTACTGGTGCCTTCCGCCGGACCGGTCAGAGGTACGCAGTCCTTGTACACCTGCCACACCATCTTGCTGTCCACGCCCTGGAATGCCAACCAGTAGAACCGCAGCATGCAGCCGCTCGTAGAGCAGGACGAATAGTCCACAGGTGTGAACACTGACGCTGTCTCCTGACTGCCGTCACCATACGCAGTCTGGCAGTCATCATTGCTCAGCACCATCGTATCGTCCAACCAGATCTCGCACGGACCGGCGTGCACCATTCCACGGGAAAACGTGGCGTCACCGGTAGTCGGTGGATCCTTAGCCGTCACGTCCGGGTCGGTGAAGCCACAGTTGGCGCCATACAGGTCCGTATCGCTATCGAGCAGCGTGCGGATGTCGCTGTACCCGTTCGATTCCTTCAGTGATGCGTACAACGTCGTCAAGCAGTCGTCGTCGCTACTGCTGCAGCTGTCCCAGTCGCCCGACCACTGCGGTTCAATCTGAACGATCCATGCCGACGTGACGGAATCCGTGAACTCTGCCAGTGGAATGTACATGTAGCCGTGGGCGTGGACTTGCGAGAGTGAGGCGATGAAACCAGCCACGGCGAACAATAAGGAGGTAGTGGAGACCATCGTTTCGAGGTTTGAAGTGGAGATCGAACGACGTGAAGTGGCGTATTCGCTGCAAAAATGAAAGTGAGTGAGGGCAACGGCCGAGTCAATGAGAGGCTTGCTGCGACCACCACAAGCTGATCGGACTGGAGTTGATCTAATCGACGTGGAAGATCGGGCAGGAGTTTTTCAATTGCTTTCGCGCGAGGAACAGCCGACAGATAGTGCCGGCACTCGAAAAACCTCTACGGAATCTGTGCAGGTGGCTTTCAGGCAAATGTTATCCTCCATTGACAGTGACACGAAGAGAAATAAATCTACGAAAGGGAACAGTGGAATTCGTATGGAACAAACATCTTCCTTAGCTGTTTAGCTGGTAGGAGTAAGACACATGGATTGAACATCAACGAACGAAGTTGCTACGGATATTCACACAGTTTAGTTGCGTCTGCGGCGACGAACGGAGCATTTACCGCCGTCCGAAGCAGGAGGCGTCTCAGGCGTCTCGACGGACGGAGTCTCCGGCGCAGGGGTGCTTTCCGTCGAAGGCGTGTCGGATTCACCGCTGGAAGGCGAATCGGACGTACCGCTGGATGGGGAATCGGATTCACCACTGGACGGGGAGTCAGACGTACCGCTGGAAGGTGAGTCAGACGTACCGCTCGATGGGGAGTCAGATGTACCGCTCGATGGGGATTCCGACTCACCGCTGGAAGGCGAGTCCGACGTGCCGCTCGATGGGGAGTCAGAAGTACCGCTTGACGGGGTATCGGATTCACCGCTGGACGGGGAAGTCTGCTGAGTACTGGACCCGGACGTAGTCGTGTTCGAGGCACCACCGCCACCACCGGCCGGGCCGGTCA
Organism: Phytophthora citrophthora; assembly: GCA_031305395.1. Taxonomy (NCBI): domain Eukaryota; phylum Oomycota; class Peronosporomycetes; order Peronosporales; family Peronosporaceae; genus Phytophthora; species Phytophthora citrophthora. Next base: position 108,106 of record JASMQC010000028.1, read on the forward strand.
GCGGAATGCAGTTCTTGTACACCTGCCAGAGCGTTTTGCTGTCACGACGCTGCAGGGCGAGCCAGTAGTAGCGGAACATGCAACCGCCGGCCTTGCACGACGAGTAGTCAATCGGTTTGAAGACGGAAATGGTCGCCTTGGTGCCATCACCATACGCGCTCTGACAGTCGTCGTTCTGCAGCACCATCTCGTCATCCAGCCAGATCTCGCACGGACCGGCGTGGACGATTCCACGGGAGAACGTCGCGTCTCCGGTCGTCGGCGGGTCCTTGGCCTTGGCCTTGGGGTCGGTATTACCGCAGTCCTCACCGTAGAGCTTGGGGTCTCCGTCGATCATCGTACGGATGTCCTTGACGTTGTTGGACTTCTTGAGCTGCTTGTACAAGGCCACCATGCCTTCATCACCCTTGGCCTTGTCCCAGTCCCCCTTCCATTGGGGCTGAAGTTCTACCACCCAGGCCGAAGGAGACTCAGTTCCTTCCTTGAATTCGGCTAGGGGTTTCTCCATGTAGCCGTGTCCCTGCACGTGGCCAATGGACGTGGCCACTACGGCGACGGCAAGAAGCGACGTAGCTGATACCATCGTGAAGCGTTGAAAGCGACGGCGTGGCGAATTCGCGAATGACCTCACGATTGAAAATTGACGGCAAAATAGCGGCAGTCGATCGCAGGAGAAGCTGCAGATCGCCGAAAGCTAGCACGAACATATTAACTCGGACTGGCAACGATTAACGTACGATTTGTCTGGCTTGTCGAACACCGCAAACTTTTGTTTTCGTGGTGGAAATCCGTTGATCCAGCTGGAGAAAGTTAGCAACGATTCATCATCTCCACCGGAAAGCAAGGCGTTCCGACGGGAAGGGCTTTGCATGTAAAAGCGCACGGTCGTTGGATTGACGTGGGCGACAGTTGCTGCTCGGCAAAAACCACGAGCGCAGATGTCTACGATCTCCTCTTATTTTATACATATACTCACGTAAATACTAGATGTATTCTTCCTTACCTGGCTGTCAAGCATGGCTTCGAGCGTGTTTAACTCACGAAGGTATCCGCAGTGATACAAAACTTTCTGTCTGTAGTTTAGGCGGATCCGATGTACGATCTCATGAGGTACATGTACATGTAGGTAGTGCCATATCCAGACACTTTCCGCTGTGTCTCTTTCGAGGGTGGACCAAGATTTACTGCATGGCAAAGGATCGGTCGTCGTTGAACTGTAGGAGAAATCTACTCTCAACTCAGCGTACATGACTAAGAGAACTTTAATGACTGCAAGTGCTTCACTCCTCAAGAAATACTCACCCGTCCGTAAAGCACAATGTCCACGTCTTACGATTGACAAATAGGTTAGAAGATGTGTGCACAATGTACACACATCTTCTAACCTATTTACACTGTACCATGTACCAAAGAAGAGATGTTCTTCTTGGTCGTCGTTCAGTTGTTTAAGCACAGGTTTCTACCTGTAGTCACAATAACCTCAATGATTCAAACGCTTGCTTTGAGCTATTCACAGCTTTATGACTCCACGGGATCACTGCGCATTCATACTATCCAACTACACATCATTTGCTCCCAGTCTAGTCGCGCTTACGGCGGCCGTTGCACTTGCTGCTCGGTGCCGGGGTGACTGCAGGCGTATCAACCGCCGGAGACTCCGGTGCCGGGGTGGATTGAGTCGACTCGGAGCTACCGCTGGTCGGTGCCGTCGTGGTCGACTGGGACGTCTGGGAGCCACCTGATTCACCACTGCCGGTCGACGGGGTCGTCTGTGAAGCACCTCCGCCTGCAGGTCCAGATAGAGGGATGCAGTTCTTGTACACCTGCCAATACGTCTTACCGTCTAGACGCTGCAGTGCCAACCAGTAGAACCGAAACATGCAGCCACCCGAAGCGCAGGACGAATAGTCCACGGGTTTAAACACCGAAATCGTCTTTTGGGTGCCGTCGCCGTACGCGCTTTGACAGTCGTCATTGCTCAGCACCATCTTATCATCGAGCCAAATCTCGCACGGACCGGCGTGCACGATACCGCGCGAGAAGGTGGCCGTACCGTCGGTAGGAGGATCCTTCGGCGTCACGTCCGGGTTGGTATAGCCACAATCAGCACCGTATAGTTTCGTGTCGCTATCTAGAAGCGTGCGGATGTCCTTGGCGTTATTGGACGCCTTGAGTTCCTTGTAAAGCGCAACGAGGCCGTCGTCTCCCTTGGCGCCGTCCCAGTCGCCCTTCCATTGCGGGTCGATCTGCACGATCCACTCCGACGTCTTTTTGTCTTTGAATTCCGACGGGGGCTTCTCCATGTAGCCGTGAGCTTGCACGTAGTTAGCGGACAGAGCGACAGCCGAAGCTGCAGCCACGAGGGATGTTACAGACACCATTGGCTTTGTAACTGGAGACGTTGATGCAAATGCGAGAATGAGGACCCCGAACTGATCTCAAACTAAAGTAAAAACTACCCTTAGTCTCTCTTGATTAAGGGAAGATGCGAGTTCTTCGGACAGCGTGAACACAATGGCCGTTGATGCATCTGGAATCGCAGCAGCAATAGAGAGCTGTAGGGGGCCAAACTAGGTGAGACGAAGCCGGCTCTGCACGTGTAGAGGTGAGCACTTGTCCTGTCTTGAGCGGTATCAAACAGTGGTCAAGCTCGAAAGTCTAACAAGAAATTCACGAAAAGCTCCAAGAAATGATGAAAATATGGTGACACTCAATTGATAGGAAAACACATCCATTGTCCCTAGCGGCTCTCTCTGCTTGGCGCTAGCTCGTACGACACACGGGCTCAGCCTCTAGAACAGAGCCGAACGAATACTCCACGTACACAGTCGTTCTCCTTGCGTTCGGAGTCTAGTAGCGGCGACGACGACGGCCGTTACACTTGCTGCTCGGGGCCGGTGCCATCTCGGGGGTGTCATTCGACGGGGGCGTCTCGTTTGAAGGAGGCGTCTCGGGCGACTCGTTCGAAGGAGGCGTCTCCGGAGCGGGTGTCGCGGGCGTCGACTGGTCCGACTCACCACTGGAAGGCGAGTCCGATTCCGACTTGCTGGCCGGGGAGTCTGACTCCGACTTGCTGGCAGGGGAGTCGTCAGACTTGCTGGCGGGCGAGTCACCCGAGGACGGGGGCGATTGCTGCTCCGTGCTGGAGCCGTCGCCGGTCGACGGTGTCTTTTGCGAAGGATCATCACCACCGCCGCCACCTCCGCCGGCCGGACCGGTCAACGGGATGCAGTTCTTGTAGGCTTGCCACACAGTCTTACCATCGAGACGCTGCAGTGCAAGCCAGTAGAACCGCAACATGCAGCCACCTGCCGCGCAGGACGAGTAGTCCACGGGCTTGAAAACAGAGATGGTCGCCTGGGTACCGTCACCGTACGCGCTCTGGCAATCGTCGTTCTGCAGCACCATCTTGTCGTCCAGCCAGATCTCACACGGGCCGGCGTGCACGATACCACGCGAGAAGGTGGCTGCGCCATCCGTCGGCGGGTCCACAGGCGTGCCCTTGGGGTCTGTGAAGCCGCAGTCCTCGCCGTACACCGGGTTGCCGTCCATGAGTGAGCGCACGTCCTTGTAGTTGTTCTTAGGCGCGAGCTCCTTGAACGTGGCCAGAAGACCCGGGTCGCCCTTGGACTCGTCCCAGCCTCCCTTCCACTGGGGCTCGATCTCGACCACCCAGTCATTCGTCTCCTTGTCCTTCCAGGACGGAGCGGGCTTGGCGATGTAGCCGTGAGCTTGCACGTAGTCGACGGTCGTGGCAACGGCCGCGACCAAGGCAATGATAGAAGTCGAAGACACCATTGCTGCTCTGTAAAGTTGTTGAGTACTGAACGGAGCTGCAAATTCGGGAATGACTTGTCAACGGATGAACGGACCGGGGACAACAGAGATCGGATCGCAAACGGATTAACCCTAGATTAGTACTGACGCGATTAAGAAGGTGCTTTCGAACAGCACGAAGGAGCTGCAACAGCCTGTTGAGCAACACGAGACTGTCCAAAATGTCGTCAAAATCTACAGCAAAGCTCAAAATTGCGGCTGACTGTGTGAAATGTTTCTGTCCCCATGTCACCGTCGTTAATCGACCAGCTGATCTTGCTGGTCGCAGATGTCCTTCAGCGTCGTCTCCACTTGCAGCCGTCGGGAGTCAAAGGCACGCGAAACACCACCACAACGCGGAGGTATTTGAACGCTTATTACCGTCGGAATCCGCCATTTTCAACCGGTTTGGAACAGCACTAACGGCACTGTACAGTACCAGATACAGCACTACACTAGTGCAAGTGTACTGCACGCCGGACGACAGGGTCCTATCCTCGTTTCCGATCGCACTGACCCCCAGACCACACACTCGCGCGGGTTGTGGGGTTGCGTCCAAGTCTCCACCCGCCAAGATGGACCGACAGGCACGCGTTCAAATCTCCACATCTTCCGCCGGCCCGGCTGGGGGCGTTACGAACTAGCAAGGACCGCCGAATCTTTACCAACACTTTACGTCCCGGTATGACTGAGACGTAAAGTGCCCGAAAACTCCGCATTGTCGCGATAAAGATGGTGTATGGTTACCATATACTATGCTGAGTATCTTGTAACAAGATTCTTGTACGCCACTTACGGTAGTAAGTTGCGTCCAGCGTCGCAGGATCCCTGGGATCGGACGTCTCGCCAGCTGGATGGAAGCGGCCCCAGTCGTGTCTCGAGCAGGCTTTTGCGCGTGTTGAGCGCTGTGGTCGCTTGGAACAAGTCCTATCGATGCTGTAGAAGCCAGACCTGCCACCTCTTCGTTGTCGCAAACCGCACTGTCGTCATCACTGTTGTCTTTTGAGCATTCACGCACCTGCACGGTGCAGTGCACCATTCGCCACGTTTGAAAACCTTCGTCTAGTTTAAAGTCTACAGCTTCACGACTGAGTCAATACCACAACGCAAACACTTGGTGGTTTCTCCAAAGACACTATAGGTACCCCTTATGATACCAGCAGTATCCGCGTGAACAGTTCACCAGGTCATTCGGCTATCATGTTATTCCACCAAACCGATGCGTCCTCGTTAGTCCGATAGTCCCACTGATCTCATCCACCTGAAAACTCACGGACACTTCACTCGCCTTCATTCATATTCGTCTCTCTCACTTGTTCGCTTGCCGGAGAATCAAAAAATGAGCTTCTCTTCGCCGCTAAATAATGGCGTCACGTATCCATTGTTGACGATGATTGGAACACCGAAAAAAGCAGTAAACCTTAACGTTGGCCCAAACTTTGAGCCTCCAAACATCGTACGAGAACCCAACACGGTAAAATCAATCGCCGTGTCCTCTGTCGCACGAGATCCCTCTGAGAATGAGAGGGGGGCAGGAAGGAAGACTCTACATCGTGGAAGACGGCCCTCCTTGTGGATTACAAGTCTCGCTCTGCGGAACCCGATCCTACGATGTGTAGTAGCTCATCGTTTTACACGTTGTTTCACCAAACCGACACTCTCTCTACGTCCTCCGTAGTCCGATAAAGTCACACCGCTCTCTTCCAACGGAAAGCACTCCCCTCGGTTCATCTCACTTGTTCTGGAGAATCGCAAAATGAGCTTCGCTTCGCCGCCGAATGAACGGCGTTACGTATACATGTTTGTATATTGTTGACGGTTCCCGTCACTGTTTAGAAGAGTCCTTGAATGGAGCGATAAAAGCAGCAAACTTCAACAGGGCTCAAATGTTGATCCTCCATGCATCGCACGAGACCTGACACAGAAAACCAATCGGCGTGTCAAATCGACATATAATATGTGATCGTCGGCCCCTTGCACAATGATAAGCTTAAGCTGAACGGCCTTGAGTTCTTCAAAGAATGGGGCCCGGTCCAACCAAGCGACCGAAGATTTCAAAGGCAACGCGTTGAAAAGCCTCTCGCTCAAAATGCAGTACAGTACATACACACGTAAGCAAAAAGATCATCGCGTTCATCGGCCCCACGTAATCTTGGGTTAGTGCACTGTAGCTCAAGATCGCGTGAGTTCCAAGACCGTCCCAGTCGATACGTTTAAGATCAAATACCGACTTATGTATGTGAGATTCCTGAAGGTATTTTTTTCGCGTTGATCGGGCCCACGTACCGTGCAGTGTAACTAAAGATCGCGTGAGATTAAACAGACTACTTTATCTCAAATTGAGTCTCAATTCAAGGCGTCTGGCACGGAGGAACACAATCTACTGTGAGTGAAAGCGTCCCGTGATCCGCAGTCTCTCGCTTTTACCTTTTCTCGGTGTGAAGTTCCCATTCTCTCTTGGTCATTCCGACATTGTCCACTTCCTAGCAATGACCTCCCTCATGGCTCTCTTCTCCGCTACTGCGTTAGTAGTGATCGGGTATCTATCGACTCAAGTCAACGCTCATGGCTACATGCTCATTCCGTTGGCCGAGTTCAAAGGCAAAGATACTTCCGCGTGGATCGTACAGATTGATCCGCAGTTTGACGCCGACTGGCAGTCCGTTAAAGGTGACACGGAGCTCATCGCTCTGTACGTGGAGAAAGCCAAGGCTGCAGGTTACGAGAACAACATCCGGAAGCTTCTAGACAGTGACACAAAGCTATACGGGGCTGACTGTGGTTTTACCGACCCAAAGGCTAAGCCGAAGGACCCTCCGACGGACGGCACGGCCACGTTCTCGCGAGGAATCGCTCATCATGTACGACTACAGATGTACTGTTTAACTGATTAATTCTCTACTGTATTCTAACGCTGAAAATGCTACAGGGTCCGTGTGAGATCTGGCTGGACGATACGATGGTCTTGCATGATGATGACTGTGAGAAAACGTTCGGTACTGAGGACTATTTGAAGCAGAAATCGGTGCTTAAACCGATCGATTACTCCTCTTGTGCGTCGGGTGGATGTATGTTACGATTCTACTGGTTGGCGTTCCAAGGCGTGGATGGCAAATACGTGTGGCAGATTTACAGTACGTTTAGAAGTAGATTTTTTATTTGAATCCCTGACTAACAGGTCTCCTTCTACAGAGGATTGTGTACCGCTTTCAGGTCCGGCCGAGGGTCAAACCAGCACAGCCACGACTTCTGCTTCGAACTCTGCTCAATCGACCGAGACACCTGCAAATGGATCTGAGTATGAGAATGAAGCACCGAAGGCTACGGAGGCGACAGTGACAGCTACGCAAGAGCCAGCTTCCACGCCTGCTGTGGAGGAGAAATGCAACGATGGTATCGCCCGCAACTATCTTCGCTGCAACTTTTGCAGCAGTGTCTTGCATCTCAACGCCAGTCAATGGCCACGGTTACATGACGATCCCCGAGGCGGTTCCGCTGTCCAAGCACAAGAAAGACAAGAAGATTTCGTCGTGGATTGTCCAAATCGAACCGCAGTTTAAAGCGGACTGGAACTCAATCGGCAATGACGACGACCTCATCGCCTTGTACGTCGAGAAGGCGAAGGAAAGCGGATACGACAAGGACATCCGCAAGCTTCTTGACAGCAACACGAAGCTGTACGGAGCTGATTGCGGATATTCCGACCCGAACGCGACGCCCAAGACACCACCGTCGGACGGTACCGCCACTTTTTCACGAGGAATCGCTCACCACGTAAGGATTTGAAGACGCTTTTGAAATTTAACTATCGCTGACGTATTAATTGCTGCAGGGTCCGTGCGAGATTTGGGTGGGCGACAAGATGGCGTTGCACGACGACGACTGTGCCAAAACCTTTGGCGCCGAGGACTACATGAGCATTAAGTCGGTTTTTAAACCTATCGACTACTCGTCTTGTCCGTCCAGTGGTTGTATGTTCCGGTTCTACTGGTTGGCTTTCCAGGGAAGTGACAATGGATATGTGTGGCAGATTTACAGTACGTTCCTATCCTTCAATGTAGAGATAGTTAATTCATTCATTCTGTATCTGTTCCCTTAGAGCATTGCGTTCCGCTTACTGGACCTCCCGCGGGACAAACCAGCACGGCCACTACGAGCTCCGGTTCGGCTGCTTCCAACACGACCCAATCGGAGGCTACTGTGGCGATGACTGAGGCTCCGAACACCGAGAACCAGCCACACAAGCGACAGTGAAGGAGACGGCACCGATGCCTGCTACGACAGACAAGTGCAATGCTCCTCGTAGACGCGCGTAAACGTTGGAGAATCGTCGAGAGGAAGAAGTTCAGAGCATGAGGGAAATACGTTCGGGTTTATCTTCTTCTTTATCTTCTTCTTCCCAATGGACTGACTCAACGAAACCACGAAAGCTTGTCGACTAGTGAAGGGAAGTGAGCCCCAAACGAGGTTTTTCGGTGGAAAGGAGCTATTTTGTAGCTCGATTTCGCGTGATCCGTTCAACCAGGTGGGGCACGCAATCAATAAACACAATTGCCACCACGTCAAGAAACAATTGGGAGACGTTCGTGTAAGATATTCCGGATCTCCAACTCGCTTTTACAGCTACGTGTACAGTATAGCATTCGCATTAGCTGTACATAGGTCATCACTCATTGCGATATCAATGTGACGAGATGTTGAACTAGACACTATCTAGGGTAATATCCTCTTACTTTTACTGTTTCGAACAGCGATTTGCTTCCGGTGCTCTCAACCGAGCAACCTTCCAACAGACCACTTCTTCTTTTGCTGACGATCAACCAGGTCAACCTCCATGGTGTTGACCACCTCCTTTTCGCTACAACTGCACTAGCGGTCTAACTACCCATGTCCAAGGCCATGGTTACATGTACATCCCATTGACGGAGTTCAAGGGCACGGGAACAGGAGCGTGGATCGTACAAATCGCACCACAATTCCAAGCCAATTGGGAATCTGTTGCCAACGACGAGGAACTCATCGCACTGTACGTGGAGAAAGCCAAAGAGGCTGGATACGCCAACAACATCCGGAAGTTTCTGGATAGCGACACGAACTTGTATGGAGCCAACTGCGGCTTCTCCAACCCGGACGCTAAGGCGAAAGATCCACCATCCGACGGCACCGCTACTTTTGAGCGTGGTCTTGCTCACCACGTAAGTATTGGAGTATTGAGTGGGTATTGAGTGGACTCTGTCTAAACGGAAACGTCAGGGTCCGTGTGAAATCTGGCTGGATGACACGATGATACTGCACAACGACGACTGTGCCCAGGCCTTCAGTGTCGAAGACTACATGAGTATCAAATCGGTATTTAAACCGATCGACTACTCATCGTGCTCATCCAGTGGTTGCATGTTCCGGTTCTACTGGCTGGCGTTCCAGGGAAGCACGAGCGGCAAATACGTCTGGCAGATCTACAGTGCGTGAATGCATAGGCTTCTTCTGTCACTGCAAGCAGAGCTCACTAACGTTTTTCTTCTTAAAGAGGACTGTATCCCTTTGACGGGACCAGGAGCCGGTAAAACCAGCACTGCTAGTGCTTCCAATACAACGCAACCATCGGACACGACGCAGACTCCGGAGGTACAGGCGCAAACCCCACAGGTACAGCCCCCGTCTCCAACTAGTGCCCCCAGTCAAACCAACGCCCCAACGACGGAAAACAACACCCCTGAGGTCCAAGCTACGCAGGCACCGATGGCTACACAGGCGCAATGGACTCCTGCGCTTCAGACGCGGAATATTCCCAAAACACTAACAATCCTAGCACTCCTAACACTCCTGAAACTAATCAGGTGCAGATCCCGTCGACGACAGCTCCGTCGTTCTCGTTCTAAGAGATCGTGGAGACCAGTACATGTAGAAATCGCTTGCGTTTTGAATGAAGATTTCCTATTGATGTTTCATTGTATGCTCTCATTCGAGTAGATCAGCCTACAGATTGTGCTCTCTGCTTAACATGAAACATAAACGGAAGAGACTTGGATACAGGTCAAACTGCGCTACTGATTGTGGTTGCCGTTAAACTACCAAGCACAAACAGAAGGAGTTAAATTTGCCGTTTAACTGAAACGTATATCAGCTTTATCAATCGTACTCAACGACGAGCTTGCATCTACTTTGCGGTGAGGATGAGGCTGCCACGGATTGTGCTTGCCACTTCCACTGCTGGCATCACCCTGTTGCCACCCGTTTTCAATTGCAATGCTTTTGATTGGCAAAAACTATCTGGTATCGATTCTGATTGGATGTTACAACTTCAACTTGGTCAACGCATCCTTTTTTGCAGTAGCGAGTGTGTCATTGGCAATGCAACATCTTGACCTTCACTTTAAGTGAACTCTTGAACTTTCATCCAATTTGTCCTAGTGTTTAACTAGCAACACTGCTCTGCTATCCATCCACATACCGCTGCAAAAGGCGAATCCCACTCTCCCTCCGCTAATGGGACACTGACAGTCCTGCTCATTCGTCTTTTTGCGTTTTGCCACACATTTGCCACACTTGACCCCCCCCCCCCCCTTCTCAATACTCGCAATCATGGCCAATCTATTGCTCAAGGAGGCCGCTTCTCATGCTCCAGGGACTGGTGTTGACTATGAAAACCTCATGTCACCTGTGCTCCGTACCAGCAGCACCACTAAACATCCAGATTTGGAAGCTGGAGAGGATAAACCACCTCAAGGAGCGAGTTTCTGGATCCTTTTGGCAGTCTCCATGCCTCGAATGGCCGTTAATATGGCTTGGGCTGCACAATGGGCTGCTCTCTCCCCATATTTAAGCACGATGCTGCCCAATTACGCTGTACAGCTCACATCTGTCATTGGCCCCGTCGTCGGAATCATCTTCGGACCGATCATTGGTGTCTTAAGTGACCGTAGCACGTCTCGCTTCGGCCGTCGTCGTCCAATTCTCGTGGTTATGGGTCTTCTCAGTGTCATTTGCTGGATCCTCATGAGCTACACTAACCAGATCGGAGAAGCATTGGGGGATGTGGGCAGTGGAGCACCAGGGGAGAAGACCGACCGCACGTGGACGGCAGTTTTCACCATCATCTTCTACCTGTGGATGGATATCACCGTCACTTGCAGTCAAACGCCCACGATGCTGTTGGTAGCGGACTTTGCTGGAGATCGACAGACACTGGGGGCTGCACTGGGTCTTGGTTGGGCTACAATGGGTGCGATCGTCCCAGCCGTGTACATCCAGATCTGGGGAGCAGCATACTTGACCTTGCACTACTTCATGGGGTTGCTGTGTGTCGTTATGGTCGTCTGCGTGGCTGTAGCTGTGATCTTCGGCAAGGAGACACCATTGGTCGAGACGAACAAGGTCGGTGCCTGTCAGAGCATCATGGACGCGTTCAGGACCATCTTCAAAGGCGTCCAGACTCTCCCGTCCATGCTCACAGTATACGCCGCCATCATGTTCTTCGTGCTGTACGGGTACTCGGCCTACAACGGCAACAAGGGGCAGTTCTTCGGTCTGGAAGTGTACGGCGGTAGTGCAGCCAACGCCGACTCGTGCAACCCCTGCTCAACCGAACAGATCGCGTACAACAAAGGAGTGAGCAAGGCCAGTGGACTCGGCGACCTGCTCTTCAACATCGTGGGCTACGTCTTCTCTTGGATGCTGCCGTTCCTAGTGCGTCAGTTCGGAGCTCGCTGGGTTCTGGCTTGCTCGATGCTGGCCCAGGCGCTGCTCATGGCCATGGCCTTCTGCTCCAGCTTGGGTTTTGACCTTTTCGTGGTGGCTATTCTGTCGGTGGCCCAGGGCGCCGCCTTCGCACTCATGGTGCCCACTATCATCCACGTCTTCGGTGGTCGGAGTGACGTAGACATCGGCATGTACGTGGGCGTGCTCAACTCGGCCAATTGCTTCGGCCAATTGCTCAACTACGCCATTGGCTCGGCTCTGGTGCAAACATCACTGGGCTACAAGCTGCCGGTGTTTCTTGGGGGAGCCATGAGCTTCTTGGGCTTCCTTGTTGCTGCCTTCCTCTTTACGGTGAAGATGCACTCCATGTGAGAACAGCCGCCCAGTTCCATGTAAAATAGCGGCTGAGTCCTAACAGATTCAAACATACTGAATATACCAACCTTTGTTTATGAGTGCATCGTGAGCATTATCCCTCTTGCACATCACAACTTTACCTTCACTTTGCGTCAGGCTTTACCACCTTCGCTGCATTAGCAGTAACTGCAGCCATGTGGGCCAACAGAGCGGCAGTAGGACCCGAACTCTTGGTGACAACAGGTTTCTGGGCTGTCGTTGCAACTGCTACAGGTTTCGATGGAGTCGGAGCTAGAGGCTTCGCGCTGTTGCCACCCATTGCCTTCTGCCAGATACGTCCACGCACCACCTCCCGGTTGAATCGCTCAATGTCGTGAGCTGCAAGTGTCTGGCACTGACGCCGAACATCCGCAGGTGCCTCTCCAAATCGACGCTGGACATCAGCTGCAGTCAAGGTAAACCTCGCACCAGGCGTTCGTAGTCCAAGTTCTTGTCGAAGACGCAACTCAAAGAACTCCAGCTCAGATCGAGCACGTTGTGCAGCAGGAGGAGGCGTCGAAGACGGCGTGAAGGTGCGTGGAGGTGTCGATACTGGAGGCGTCAGCTTGGGCTTTTTAGCCACAACAGAACTCGTTGCTGGCGCAATTGGCTTCCGCTTTAGCTCTGCTGACACTTGACCTGCAACATTCACCCGAGCTTGTACTGGCGGGTTCGGCTTCCGTCTGAGGAATCTGGAGGCCACGAACGTCAATGGCAGCGCGTCTTTCGGTCCAAAAGGACGGTACCAGGCGTCTGGTGCCCCCGTCGGAAGCGTGTACGTCGGACACAGTCGCACAGACACCTCACTCTGCTTCTCCTGTGCATCTGAAACCTCGTCCTCGTGTTTCTTCTCCTGTTCTGCTGCTGCCTTGTCATTTTCTGCACTGGAAGTTCCCTGTTCTTTCACCTCTTCGGTCAATTTCTCAGCTGCAGTCTTTTCAACCTTGTCCTTTCCAGCTTCTGCTCTTCTATTAGCCACTTGGACATTGATTTCCTTTGGGGTTTTGACGAAATCCTCCTCGTCGGAATCTGGCAGCAATTCATCCGATTCGACCACCGGAATTTCACCATAAGCCAGGAATTTCCACAGCAATTGACACTCCTGGGGTGTTAACTGTAGCTTATGTGTTGTCTCCATCTTCTTGGCCACTGGTTCCCACTTGATAAAGGCTGTAAACAGCATTTCAAGTTAGTTTACACTTTAGTTTACCATAATGTAACCCCGAGTATAACCCACCTGGAGATTTGTTCTCTTCCAGCACTGTAGGAGCCAGCGTCTGCTTCTTCAACTGACTCATAATAACCTCACATAGTAACGCACATTCATGGCTCGAATACCTGCCCAAGACCTTGCCGTCGTCTTGTAAACCTGAATGATCAGAGTGTAACCCAGGGGTTACATTCGAGTTGGAGCCTGAATGTGCCGCTGCACGCAGTCTCCGCCTCTGGCCGTTAGGTCCAACGGAATCTACGATAGAAGTCACAAGGTTTGATGACGCTGGCGACGTCACTGGGCCTTGAACAGGCGAAGAATTGTGCGTGGAGGCGGGAGTGGAGGCGGGAGACGCTGAGTGGGTTACACGGCGCCGTTGAGAGCGACGAGCGGCGCTAGAAGGAGCAGGGGGGGGAGAGGAAGCAGCAGAGGCAGCTGCAGCCTTGGCACTGGGCTGGTGCTCGCGCTTGGAGCGCCGCAGCGACGGCTCCGATGGTTCCATGGCTTGGGCTTGAAATGCGGGGTTACGATTGCCAATGTTATATTTTGTAACATTTTGTGGTGCACATAATTTGTACCCATGAGTTGCTTCACTACCCCCCCCCCCCCCCCCCCCCCCCCCCCCCCCAAATTACCAGTAGACAAGATGCAACAGCTACTCTTCACCGTTATTAAGCAAGATGCTTTTATCTCGCACAGTTCGACGCCGTGAGTTGCGCCGGCGTCAGAACGAACGTCTCGAACGTCTCGAACGTCGTGAGCTCCTCGAACTTCTGGAACGCCGTGAGCTTCTTGAAAACACTCTCCTACTAGGATCAAGATTATGATCTGAAAGGTTGAATTCCCTTGTTCGAGAGGCTAATGGATTCAACGCTGGATGCGTCGGTTGTCGCTCTTTGAAGACGCTGAGACCTTCCTGACTTGCCAAAAGTTTTCCGAGCGTCTTGTCGCCGTATCAAGCTGTCGTAACACTTCAGTGGGGGAAGGGGGGGGGGGGGGGGGGGGGGGGGGAAGAACCTGTAAAATAGCAATGCACAAGAGATAAAATGAAACCCATCCACTCCAAATGTAATTCGTGCCACTTAGCTCACACAACCTAGCTAGCACTCCATCCCTTATCAAGTCTCGCATCTAGCCATCAAATTCCACTTCTGCTTTCTCGATGATGCCTTCCAGTGCCGTCTGAAGAACTACGTCTTTGCTGTCGTGGATGGCAAAAAACTTTGCACGCAGTTTCGATGTTGACAAATTCAGCAGAATGACCTCGTGTACATGAGGAAAACTGTACACGTAAGCGTCACTGGGATAGACGGCCGAGTGACCACCACCCTCTTCACCAAAGTTCTTTTTGAGGACGCCCGAATAATTCGTTGAGCACACAATCAGGACGTTTAGTCGGTCGTCAGAGGTGCTGAGCATCCTGTTGAATATCTCGATCTCCTTTGTCAACATTTTCTCCCTGAATGATGTGCCTGGCTTATAAGTTTTAACTGCAAGGCCGACCGTCAACGTAGTGTTCTCGATTTGTGTCATCAGGATGGCGTCTGCCGATGCTGACTTCGGAAGAGGTTTCAGATTCAAACGGTGGTCATTCTCAAGAATATTGTCGATCAAACTCATCAAAGTCGGCCACTTGTCTGGAGACGCTGTCGGTGAGTTAAGTGTTGGCTTTGAGCTCCCGTTCTTCGCAATTTTTGGGGGCAACCTTCAGAGAACTGCACCCCAGTGCACCTCCCAAACTCCTGCTGCTCAGTAAAAAAAAACGGGAAGTGTATCTTTTGGACATCCGTGTGACTTCATATTCTTGTCAAACAGTTCTTGGAAGCGCTTCAAACAAACCCATTCAAAAACAGCGGGGTAATCAAGCGATACTTTGCTCTTCGCGACTTTGAGAAGATATTTCCTCAGTGGGTAGAGGAAAGCCAAAATCATTTGTTGGATAAACGGTGGCAAATACAGCGTTGCCTTATCCAATGTTCCTTCCCACGCAATACCAACGCCGTTGGCAATGGTATCGTAGAAGACCTTCTCGCCTCCAACGTCTTCCCAGGTGTCTGCCATGTTGACGGTTACCGAATCGATCGCACGTGACATCATCGTCCCAAGGGGCTCAGCATAACTCGCTATGCGCTTGGAAAATTCCACCCAGTCAATGAAGTCAGGCATATCAATCTCATCGTAGTGGACCAGATCATCATAGGAGCGACACTTTTGAAATGCTGCGAGCAACGATCGTGGATGGCCAAGCGTTACGTCGAACAGATTATGGGCAACCTCGGCCACTTGTTCAGCGTTAAGATCGAAGTGCTGCTGGATAGTTTTCTTTTCGATTTCGTCAACGAGCGTGTAGGTAATAATGTCCGCAATCGCATCCCATCGAAGGCGATGAAGGCTGAGCCGGAAAAATTTGAACGGGCTCGCCTGAATGGCTTCTAGCCCTGGCCCCGGTCTTAAACCCACATAGCTGAGAAATGAAGCGCGGCCAGCAAGGAGGAAAAACACCTTCGGTATCGGCAGCCATTTCATGAGAACCACGCGACAAAATCTCATGAATAGTTCTCGCTGACCGAATTTATCAATATTCTCGTCTTCAAATCCACGACCAATCACGTCCAACACGATGAACAGTGGGCCAACTTCTGCAGTCAAGATCTCCAACACCTCTCCAGATGACTGCATCTTTCCCACAGAACCTTCGCTGAGAGCTTCAGGCCTGGCTTGGAGTTTGTGATCGAAATAACGGCAAATGAGCCTAACAATTTTCTTGTCCATCTCATATCGATCGTGCAGGTTATCAGGCGAGAGGGAACCTGGTTCCAGGGTAATGTGGATCGTGTGGCACTGACATAGCACTGGCATAAACCCTTCTGGGTTTGTAAGCTTCTCTGGATTTGCGTCCACTTTAGCTTGCCATATTTCGCGGCATTTCCGAATGTAATTATCGCCAAACGTGGACTTCCCGAGGCCAAAGACGTTGTCAATGAGAGGGATTTCCCAGTCGGTACCCCTTCCTTTCAGTGCACGATTGAACTTCTTCTTGTTGATGGAGGTAAGCTGGTCCGTCGCGAGACCACGGTTCACAAAGAACATATCATGGTCCTCGAGAAAAAAAACGTTGGCTCCTTCTCCACCCACTTCCATTCAGGTGTGTCAGCTCTTTGCTTCTTTGTCAAACTCTCCACTGGGGAGTGGTGTGGGAAACTTCGAGCAGATCTCGACCAACGGATCAAACAATACCTCCCCCATGTAATCACTCTCACGTTCATCGCATTTCGTTCCGTTCCGCATCTGGTAAAGGTCCTCCGACTTCAGCCACTCGGTTCCTTTCTTTGCCAGAAAGACTCCAGTCTGCTAGCGTCGACACCCCTCAAGTCGTTCTTATGCTTTTCCTTAATTTTCTCCTTCAAGTTCCCAACCAAATCGCCTTCATTGAGCTGGACGAAAAAAGCGCCTCCATTGTCCCCTTCAAACGCACAATCATTTCGGAATGAGAACAATTCGGTATCGTAGTTAAGTCCACTAATAGGGGGGTGGAGTGACGATTTGGGATTTCCCAAAACGCCACAGCTCTCTCCACAATGCGCTTTCGGGGCCGAAACTTGGTACGAGCATGTAAAACCATTTGATGCAGCTCGTGTCAAATTGACAGGGCGACAGCGCGTGTGTACGGCGCACAAGCCAGGCATCAGGAACGAGCTGCTGCCCTGTCGCTTTGGGAGATCCCAAAGCGACAGGGGGTTCGTCTACACTCAGGGGGGATGGGCACGTATACTTAGGGGGATGGGCACGTATACTCAAGTAAAAACCAAATCGTACTTAGCTGAGGGCAACATCTTGTTGAAGTTGTCTACCTATATCTACTCTTTACTTACAGTAGCAACAACTCTCTCTGGATCACTTGCAACTTGTACAGCACTTCAGCCGCCGACGGTCGATCCGACGGATTCAACGACACACACGCCAGTCCCAGCTCCACCATAGACGCCGTCGCGTTGGGGGAAAACTGTACGCGCAACTTACCCATGGCCATCCGCTGCAGGACGGCCAAGTCTCGCATCCGTCGACCCGAACCCGAACTCTCCGTGGCGTGGGCATACGGTAGCACCTGTAGGTCCAGCTCCGACAACACCACCCCGAAGGAGAAAACGTCCGCCTTGTCGTCGTAGCGCTCGCCCATGAGCACCTCTGGCGCCATCCACAGCGACGTCCCCACTCCCGCCGTCATGGTGCAGTCCGCTCGCTCTCGGGATACGCCAAAGTCCGTCAGCTTAGCTGACAGGTCGGACGTCAGGAGGATATTCCTGGACTTCAAGTCGCGATGGATCACCACCGGTTCGAGGGAGTGGAGGTACGTCAATGCGTGTGCGACGTGCAGAGCGATGGTCACTTTGTCGTTGTCGAAACCCACGGGGTGGTTCTCGTCGTGGTAGGCGGTGAGTAGTCCCCTGAGATCTCCTGCATCCATGAACTCCGTCACGGCACAGACGTCACTGAGTGCGTCCCATGCGACGCCGACGAACTGGACGATGCACGAGTGATCGAGTGACGCCAGGAGCTTGACTTCGGCGAGGAAGTTGTTGACGTGCGCGACGTTCTTGCGGTGTGCTGGTAGCATCTTCTTGACAGCGACAGTTAATCCGTTGTATGTGCCTTTGTACACCTCGCCGAAGCCTCCTCGACTGAGGAGTGGACCGATGTCGATCTTGTCCTTTGGAATTCTAGCTGTTGTGATGGCGTCGTCGTCCCAGAGGTTCACAGGGTTGCGTGGATAGTCGTTGGTTCCTCGAGGTGTAGTACTTCGAGTCGTGCGGGTTCTTGGTGACAGCAACGTCTTGGGGCCTTCGACGGGAGAGTTATGGCCATAATAGACGGCATCGTCGCGGCTTCCTTCCAACCACGCAAAGTCGCTGTATTTGTCGGATTTTGCCTGTTTTGATCGGTTCCACCCAAAGATCAGGGAAATCACGAGCTCTAGAATGGCGAATTGGAAGGCGAGGAAACTAGCAACAACAACTGGCGTATCGACGTCAACGTAAATGTCGTCCATATTTTCTAGGTGCTGTAATTCGGAACGCTGCTCATGAACCTGTTCATGGATAGCGAGGAAACCGGTGGCGATACAACAAAGCACCAGAACGTAACTCGTACCAATCGATACGGCCTTAATGTTCACGAAAAGGTACGTGATTCGGTTGGCGATACCACAGAGTAAGCAAACGCTCGTGATGATCCAGCTCGCGTCGCTAATTAGAACTTGACGGAGTACGAGGAGCACAGCGAGCGATGCCCAGCCGATAACTAGAGACACGAGTTGGGCGACTCCAAGAGCGATTGCCAGTTTGCTGACGACGATAGTGGGCATATTGACCTCGGAGCTACCAGGAGATATCGAGAGTGGGGGCCAATAGATTGCTCCTCTTCAACGGTTCTGAAGGTTAAAGTCCATGGGTGCAATCGGCCACTTACTGAACAGGAGGCGGTTAGATCCATGTTGGTATGCCATGTCGGAGAAACGCTTGCGACCATGCAACAACGCCCTTGGGTTCACCCCATAGGATCTTTGCTAAGTTTACATGTAGCGAGTGACTTCTGGGTCGGCCTAAGAGCTTCTTGTGCTTACACATTCTAAAGCTAAATCAAACGTGGAAACCTCTTAACAGATTCTGCCTTATCATCAAAACGGCACAGCCACCCGTACTTCTTCTTCTTCTTCTTTGAAAGTTCAGCAACTGTTACTAAAAGATTTCTGCTTCATCTGTACCATGGTAGTGCTGCTCACTCCAGTTGAAGGATCTGGACTCTGTACCTGCCGTATGAACCTATCCGGCTAGTAGTGCCCCTGGTTCACTTTTAAACTACCCCCTGAACCTGCAAGACCAAGATGCCAATCATCACCTATACTAACACGGATATCGCGCTTGCAATTACCGAGTCCATATCGCTGACCATGGGCTGTACAGGCCTCGCGGTGTTGGTCACACTCGTGGAAGTTCTCGCTACTCCCGCTCTCTGCATTCTCGCTGGGATCTCCGTGGTGATCTGTGTTGTTTGTCGGGTCTACACCAGTGTTGCCAAGAGGAAATCAGCGGCGATTCTGACAATTGTCGTACGTGTGCCCTTCTGTATTGGGGTCGGCATTCTCTCTATCCTAGAAATAACGCAAGAATATCGCAACCACTGCCACAATGACTCATCGTATGAGTGGTCATATTGCCTTGACTACGACACGTGTATCATTGGTGGCAGTATCCTGGTCTTCGCTTTTAACATCATAGACGTCGTCACTTCCTTCATTTTTTGGCGAAGACGAGGAGTCGACAGTGACTTCACTACCATTGATGACCTAGTCGACCCGGCTAACAGTCCTCGCCCGTCCAACGATCCTCTACGCAACCCTGTGAACCTCTGGGACGACGACGCCATCACAACAGCTAGAATTCCAAAGGACAAGATCGACATCGGTCCACTCCTCAGTCGAGGAGGCTTCGGCGAGGTGTACAAAGGCACATACAACGGATTAACTGTCGCTGTCAAGAAGATGCTACCAGCACACCGCAAGAACGTCGCGCACGTCAACAACTTCCTCGCCGAAGTCAAGCTCCTGGCGTCACTCGATCACTCGTGCATCGTCCAGTTCGTCGGCGTCGCATGGGACGCACTCAGTGACGTCTGTGCCGTGACGGAGTTCATGGATGCAGGAGATCTCAGGGGACTACTCACCGCCTACCACGACGAGAACCACCCCGTGGGTTTCGACAACGACAAAGTGACCATCGCTCTGCACGTCGCACACGCATTGACGTACCTCCACTCCCTCGAACCGGTGGTGATCCATCGCGACTTGAAGTCCAGGAATATCCTCCTGACGTCCGACCTGTCAGCTAAGCTGACGGACTTTGGCGTATCCCGAGAGCGAGCGGACTGCACCATGACGGCGGGAGTGGGGACGTCGCTGTGGATGGCGCCAGAGGTGCTCATGGGCGAGCGCTACGACGACAAGGCGGACGTTTTCTCCTTCGGGGTGGTGTTGTCGGAGCTGGACCTACAGGTGCTACCGTATGCCCACGCCACGGAGAGTTCGGGTTCGGGTCGACGGATGCGAGACTTGGCCGTCCTGCAGCGGATGGCCATGGGTAAGTTGCGCGTACAGTTTTCCCCCAACGCGACGGCGTCTATGGTGGAGCTGGGACTGGCGTGTGTGTCGTTGAATCCGTCGGATCGACCGTCGGCGGCTGAAGTGCTGTACAAGTTGCAAGTGATCCAGAGAGAGTTGTTGCTACTGTAAGTAAAGAGTAGGTATAGGTAGACAACTTCAACAAGATGTTGCCCTCAGCTAAGTACGATTTTAAATTTATGTTTTGTTTCATGCCAGTCATTTTTGGACAATATTTTTTTCTTGGTAGGAAGGAGTGTGTAAGTTTAGGAAAAGAATGGACCGCAACTTCCGCGGCGGCAGGGGAGGACGTGGCTTCGGACGTGGAGGACGCGGTGGACGAGGAAGAGGAGGAGGCAGGGGAAGGGGACGTGGCGGCGGTCGAGGCAACTTCCAGCGTCGTGAAGACCAGGGGTACGATCAGGGGTACGCCCCGCCGCCTCAAGCGTACCCCCAGCAGCAGTTTGGCCCACCGCAAACGTACCCCGAACAGCAATACCCTCCACAGCAACAGCAACAAGGGTACCCTCCACAATACGCACCACAGGACCAGTATCAGTATCAGCCAAGACAGGGATATGGAGATGATGGTCGGTTCAATAATGGTAACCCTCCTCCGCCAATGGATAACAGGTATCAACAGCCAATGGACAACTTCCAGCAGCCACAGTATCAGAATCAGCAGTTCCAGCAACCTCAGCCTCCCAATCAGCAGTGGCAACAGCCTCCAGCTCCTCAGCAATTCCAGCAGTTCCAGGATGAGAGTTCCAGGTTCCAGAATAATCCGCCAATGCCACCGCCACAGCCCCCGACAGACTATGCTGAAGCTGCACGGACGAGACAACAGGCCTACGCTCCAGTTCCACCGGAAGAAGATGCACCGGAGGCTTTTCAATCTGCAAATGAAGCTCCGCAGCCGCAGGAACAGTGGCAGCAGCAACCTCCACTTCCTGCTGCACCGCAGGATCCACGAGGTGATTGGCAACAGCCTCCACCTCCGACTCAGCAATGGCAGCAACCACAGGAACAGCAATGGCAACAGCCTCCTCAGCAGCAGTGGCAACAGCCGCCACCTCAGGATCAACAGTGGCAGCAACCTCCTCCTCAGCAATTTAACGGCCAAGGATACGCGCAGGCACCGCCCCCAATGGATCAGCGTCACTTCCAGAGAGACCAGAACCCTCGGTTCCATGACCGCCGCAACGATCGTTTTGATAACCACACGTTCAAACCGAATCGAGCACCTCCGCCGTCGTACATCTGCCACAACTGCAACCAGCCAGGCCACTGGAAGCAACACTGTCCGCTTTTTGGGAATGACAAGGACGGCCACAGCTCTCAACACGAAGGACAGCATCAGCAACGCTACGGACCTGGTGGACCCGTGGCTCCAGATCAACAGTGGGCTCCTGCTCCTGCGCCGCCATTGCCTGGAGCAAAGCCACAGGATCCAAGGAGGAGTGGAGCATCTTTTGGCAACCTTCCCACAGATAACTCTGGCTTTGGAATGAATAATGGACCGCCTTTGCCTAGTGGTCCGGCGCCTCCGCTGCCTCCGAACGCACAGCCTCCAATTCCGTACGACGGTGATGGATACCCTCAGCAACAGCAGCAGCAGCAGCAACCCCATGCTGGACAACAAGTGTGGAAGTGTGAAACGTGTGTCAAGAGCTTCTTGATCGCCTCCCAGTACGAAGCGCACATGGGCACGCACGTCACTTGCTCGGACTGTGATTTCTCGGCTTCGAAGCGAGTCGTCACGGCTCACCATCAGACAGCGCATGGACAATACGCTGGCCAAGGGCTGAAGGAAATCGACGTGGAAGGTCAGAAGTTTATGGTGCTCGTTGGCAACTCGGCGGAGGACATTGCAAAGTGGCGCCAAGAGCGGCGCAAGAGATGGCTAGCGATGTCTCGGCAGCCGAAGTCTGAAGCGACAGTAACAGAGACTGAGCCAGTGACTGGGAAGCGAAAGCTCTCGGTGTCTTCAGAAGATTTGGAGGAGGGGGAGATCGAGGAGGACGAGGAAGTAAAGGGTCAGATTGTGCTTCGGAATGCACTTGCGCCTCCTGAAGCAGGCGCTCCAGAGCCGCCAGCTAAGAAGCAGCGCAAGACAGCACTGTGCAAGTGGTTCACGCGTGGCCACTGTCGGTTTGATGACGCGCATTGCAAGTACAGTCACGATCGTTCGGCTTTTGGATGCCGTGCGATGATGTTCAAGGGTTCGTGTGCGAAGGGCATGTATTGCCCGTTCTCTCATGATACAGCGGTGCTGTCTGGACAGCGTGAACGTTCGCAGAAGGCGTCGAAGGAGCGAGCTACAGAACAGCAGTGGCGTGGTGAGCAGAAGTCGCTCCTGCGCAAACTACTGTCAAAGGACGTGCGTGTTGAGCAGCGCAAGATGCTGCAGATTGTGCATTTTCTGGTCGAGAACGAGTTTTTGCGTTCGTCGGATGGTGAGAAGGTTGATGTACATGCCAAGGAGAAGATTGAGGTGCTCAAAAGTGAAGATGTTGTTCCAGTGGAAGCCAGTGAACCCATTCAATCGCAGTTGGAGGGCACAGAGTCCAATGACGCTGTAATGGAGGAGGCTTCAGGTGAACACGTGAGCACGGATAGTGCTGTTTTTTCTGCCGCTGTGGATGAAAAGGCTTTGCCTAGTGTAGAGGCAACTGTGTGTGAGGAAGCCCAGGAGAAACCGAGCGAAGTCGTTGAATCTTCGCTCGATGGTGGTGAAATGAAGGCAGCAAAGGAAGAGGATATATTGTCAAGTGAATCAGTGAACCCTGAAGCGGTTGCTGCTTCTGAGCCTTCAAAGGATGTGGAGGAGGTAGTTTTACCTGCTACCAGCCAGGCTGAAACGTTAGAAGCTACCAGTAGTGCAAGCGAGGCAAACGCAGCTAGCTGAGAGACTCCAGCAGCTCAATTTTGCTTCGGTGACGTATTCACTCGGTTGAATTGAATAGATCTTGAGGTTAGGAGGAAAGAGACGATGTACTATCGACTTCAGAGTGCTGAACAGCAGCTCCTACTCGAGCTTCTCGAGCTCTCGGATGCGATCGAGCATCTCTCTCTTGGAGGTTTCTTGCACTTCACCCCCCAGTATGTACTCGTCCAGCATGGAGTAGACCTTGTTGAAGTTGAAGACGATGTCGAGTTCGCAGACGTTGGCAAATTGCTGGTCCAGCAGCTCCACGAACAGGTGGATGGTCTCAAGTCCCAGCAGCTCATTAGCGTTCAGATCCACCCCCAAAATGAAGAAGAGGCCAGCGTAGCGACGGTAGATGAGCTTGTAGTTGCGGAACTCGATGAAGTTGGTGTGTTTGGCGTCTCGAGCCACCACAAGGCGGTGAATTTCTGCCTCCAGACGTGCCTTCTCCTGGTCCTCGGGGGGCGGTACGTACCATTTGGACAGCCGCGTCTTGCCCTGGCGGTTCTGCAGTAGGAAGAAGCGGATCTACGTGGAAACTTCGTGAGGAAATGGCTGTAATAGTGAAGTTTAAGAGAAGGTGACAGCATATTTACCATTCGGTTGCAAGCAGGAGATTCTCGGACAATGCACATGAAGAGGCGGCGATCATATCGGGGGTTTCAGAAAATAACCCCCCCACACACACACACACACTCCCCCGACATGATCGCTTTCCTGCAAAAAAAACAAATGCAGCCCTTCTACCCATATAGGATAGGTATCCTGATACCAGTACCATGCTGAATTTTGAGATCGGTTTGCGCAGTAACTTGCCGCCGGTTTCTTACGCTCTTGTATTATGTAAGTCGGCAACTGGACCACAAGGTCCACGAGAACGCACCTTCGATGATGATTGCGCTGTTTCTTGACCCCTGTGGTGCCGGTGGTGTTCATACTTGAGGTTCATGTACATTGTGTCGAAGGAGCGGTGGGCAGGTGTTAACACTATTCAAAAACGATTCCTTGAAAAAAAAATAACACCTGGGCATACGATGGAGCTTGCTGAAGTTTCAAGATCGGTTGAGCGGGTGCTCAGCACCGTGCTGTGCTAGTAGTTAGTGGCAAACACGTTTCTGTATTGCGTTGGCTGATTGTGGGTAGCGGAGTCTCATAATCTGCAACCCCGCGTTTGTTTACACAATGTCCCTACTCACATAACGTGATTCGATCGGAGATTTTCTTATGTCGAGAGGAATCGTTTACCTGGCACCATTATCAGAGAACTTGCATCCTCGAGCGATAATGCAAATGGAAAGTGTTTGCTAAGTATCTTTTTAATGCTCGGCACGCACGAAAATGCTGCCGAACTCCCAAAAAATGATAATGCTCCGGACAAAACTGAAGCACATCTACACATTGGGTCTTGCATGGGATGTGACTAAACGCCACTGTACATGGAGTCGCTGTCCGTGACCAACCTCGTCGTTCTTTGTCAATTTCGGCGGGTGGCCAGTAGAGTTCTCTCTCGCTCTCTTTCATCGGGGTTCATCACCGAGCTCATTCCTACTTTTGGCCGCTTGAGTACACACTACACCAAAGTCTAGAATGACCTCCAGAATCTTCGCCATCTTCGTCATCTTCGTCCTACTCGCTGTTCCAGTGGTAGCGACGACTGTCAACGCGGAAGCAGCTCGACATCTCCGCGTGGAACCCTCCAGCGACCGCAACGAGCCGGTAGCGAGAAAGTTACAAAGAGTCTCGAGTAGCTTCTTCAAAAAAAATTGGGGAATCGTGAGGACCAACGTGGAGAACCAGCCGACAATCGACAAGGCCCTGGAGATGTACGGGAAACTGAGTCACGGCGGATATGTCAAGGTGCCAGCCTTTAATATACCGGCGAAGGCACAATTTCCGCTTTTTAGATTTTCATTAATACACTTTCCGATTCACACGACATCAAACCCATTCTGCTCTCGCGACGGAGAAGCTAAGGCCTTAGAGCCTGAGGGATTCGTGCACATCTCATCTACAAGCGACTTGTGGAACCAGAACGGCAGCGAATCTCAATTTGTCCGATAAACTGCGCCAGGCAAACGATTCCGATCGAATCAAGTAGGGGCATGAGTAATCAAACGACGATAGTTTACCTGTACGCAATTTGTACAGAATCGACAATGTCGATCAAGGCCACTGCTTCCTGTAATTTATTGTACGTATTGGATCCTATCATGGGATACCCTTGAGTAAATCTAGTCATAGTCTTTTCTAGCATTTTGTCAATCTTCCGACGCGAATTCGACGGCGAAACTTATGTGGAAGACATGTTCATAACTGCGTTGGCTTCGCAGCGAAAGTGCTCATACAAGACCAGTCTTGTAATCGGAGTACATTATTGTGCTCGAAAAAGATGATTGGTGGAAAACATGACATTATTTCCACCAATCAAAAGTTGCCACTTACATTTCCGCCTTAAAGATCGTCAGTCCGCAAGCAGGGGAGGAAAAGCTCCAAGTTTAACATGGTACGGCTTCATCCATGCATATCTCTTCATCTACCTGCCTATAGCCGCCACTTCCATCTCCATGATGTAGCCTCTCGTCTTCTCTTTCGATCCATCTAACTTTGTCTTCATATCTCGTTCTCCTCTCTCCATTATTACCATTTCCCTACAGCCACTCCGTCTGGATATCAAACGCAAGCTCAGCTCGCGCTCAGAGCGCGTCAAGAGCGTGGATCTGCACCCCACCGAGCCGTGGGTGCTCTCCGCCCTCTATTCAGGTAGTCTGATGATCTGGAACTATGCTACGCAGTCGCTAGTGAAGACGCTGGAGGTCTCGAGTCTCCCAGTGCGCAACGCCAAGTTTGTGGCCCGTAAGCAGTGGATCATCGCCAGCTCAGACGACATGCAAGTGCGGGTCTTCAACTACAACACAATGGAGAAAGTCACGAGCTTCGAGGCCCACAGCGACTACATCCGCCACATTGAAGTGCACCCGACACTTCCCTGTTTCCTCACGTGCGCTGACGACATGACTATTAAGCTGTGGGACTGGGACAAGAGCTTCACGTGCACTCAGGTGTTCGAGGGCCACGGTCACTACGTCATGATGGTCAAGTTCAACCCTAAGGACGCACACAGCTTCGCCAGTGCCTGTCTGGACAGAACTGTCCGTGTCTGGGGCTTGGGATCCAGTCACGCTCACTTCTCACTTGAAGGACACGAGCGTGGAGTCAACTGTGTGGGCTATTACCCAGGAGGAGACAAGCCGTATCTGCTTTCAGGAAGTGACGACCGCACAGTGAAAGTCTGGGACTACCAGACAAAGGCTATTGTGCACACGTTGGACGGCCATGGGAACAACTTGACTTCAGTGCTGTACCACCCGAGACTGCCGCTGATTATCTCGGCCTGTGAAGATGGAGCCGTGCGCATGTGGCACTCGACCACGTACCGAGCGGAGACGACGCTGAACTACGGCATGGAGCGCAGTTGGTCTCTTGCAGCGCTGCCGTCAGCCAACACGTTGGCTATTGGCTACGATGAAGGTACCATTGTGCTGCGTCTAGGACATGACACTCCTGTGGTGAGTATGGATGCTGGAGGCAGCGGAAAACTCATTTGGACGACCAACAATGACGTCCACACGGCCAGTATCAAGGGTGTGGTTGCCGAAATGGGCCTGCAAGACGGAGAGAAGTTGCCGCTGGTCTCCAGAGACCTCGGAAGCTGCGAAGTGTACCCGCAGAAGGTGCAGCACAACAGCAACGGCCGCTACGTGGTGGTCTGCGGCGACGGCGAGTACATCATCTACACGGCGCAGCAGCTGCGTAACAAGGCCTTCGGTGCGGCGCTGGACTTTTGCTGGTCGCCCACTGGAACGGGTGACTACGTCGTGCGTGAGAGCATCTCAAAGCTGACGCTGTTCCGCAACTTTAAGGAGGTGAAGAGTGAGAAGCCCCGCGTGCTGTCCGCCGAGGGATTGTTTGGCGGCACTGGTGCTATTGGTGTCAAGGGTAACGATGCGATCGCCATGTACGACTGGGAAGAGATGCGCCTGATCCGGAAGATCGATGTAGTCGTCAAGAACGTCTTCTGGTCGGAGAACGGCAGCCTCGTCGTTCTCGCGTGCGAGTCGAGCTTCTTCGTGCTGCGCTATAACAAGGAGCTGGCGGCGCAAGCCTTTGCTGCTGGTACGAACTCCCCTGAGGACGGTGTTGATGGCGCTTTCGACCTGCTGCACGAGATCTCGGAGAAGGTAGGCACTGGCACTTGGGTGGGCGACTGCTTCCTGTACACAAACGCTGGTGGTAGACTCAACTACTACGTAGGCGGCGAGGTGATGACTCTCGCTCATCTAGAGCAGAAGATGTATCTACTGGGCTACCTGCCGCGCGAGAACCTGGTGTTCCTCATGGACAAGATGAAGAACGTGGTGAGCTACACCGTGTCTCTGGTCATGTTGGAGTACCAGACCGCGGTGGTGCGTCGGGACTTCGAGAGCGCGAATGCTATCCTGCCCAAGATCCCGGCAGATCAGATGGACTATGTGGCTCGCTTTTTGGAGTCGCAGGGATTTAAGGAGGAGGCCCTGGCGTTAAGTACTGACCCCGATCAGAAGTTCGACCTCGCCGTGCAACTTGCCAAGCTGGACGTGGCTCGAGACATCATGCTTCAAGAGATTGACAAGGGCGACAAGGGCAAGGACATGGATATCGAGACCCAGCACAAGTGGAAGCAGCTGGGAGATCTCGCTCTGAACGACTGTCAGCTCGCTCTTGCTGAGGACTGCGCTCTGCGTGCGGATGACTTCAGTCTGCTGCTGATCCTGTACACAAGTCGTGGAGACAAGGACGGTCTGGTGCGTCTCGCTGCCCTTGCGCGTGAGAAGCGCCGCTACAACATCGCGTTCATTTGCTGGTTGTTGCTGGGTAAAACTACAGAGTGTATGGAGGTGCTGAAGGAGACTAAGCGCTTCCCGGAGGCTGCATTCTTCGCCCGCAGCTACTGCCCGTCCAAGATGCAGTTGGTTATGGACAAGTGGCGTGAAGACTTGGCGGCAGTCAGCTCCCGTGCTGCGAAGGCGCTGGCTGATCCGACCCGTAACCCTGAGCTGTTCGAGAACCTCGAGCTCTCTATGCAGGCGGAGGCTACTCTTCTGGCCCAGAACGGTGGGGAAGCGACCAATGCTCCTGCATCCTCGTACTTGGCAAAGAAGGAAGTGTTGGAAAGTGAGAACATCCTGGAATTGATTCTGAGCGGCGGGGCGGCAGCTGCTTTCACTGTTGCTGCTAGCGAGACCTTCCACGACACTGCAGCTTCGAATGCAGAAGCCGAAGCCGAAGCCGAAGCACAGGCACTGGCACAAGCGCAAGCACATGCTCAAGCGGAGGCTCAGGCTCAGGCAGAAGCTTATGCTCAAGCTCAAGCTCAAGCTCAAGCTCAAGCAGAGGCCCAGGCTCAGGCGGAAGCCTACGCTCAAGCACAAGCGCAAGCTCAAGCCCAGGCCGCAGAGGCAGAAGCACAAGCTCAGGCGCAAGCTGCAGCACAGGCACAAGCGGAAGCTGCTGCGGCTGCTCAATTGGCGTACGAGCAGGCTCAAGCGCAGGCGGCAGCAGAAGCAGAAGCAGAAGCTCAGGCTCGGGCGGAAGAAGAGGCTCGGCAGCGTGCTGAGGCTGAAGCACACGCTCGTGCGATAGAGGAGTCAGCACGTGTCCGTGCCGAGCAGGAAGCAGCCGCCGCTGCACAAGCTCAGGCAGAAGCAGAAGCTGAGTTGCAGCGTCAGCAGGCTGCGGCCATTCCTAGTAGCTTCGGCAGCAGCAACGATTTCGGATTCGCTGCGTCGTCAAGTTCCAACGAGTTCGGCTTTAGCAGTCAGGATGCGTTCTCATCTTCTCAGACGTCGGGCTTTGGTGTGACAACAACAACCACAACAACCACCACCACGACCGGAACTACTGGCGAGCTGTTAGACTTCGAGCTGGACAACGCCGACATTCAATTCGAAGACGACGACGACGCAGACTGGGGAGAGATGTAGTCAGCTGCCCACAGCTCTTCATTCTTGTCAGTCCCTGATCAATCCAACTCAATATCGTTTCAAAAAGATCGAAATGTATTCATCTACTGTCGCTCATGCACCAGTTCGCCTTTACTTGTCTCCTTTAACTGAGCTTCACCACTGTACAAAGCAACATCAGTACATGTAGTTAGTTCTCATAGACATAGAGATTATTACTTCCACTCACACAACGTCTCGCAGAATTCCTTAAGTTGCGGCACGGCACGAGCCGACAGCGTCGGATACACGTAAGTGATGAGGCAGAAGAGCAGGCGACTGCCTTGATCAACTTTACACACTGCAATCCCTTCTCCTTCCTCCAGTGACGGATCTCCACGACGGCCGTAGACCAGAGGCGGGTGGAAACTACGAGGTAAACAAAAAAGGTAAACAATCAGCTTCAACTTGGTGGAAAATGCAACAAACTCACCGATGCACATCGTACTGTTCGCCCAACAGCACAATACCAGAAGCCATTGTGTCCTCACGCTTGTTGAAGAGCTTTAGGAACCCACTGGAACAAAATGTTACAGTTAGTTGACATAATGGTAAAATAAATAAATTACGGAACACGTACGCGATCTCGCCGTCCAGCGGCTTGACGTTGCTAAACAGAAGTTTCCCGTCTCCATCGAACACAATGTGTTTAGCCCACTCCTTCTGCGCCTTGACGGTCTCTTGCAGGCTCGCGAGTGTGACAGGACCGACATCCACATTGTTCCCGCTCGTAGGCGCTTCGTCCGCCGACAGGACGTTGCTGGCGCTGCTGTGGGAGCTCAGAATGGACTGGGAACTAGCACCAGAGGCAGTTGTTCCCCCTAGCGCGCTGTTCGCCGTCTTGAGCGTCTTCCCCGCGTCCATCGTCTGCTTCAAGGGTGTTGTTACAAGGGTGGTAAACTAGAATGTAAACTGCCACGTGAGATGTACCATCGTGTGGTGCACACTATCACAACTGTCAAATATTATTATCGATAATTGCAGTGAAACTCCCTACCCTTGTTGACCATTAACAAGGGTAGGGAGGTTTCCCTCGGATAAGCCCGATGGACATCAATGTCCAGATGCCATGCTACACACGTCCACGAACGGATGGCAGCTCTACGTATGTTGTTCTCCGCTTAGGGTAAAGCACGCTCTTATCTGCCTCGCTCTCCCTCTTTTATTCTCGGAACGAATGTACGTCCTCCATTTTCCGTCAAACCTTCAAAATGAAAGGTGTGACTCCGTTCGACTCGGTTCTCGTTTCTTCGGATCAATTTCGTCGCTTTGAACGCAAAATTCAGCAGCTTCTAGATGAAACGTTACGTGAATTCGACACTCACATTTCCCTCTGTAAGAGCAACAAGAACCCGTTGCAGGACAAATGGCAGTGGAAACCTTTGAAGACGCATGAAGGTCTCAGCGTCTTCAAAGAGCGACAACCGACGCATCCAGAATTGAATCCATTAGCCTCTCGAACTCCAAAGACATCAACAGATTCCTCTTCCTCATCTTCCAACAGACCGACAACAGCAGTGGCGATGGCTGCGTACACCCCTGAAATGGCGATGGTCATGTCCAATGCGGCTGCTCCGGGATCTTCCTCAGTCGCTTCGACTGTAGTCACAGGTCACGTTAATGGAAGTCTCAGTGACGTCCTGTATGGTCTTTTAGCAGTTGATACAGCTGATCTACAGCTCCAGTTACGGTACATGACGGACGCAGAGGTACTGGATTCGACAATGCTCAATTGCATTCAACCGCCTACTGCTACGGACCCGTTCCGGTTCGTTGGTCTTCAGTGGATCGTTAGAGGTGAATCGTCTCGAGTGAAAGCGAGTGGCAAACGACCACGTGATTTCGTGTTACTGGTAGCGTCGGGTGTTGTTCAGCATAAAAGTCAGGAGATCGGCTACTACTTGTGTCAATCGGTGGAGCTACAAGAGTGTGGAGAACTGGAGCTGCAAGGTCTCACTAGGGGGTGGCTCTCGACCTGTTCGTTGTTTACGGAGGTTAATGGCACTTCACAGGTTAACGTTTTCTCAAGGGGTTTTGCGGACTTTAAGGGCAAGTTGCAGGACTACCAGGCTGCGAATATGATGACGACGTTGGTGCTGAACGGCCTGGCAGACGCTGCTACGTGTGGACAAAGCAAGAAGTTGAACTGGTTGTTGCATTTCAAAGGAGCTGCAGCGGAATTTCGGCGTCTGCATCCTCAATCGGCGTCTTCTGGAAGTCGCTGCGGCATTTGCGAGCGGAAGTTCGGGGTACTGCACAGTGCTGCAGCCTGTAACCTGTGCCAGGTGAACATGTGCTCGAGATGCCGTGTTAGTCGTGAGTTGAGCTTCGTAAAGCGAAGAGATCCAGTCGCCAACGGTTTAAACTGGGAAGAAGGTCAAGCTGGTGGTCAAGTGCGTTCCATGACGGTTGTTCTCTGTAAGAACTGCAAGATGAACGCTAACCACATGGACGCGAAGACCATGGCAAGTAGAGAAGTCCAAGGTGGCTCTGGAGCTCAAGAGATGGTGGCTCTTGTTGCCGTTCCGACACCTGTACAAGCCAAACAGAGTCACTCGAGTGAGACCAAGATGAGCTTCTGGACTCCAGACTCAGCTAAACAACAGACTCTTGTCGCTTGGACGCCAGGGACCGATAAACAGGACACAGTGAAGAACAAAGCGATGGACAGTGGCAGATCGAAGCTCGAGTCTTCTGTCAGTTCGTTTGCTTCAACGTTACCGTCACCACGGGACCAGGACAGTCAGGAAGACTCAAGCTTCGAACTGACTCCGTATCAACCTCAATACGTTCGAGAAGATCCTGAAATCTCGTACACTTACACAGGTAACAATGGGACCCAAGCAGATCTTGTACGGAGGATGCAGGAGCTGCAGATGAAGTCCGAGTCTGTGTACAAGTTCACGAGTCAAATGAACGCCAACACGAGGTTCAGACACCAGCAGTTCGAGGCTCCAGCCACCAGAACGTCCATTTCAGAGCTGGATTAGTCGTTTTTACGTTGGTATTTCTCTAAAAATTGTCGAAAGTAGTCACGAATCTTGTCACCCGTTGGTTGGTACCTCATGTTCATTTTGGCAATAGCCAACCACCCGTACTTCCCTTGTAGTTCTCTTGAAGGTGGTGCATTGACACGGAGACGTTGCGTGGGCTTCGAGTCGGCAGACGTCACGAAAGTTAACAACACGAGGAGAAGGAAACCCTTAACGACACTGAAGAACGCCATGATTCACAGAGGAGAATAGGGAATGAACACGGAAGAAAAACTCTGCACCACTCGCGCATCATCGCTCAAATCTCAACATCAGATCATGTCTTCCCCTGGTTTAACAGCAGCAGGATTGCTCACTGTTGTCCCAAAGCAGCTTAGGTCAGGCTGAGTTATGTTATGGTAGCTTTGGCCATTGATGTATGATTCGAAGCTATCCAATACTCTTGGGCAAAACTCACTATTCTCAATTCGATTCGAACTATCCTCCAGGTTAAACTTAAGAGAACTTTAGCTTCTTTACACAAACTGATTCCGTGGACCATAGTTCTTGTGGTGCAGTAGAAATCTGCAATCATCCAGCTCAAACTCCTTCCGCTGATAACGCCAGACTCGTATTCGCTCCAC
The DNA here is from genome assembly GCA_031305395.1 of Phytophthora citrophthora. NCBI lineage: Eukaryota > Oomycota > Peronosporomycetes > Peronosporales > Peronosporaceae > Phytophthora > Phytophthora citrophthora. Next base: position 140,965 of record JASMQC010000028.1, read on the forward strand.
AGCTCGTTCATTCTCCCATTTTCCGCCTACTACACACTACCAGCCATGAAATTCTTCCTTGGAGCTGTCGGTGTCGCTGTTACAGTCACGCAGAGCTGGTTCTACTTCCGTTCTGATCAACACTCTTCACTCCAGTTACCTGACGAGTTAACAGACGTTTGCAACGTTAACTTTACTTTAACATCAACTTGCAACACCTCAACATCACTTAACATCCTTCATACACCCGACCGAGCTGCAGAGATCGCCTTCATGGCCAATAACCTGCAGAACGAGGAACGTGCGTGGCCTATTGACGGTCAAGATCTTCCAGTCTACATGGGCCCAGTAGCTCGTCCCGGTTCAATTGCTGAGAAACTCCAGTATCAAGACTTGAAGGAGCTCAGTGCGTTGAAACCAGACACTCCTGAACTTATGGCAGCGTTGGCTAAACGTTGGTTGTCTCAACTTAACTCTATCGAGGCCTACACGCGCTTTTACGAGCTGTTCCACCCCATTGTGGACGTTCCGACGGACTCTGTGGATCATGGGGATGAAGGTTTCGGTGCTTCTCGATTAGGTCTACGTGGTTTCAACTTGAGAGTCATTAGAGACGAAGACGTCGATCCACAGGACGGAACACTGACGGACGAGAATGTGAGTAGAATCTGCGGCTCTGGAGCTTCAATTCGCTCTCTAAGGGCTCAGAAGAAGTTGTTTGTGGTGGATTTAGCCACTATCGGACAATGGGGAGACCCTACTGTATCGAAAGTTGAGAAGGAAGAGGAGACTAGTACTCAACCTCGGAAGTACCTCCCGTCCGTTATCGGCTACTTCTGCTTCAACGAGAAGCTGTTGCCTTTAGCCATTCAACTGGTGGACTCCGGACTCACATACACGCCATTCGACTCGAAGGAAGAGTGGCAATTGGCCAAAACGGCGCTCAATGCGGCCGAAGCCACGTTCCAGCAGATGCAGCACTTCTCCGAGAGCCATACACTGTCGATCCCCATCCGTGTAGAATTATACCGTACTTTGGCTGAACGACACCCGGTGCGAGCGCTGTTGATGCGTCATTTCGCTCTGGATTTCGGTCTGGAGCAGCAAGCGGGTGTCGTTCTCTTCAATACGTCCACGCCTTTAGACTTGACGTTTGGAATTGGAGCGGCCGGTTGTGTGCGGTTGTTGGAGCATCAACGCACACAGATCTCACTGCTTGACGACGTCTACAGTGACGTTAAGGCTCGAGGCATTCAGAGCCTGCCGCACAAGTACGCAGTGTACGGGAAGATGCATGCCGACGCCATTTCCGAGTTTGTGGGGCGTTTCCTGGACGTTTATTACGACGACAACGACGCAGTTAAGACGGACGTTGAGTTGCAGCAGTGGGCGGCTGCGTGTGCTAAAATCCCTCATCTGCACGACTTCCCGGCGGATTTTAAGGACAAACAGCAACTGCACAAACTCCTGACTCGGTTGGTCTTCCAGAGCGTCATTAAGCACCACGCAATGAACGGGGAAGTGACGTGGACGACTGTAGCCATGCCGTTCAGTGCCGCGGCGCTGTGGAAGCCGCTGCCGAGACGTAAAGAACGCGACGGACGCGCGAAGATCGACATCTTCAGCTATTTGCAGCCGCGCGAGCTCTTCCCCGCTATGGTCTTCCTCAGTGCGTTGTTCAACCGTCCACGACCGGAGGAGACGACGCTCCAGTCCGTCTACCACGTGGCCCCGTTCGTCGACGACCCGCGGTTGGAGCCTGCGATTCGGACGTACGATGCTGAGCTGCAGGCTATTGACGAGTTTATTATGGCCAACGAGGAGCACGAGAAGCAGCCGTACTACATTCTACGTCCAGGTAGTTTGCCACAGAATACGTGGATCTAAGGAACAGTCAGTTGTGACGTAACCTGCATGACGAACAATGATTTAGTATTTCAACTTCAACTTCATTACGTGCGATTAGTGAAGGGAGGTTGTTGTCTCTCCTTCTTGCGGTCGCTGCACTTGATTGCGTCACAGTATCCACGTCAAATAATTAAGGAGGGCGTCTTAGAACATCTGCGGACCATTGCTGTCGTTGCTGCGGTGGCTCGTAGTGGACGCCTTGCGATTGCGGAAGTCCAACTTCGTAGGCCGTTTGAACGCTACGCCACTGGGCGACGCGCCCGGACTGCCGTCGTCGCTGCTCTGAGCTGAAAAGTTCTTCATGAGCTGCGCCACTTTGCTGCTCGTCACACCGGGCGTTGACGAACTCGTTGCGTGCGAACTCGACGCCACAGCGTTCGCGTACCGATCGCTGATCTTGCCGGTCTGTACCGGCGGAGGGCGACGCGACGGTGACTTCTCCTCCATCTCGTCCACCTCCGGGATGGACGGCGTGCGGTGATTGCGAGCGCCGACCGGGAGCTTCACGTCCTTGCCGAGGAGCGCCATCTCCGTAACCATCTGCTGCACAATCACCTCCAGCTCGTCACGTTCGCGAACAGCGACCGTCACGCGCGCTCCGAGCTTCGAGAGCTTCCTGGCCTGTTCATCGTTACGTTGACAGAGCCGAGCGATCTCGCTCTCAAACTGCTTCACCTTGTCCGCCACGTCCTCGATGTTGCCGGGAGACGTGATCTCCACACCCTGGTCGCTGTGACCGCGTAGGTGCTCCACCTCGCGCTCGGCGATCGTCAACTGCGCCGATTTCTGGTCCAGCTCACGCTGCATCTCCGTTAGCATAGCAGAGCTCTTGGCGTCGAGTGACGGAGCCGTGAAGCTGCTGTTGTCCGTGTTGATCGTGCGACTGCGCTGCTCGAAGAGCTGGCCTTCCAGTGCCGTCAGCTTCACCTCCAGCGTGCGCTTTTCCTTGAGAGCATCTTCTAGGCGCTCGTGAACGCTCTCGAGCTGGTTGCTACGGAAACGAAGCTGCATAACCTCCTGCTTGGACAGCTTCAGCTGCTTCTGAACCTCCGCCAGCTCTTCATTGTGGCCAGAGGCGTCGCTCGCAGCCGAGTAGTGAGACACAAACGACGTGGATGTCGTAGTCACGGGAGCAGCACTGGAAGACGTCATGGCCAACTGGTTCTCAAGCTGCGTCGTTGCTTCCTGAGCCATCTTGAGCGTGAGACGAACGCCAGCGAGTTCACTCTCGAGCTCAGCCTTTGCGCTCTCTCCTGCACGCACACGAGCGTTGGCCTCCTGTAGCTGTCTCTTAGTCTCTGCGAGTTCTGTCTGCTTTGAAGTCGCTTCCTCCTCTCGCTGTTCCAGCACCCGTTCCAGCTCTGTAATGTGTGCATTCATTTCAGCAGTTGTAGATTGATCCTGACCGTTGCTCTTCTGGTGCTGGAGCTCCTCAATCTGACTGCGTAAACGGCTGTTTTCTTCTGTAGCGCTGGCCAACATCTCATCAAGCTGTTGTACTCGCTCTTCAAGTGCCAGTTTCGCCTTGCCCACATCAGCGTAGATCTTGTCTAAGAAACCAGGAGCCTGTACATCCTTCTCCTCCTTCGAAGCACTTCCGTTCTGCATCGTCTCGAGCTGATCCTTGAGCTTCTCAATCTGGCTTTTGGCCTTGTCCAGTTCGGATTCAAGAGCTGCCGAGCGACCAGCCTCGAACTCGTGCTGCTCACGGATACGCGTAAGCAACGCTGCATCTTCGTTCTCTGGTTCGTCAATGTCCTCGCGACTGGAGGTGCTCGTCGTCTCCGATACCTCAGCAGTGAGCGATAAACCGTTCGTCAGACCCGACGGGAAGCCGCCCGAGTGTTTCTTCAACGCACTGGCTGCGTTGGCCAACGCGCCTTCGAGTTCTGCTCGCAGCTTGAAGTTCTCGCGCTCGAGGTTGTTAAGCTGTTGCGTCATAGTGAGAGCCACCGGTCTCGGCTCACATTCCACAGTGACACTGCCGCTATGCGCGGACGAGATCGTCGTGCCTGAGGCATCTGTTGCTGCCCGATGCGACCGGGTGACGCCCTCAACCATCTCGTTGTCGTAGTCCATCGAACGGCCCAAGAACTCGAGTTGTTGCTGCAGGCGTTGGTTGCGCTGCAACGCCGCCTCCGTCTCCGCACGGAAATCGAAGGTAGAAGAAGCCTGTGAAGAACGAGGACTTTCTGATTGTTCGTGCAGTGGGTCGGCCTCCTCGTGCAGCTTCTTCACGCGCTCGATCAGTTCCACCTGAGGCAGCAACGTCGTGTCCTGAACCTGCATCTGATTGTTGCACAACTGCACGGCGGCCTCCAGTTCCTGTAGCAAACGAAGACTCAGAGCTCGCTGCTGCGCTGCGTAGCGCGTTTCAGCCTTCTCACGCGTGATCAATTCGTCGTTCTCAGTCGCCAAAGCGTCGATACGCTTCTGCGACTCCTTCAGGAAGGACTCGAGCTGCAGCACCTGCACCTCCTTCCGGTCGAGCCTGCGCTTAGCTGACCGGCAGTTGTTGCAGTTGGAGGACGAAAGCTCCTCCAGCAGTTCCCGTTCGCTGCCGGCGGAACTCAAACTCGCCGTCGTGCGACGCGAGGAGACGGACGGCGTATCGTTCGCTGTTCGTCGGGACTTGGACGCTTCGCGGCTGCGTGGGGTCTGCGCCTTTGGCGTTTGTGTCTTGGTGTTATGTGAACTCTTGTTCAGCAGTGTGGACGACGGCGGAAGACCCGCTAGCCCCGGTGTGTGCGGGTTGCTACCTGGATGCATCATCATGTTGGTCTGCGTGTTGGCCTGCGAGCTTCCAGGCGGGTGCACCAAGTCCCACGTGATATCGAACTCGAGTGTCGCCGCTAAGTCCCGGCACTTTAGAGGTGAGACGCGGAAGGACTTTTGACGGTCCTGAGGGCTGGCGTTCAGCTGTACGAGCGTCGAGAAGTCCACGGAGAAGAGTGCGACAGCGGAATGGCTGGGCAGCTACAACACAAGACATAAAGAGTCAGAGGAGACCATTTGCGGCGCGTCCGGGCGACAAGTATCTCTATCCACGCTATGAAGCCACTAACCGCACGAACCAACTGGCGACAGGCGCCAGTTGGAGTACAGATGGCCTGAAGTCGTGGAAGAGATGACCAGCGCCACGAAAGACGATTCAAACATGACAAAACGCACCGCCACGAGCACGATCTCGTACTCCTTCTTGAGGAATTCGGTGGGTGTTGCGCCGGTCTGCTGCGGCTTCTTGTGACGGAGCAGCGACGTCTGAATGCCCACGTGCTGGTTCCACACGGCGCAATGCTCGGCGCTCCAGCGCGCAGGCTCGGACGTGACCTCCTTGCTGTTGCGTCGGAACAGAACGATCAGGTCCTCGTCGTTCGGGCTGATGTCGCGACCGATATTGGCCCGGTGGATGAACACTAGCAGAAAGCACACATCATTAGTCAGATACAACGCGAGTCACGCGTGGCAGACCGAACGCACCGTCCAGGTTGACGAGAATCGTGCCGTGACCGGCCGACCCGGACCGTTGCGAGCGCGGCGTCGTGGCGGTCGAGCGCTGCGAGCGGGGCGTGGTGGTCGTGCCGTACGTCGGCCGCGGGCCCACGCTGTCGTGCGGCGTAGGAGCTCCGCGCCGCATGCCGCGCGAGGTGTTGGCTTTCCCGGCCTCGGCCGATCGGAGCAGCGTCTGGAAAATGGTGGCCGACCGGTACACGGAGCCGAATTAGCCCGTGCTTCGATTCCGATGCTCTTTAATTGAGACTGGGGGATAAGAGTCCCAAGCAAAGTAGAGAGAGCGAGCCGCCAAGTGGAGAAGTCTGTCAGGTCGCTGTATGGGCCAGAGACCAGTTGTAGATGACAGGGCACGCCAGATGGTATACGTGCTCGCAGCGTTGTCGTCCGCCGCCTGACTGGATGCCACACGCAGGTACATGTACACGTACTGAGCTGCAGTGTCAGTGAAGATCCGGCCAGTTAAGCTGCACGGGTGGCCGTTCGTCGGCAGGTGCAGTACGTAGTGCATTTTGGTGCATTCATCTTATGCCATATTGATACGCTGGCGAGTTACACCTCGCTGCAATCTGACTCAACGGTGGTCGAACTTCAAAAGGTGGTCGTGCCCGTTGCTGCACTTCCTGGTTGACAGCTTGGCTCGCAAAAGTCGGCGCGAGATTCTGGTTCCGAGAGCGGCTTTCCCTGCTTTTGAGTGTCCAAAAGCTTGCAAATCGAGAGACCAATGCAGGTTACCCGCGACCAGCTGACTGCTTCCACTTGCCTTGGTAACGCGTAAGGTGTCCGTACGTCGACGCCGCCGTCATCCTGTAGATCGACAGTGGCGCTAAGCAAACGCGTGGTGAAGGCAAGAGAGCTGCACGCTGCAACGGCACACGGCGCAAACCTTGACGTCAGCGTTACTGTGGTCTGTCCGATCGTTGAGCTGGAGACGATCGTCGACATTGAGAGGAGACCGAGTTGAAGTCACTCACTTGTTACGGTGTTTTATATCTAAATCTATGCTGGACGTCCGACAGCTTCGATCCCTTCCACTCGGGGACACCTCGAAGCTACGGAGCCATCCGCATTGTAAGTTGCGGGTACTCGGGAAGTCTCCGAGTGGCGATGATCCGGTTCACACACGAAGACACACTTGGAACTTGCTGACAAAATTGTGCTCCTACGTCTGGGAAGCGAATAAATACATCAAAATCCTCATAGATCGGCCACCGACACGGCCATCACAGAGCACGAGCTCGGCAGCGACGACAGGTTGGACGACAGCTCCGAGCTCGACAGACTGCTCAACGCACTAGTGGCGCTCAGGTAGCTGGGGCGCGTCCAGTTGGGCGGTGCCTGGCCGCTCGTGGTCAAACGGCCTTCCAGCACACGCACCAGCTCCTCCTGCACGTCAATGGCGTCCGGGCGTTCGCTCGGCACTTCGTGCCAGCACTGGCGCGCCAGCTCCTGCAGCTCGTATGGGCAGTCGGCAGAGAACTTAAGCAGATGCGGGTTGCCGCCGGTGCCGGCTGGAATCCTCGAGCTGGCCAGGTCCTCCTCCACGGCAATCATCGTGTCCAGCTCCCACAGGAACGTACCGAATGCGTACACGTCGTCGCGCTGGGCCGCAACAATGGATGACCCGATGCCGCTGGACTTGAGCGAGTTCTCGTCAAACTCATCGGACTCTTCGTCGAAAGCAGGGTTGTCGCCGCTCTGGCTGTGGTTGTCGTCAAGGGTGACGCTACTGACTGCACTCACGCCGCTCACGTCGCTCTCGCCGCTGTTGTTCGCGTAGCGACTACGGCCGAGGTTGCCAGATAACTGGCGCTTCGGAGCTTTCGAGCGGGTAGTACGCATGCCCGTAAGCTTCTGCATCGTCCAGAGCGCACTCTCCCTCAATGAGCCACGGAAGTCGTCTGTCATGCGGTGAGCCTCTTCCTTGCTTGGCACCAGGTCTGATGGCAGCATCACATCCATCGCACTGAGCTTTGCCTCACCCTGCTCGTTCACCATCACCTTGCGCGCGCACACGCGGCCGTGCGCGTAGTTGTTCGCATGCAGGTAAACCAGACCCATAGCCACGTCCAGAGCAATTGACAGTTTGCAGCGCCAGTCGGCGTTCGGGTTGGCGTTCACACTCGCGCTGGAGTTGGCGAACACCGGGTACCAACTGAAGATGTTGCCGTTGCCGCTCCCGATGGCCGCCGCGACGCTACTGTTCGGGTAGAAGCCCTTGCCTTCGCGGCGGTGACGTTCAGACTCAAACATGGTGGCCAGAGAGCCGTGCTGCATGTACTCAAACACGACGCCCAGGTGCCAGGCCGGCGCGCCCATGTTCGGGTACCTGCTCTTGGTTGTGCTACGCGCCATGCTTTCACTCATGCTGTTGGCGGGGCCGTAGCTGGAGTACGGACCTTGTGGTGCAGCCGCCGCACTGCTTCCACGGCGTCGACTAGCTGTGGTGCTGCAACCGGTGGTCACGCCGATGAAGTGCACGATGGACGCATGGTCCAGTGATGCAGCAAGGCGAATCTGTTCCACGAAGCGCTTCTCCAGTTTCTTCTTAGAGCGCATCAACGCCTGAATCACCACCTTGTAGCTCTGGTACTCGGCCAGGAACAGCGCAGTGTCCACTTTCCTGCGCGGGTTGCCAACGCCCACGCTGCTCAAGGCTAACGCTGCCTTACTGCTCGTCTTCGACGACGACATGTGAAGAGCACGCCGCATCTGGATCTCTTCGGGCGGGATCTCGTATACCAGCAAGTCGTCCAAATCGATCTTGCTCTTGAGCTTACTGCGCGCCTGAAGAGATGCTGTACTGGCACCTAGGAAGCTGTTGTTCTTGGGGCTCGGTTCGAGCAGGGCCACGGGGTTGTACTTGTCCAGAGGGCTCTCGTACACACCCCACGCTGCTTCACCGGGTGTGTTCACGCCACTTCCTCCAAACGTGCTGTTGTTGTCGTTCTTACTGTCCGTGTCTCGGTATTCCTCCTGATTGGCACGTGCGATGCGGCCGCTGGACGTGAAGACCATGAAGTTGCCGCCGCTGCTTCCTAACCGCCGGTCGCGGTTCACCTTCATGACCGCGCGGCGCGATGGGCTGTCGTTGTCGCTGTTCCTGCGCTTGTTCCAGATGAAACCAAACACCAAGGCGCTCAACAGGATACCGACCAGGAAGAACGTACTACCGATGATCCCAATGGACTCGGCCGAGAAGATAGATGACGAGTCGGAGCTCGTGTTGGAAGCTTCGGACGCCGCTGCGTCACTGGAGCTCGAGATGTCGTTGATATCGGCCTGAGTCAAACTGCCAGAGTCCGACGTAGACGCTATGACGCAGTCGTCGTCCTCCAGCACGCAGAAATCCACGCCCTTAATCTCCAAGCTGGTTGCCTTCGCATTCGAACAGGTGCTCGAAACTGATGACGGGGCAGTGAATTCTGTAAGACTTTGAAATACGCTCACGTCGGAGCGGCAGATCTCAATGGTGGACAATGGGTTGTCAGCCAAGTAGACCTTGCGGAGTGTTGACGCGAACGTCACGCCGCTGATCTGTTTGATCCCATTCGACTCCAGATTCCTGTGTCACGAAGCAGGTTAGTCTCCAGTTTGAACAGCGTTTAAGGATATCGGCAACGTACAGCTCCACGAGTGTCGTAAGAGACGACACGACAGTGGGGAACACCGTTAATAGGTTGCTGCTCAGGTCCCTATAGATTAATCCGAAATGTCAGTAAGAACGTACGTGATGCGGAAATATTCTGTACGTACAGGTACTGCAGGGCAGTAGGTAAGTTGGAGAAGTTGGTCGACGCGCTGGTGAACGAGTTTTTGGTCGCGTTCAACGTACGCAGCGACACCGGCAGCATAAGATCGTCCAGGTTGGAGATTCCCGTGCTCGACAGCGACCTGTATCACCAATAGTCAGTACTTTAACTTCCATTTCTTCACCAAATGTTGACGTACAATGACTGCAGAGCCACGAGCTTCGTGAACGTGTCAACACCCACGGAGCTGAGCGCATTCCCGTGCAGCAAAAGCGTCTGTAACTCTCCCGACTCAGGCCAGGGCGTGGACGCCGACAGTTCCTTGATGGAATTGGAGCTCAAATCCAAGTAATTCAGTCGTCGAGGGAAGTTAAAGCTCGATAAATCCGCGATATAGTTGCTGGCCAGCTCCAAATCCTCCATATCGTTGTCTGAATCCGCTGGCGCGAACGTCTCGAGCTCATTATTATTCAGCAGCCTACAAATTGTATCACAAAATAGTCCTGTCAGTCCCACGTAGCGTAGAATTCTCCCCCTGTTGTCCGTTTCTTACAATTGATACACTCGTGGATAGCTCCGAACCTCCATAACATCCAGATTCGAGAGGTTTAAGCTCCGTTCTACCGTAGAACTCACAACCACCTGGAAACTACGTGCGTTGCAGCCTGAGTCGTACACAATAGCCGTCGAATCCGACTCGCCCTCCACTAAAGCACTAGCGTTCGTACACGTCGCAGCTGTGACGGAGGACATGACGACACTAAATAGCAGCATCAACAACAACATGTCGAGCCGCTTTGGTCGCCTCGAGGACGAGCCATTCATAGCCGACGGGGGGGGGGGGGGGGGGGGGGGGGGGGACTGTGCGCACAGTTAGAGAATGGCGATCGGTGGCTTTCGAGTGCTTTTTCGAGACCTTTACAACGCGACGTAACGAGAAACTCGGAGAAGCTGCGCACTGCTCGGCTGTCCACTTAAAGCGCTTGGGTTCCTTGATGCGGGAGCGCTGCTCAATAGAGCGAGTGGTGTCAAGGTCCGTCCTCGACTTGGTCTCTGTTCATTTGCAGTGGCTCCCCTTCCCGCTGAATGCAAGATGATACGGCTTTGACAGAACGTATGTGACAGGAGATATGAAGATAGAGGTGTGAATCTTAATAGAATCAAGTGAGTGAGAAAAAAGAGGAAGCTTTATAAACAGCGACAAAGGTTTTTCTGACTACCTTAGCCCGCAGGCAAAAACGCATCGATTGGTAAGCTACATGTCTGTTTGCTCTCTTCAACGTGGTTTGCCTGTTGCTTGGTGTATTGTCACCTTGGAGGCTGGAAATCATGCCAAAGCGTCGGAGCTGCCCGCAGAGATCGCAGAGGTTTGCTTTCTATGGGGTTTTCAGCTCAAAGAAGAGACGATGATGCGTATGCGGCGCTGCGACGTGAAAGGCGGCAATGAACTTTTGCCCGCCGTGCTCAGGCCCACCCGATCGCCACTGGCTCGGTGGGTTGCCTGGCTTCCTCCGCCGAAAGTTTCCAATCTCCGAGTGTAATAATACACAGTACATGTAACGCTAGAGCTTCTAGCTGGCGGATATCCGGTACAAGGACTCCAATATTTCGTCGGAGCTGTACGTGCGTCTAAAGACTCTCCGACCAGAGCAGTGGTTTTGGACGCACATACAGCTTCAGCACCAGCTCGACATTATTACGTGAGTGTGAGTTCTTCAGACCGAAGTTCGGTGGGATAGGTTTTGTAACGTTAAATTAATCGTCGATCGCCAAAAAAATATTCATCCGCTTCAACTTGAAGCCGTCTGAATCCAACAACTTGTGCTGCTTTTGGAGTATGTATATGTTACGTGCTCTGGAGTCTATTTCCACCGACAAGATGAGACCATCGTTGTCCATTTCTTCATCTGCTGGTACTACCCGCCATGCCTTCCATTCAGACGCTGCTCAAGGTCTCTGCATTCTGCACTTTTAACGCTAGTCTCCTCTCTCGGACTCATGCGCAAGTGTCTGAAGATCCGTCCTGCAGAGCGACACTGGAGATGATTCACAACGGCCTCATGGCCGTCACCGACCCGACGTGTCTTGTCGCGAACGGTGAACCAGGCTGCGACCTGTTCGGCCTTCCGGACTGTCGTGTCTGTGCTCTGACGTCCGAAAGTCTTGACGATGATATACCGTTGTGCGAATCGCTGGACATTTTCAACCACGACGATACACCAGGAGAAGAATCCTTAGCCGACGAAGGGTTCAACGATGAACCTTTGGTTCCACCTCCTGTTGTCCCTGTAACCCCAGTAGATCCCATCGAGCCTGTAGAGCCTGTAGAGCCTGTAGAGCCTGCCAACCCCACCGAACCGAGTGTGGAAGAAGAATACGTTCCCACTGTCATTGTTCTCCCCTCCGACGAATTGATCGAGCCGGAATCGTCCATTTGGGATGACAGCGAAGGTTCATCGGACTTCACAGACGACAGCGCTTCCAGGGATGAACAAGACAGTGCTAGACGTCTCCGCACACAGCTGTAAGACGCAATAACACGTCAATATACTCGATCGTTGCACCTTTGAACAGCTGGAATCCCTGAGCTCCATGGCCACGTGCTTCACTCACTGCTTACTCCGTTCATCCCTATGACGACCCGTACGTCCAAGACGCGCAGCTCCTTCACGTGGCTGGCGGTGGCCTTGCTGGCCATCGTAGTAGCCACGTTCACGCGTGACCCGAAAGCTCTGGAACTTGTTGTGCATCGCTTGCTATCGGATACCAACCTGGTTGACGTTCGCAGTGCTGTGAACTGTTCCGATGCGCATCAATTCCTGACGGATATGATGCCCGTTAAGGGTTTCCACGTACTGTGTATCGAGACAGCGGCCGACGTGTGCGTGAAGCACAGAGTTAGAACTTTTACACATCTACTTATCAAGTCTGTTTGTGTTGTACAGACTGAAGGTTACTGGGTTTAAGGACGGGATGCACGGGAACAGGTCAGTGGAGACAACGAAAGACCTGACAGAGTTCACGAATGCAGTGGAGCGTGACCTGTTGCAGATTCCAGAACCCAGTGACGAATATGCGCGGAAGTACAAACAACCACCTGCTTATTTCACTGTTGAAGGAGAGAAACTTGAGAAGACCATCAGTGCGTTGGAGAATCGGATCGTGTTCCTGTTTGAAGGCGGCCAATTTATCTGGCCAGGTATCCGGATCGGACACAAAAGTGAGAGTCTTGCTTCGAATTGAATGCAATTCTGGTCTGCTAACGCTTGACGGTTGTCTACTGTAGCGTTGGTAAAGAACACTTTCGGCCGCGGAGACCTGGTGCTGGAGACGATCAGCATGACGCCACTCGTGTTCAGTGTAGAGGAATTCCTCCGGGATGAAGAGATCGACGTTATCCTGGAATTGTCGATGCCGCACTTGGCACCGTCCGGCGTGACACTGCAGGACGGACATGAGAACCGGCCGTCCACTGACTGGCGCACCAGCACGACGTACTGGTTGGATTCGTCTAGTCATTCTGTAGTCCAGGACATCGATAAGCGTACGGCTGACCTGGTCAAAGTGCCGCTCAGCCACCAGGAGTCAGTGCAAGTGTTGCGATACGAGCGAACGCAGCACTACGACCAGCACTTGGACTACTTCTCCGTCGACCATCACCAACATTCACCAGACGTACTGGAGCAGATCGAGTACGGCTACAAGAACCGCATGATCACAGTGTTCTGGTACATGTCGGACGTAGCCAAAGGCGGCCACACGAACTTCTCCCGTGCTGGTGGTCTTCCTCATCCGCCGTCCAACAAAGGCTGTCCGCAGGGTATCAGTGTCGCCCCCAAGAAGCGCAAAGTGGTCGTGTTTTACAGCATGTTGCCGAACGGGAAAGGAGACCCCATGAGTCTTCATGCCGGTTGCCCTGTCGAAGAAGGGATCAAGCTGTCAGGCAACAAATGGGTCTGGAACAAACCGCTCAGCGATGACGACTAGAGTCGGGTAGTTCTGCTAATCAAGCATCTATTGCACAACAGGTTAAAACGAAATAAGGTTAGATGTGCAGCTCCTGTCCATGGAACTGTGGCAGGTCGTTGGAGAGTCTTCGCAACTCCTGCAACAGCGGCGTCTGCTCGTCTGCCTTCGTGATCCCCCACGCCGGCGGTGCAGGCTGCTGCTGCCGCTTGACGTTCATCATATAAATGACCAGCGCTCCTGGAATGAGCTCTGGAATGGCGTAGAACAGCCACGGGTTCGACACGTGCGGGTCGAACACGTCGATGGCAGGCATGGAGAACAGCAGCAGCAAACTACGGTAGAAGAAGAGCAGGGACGACACGGCACCGATCAGCGACAACCTCGACGCGATCGTAGCAGCTAGAGACGAGAACTCGATCTTGAGTAGAACAGCGCGCAACTGCAGTGCGCACCTGGCCAACATGACCGCCAGCAGGAAGAAACACAGAGCCACGAAGCCGTACTCCAACTCAAAGAGCACCATCTTCTGCCCAGGGAAGAGCGTCTTAAGAACCAGCAGAGCGCATTCTACCAAGTAGATCCAGACATTGGCCACCAGGAAGAGCTTCCTGGACCGGCCGGACCGTTGTGCACCGGCCCCGCGTGTGTACTCGGCGATGACGGACTGGTTAGCAGCAACTCGAGCCAGTGGTTTCTCAGCACGCCGTGCCTGTGCGCGCACGTCCTCCCAGAAGCGAAGCAGCAACGTGAAGGCCGAGAAGTACAACAGCGTCGCCAGCTTCCCGAAGCTGGTCACGCCCAGCACGTAAATATCGATATCTGTGGGCAGCAGCGGCGTGACGAACACCATGTGCTCGTAGCGGAAGTCGGGCGCCGAGCCTTCCACCCACTGGAACATGTGCATATTGCTCAACACCAGCCACGCGATGCGCGAGAAGTAGGCGAAACTCAGGAACGTCGGGAACCAGCGCATGCGTTTGACCGGTAACAGGTGCGTAGCGTGGCCGTGCTCGCCCAGGCGTCCGCGCTGGATACTGACCGACAGAGTGTAGGCCAGCACGGCCGCGTAGCAATAGGCCGCGCCGGCCGCCGCCGACTGCGTGTAGAAGCAGTGGCGCGCGCCGAACAGACAGATCTTGTTCAGCAGTTCCATGCGTGTGCGTTAATGGAGACGTTCCGACGTTCTCTGCCGGTCAAACCGTACTTAAGAAAAAACAGCTCTCTATTGCTACTTGTACACTTACTATCCTATCTCTATCAATCTCTCTAAACGTCGAAGCACACGCTCTTCCGTCGTGACGGTGCAGTAGTTGCAGTTGTCGATGTGTCAGGTTCCGAGTCTGGTTCCTCTGGAGTTTCACTTGGTGGTTTGTTGTCATCAGTCTGCAACGCTTGATAGGAATTCCGTCGACTTGAAGCTAGCTTCGTCTCCGATTGTCGTCGTCGGCTCTTGTCACTCGGGCCACAGAACCAGTCGAGCACCTTCTCGACGTCGCATGAAGGCACTGCTAGGATGAGCCACAGCAGTGCAAATGCCACCACTAACAACAGCACTCCGATGCCCAAATACACTCGCGACCAGAAGACCCAACCTGCTCGCCACGCCGAAGCTTCTGCGTCCGCGAAATGCGCCGAGTGGAATTGAAGCTTAGGCGCCCAACCTCCGGAACAGGTACTTGAAGAACCTTCAGTACTGGACGAAGTTGGGTCAACGCAGGCGAAGCCGACGGTCTTGCGTTCCGAGTCGAACTGAACGTAATAAGCGCGTAGGAACGCTACGCCGAGCACGACAACCTCTTCAAGTTCTTTCCCCTGTGGAACGTTCGTAGTCATAGCTGATGCAGTCTGAGTAGGCAACTTGCTCTTGGACTTCTTAGACGAGAACAGTGCATGCACATCCAGTTGCGGAGTGCAGATGAAGTCGTCGCACCGTGCGTAGTCTGTGCCTTGCAACACCAGCGTCTGCGTCTTTGACTGTGTACTTGATGCTGCTTCATTTATCACGAAACTGAACCGGAGCGCAGGGAACATCTCGGCCGTGCAATCTGCACAAGCATATCCACTCACAGCATGTGGATCTACACGGAGCTCTCGGTCGAAGTGTACGTGCAAATGCTGCTGGATTTCAGCGATCGTAGCGTCAAATGCTCGCCGCGGGAGTAACAGCAGCGACGTCCCTGAATCCACAATGGCCACTGCGGCTGAGACTGCAACGATACCTTCTCCACTGTCTGCAGGTTGCTTAAAGCTCGAGTTCGAGCGAGAACCGAAGCTTCCAACTGTGAGGCGGTGCAGTCGAATAGCCCAGAAGCCGTGCGCACGTCGACTGGACGGGTACCTCACGACTGGGAAATGGTACCAACTCACTTGAGACCGATTCGTCTGTGGCATGTGCACAATAGGCAGCGAGTCGTCCACGCCACCGAAAATGAGTTGCGCCGGTGGCAACGCACCAGGCAATGGGTTAATGTAAATGGAGAAGCGTTGCAGTCTTGGGTCGGATCGGATCAAACTTGGTTTGGTGATCAGTGCCAGCGCCTCCAGTCCAAGTCCGACGATACCGTCAGCCTGGAACCTTTGCAATCTCTTTGTGGTCTTACTGGCACTGCCCATGTGTACTCTATTAAGCGTCAGAGCGTCGTCCTGAGTGTCGTAGAGTGAAATCTGTTCTCTGACGATTCGGCCCGTGGCGTTCCCACTACCGTATTCCAGTCGGAAAGGCTCATTAAGCGGTTCATGAGACCGCGAGACGGCTGCATCGTAGCGTCTCGAGCCTGCGCAGTCGGTGCACGTAGTTTCCGGCAGCCAAATGTCACTTGAGCCTGTGTCGAAGATCACTTGAAAGCGTTGAGGTGGCGACCCGACACCAATGGAGCCGAAGAACTGCATTTGGTCATAATTCTCCAACGGAATGCGCAGAAGCTCCGAAGAGGAAGAAGAACATGGAGTTAATAGCAACGGCAGTGCCAGGGCGGCCAAGCGGACGCGAGGCGCCATTTAGCGGGGACAAGAAGGACAGTTGATGGAGACTGTTGCGGTGTTACGACCTTGTGGAGCTGCTGACTTCCTGAAGAGAACAGATGGAATGCGACTAATGCACTGTGGAATTTGATAAGGATGGGTAATTAGGAATCCTGATTTGAACTGATGGGTAGAAAATGTTACTTGGAATATGATATTCCTGTGTAATGGAATGAATATGTATATTCAGAGGGCACAGACCTCAATCATGTTCAAAACAGCAGAAAAAAGGCAGGACGAAAGGGTTATTAAATGGGTTAATTTTCGTCCTAGTTTCCAACTTCAACCACTTCAACATCCCAGCTAAATCGGAGTCTTATTATTGCCCTTCTACATGGCAAAGTGGTGCGCGTACATGCGGCCTTCGTCCGTACTGGCTGCCATCCGTACCAGCATTAGATTCGTGGCTGTATTAGTAAACGCTTGCACTCTACCAATTAGCAGCATGACGCCGCTCATGGCGATCGGTGTAGGCGGGAGGTCTTCACTACCGCAAAAGCCTCTCCAAACTGTGAGGAAGTACACAATAGGTGCTTGAGGTAGTGCTGTGTCTCCAAGACTCGCAACCAGAGCGTAGCCGAACAGCAGAGCGCTATTGCTTACGTTCAAAGGCAGACTACAGTCTGTGTAGCTTACTACCCACATCAAGACAATCGGAAGTCCCATCGCCTGTGCGACGCGGTTGCACGCGGATAACACTGGAAACAGCGCTCCAAAGACGGCAGGTGGCACTTCACGTGAACGCAGGACGCTCTTCGTAGCGATTGCCAAAGGCAGCACCGGGGATTGTAGCAACACGCTGTAGAGCAGCGCTGGTAGGACTTTGAGCAGCCATCCGAAGGGCTGACGACGCGTTACCCAGAAGAACAGGATAGGACACAGTACAAGCGTCTGAATGGCGCACACGAGTGAAGCCACTAGGAACCAGTTACCAGCGAAGGAGGCAAGTCTCGCGTTGGCTGGATCTACGAGGATGGAGCCGATAGTAATCGGCAGGATGGCAAGAAGTGCCAGCGATTGCAACCAGTCCAGCATCGTGAACAGCGCAGCGTACAAGTGCACGAATAGCCTCAAGAGCGGGTTACGTCTCGCATCGCCCCGGTCACGACCGACCCCGCCGCCACGGAAACTGCGCGTGACGGCCACGCCCAAGACGGTGGCGATCACCATGGAACTGATGTAGTAGTCGGCACTCAACGCCTGTACGGCGTTGTTCGGCACATAACGAGCGCCTAGATGGAAGATATATTCCGTGAAGCTGAGCTGCGCGATGGATTCGGGTAGACCCAGCACCGCGTTCACATCGACGAAGCTCGGGAAAACTGTGGCTGAGCTGTTCACGTCGTCGAACGAATCCGAGTTGCAGACAAGGGATGTCCCGTTCAGCTCGAGGTACTTGGTGTTGCTGCACTGGAAACCAAACTGTGTACTCGAGGCTTCAAAGTTGAGTTCGTCGGTTTGCTTTAGTGTTGAGCGCAGGGCTCCAGCTACGACGATTGCCAATACCACCGACAAGACGCAGATGATGAAGTAGAAGCCGAGTGTCTTGAGCCAGAGTCGGCCAAGAGCTCCTCGTGCAGTTAAAGTGGACACGGAAAAGATCACTTGGCAAATTCCCATGGGCACAGCAGTACAGTTGACGACGCGGATGTACAGCGTACCGACCTCGTTGAGCCAGTAGCCGTAAGCCTCAGGCGGGTCAACCGAGAGAACGGCAAACCCGATACCAAATCCTACAGCCATGAGCAGGATCAACAGAAATGAATTCATGGACCGAGGCAAATGCTGGAGCGCCTGGAAGTGGATCTCATCGAATGGTGTCGATTCTCGATTTTGCTCTGACGGTGGCTGAGACGGTCTCGAGGCTGGCGGATCCCCTGGCGGCGTGCCCAGAACATCGTAGGCATCGTTGGGTGTATCGAGAGGTGCGTCCTCTGACGTTGCACTCGTGAAGTTAGTGCGAACGTTTGGATTATTCGTTGGAGCTCCCGTAGCCTGACCGTGAGACTGGTTTGATCCGTAACCACTACGAGTTGTTGCGTCACCTCCTAGAGCGAGACTACCACGTAGATACTGGTAGAGCGAGGCAGATGAGATACTGGCAGCTTCATAGGCGCGTGGGAATCGCTGCTGCTGCTCCTGTATCTGTTCCTGTTGCTGTCGTTGAAGATTTTGAAGCTGTTGGTTCTGTTGATGCAGTTGCTGCAAGGGGAGAGGTTGGCTTCGTTGTAGTTGCGGGGACTCGTACTCGGAGGTTGCTGTGTCGACGCTCACGAAGCTGTTGAAGGCGGTTCGGCTGCGGTAAGACGAGAAAGCGACTTCCTCATCAATTTCCTCGTGCAGGGCGTCTGGGTCGGATAGAATGGACTCAAAGCCGTCGCTGCCTAGCGAAATGCGATAGCTAGTCCGCTCCATGTCCACGACTTCGTCTGTGTCGTAGAGACTCACATCAAGCTCGCTGTGGGTGTCGCTGTCGTCTACCTCGCTGCCTTCGTAGATGACATGGCGTGGTCTACTCCTGCGCCCCAAACTGGTGATACTGTCGAGACTACCAGGACCGATGCTGATGTCCGATTCGGACTCCGACACGCTATCTCGCTGGCCTCGTCCGCTCATGGCTACAGTGCCGTTTGCTACTATCGAAGCGATGCTGGTTGTTGGTTGCCATTCGTTTTTACGCCATATTTAGGCAGCGAAGGTGTCGTAACGGATACGAGCTGTCCGTCAAGACCAGGTGCATTGGCGATGCGTGCAGTCTGCAAAGCCCTGCTCGGTGCAGAGCTTTCTCGGAAGGCACGTTGAAGCGGTGTCTCTTTGATGCATGGCTACACTCGACGGTGGTCGCAACGCAACGACGGTCAGCATGTTGCAGTCGTGCGTCGAGAACGCACGCTCGCGAGCGTCACAGGCAGAGAGGACGGTCGCGGATCGTTAGCGGCGCCATTGCCGGCGGCGCCCAGCTCAACGCTGCTGAAGTGTTCTGGCAAAGGTCTGAAAATATGCAGACGGCGAAGTTTTGGCCGATCCAGTCCGAAGACGAGCACTTCAACGTGCTCCAGCTGTCGGCTGTATTTGTGTCGCAACACTGTGGCGGCGAGCAGCTAGCTGCGCAGTCACACGTGACCGTGCGTCGCACCGCTATGATATCTCGAGCCTGTGTGGTTGCGGTGCAGAAGCTTTGGCGAGCAACGCAGAGGTCAGCCCCATTGACAGCGGCAGCCCGTCGTTGACGTAAAAGGCAGCTTCAACGGCTTGCTCAGTGGATCTTTACGCTGTCTGTAATAGAGAGCAGCTCCTCGATCCGCTGTCCGTCCGCCCTGCCCTATCCAGGCGAATCCACCACGTCGTGGAAGATAAAGAGCGAGCCAGGGTTGAACACCGAGACGCAGTTTTCTGTGCGATCGCTACCGCACTCTCTGTGGTGGACGATCGCAAAAGATGTCAAGAGCCCACACGGTCTCGCCGGCACCGGACGCCGTTGGTCGCCGCAATGGCACGGCGTTAGTGGCGCTGTAGTCGGTGCATGGGCGAACTGTAGTCGAGTGCATTTTTGCAATCGCGTGCGTCAATTGCGTGCGCGCGGCTGGCGATAAGCGGTGGATACTCGTGGCGGTGTGTACTCGCGCGGCAGCCCGTCTCGGCGCAGATGGCGACGCGGCGCTAGACTTGCCAGCCATAAGGACGAGGGCCTGCAGCTACGGCGGAACGTTCCTCCAGCTAGGTTAACAACGATAGCTAACGGCATAGGGCAATAGGCCGGCGATCACCCGTCAATAGCTCGGCAATAAGCCCAGCGAAATCTGACTAGGGCAATAGGCCGGCGATCACCCGTCAATAGCTCGGCAATAAGCCCAGCGAAATCTGACTTGTGCGGGGGGTGGCTCCCTGCGCTTTCGCCACCGGCGAGATGATCCGTGTCAATCTTGACATCAGTAGATCTAGATACGATCCTGTCAACGACAAGATCGTCGCCTGCAGCAGATAATGTTTGCCAGTCCAATTGCCGTTGACCGTCTCCAAGAACTACATATTACCGGCGACAGTCTCGCCGCCGCCAGCCGGCCCGAGCAGAGCCATAAGGTGGCGGCATCTGTTGGTTCCCGGGTGGGATTCGGAGACGCGATACGGCGACGTCGTCCAAAGTTGGAAAACCACTTGGCCCGAGTAGCGGAGACCGGCAATCGAGTCAGCGGTTGGCCCCTCCCGTACACATGTCGTGGACGCGTATAAGACAGGACTCGTGGATAGTGAGACCAAGATCTCGAGAGCAAGCTCTCCGTCAGGATAAGCGCGCTGGTGCGATAGAGCGCCGACAACGCTCCCTGCCGCTCCCCTGCATCGTCAATTCGCGCGCGAGCGGCGCGGCATGCTCGCCTTTGCACTCCTCATTCCCCAATTTCCTCCCGAGAGCGAAGTGCCCCAAGCATCCTCGAGCCCGGTTGGAAATTCCCCTTCTCGTTCTAGTCCCAACAGCGTGTAAATCGTCTCCTGTTACAGTAAATCACTACCATGAAGGTGTACACGACCATTGTGCTCGCGGCCATGGCCATGCAAGTGGTCCTGGGTGGCGGCGGCGGCGGCATCACGTTCGAAAACGCCGGCAGCTACTCGCCCGGCGGCACCAACGATGACTCGTACACTCAGAACGACGGTGGTAAGACCGGCCTGAACACGCCGGTGCCGGCTACCACGACGCCAGCTCCCGTTGCCACTCCGGCTACCCCTGTGGGCACGCCTGCTACCCCTGTTGGTACTCCGGCTACCCCTGTCGGCACACCGGCTACCCCGGTGACGACTCCGGCCCCAACGACCACCACACCGGAGACTACGCCTGCGCCTACGACGCCGACGGCTGAGCAGGGATCTGGCTCGACTGAACAGAACACGCCTACATCGACGCCTGCGGCAACCACGCCGACTTCGGAGCAGGGATCGAGCTCGGGCTCGCACCCGGAGCAGCAGACGCCAGTGTCGACCCCCGCGCCTTCGACCCCGTCGACTGGATCGGGTTCGTCGCCTTCGCAGGAGACTCCTGTGAGCACCCCGGCTACGACTCCCGCCGTCACGACGCCTTCGACTGGATCGGGCTCGTCGCCTTCGCAGGAGACTCCAGTGAGCACCCCGGCTACGACTCCCGCCGTCACGACGCCTTCGACTGGATCGGGCTCGTCGCCTTCGCAGGAAACACCTGTGAGCACCCCCGTTGCCACGACCCCCACATCTGAGCTAGGCAGCTCGGACGAGGACACGCCGTGCCCCACGCTCGAGTACAACTACCCCGTTCCAACTCCGGCCGGATCTACGCCGACCACTGGCTCGGGTGAAGAGGACACCCCGTGCCCTACTCTGCAGTACAACTACCCGACAACGACGCCCTCGACCCCGTCGACGGGATCTGGCGAAGAGGACACCCCGTGCCCAACGCTGGAGTACAACTACCCGGTTCCCACCCCGGCCGGCTCCACTCCGACTACGGAGAACGGTAATGGATCGGGCTCCACTCCTAACCAGGAGACCCCGTCAACCGGTTCGGGTTCGTCGCCTACTCAGGAGACCCCGGCCACTACCCCCGCTGCCTCTACTCCTACCACGGAGAACGGCAACGGTTCGGGTTCGTCGCCTACTCAGGAGACCCCGGCCACTACCCCCGCTGCCACTACTCCTACCACGGAGAACGGCAACGGCTCGGGATCGTCGCCTACTCAGGAGACCCCGGCCACTACCCCCGCTGCCACTACTCCTACCACGGAGAACGGCAACGGTTCGGGTTCGTCACCTACTCAGGAGACCCCGTCCACTACCCCCGCTGCCACTACTCCTACCACGGAGAACGGCAACGGTTCGGGTTCGTCGCCTACTCAGGAGACCCCGGCCACTACCCCCGCTGCCTCTACTCCTACCACGGAGAACGGCAACGGCTCGGGATCGTCGCCTACTCAGGAGACCCCGGCTACTACCCCTGCGGCGACTACCCCTACTTCTGAGCTGGGAAGCGGTGAGGAGGACACCCCGTGCCCGACTTTGGAGTACAACTATCCCACCACGACCCCCTCGACTCCTTCGACCCCGACTACGCCTTCGACAGGCTCCGGTGAGGAAGACACCCCGTGCCCGACGCTTGAGTACAACTACCCCGTTCCTACTCCGGCTGGATCTACGCCGACCACAGGCTCGGGTGAAGAGGACACCCCGTGCCCCACTCTGGAGTACAACTACCCCACGACTACCCCCGCTGCCACTACTCCTACAACGGAGAACGGCAACGGATCCGGCTCGTCCCCTAGCCAGGAAACTCCAGTGACCACGCCTGCTGCTTCGACCCCTACCTCGGGCAACGGCTCCGGTTCGTCCCCAAGCCAGGAAACCCCGGTGACCACCCCTGCTGCCTCGACCCCTACCTCGGGCAACGGCTCCGGTTCGTCCCCAAGCCAGGAAACCCCGGTGACCACCCCTGCTGCCTCGACCCCGACCTCGGGCAACGGATCTGGATCTACTCCCAACCAGGAAACCCCTGTGTCCACGCCTGCGCCTTCCACCCCTACTTCAGAGCAGGGTTCTGGATCGACCCCTGGACAGGAGACTCCTGTGTCTACGCCGGCTGCCACGACGCCTACGCCTGAGCATGGCTCTGGTTCATCTCCGGCACAGTCTGGTTCGGGCTCCTCTCCTGAGCAGCAGACGCCTACCTCGACTCCCGCGCAAACCACGCCTACGTCGGAGCAGGGTTCGCACTCTGAGACCGGTTCGGGTTCTTCGCCTGAACAGCAGACGCCTGTGACCACCCCGGCTCCCTCGACGCCTACGTCGGAGGGCTCTGGTTCGTCGCCTGAGCAGCAGACGCCTACCTCGACTCCCGCGCAAACCACGCCTACGTCGGAGCAGGGTTCGTACTCTGAGACCGGTTCGGGTTCTTCGCCTGAACAGCAGACTCCCGTGACCACCCCGGCTCCCTCGACGCCTACGTCAGAGGGCTCTGGTTCGTCGCCTGAGCAGCAGACGCCTACCTCGACTCCCGCGCAAACCACGCCTACGTCGGAGCAGGGCTCGCACTCTGAGACCGGTTCGGGTTCTTCGCCTGAACAGCAGACGCCTGTGACCACCCCGGCTCCTTCGACGCCTACGTCGGAGGGCTCTGGTTCGTCGCCTGAACAGCAGACTCCCGTGACCACCCCGGCTCCTTCGACACCTACGTCGGAGGGTTCTGGTTCGTCGCCTACCCAGTCGAACAACGGTTCGGGCTCGCACCCTGAGCAGCAGACGCCTACCTCGACACCGGCTCAGACTACGCCTACTTCGGAGGAGGGATCGCACTCGACTGAGGCTCCTTCCACTACCCCTGCTGCTACCCCGTGCGCCAACGAGTCTGGTTCGGGCTCGCACCCTGAGCAGCAGACGCCTACCTCGACCCCGGCCGCCTCTACGCCTACGTCGGAGCAGGGTTCTGGATCGTCGCCGACCCAGTCGAACACCGGATCGGGCTCGCACCCTGAGCAGCAGACGCCTACCTCGACCCCGGCGCAGACCACGCCTACTTCGGAGCTTGGTTCGCACTCTTCGGAGACCGGTTCTGGCTCGCACCCTGAGCAGCAGACGCCTACTTCGACCCCTGCCGCCTCTACTCCTACTTCGGAGCAGGGATCTGGTTCGTCGAACACGGGTTCTGGCTCCACCCCCGCTCAGTCTAGCTCCGGCTCGTCCCCCAACCAGTCCGGCTCGGGATCGTCTCCTTCCACCGAGACCCCCGCTACGGAGACTCCTGCCACAGAGACCCCCGCTACGGAAACTCCTGCCACAGAGACCCCTGCTACGGAGACTCCTGTGACGGAGACCCCAGCCACGACTACCCCGGCCACCACGACGCCAGCCACGACCCAGCCTACCAAGTCTGGAAAGACCGGCGCCGGCAAGAACCAAACCCCGTCGACGGCCAGCCCTGACGACGACTACACGCAGACGGCGCAGCAGTCGCGCTTCCTGCGCGCTTAAGCGCCTCCAGTTCACGCTGGAGACATTCGACGTCAACGGGAGCAAGTTCCGTCGAAGTTTTGATACGGGAAACAGCTTGTTGTATCTTTGTTCATGTCGGGCCGAGTAGCTGCTGCAGCTTCGTGGTGCGTAACACAGCGAATACAGCTAGCCTCTTGACCTTCAATAACCATGTAGACTTTCACTTTAACCTTTTCGTCTTGAGCTTTTCTTCTCCAAAATTTTATACCCTTTTATAATTGGTATATCTGTTTTACAAATCCTTTAAAGAATCTTGTCACTTCGATTTGAAAACTCTATATGATGTGAGAAGCTCTTTATCAGCCCCCGTAGCCATTCCCCATGTCCGCGCCTAAAGCAGAGAAGACTGTGCATGGCAGCCCCGTGCTGCAGGCCCCTCCTGGCCAAGATGCCAACGGGATCACTATGGGTAAATGGTCCAGTCCCGTGATCCCGGAGGAGCCGGAAGGGTTAATTGTCTCCAACGTCAACATGGAGGCTTGCTGTCCGTGCGTCCCATTGGCGCAGATCGAAGTTAGGCTTGGTCTCACGTCCTACGCAGGCGCATTGACCTGGTACTCAGCAGTCTACGGCCTATTATCGGTAGCTATCGGGGTCTTGTGGGCCTTGGTGGGCCTGTGGATCTCTTCGCAGAGCTATCGCGACGCCACCAGCGTCCTGTCCCGCATCCTATGGCTGCTTGGGATGCTCGTCCTGATCGTCATCCCGTCGCTGCTGCTGGTGTACCGTATCGCCGGCCTACGCGGCTCAGTGCGAGAGCGGTTCGATATCCCTGGCTCGGAGCGTGAAGACCGCACGGCCGCGTGGCAGGAGACGGCTCGGGCCATTCGCCAGATGCGGCGACACCTCAAGATCGACCAGGCCAAGTGCGGCGCCGTCACCACTCTACCGGCCTATGTAGTTTAAGGATTCTTCTGCCAAGTAAGCAGTGAAGACTACAGCTCAATATATGAAGCATTGGTCCGTTTCTCTGCTGCTTTTAGCAGATCGGAGGCTCTAATGCGGCTTCGACTGGATGGAGTTCGTCCGACGGCGCTCAAAGGGCTACAGCAGCGACGAGAAGCTAGTATCAGCCTAAAGGAGATCGACAAGTTGCTTCAGGATGATCAGGACGAGGTTTCAGCTCCAGTTCCGGTCAAGACAGCTCGTTGCAGCTTTGGATCGGGTCGAAACAGGCCGAAGAACCCTCGGTACTGGCTGAATACAGGTTCTGCTGTTCCAGGTCCTGGAGCCTATGCTGTGGCTAAAGCTGATTGTGTTGTCAAGCCGAATGTGGGAGGAAGTGGAGCTCTTGGCCTTCGTAGCGGCGTTTGTTGCCGTTTCCAGCCGTGTGAGTGCAAAAAGCCCCAAGAAGAACTAGCAGAGACAACTGCTGGTAGTTTCAAGGGAATTCGACAAGATACCAAGCAACCTCGACGTTCCAGTCCGCCGTTGGTGGCATATTCAAGATCTACAGGCACGGACACAAGCTTTAAGACGAGAGACGTGTGGCAGAAGTACCAGCATCGAAACGCGTGTGGGTGTAAATACTAAACTTAATTACCGCTGGACGGAGCGTCGAATGGGAGCTCTCCCCATGGACAAAAGCACTAGTCGAGATGGAGCAGGGCATTCAGCAGCTAAAACGATTGGTCCGAGTCGACTGCGGAACGCAACGTGACTCATCATGTTGGCGATGGAGCTTTTAGCTAGTCCCGAGCAGATCGAACTCTTGTGTTGTTAACCCTGAAACGAGGCACTAAAAGTAACCCGCAATACATTGCCATTGTGTGTTTGATGAACTGCTGGAAACTCTCCTACACGCAAACTAGAGCTGTACAAGTACAAGTTGTACAGTACAACATTCGTAACCTGAAATTATTTTTAAGCTTAAAGGCAGGTTTACTAAACCTATTATCGAGCATAAATTATCCATTGGGGTCAAGACATGATTAAAATAGCCCCTCAACTGTCAAGGCTGTCAGATGCTCTTCCTGGTCTACAGCCCTCCAACCGGACCTGTATGTGAAGGGATATGTGGGTGATGGTCTGCCCGATAGTCTACTAGTCGAACGACGGCTTCTTCTCAACTGAGTCATAAGTTTTGACGCGTAACTGAAGCAGCTTCTGGCACGCGAGTTCATCTGCGCAGAGAATCGCACGGAGTAAGCGGCCCAAGGTCTGGTGACACGAGCATTTCAGACTGGCGACGCAATCTGGTGTGGGGCAAACCGAAGTGGTTTGCTAGAGTGATGATTTTCGAAGTGCAAGGGACCAGTTACGTTTGTGGGTGCAACGTGCATATTTCATACCAAGAACTGGCAACTGTGCTGCGAAATAACACTGAGAGGTGGGTCAGCTTTGCTTCCAGTTCAGTATGTACACGGCTTTCTGCACTTGTAAGGGGAGAAGAGGGGGGGGGGGGGATTATAGGTTGGAAGTCTGCAGGAGCTACCAGCGTTTTATCGACCTGTGATTTTGAGCTGCGAGTGAGAGGGAGCTACAAGACGCCGTTAATCGTCGCTGTGCTGGGATCGACACATGAGCGACGTTCCAGAGCCCGCTAAGCAACACAAAGCTATATCTTGGCGGGTGTTTGAGCGAACAGTGGAGCTGGCATATGTACTGTAGTTCATGGCGTTCTGTGGATTCACTACAGCGTATTCCTTGAATTGAGCGGGAGGGCGAGGAAGACCGTGTATTTCCTGGACCAGTTCGCTCAGCTGCAAAACGGGTCAGCAATGCTGATAGCGAACGACTTTGAAGCTACACCAAGAAACACCACCGCCAACGAGACCTGCAGTTTTCTCGGTGGTCGAAGGGGACGTGACAGTGCCCATCCCCCTGGGTATACGTACCCATCCCCCTGAGTATACGTGCCCATCCCCCCTGAGTGTAGACGAACCCCCTGTCGCTTTGGGATCTCCCAAAGCGACAGGGCGGCAGCTCGTTCCTGATGCCTGGCTTGTGCACCGTACACACGCGCTGTCGCCCTGTCAATTTGACACGAGCTGCATCAAATGGTTTTACATGCTCGTACCAAGCTTCGGCCCCGAAAGCGCATTGTGGAGAGAGCTGTGGCTTTTTGGGAAATCCCAAATCGTCACTCCACCCCCCTATTAGTGGACTCAACTATCCTGAATCGTCACTCCACCCCCCTATTAGTGGACTCAACTATCCTGAATCGTCACTCCACCCCCCTATTAGTGGACTCAACTATCCTGAATCGTCACTCCACCCCCCTATTAGTGGACTCAACTATCCCAAATCGTCACTCCACCCCCCTATTAGTGGACTCAACTATCCTGAATCGTCGCAGACCTGTATCAAATGTGGCGCACACAAGATCTCGGAGCCGCCGGTAGCAGATCAAGACGACCGCCATGCGCCGCCTGCTGCTCGCTGCGGCCCTGGGCCTGCGCCACGTCGCGTACACCGCTGTGACGGTGCCGTCGCCCCCTCTGAACGTTGCCCTGGACGTGCTGGGCCCTGACGCACTCGCTGTGAAATGGGAGCCACCGGCGATGGACGGCGGATCGCCCGTGTCGGCGTATCTGGTGGAATGGGACCCGGATCCGGGTGTCCGCGAGGTGCAAGTGGTCCGGACGAGGGCCAATGTGGATGCGAACGAGGTGCAGACCGTACAGACGTATGCTGGACTGGTAAGGGAGGTGCAGCGCGTGAGAACGAGTGCCACGGCAGACCCAGAAGTGCAGACAATTACGACGAGCGCAGCGCCTGGAGAGACGCTGGGCGGTGTCTTTACCTTGGAGTTGGACACAAGAGCGACGGGAGGAAGTGTACAGCGGTCAGGAGTGATTGGATTCAACGCGAAGATTTCTGGAGATCGATCGGGGATGATGGAGATTTTGAACGCCATGCAGAATATAGGACCTGCAGGTGTGACGAGTGTGGCCAAGTCTCCAGCCGATGCACAGGGAGGAATCACGTGGACCATCCAGTTCAGCACGGCGATGGGCAACGTACCGCAGCTCACACTTTCCAGCAGTTTTCTTACAGGTAGTGGAGCGAACGTGGTGATCAGCACGAAGACGCAAGGGAATGTGATCAATGGAGGGACATTTACGCTGGGATTTATGGGGAGTACAACAAAAGATCTCGCACCAGACATCAGTGACGCTGGCATGCAAAAGGCGCTTGAAGATCTCGCTTCGATTGAGTCAGTGGACGTCACGCGAGTCGGGCCGGACGCACAGCACGGGTACTACTGGGATATCACTTTCACAGGAACTTCCAACTCGGGGGATTTACCGAAGATGACGGTGCCATCGAAGGCACTGAGAGCTGCGGGAGCGGACGTTGTGGTGACTGAGCAAAAGAATGGAAATCAGCTCATAGGCTCCTTCCAGTTGAAATACGGTGGTGGTACCACAGTGGATTTGCCAATCGACTGCAGTGCTGCCTTTATGAAAGCGGAGCTTGAAAGGATTAACACCGTTGGGATGTTGGATGTCGTTCGCTCGACCAAGCCGGATCTACAGGGTGGATACACGTGGACTATTTCGTTCCTTACGCTCAAAGGGCCTCTTACTGAGCTGGATACTGTGCTTACGAAGCTAGATGAGACTCGAAGAGACAGTGGCCATCCCTCTATGGGTGTTCGTGTTACCAGGACAAGCCCAGGGACACTCCCAGAGATACAGCAGATTACCACAAGTACGACCAATACAAAAGTGAAGCAAACGTCATTGTTCCGGCTCCAGACGACCTTTGCAGGGCAGACACAAGTGACACGACCCATTTCCGCAAACCCTACAGATGACGGCAGGTGTATGCCGATACAGAATGAGGTACAGGAGATTGCAGTGCGTACAGTGGATACGACAGCCATCGGCGGTGATGCAATTGTGTCCAAGCAGACTGCCATTCAACTGGTCTACACTAGCAACACGGAAGGTGGAGCGATTTCGAAGACTGGTCCGATCTATGTTGATAAGAATGGCGATGGGGACTGTACTAAGGGTGCAACATCGATTGCAACTGAGCTGAACAAGATCACAGGCATCGTTGGTCCAGTGACTGTGAGCTCGAGCACTCTCCTTGCGACTCATGAATGCACGTGGCAAGTCACGTTCACTAACCAGCCGGGCAATATACTTCAACTGAAGGCAATCCCAGCGTCAAGTGGAGCTACCGAGTCCGATACGGTTACGATTGAAGACGATACGATCACTCTCACCACCAAAGCAGAAGGCACGATCAATCTAATCAAAACCGAGTTGGAACGCCTGACGAATGTCGCCGAAGTGACCGTGACAGCCACAGCCACGAGTGGAACGGACCAAACTTGTACGTGGCAAGTTACATTCAACGGGAATGCAGGCGACCTACCGCTCATGACAGTGTCAACTGGCAATAGCGCCACGTTTGCTGCTTCAGGAACAGTGAACGGAGACACAATCACTGTAGCGGATGGTAGACACGGTACTTCCTTCGTGCTGGGCGGTGTGTTTGCTTTGGAATTTGAAGGCCAGCGCACAGGCTACATGCCCTATGATGTTAGTGCAGGCGCGATGAAGACTCAATTGGAGACCCTTTCGACGATCGGCAACGTAGCAGTCACGAGGTCGGATACGGACCCCAACAACGGATACACATGGACAGTCTCCTTCTTAAACAATCTCGGGAACCTGTTGCCACTGCAGCCAGACGCGCTTGCGCTTACCGGCACATCACCGAAGATTGACGTGACGGAGGCTACCAAAGGCGTACTACCGCCATTCAACAGCAAAGATAAAGTTAATGGCCTGAGTTTCGACAGCCTCGTGGTGACGGACCTTAGCGATTTGTCCGTCACCGCTTTCCATGTAGACGAAAATGTCCCATTCTACTTTCGCGTGTCTGCCATCAACGCGGCAGGACCTGGGGCCTCGTCGTACTCGACGCCACAGTTCGCCATCCCTACAGCGCAGATCCCGAGCGTTCCTACCGACGTGAGTCTGACTGCTGTTGATGGGACTACCATCGCAGTGAGCTTGAGCTCACCAGAAAACGATGGGGGAGCGCCACTGGACTCGTACCTCGTCGAGTACGGTACGGCTCCGATCGTGGACGAAGTACAGAAGGTTCAGCTAGTCGTTCCAGTGACGAATGAAATCCAAACAGTGAGCACAACGACGCAAACGAGGGAGGAAGTGCAGATCGTGCGTTTGACCAGCTCGTACTCTGGTACAGCTGCAAACGAAGTCCAGCAGGTGAATTGCGACGCAGATAGCACCACCGGAACGTTTACCCTCGGCTTTGCAGGCGAGATAACAGCTCCTATCCAGGCAAAAGAGACAGATGCAACCAAGATCAAAGCGAAGTTGGAAGAACTGAATGCTATAACTACTGTATCAGTGGCGTTCGACCCTTCACAAACGACAGCGTGTAGTCCTTGTCCTGTCACGGGCTGCACGTCCGGATTCACGGTCACGTTTACAGCAGTTGTGGGCTATCAAGGTGACATGCCTATGCTCTCAGCAAACAAGTACGACCTTGAGGGCAACCGCCGTGTTGACATTTCAGAGGCAATTGAGGGCCAGGCCCCAGTCAGTGGAACGTTCAAGCTCACGTACTTACGAGGCAAAGATGCTGACACTACAGCTCTTCAGTACAACGCGCCAGCAGCCGATGTCCAGTCAGCGCTACAAGCTTTGGACGCGTCGATGACTATCTTGGTTACATCTGACACACCGTCCGCTAACGAAAAATTGTGGCGAGTAACGTTCCGTGACAGTGGGTATGTTCCAGCCCTGGTTGTCAGGCCGGCTAACAACCTACTTCAAGGCAATGGAGCTGGTATCGTGGTGTATACACAAGGCACAACTCCAGGCGGGTCTGTGGTCGCGTCTGTTGGTGGAAATCGGGTGTCCGGATTCTTCAGATTAACGTTGGGTGGGCATACGACAGACCCCATCGGCCACGACGCATCCGACACGACTATGAAAAGCAAGCTGGAGGCTCTACCAAACGTTGGTACTGTGGACGTGACGCGCATAGGTCCCTCACTGAAGAGCGAATACTCCTGGGCTGTTACCTTCACGGCCAATCCTGGTAGCTTCCCGATCGGTGCAGGAAATATTGACAAGTTGGTGCCAGACTACACGAAATTACGAGGGACAGGCAGCCAAGTAGGCGTCTCCGAGAATCAACAAGGGTCTTTGCCAGTGGATGGGGCTTTTCAGTTGGCTTACAACACACTCCCCACTGGGAATTTATCCCCTTACGAAACCAGTGAAGGCGTACAACAAGCACTGCAGACAATTCCATCGATTGGTGGCGTGAGTGTCACACGCCAAACGAACACGAACGGGTACACCTGGTTCATTACCTTCAGCGGGTGCAGACGCAATCCTGCTGTGTGCAACATCGGAAACGTGAACCTACTCACGGCGGTGGACACGGGTCTAGTTGGAGGTCGTGGAGCATCTCGCCCAACCGTGACGGTTTATGAGGTGGTCCCAGGTGTGGCTCCTGCTAGTACAAAGCACGTAAAGGACCTGTCGGGCGGAGAACCTTTCCAGACGACCATTTCAAGCCTCACGTACGGCACGAAATACTACGCACGCGTCTCCTTCCAAAACGCGGTGAGCTTCGGGCACAGAGCGCTATCTGCCCCCGAGTTCGTGACGACGAGAAACTTGCCACCTGGGGCTCCTTGGCCTGTGACACTCGTGTCTTCTACCTCTACGTCTATTACAGTGGCATGGGAGATGCCGACAGTCAACGGCGGCGCCACCGTGAGTGGGTATGAACTATGGATTTCCGAGTGGGCCGAGTCGTCGTACCGGAAGGTGTATGACCGTCCAAATGACGCCATCACGCTGCAAACAACGCTGCAGACTTCGGCAGACAACGTGATCGAGTCAGGTCACAAATATCTGTTCAAGGTGCGTGCAGTGAACTTCTGTTCATCTGAGAACACCAACGCAGCTTGCTACGGGGCGTTCAGTGAGCCGGTGGAGTACACCGTACGAAATCCAGTGGTTCCTGATCCCCCTGCATCGCTGACACGGGACTCACGCACGACGATCAGCCCCAGTAACGCCGCATATGTGAACTGGGAGCCACCGGGAGACAACGGAGGATCACCAGTGTCTAGCTATAAACTGTACATGGACGGCGGAACCGGATGGACGGAACAAACGCCGCTAGCAGGAAGCTTTCCCCATGGCTATTCGCATCAAGTGACAGGTTTGACGCAGGGCAAAGTCTACCGGTTCTACATCATCGCGGTGAACTCCGTTGGACCATCCGGACGGAGTGCGGTGTTGGCACTGGTACTAGCCACCGTGCCGTCCGCCCCTGATGCTGCATCTATTACGGACGTATCAGCGACATCAATCAGTGTGGCATGGTTGCCTCCTTCCACATGCACTTCGACGCTTACGGGCTGCAATGGCACTCCTTTGCTCGGCTACAAGTTATGGCAGTTTGCTGGCGTGCCTGCCAGTTACACTGCGTCGGGTTCCCCTGTGAACGTGGAGATCCAACGCATCCAGACCAGCGCAATCACCCCACTGCCTGAAATCCAGAGCGTTACAATCTTAGGAGCGTCCGGTATGTTCAAGTTGTACGTGAACTCGAAGCCGACGGGACTATTGTCTGTCAGCGCGACTGGCGCCGAAGTACAAACAGCCTTGATGACCTGCGGGGTAAACCCTACGAGTGTGACCCACACGTCACTGGCTTCAGGAGAAACATGGAGGATCGAGTTCTCGTTGGCGGACGGGCCTCAAGCGCTTATGGTTGTCGTCCCAGATCAACTCACCAATGCAGTACTTCGGACCGCATACTCGACAGATGTGACTCGTGTCCAGGCTGGCACCACGGCACTCGGAGGTGATTTCACGGTGGCGTTCCGTGGCTTTGAAACAGGCCATCTCTCAGTAACGACAACGAATGCAGCGGAGATGAAGCGGCAGCTGGAAAATCTCCCGTCTATCGGCGTCGTAGACGTGGTCACGCCACCGACAGGGTCAAGTAATACTGTCATTTGGGACGTGAAGTTCCAGACGGAGCTCGGTGATTTACCGATGATGACAGTCACGAGTGGTAGGCTGAAAGGAGGAAATCCTACGGTTCACGTGACTACAACACAGGAAGGAACACCGGGTCGGGTGGTGTATGATGGATCCACGTCGCCTGAAATCTTGTCCTTCACGTCCACGAACCTGGTGTCAGATACACTGTACGCCTTCGTCGTCACGGCAATCAACGCTGCTGGAGAAGGCATCGGTGGAGTGGCGACACCTGCCGTAGCTGCATCACCTGGTGCCTCCAGTAGCTACACTCAGGCTTATGGAGCTTCATTGCTGCAGGGAATGGCAGGTATTGTGTATGAAGTTCAGAGCGTGAAGACCAATGGGCTGGGAGCCAACATGTTCACGTTAAATTGGGGAACTTCTGGTCCCTCTAGCCTCATCGACACAGAGATGACTGCTAGTGCGCTTGAAGCAATGCTGCCCCGTGAAATTCCAAGTCTAGGTTCGGTTCACGTGTCTCGGGCTGACCTGAATGGTGCAGACTGCATATGGTACATCACGTTCGTCTCTGTCGTTGGTGACGCACCTATGCTAGTGGCAACCCCTACGGCGAACGTTGTGATCGAGGAGTTCGTCAAGGGGGAAGCCAATGAGTTCACTATCGCGCCTCGGAAGGCGTCGGGCGATGTGGTGACTTATGCAACATTGCCTGCCAATTTCCAAGGCAAAGACCGTTTTTGGACGGAGTTGTGGGCGACGCCTCCCTCGGTAATTGACGGCACGCACGAATTTGTGTCTGAAGGAGGCTTGGCTGTGTATAATCCCGTGGCGTACGAAATACAGACGGTAGAGATTAATGGGGTGGTCGGCACATTCCGCTTTAAGCTGGACACGACAAGGGCACGGCTTGGTGGTGTAGCTTCAACTAGCACCGCGTCGATTGATGCTTCTGTTTTAGCTGGAGCGATGGACACCAAGGCTGCAAACCTGATCAAAACCAACTTGGAGACGCTCACCAACGTGGAAAGCGTGCTGGTTTCTCGAGTTTCTACAAGTGGTGCCGCACCATGGACGTACTCGATCACGTTCGTGACGGACTTGTGCGACCAGCCTCTTCTCGAACTAGTTGGGGACCCGAGTTTCGTGGGTTCTTCCACGATAAAAGAGTTCCAAAAAGGCGTGTGTGAGGTGCAGACAGTAACTACATCGGCCAGCGTGGAGTCCACCTCCGAGGTACTGTCCATTTCGACGTGGCTAGACGCGACAAACACCCTAAGGGCCTTGGGTGGGTCGTTCACACTCGTGTTCACTGGCATGGGCACTACTACTATCCCATTCGACGCTGATGCAGCTACGATGAAGTCGAAACTGGAGGAGCTCAATGGAATCGACGACGTCAGTGTGACGGTGAAAGATGCGAACTATGGAGCGACGACATCTACAGGACTTCAAACGTGGATTGTGACCTTCAATGAAATTATGGGCAGCGTACCGGATATCTCAGTGGTCTCGCCTACTGGTCTGACAGGCTACGCGGCCAAAGTAATCATCAAGGAGGTGAAGCGCATGGGGTTGTCTTTAGGAGGCACGTTCGTGCTCAACTTTTTAGGCAAGACGACGCGCAATCTACCGTTTGACATCGACGCAGCAGACTTGAAGGCCGAGTTGGAAACGGCATTGCGCAGTGTGCGTAAGGTGGACGTCCGGAAGGAGGAGCGCTACAACGGCAACCGCTGGACTGTTTCGTTCACTAAGAATTTGGGTGACTTGCCACTGCTAGAAGCGTACCCGCTAGCGTACGAGATCCAGGAGATCACGACGCTAGGAGGTTCCCCAACGCCGCTAGAAGGTACCTTTACGCTGGCATTTCTAACGGAAATTACGACTCCAATCGCATACGATGCAAGTGATGTGACCATGAAACTCGCGCTTCAGGCGCTTCCGTCCGTCGGGATAGTCGATGTGACCCGCACGAACAAACTTGACGCTGGAAACCGCTTCGCTTGGCAAGTGACGTTCCGCTCGCAGCTTGGCAACATCGGAAAACTCACTTTCGATGCCTCTGGACTTACTGGAAGCCGGTCGGGCGTGAGCGTGACTGAACTTCAACCAGGAAACAAGCAATCATTAACGGGTCAGTTCCCCCAGCTTTCCGTATTTAAGAAGCAGAGCGGTTTGCCAAGTTACACAGCCAGGTACATCCCGTACGAAGCAGCAGACAGCTACTCCGTGTCGGTCCAGCAGCTCCTTTCGGGAGGTCTCTTTGCACTTTATTTCGATAACTACTGGCTGCAGGACGAGCCTGTGATCGTTCGCGTGGACCCGCAGCTTAACTTTGACTGGGGCCAAGACGCCATCACGAATTACGGAAGGGACTACATCAGTACCCGGTGGTTCGGTAAACTTGCAGTGCCGGCTACAGACACGTACGTGTTCTACGTCGCGTCCAGTGAAGGCGTTCGCGTGTGGCTGAATCATCGGCTTCGAGTTGATACGTGGGAAGACGGCGAGGATGAAGAAGGGACGCTGGAAAACTTTAATGAGCCGCTGAAGTCAGGAACATTTTACGATCTGCGCATCGAGTATCACGAAGCAACGGGAGCAGCATCGTTCAAGTTGTCCTGGAGTTCTTCTTACCTGCCTATCGCGCCCGTACCTAGCAGTGCGCTGTTTCACGGGGAGCATATCGCTGGCAGTCCGTTCTCGATCGCGGTTACCCCTGGAGCGACAGATTTCCCGTACACCACAGCTTTTGGCGACGGCCTTGTGACTGCAACAGTGGGAGTTACAGCACAGTTCACAATTCAAGCCAAGGACCAGAACGATAACAGCAAAACTATTGACGGAGACACGTTTGATGTGGAGATTAAAGGTACGAGCACAGGGACAGCTGCTGGAGTAATGTTAGCGCCGTTCGAAGAGCCAAAGTACATTGGCCAGGGTCAGTATCTGGTCCAGTACCTTCCCTCTGTGAGTGGAACGTACACGGTCTCAGTACGAACAGTGAACGGAATCGACATTTATTGCGGACTGGGTCAGCTTCACAAGTGCAGTCCGTTTGCACTAACGGTACTTCCTGGTCCAGCGACACCGCATACTAGTCAGGCTCTGGGGAACGCTGCGGCTATTACGTACGGAGTGATCGATGGGCTTATTGAAGCGGTAGCTGGGCAGGTATCGAACTTCACCATTCAAGCTCGGGACACGTACGGTAACGCAGCAGAGGCTGACGATGTGTTTGAGACCAAAATGGTTCTCCGAACGGACACCACGGTGCAATACCGCAGCAATGTGCTTATCCCCGGAAAACTTGGTCTTTACGCAGTCGAGTACTCGATTCCTCGGGCCGGAGATTACAACATCCAGACGTACTTGAACGGTATCCACATTCTCATGTGTCCTGGACCAGTTCCGTGCCCCACATGCATAGGAGGCGTGACTTGCAAACCATTGGATACCCCTGTGCAACTCAAGGTTGTACACAGTTCTCTATACGGCCCAAGCTGTACGACGGACGATACCGCTACGGGAGCCCTGAGTACTGCTACAAGTGGGCTTCAGACGTCCTTTGACATTTACGCACGCGATGCATTCGGGAACTTGAGGAAAGGAGATCGCACAACGCACTCACCCACTACTGGGGACGGCAGATCGGACGCTTTCCTTGTCACATTCACAGGGAAGAGCGAAGTATTCCGCACGTCCAGCGCAGTGCAGACACTTACGAGTGCCAATAGAAACGTCGCGGGATATTTCAAGCTATCATTCGGGAAATTTAGGAAACAGCTTTGTCCTCTCTGCGTGACAGCTTTGGCGACCGACGTGTTGTCCGTGAGCACGAATTTAGTCGGAATTTTGCTGCCAGGAACCAAGTTTGTGGTGCAGGAGTGCATCTTCACGACGGCAAGTGTGACGACAATCTCAGTGACAGTGATCGCGAACCATGGTTGTGCATCTTTCACCGGTCAAACGTTTGCGCTACAGGTCGCACCTGCTTCTGTGGTTGCTGCTGAAGCACTGACACCATTGATTCCGCACGACGTTAGTGCTTCGGGCTTGCGGTCGATTCTTCAAGACCTTCACGTTAATGCCAAGGTGGCAGTTACCCGTGTTTCTGGCGCTGGATATCAGTGGACGGTGACGTTCCTCTCTCATCTGCTCGAGTGGAGTGAAGCGCATTTAGCAGTGGAGTACACGAACGGATTTGCGTCCAGTTTGTACAATAACCCGCTCCAGGTAACGTACACGGCGGCTCTGGGTAAATACCCCGTGTCGTACACACCGCACTACGCGGGAACGTATTCAGTCGCAGTCACAACTTGGGACCGAGAAACTCACGTCAAGGGCAGTCCGTTTGCTGTTCAAGTGGCGGATACCGCTACTGATGGACCCAGTTCCTTAACAGCCACAGGAAATTCGCGTACAGAGAATTTCAGCGCAGCAGCGCAGCAAATGGTGATTGAAGCAGGGAAGCCGATCTCGTTTCAGGTGCAGTTGAAGGACAAGCGTCGCCTTGAAGAACAAGCCATTCGTCTACGAGCTGTCGTTCTTGCTCCCGTACAGGAAGTCCAACGTGTGGTTGTGGGTGCTTTATCTTTCACGTTGAATTTTAGAGGCTCACCTGATGCTTCGTTGACTACGACCAGTACGTTTGCTGACATCAAAGCAGTGCTGGAAGCTCTCAGTACGATCTCCGCCGACGGTGTGACTGTGACGCCGGAAAATGGCATCGACACGACTGCAGTTTTGAACAACGCATTCTTGGTCACGTTCACGAAAGAAATCGGCAGTTTGCCGCTCATGGGAAAATCAGGCGCAACGGTGACGCGTTTCGTACGCGGTGCAGCCTCCGTTCGACAGGCGACGTACACGTTAACGTGCACATCAACAGCGGCAGTGTCGTCTAGCAATACATTTACCCTGTCGTATCGAGGAGGTGTGCCGCAGACTGTAGCTGCGTCCGATTCACTGACAACATTCACTACTACGCTGACGAATGTAGTAGGGTCTCCAGTGTCGGTGGTTGCAGAAGTTGGAACTCCACTGTCAGTGTGCGCAGCGACAGC
This sequence comes from Phytophthora citrophthora, assembly GCA_031305395.1. NCBI lineage: Eukaryota > Oomycota > Peronosporomycetes > Peronosporales > Peronosporaceae > Phytophthora > Phytophthora citrophthora. The sequence goes on from JASMQC010000028.1 coordinate 179,143, forward strand.
CAACAGGTTGTTCTTCACGTTTAACCAGGTTCTAGGCGACGTGAGTCTACTGGCGTTCACGAAACCCACCGGATCGCCATTGACAATTACAATCGACAGTAATATGGACAACATCGTGAGCGGCATCTACCCGGCGTGGGGCAGCTTCAAGCTGTCTGTCCCCGGGAGTACGGATACGGTTAGTATCCCTTTTGACATAACTAAACCTGCTATGGAGGACGCATTGAAATTATTGCTTGGATATCCAGTGCTTGTATCACGCGACTGGTTTGATATCACGACGGAGACGGCAACTGCAAAGCTGGTTACACTGGCACAGTGGACGGTGACATTTGAAAGTCACTCAGGCAACATGCCGGAACTGGTTCCAGACTATTCGGGCATTTCTTTCCATGACGACGGCCAGCACCAGCCATTTGTGGAGGTGGTCGAGCTCGAGCGGGGATCAGTGGGAAACAACCGTTCGGTCACCACAAGTGACACAAAGGTGACGATGGCAACGACGTCAGAGAACCCGGGAGTGCAAGAGGTACAGAAACTCCTGTGTAGAGGAAGTGACAGCTTTACTCTTAAGTATGGAGGAGTGAACCAGGTTATCGTGCCGGACGCTACTCTAAGCGAACTCGAAGCCCAACTGAACAGCATCCCTGGAGGTGTTCAACTCTTTGCGACGTTGGATGGAGCGCGGCGACCAGCGGCAGAACTCTCAACAGCTGCGATGTTCATTCCTGTGTGTAGCGTCGCGAACCCGCATACCATCGACATTGTGTTCAATACACCTGCGGACGTGTTGTTGATCGAGTGGAGTGGGACCAGCAACGACATGTACATCACAGAAGCGGTGAAAGGCGTCGCACCAAGCGAAACCCCAATCACAATCTCGAATTTGGAGGTGCAGACGCTAAAGTGTCAAGTCACGACTGCTGCAGCAGCTACTGCGTCGTTCGATCTGTCTTTTGCTGGCGAACGGATCACAGTTGGGGCTAACTCACTGCCAACCGCATTGCAGACGCAACTGAACGGCATGAAAAGCATCTCCCGGGTTGGAGGTGTGGATGTTAGTCCCTCATCGTCTCCAGTTTGCACTACTTCGTTGGCGAGCTCTCTTGATATTGTTTTTAGAAATGTGGGCAATCAGCTTTCACTCGTGATATCCAACGTCCGCGACGGAATCTTGCTGGCACAAGTGAGAGAGACCACACAAGGCTTGGACTCGCTCGTATACGATGGCACGCATCAGGGTTTGTTTAACGTGACGGCCACACCGACCATCAGCGGGAAGTATAAGCTAGCCGTGACCGTGCTGAGTCAGAATACATTTTGTCCTCCCAGCTTCCAAGTACAACCGACATTGGCAAGTGGAGCGACAAGTACGCACACGGCACCAGCTGTAGTCACCCAGGGGATTAGGGAATGGTTTACCGTTCAAGCTATCGACAGATTCAACAACCTTCTCGAGTCAAGTACCGAGTTGGGCACAGACGCCTTCGTTGCAAAGCTGTCCCCCCCTCCCACCCAAGATCTGCCAGCTACTCAAGTGGAATCGTATCCCGTCTCGATCACTGAGTCGAAGCCGAACACAAACGGGATTTTCTTGCTCAGTTTCCTCCCTCAACGAGCCGGACCGTACACGCTTTCACTTGTTCGACGACAAGCAGGAGGTCTCTGGGCGACGTACTACTCGACTGCAGACTTCGCGGACAGCTATTTGAGTCGTCAAGACGCTTTAGTGTCATTCCAATGGGGAGAATCGTCGCCTCTGGGTGACCCGTTCCCGAACAGAAACTACTCGATCCGTTGGAAAGGTGAGCTACAAGCTGCCGTCTCGGGTTCGTATATTTTCACACTGCGAGCCGATAATGCGGTGGTGTTAAAGGTGGACGGGAAGATTATCTTGAATTTATTTGCGACGCCAACTGTGTCGTCAAGTGCGAACAAGTACGACTCATTGCCGATCAAACTGAGCAAAGGTGAATTCTACAGTTTGGAGATCAGCTACAGGACGAAAGACGCACAGTCTTTTGTGAAACTTGAGTGGAGTAGTCCAATGGCTGGCTTAGCACGTGCGGTAGTACCTTCCGAGTTCCTTTTCACGTCTACAGCGCTAGTCAACACACCGTTCACCGTCGTGGCCTATCCGGGTGCCATCAATCCCTCACAAGTACGAAACTCTTTCGACGGCTTCATGACGACCAACGTGAGTGACGAGCCTATCGTAGTGAAGGCGCTTGACACGATGACATTCCAGCTCGAAGCTCACGATACGTTTGGTAACCGGCGTTTCCACAGAGGCAGTGACGCATTTGAGGTGTCAATGATCGGCATCGATGGCTGGGCTCGCAGTGGTCGAATCAACGACGTTACCCCAGACCCAAACGATGCGATTCAGTACGACCCGACGTACATTTGTAAGGGTTGCGAGGTGAGTTTCAACGTGAACACGCGTACTTTGACGCTAAAAAAGGATGTGGCCAGCCAACTGGAGGCTGGCACGAGATTTCGGGTGATTGGCGCCAACAGCGGCACACTGGTACGTCGCCGCGACTGCTTCTTTGTCACGGAGCGTGTAACCGGCCCATACACGACTGGCGCTGTCTCAGTTGTTGTTGTAGCAGCGAATGGGTGTGAGGACTTCAGCGGTTTGAACTTTGACGTGTCTGCTATCGCGGCGACGGACTGGAACTACCTCGGCACTTGCTCTGTATCGGAAGGTTCGGCGTCTCTCACTGCTTGTAGCAATTTTGGCTTGAAGCGTGGAGATCAGATTTCTATCGGACGCGAAGTTGGCAGCGTGCACGAGACGGCAGGCATACTAAGCGCCACAAACATTCCGTTGCAAAATGTGTACCGAGGAGCGTCGAGCGATCTGGTTCCTGTCTTCAAGATTGGCTACACCACTGGACGCCACACGGTCGCGATGGTGCCGTATGTTAAAGGCCTGTACAGGTTGTCCGTGCGACTGCCAGCTATTTATGCGGTGCTGGCAGTGATCACGCAAGCGGATTCATCTTTGGGTGGCACGTTTTACCTCTCAGTAGGAGGAAAAAAGACGACTGCGTTAAGCTACGATGAACCCTATGCTAACGTGAAATCGGCACTTGAGAATCTTTCGACCGTTAATGCTGGGAACGTGGTTACCTCGCGCACGTGTATTAGTGGAGATCCCACGAAGGGCTGTAGATGGCTGGTGACTTTCACACACGTGACCGAAGCTTTGGCTTTAAGTTTGAGTGCGTCGTACAACGGGCTTTTGACCGGTAACAACGCTCAAGTGATCATTCGAACATTAACGCAGCCTCGAGCAGCTCAGATGGTGAATGGTTTCCCGAAGAATGTGCAAGTCAACCCCAACGTTATGAATCCAAGTATGAGCACTGCGTACGGCCCCGGACTGTACGCTTCTACGTCAGGAGTGTTGGCTTCATTCTTCGTCCAGATGAAAGACACGCACGGGAACAACCAGGAGAGTGATACAGACTACCTACAGGTGCAGATCTTTCCGTCCGGGACGACGTATCTGCTCTCACAAATGGCCAAAGTTTCGTCCGTCGAGTATGTCTCCGAGGGGTTGTATAACGTTTCGTACACACCCGTACTGTCGGGGCGTCATACCGTAGTGGTAACCGCACAAAGTGCACCGGAAATTCACAAGGTCTCATCGGCCTTTGCACTACCTGGAACAAGTCGTGGAGGTTCATTCGCGCTACGGTTGTTCGGACAGACGACTGCCGCACTGGTGTTTGAAGCCAACGCGTCGGATGTGCAGCATGCACTGCTGAACTTGCCGGTATTTACAGACACCACGAACGGGACGTCTTCGGGGACTACATCCATCAGTGTAACACGAGCGACCAATGCTCAGAACGGGTTCGACTACCTCATCACGTACACGCGACTCCCACCGCACTTGGAGCTGGATCTCGTCCAGACTGTGAACAATCTCTACAGCGGAGACGGTGGTTCAGGCGCAACATTGACAGCGACGGTGCAAACGCAACAGTCCCGTGAGCACATCAAGACGTCCACGACTCTGGGTCAGCCCATTGTCAACGAGCAACAACTCGTGAGTCTGTCATCGACAGCTCAGATGACAGGAGGGTCGTTCCAGCTGCAGTTTGGCGCACACACAACGGATCTGATCGCGTATAACGGTCAAGCAGCCACGGTGGAGAGCTTTCTCAATCAGCTACCATCGATCGGGAGCGCTGGCGTGAGCGTGAGCCTGACAACCAGCACGACAACACTTCGCGAGTGGACTGTCACCTTCATGGCTGCGACGTTAGGAACTCCCCAGACTGCATTTTGGAACTCGGCACTGTACACGCCGAACCGATTTGTGCGCCACGCGAAACTGGTAGGCGACATCCCAGTGTTGAAGTTTGCACCGGCGAACACACTGATTGCTGCTTCCAGTGCGGTCGTTTCCGTCGCTGTGACTACTCCTGTGCCCGGTGCCAGTCCTTTCACCACGATAGTTGCGCATGGCGCGCTAGTTCCGACTCAGTGCACCGCCATTGACGGCAGCACTGCGTTCAAGCCTGGCTCGATCAATACTGTGGGGCAGAATGGTCTCCACTCGGGCACGTTCCATTCCCGTTCGAGCTTCATTATCGAGGCGCGTGATATCAACGGAAATCTACTCGATGGTACTGGTGGAGGGTCGACTGGCGCGCCAGTACGTGAGATCCAGATCGTCGAGACAAAGAGCTCTGCTGGCCTGTCAACTAGACTGACAGGCACATTCACCCTCGCGTTGAACGGACAGAAGACAGCACCACTGCCAATGAACGCTGGAATTCAAGACGTCGAAGCCGCTTTGGAAGCATTGAGTACGCTGAGTGGGTTTGTGACTGTGGACACACCCGATGTGCAGACGCTGGTGGTGGGAACAGTCATAGCAACCAAGACGTCGAATATCCTAACGACATCTAGGAGTTTCATGACTGTACCACCAGACTTTATCGTTGGAGACTGGATTCGCATTGATTCACTTAGTGGTCCTGTCTTCTCCATCACAGCGATTACTGCGACGACCATCACGCTGTCGGGTATCTACCAGGGCACCTCGGACAACGCCGCCAAAGTGTACAAACAGAGCAACCCGGGAAGTGGATACACATACCGAGTGCAGTTCGCTGCAGAGTTGGGAGACCTACCAACTCTGGTGGTTGATACGTCGAAGTTGAGTGGGACGGCGACGGTGACAGCCTGTGATTACCTGCGTACACAACAACTTCAAAGCACTGCAGCGTCGCAGCTTAGCGGTACATTCTCACTTTCGTTCCGCGGCAAAACGACGTCTAAGCTGTCTTGGAACGTGGACAACATCAAACTGCGAGATGCATTGCTGGCGTTAGATGGAATTCATTCCGCTACAGTGAGTGTTCCGGTGTCAGGAACCAATGGAGGAAATACCTGGCAGATCACTCTCACGTCCACGGAACCCCAAGATGGAAAGGACCTGGAACTTTTGTACGCCGAAGGTTATCTGCTCGTTGGAAAACAAGCTCGCATTCAGGTCACGCCTACATGCCCAACGACGACGACGAGAGAGAGCATCACTGTGCAGTCAGTTAGTGGTAGTGAAGGCCACGCGTTCGTTCCGGTGCTGCGAGGAGCGTCCACCATTGTGGCTGATGTTAGTTTCCTGGGTGGTGCGACGTACTCGGCTGTCTACGATACCCCGCGCGAAGCTACCTACTCGCTTGATGTTCGTTACGTATCACCTCATGGTCTATTGGGCAGCTACTTCGACAACCGCTGGTTGTATGGCACGCCTACGCTGGAACGAGTAGATCCGCAGATCGATTTCGAATGGATGGAGGACCGGATCACTCCCACTAGTCGAGAGCATGTCAGTGTGCGCTGGCAGGGATACATTAAGCCTTCATTTACTGAAGACTACACCTTCTTCGTGCTGGTAAACGACGGCGCCCGCCTCTGGATTGAGAATCAGCTTGTGATCGACAAGTACGACTACGATGTCGTTACATCTACGTCAGTAGAATTCAAGGCGAACGCATCCGTAGCAATGATTAAGGACCGATTGATGGAGATCACTCTGGAGTATCGCGAGAACTCAGGTGTGGCTTCTGTCTCGCTGTTGTGGCAGTCTCACACGCAACCGAAGGGCGTGGTGCCAAGTGCGAGGCTTTTCCATCGATCAGATGCGATTATGCTTAGTCCATTTAGTGTCACGACACAAGGTTCCAAGCCGTCACCACCGACGAACATCAGCTTGACCATCAGTGCTGCTGACGCGTTAACGGTTCACTTTAATGCACCCGACGACGATGGCGGTGCCCCAGTCACCAAGTTTCAAGTGGAATGGTGGACGTATGGCAACTACGGGACCAAGGCAGTGCAGGTTGTGAAGATCGCCACTACGAACAGCGGTACCTTCACACTGACCCTTGATAGCGTTCAATTCACTGGCCCATTACCTGTTGGTGCCCTGTATTCTGACGTGGAAGCTGCTCTTGAGGCACTAGATAGCGCAGGAGACGTGTCCGTAACATCGACACTCGGGGCAGCTTCAACTGACTACATCATCACGTTCAATTCTCGCGTCGGCACGGTGAATGCAATAGTCGTAGACAACTCGAAACTGTCGGGGGCATTTCTCGTGTGCGCCAAGGGCGTGGTTTCTTCACTGGCGAATGGAATGGCGTGTACATCGGGGGAAAGTATCGACAGTACGGTGACAACACTGATAGTTTCGCAATCTCCCCAGTTCACGCCTCCAGATGTACCGAAGCGCGGGGACCCATACACGTACCTCATCTCTGGTCTTACCCAGCTAGCAGCGGCTACGGCACCAACTACACCAGGGGAGGTTGCTGATTCAACCGGTCCGGGCTTCTCAGTTCGCGTTCTTGCAAAGAATTCGGCCGGCTTTGGACTTCCGAGCGCAACTGTTTCGTTGAAGCCGATGGCTGTTCCTGCTGCTCCGACGAACGTCGAGTTGCGTCTGGTGGCTGGTTCGTCGACAAGTCTTCGACTTTGGTGGGATAAACCGACTACCGACAACGCCGCTATGATCACGCACTACGTGGTTGAATGGCGTCGGCAGGATCAACCGGGTAGCACTTCGAGTTCGGATGCATTCACTAGTTTCCGGGAAGAACTGGGCTTCTTCCTTGCAGCACATCCCAAGTCTTTGCGGTTCAAGTACACGGTGCACAACCTTGTCGCTGGTGCTGCTTATGCCGTTCAAGTGCGTGCTGAGAATGTCATGGGCGTTGGACCTATCGGACAGCCTACTCCATCGTTTGAAATCCCAAGAAGTAAAGCAGCCCCACTACCGGATGGAACGGGTGGAGGCGTGGCTTTGAGTGTAAGACTCGCTTCCTCAGCTATTCCTACAGCCTCATCATGTACGAGTTTGCTACTCTCGTGGCTCCCAGCCACGACCTCTGATGCACATGGAGCTGCTGTCACGAGCTACGTAGTTGACTGGTACCAGCCTCAGAATCCAGATATCTCGCCGTTCGAGGTTCAAATCGTAAAAGTCTTCGGTGGGAGCTTGACCGATGTGGTCGAGGGAACGTTCCGATTGCAGTTCAACGAAGATTATACTGAACCGCTACCTGTCGATGTCAGTGAGTCCGAGCTGGAGGAGAGCCTGGAATCTCTACCAACTTTACGCAGTGTTGAGGTAGAGCGGACGAGTTCCACCACTCCTGGCGGCTATCAATGGGCAGTGACTTTCCTTTCTGAAGCTCCAGCAGTGCAGGGTAAAGTCCTTTCCATTGACTCAGCCATGTTGAAAGCCACGGCACTGACCACCGGCGTTGAAGCCCAATTAAATACTGCGCAAGGAAGTATCACAGTGACAAAAGCATCAGCTTCAAATCGAGTCACCACCGCCACGTTAACTGCCCTAGCGGATATGTATCTCTCGGTCGATCAAGTCGGTTTGTGGCGCGTGACGGCTGTGTCGGTCACAGCAGGAGTAGCAACACTGACACTGTCCGCGAACTTCATTGGGGCGAACGGAAACTATCCGGCAAAACTTGGATGGTCTGTGCCAGGTGTACTACCAGTCGATTATCACTCAAAGATCATCCCAGCCTTGGCTTCAAGCTCAACGTACTCCCTCGTACTGGACGCACTGCCGTCGGGTACAGCGTATTCAGCGCGTGTGAGTGCGTGCAACTCACTTGGCTGCAATGCTCCGACGATGGCCACACCACTGACATTAGCGGCACCCAAGCAGAGACCAGCAACGCCTCGAAATGTCGCTCTCTTTTCTGACAGTGCATCCTCTCTACGTGTGCGGTGGCAACACCCTCCTAGTGACGGTGGTGATGTAATCACACACTACCGCGTGGAATGGGACCTGAAGCGTTCGTTCGACTCTGGAGCCGATGCCAATGGAGAGAGCTCAAGAGGAAGCTCTCTAGGATACGAGCGCAAACCTGTGATGAACCCTGGCATTGACTGTCTTTTAACGCCGTGCGAATCTGTCGTCGGGTCACTCGAGCGTGGCACGCCGTACTATGTGCGCGTGTACGCCTACAACTCGTTTGGCTACTCGACTGAAGCAGGTTACCCGGTGATGCCGGGATTTGGCGTGCCGATGACACTTCCAGAGCCTCCTGTTGCCGTTCTGCTTTCACCAGCGAGATCTACAACAGATCGAGGGTTGACTATATCTTTTAACACTTCGAGTGGCAGCTTTGACGACGGTGGCGCTGATGTCACGCAGTACAAGATCGAGTGGGACGCTATGGACCTGGACGCTGTGATCCCAGACGTGATAACTGCCGTCTCTAAAGGAGACACGGCTGCGGTGATCTCGGCCAGCTTAATTAACCAGGTCTTCTACGCAAAGTACACAACGCAGCTCCTTCTACTGTCGGCGGCTGCGTACGACGTGCGTGGTTCATTCCGTTTGGCTTTCCTGGACTCCGTGACGTCTAGTTTGCCGTGGGATATTTCGTCGAACGCTTTAACTGACGCACTAGAGGCGCTGCCCACCGTGGGTAAAGTCAGTGTTCGGCGTGTGGCTGCTGGATACGGCTTTGCGTGGTTTGTGACCTTCTTGACAGCTCCGTTCCGAGCGGATACGTCGACTGGAGGCGCTGTGTACGGAGATATCTCACTGCTAAAGGTTTCCACCGACAGCTCACAGCTTCTAGCTGCATTTAGTACCTCCCAGTCTGCAACTACGACATTGAAAGGCACAGGAGCTAAACTAGCGACTGCAACACTCATCCGCGCCTTCAACGGGTTTGAACAACAGGTGGTCAAGGTTACAGCAACCTCTGGGACGATGGGCGGCTTCTTCAAGCTCAGCTACAACCAGCAGCAGACCACATCACTGCCAGCAAATGTCAGTGCAGCAGCCATGAAGGTAGCACTTACCCAGCTCACGGACTCAGACGAGCTGGTCGGCGATATCGACGTCTACAAGCTACAGAGCGCCACACCCACGGGTTTTGTTTACACGATCGTGTACAAATCACGTCTCGGGCCGAATCATCCGCTTGTGGACTGCATCGGCACGGATCTCACTAAATCTTTGCCTTCTGCTTCGACTTCATGCACTACGCTACGCGCAGTGGGCGGTGGGCTTCCTGTGATGAATCGAAAGTTCTACGATGTTGCAGTTGTGAACAAGGCCGACCTGGTTATTAGCAGCGACGGAATGGCAAAGTACGATGTACTAGGCCTAACACTTGGCGTTGGTTACCATGCACGGGTGTCTGCTTGGAACGGTGTTGGTAACATATACGGGGAGACACAGGCATCCACACCTGCTCGTTTCGTAGTGCAGGACGTACCTGATTCGCCTCGAGATGTAAATGTAGAGCCGCGATCCCCGACCGAACTGCTGGTATCATGGGCACAACCGCTGAGCACAGGGCGAAATCCGATCTTGAACTACACAGTGCAGATCGCGGCACGACGGGGAATCGCTGAGCAGCAGTTGGTTAAGGCGGACAGTTCTCTAGGTGACTTATCTCACCGCCGTCTGGTGATGAAGCTTCGCGTTGGAGACCTGACTGGGACCACGACGGTGCTGGCCAACGTATCAAGTGACGATTTGAGCACAGCACTCACTAAGGCGTTGAATCTTCCTGGTGCGATCGCAAGCGTGAGTCGTAACAGTGTCGGGATCTTTTCAGGTTACGGCTACGAGTGGGTCGTTACCTTCAGTGACTCGCTCGGAGACGTGCCTCTCATTGAGATCGCAGAAGCCAGCTACGGCAACGCAGACAGTTCACCTGACTACATGTCAGCGTTGTCTCTGAGTGTGAGCGAGACGGTGAAAGGAAGCGTGGATGGTAATAGCATGGACTCGGCTTCTGTCAGGACGGTGATCGTGAAACCACAGCAGGAATCCCAGCGTGTATTTATCTACAGTGGATCACCCGTGGATATAGGTGGTTCCGTGATGCTAAGCGTAGGTGGTGAATCTACGCCACCGTTAGCTGTTGATGCCACTTCGGAAGACGTTCGAGTTGCACTGGAAGGGCTGTCGACTGTTGGTGAAGTGCTCGTGACAGTAACAGAAGAAGTCGTCGAGCGGTCAACGCTACCTGCGGTGCGGTACGGTTTATATTGGGATGTGACGTTCGCCAGCACCACCGATGATCTGCCTCTCCTAAGGGTACGGACAGACGCCACACTTACGTTTACGACCGTCGCCTGTGGCGGCACGTTGTCCGGTGTGACTCCGTGTGTGGAGGTTTTCAAGTTGGCACCAGGTGGAATGCCGACTCAAACGGTGCTAGGAGAGCTCGATGAAAGCACAAACTACGTGGTTCGCATCGCGGCTTCTAATGAACATTTCACGAGCAAGTTCTTGACTGTATTAGGCGCATTCCAGCCGGTTGCTCGCCCTCCGTTGGAAGTTCAAGACGCTATGGTTGCCCCACTATCAACAGACACTTTAGGTGTATTGTGGCGAGCTCCAGCTCATGACGGAGGCGCTGAAGTGGTACACTACAAAGTTCAATGGGACGTGAGTGCAAGCTTCGACCTGCAGAGCATTTTCTCAGGTTCCGACATCGTTCTAGTCGCAAATAGTGATGACGACCGGTTTGATTACAGAATCACGGGGCTCAGCTTGAGCAAGGATTACTACGTGTCCGTTGTAGCTTATAACGCGCGAGGTTATGGTGTTCCAGTGACTGCGCAACCGGTGGACGCGCATGAGCGCGTTACGCATCTTTCAATTTCACGGACTGTACTGAATGAGGCAGCTCTTGCTCAGGAGACGATGACGTTGTACTTTGCGAACTACCCATCACAGACTGCCACCGTTGGCGCTATTGCCAGTGCATTGGAACTGCAGAGAGCCTTGCAGCCGCTCACTGTCGTGGGGATTTTGTCTGTTAAGAGATCGGACTATTCGAAGGGGCCAGCAGTGTATGACTCGAGTGGAGTGGACACAAGCAACGAGCTGCAATTAGTTTGGAGCATTACCTTCCGAACGGCGTCAGCGGATGGCATTCGTGCTAGTGCGCTCGGAGCTCTGACTATCACCCCCAGTACGCAGGGGGCTGCGGCTGTCGATGGCATGACACCTATCGAGGACGGTTCTCTTACTATTCGTCCGCGACCAGCATCCGCTACTGGGCCTCGTGATCTACGTGTTTCCATTGTAGATGCATCGACACTTGGTGTCAGTTGGTTGCCGTCATTATCTGTGCCGAGTACGAAGTATCTTGTGGAATGGAGCACTACGCCGGACTTTGCTGCATGTCGTGCTGGCACTAGCCGTGGTGGTACTAAAACTGACTACGCTACAGCTGCAGCTAACTCCGAAGTTATTCCTGCGTCTCGCATTGGCGCTGATGGTCGCATCGCGTTTCCCATCGTAAGTCTACCAGCCAACACAAAACAATACGTGCGTGTGTCAGCGTACAACGGCAACTATGGCTCACCCGTACTGGCCCAAATCGTGACCGTGAATACACCAAATACACCTGAAGACGCGGCTATCGTCACGGTTGCAACGGGTGTGAAGAGCGTGAGTCCGCGTACACTCGCCCCGTACCGTCCGGCCTCAGTGACAATGCAGGTAAGTTCGCAAGATGAGCCGACGCAGATTGAGGTGAACTTTAAGCAGCCAACACTAGATGCGCTTGGGTTTACTGCTCGCAACGATGGAGACCCGATCACGTACTACCGTGTAAGCTGGTGGGATCCGACTGAGTTGGCTGCAAACGCTAAAGCAGTGACATCGTACGATGTGCGGATGGTGGATTCAGCAGGAGGTGTGACGACGTGCTCACCAGGGGCTTGTATGTTCCGCCTGGGAGCTGAAGTGCAGTCCCTTTCATTGAATCCCGGGGGAACAGGCACATTCCGCCTGGTACTTTCGACGGCGTCCTTCACAAACCCGATTTGCACGACGTCGTGTTCACTAACTTTCCCTGCTGCTGCAAGCGGTGTGATCATGATGGATTACGGCAGCACGACGCCGGATCTGCAGACCAAGCTGGGGACCAACACGCGCTTTATAGTTGATAAAGGAGGTGCGGCCTGTGTATTTCGAGTCGCGGGGACGGGCCCACTACAGCCTAGCAAGCTGCCAATCCGGTTTGTGTCTGCGGCAGGTGGCACAACGACATGTCCTCTAACGGCAGGATCATACACGATTCACACGGAGCCTATGACCGATTGTTTTGCAGCTCCGACCACTGCGGCAGGACTGGAGGCTGTGATTTCAACTTTGATTGGAGGAGATACTGTCGACATATCACTTGAAGTCGACGGTTCCAGCGTCAACCGCTTCCGTATCACGTTCTCTGGGTCAAGCGCAACAGGAGCCTCAGGAGGATCTTCAGCTCACATCGCCAACGTTGCACAGATAGAAGCTGTGGCGACTGATGGGACGGGAAGCTGTGTAGCTGTTTCAGGGAATGTTTGGACTGCCACAGAGCTGAATGGAGGATTAGTCAAGCCTGGTGTGGCTTATGCTGTTCAGGTTGCAGCGTTGAACTCGGTGGGACTTGGAACACCGATGCGTGCGACGGCGCTGTGTCACGACTTGCCGTGTGCTGCAGGTGACACTGCTCTTGCTCCAGCAGCGCCTCCTCTGGCTCCAGTATTTGTCGCCGTGGCTAGTAACCGTGTAGACCGAACGGCGCTGAATGTTGCGTGGAAAGCGCCAACGTCGACGAACGGAGCGCCGATCACGAAGTATCTCGTGGAGTACTCGACAGCCTTGCCGACAGGGTTTGCTGTGCAACCGCTAGTTTGTACAAGCTGCGTGACGGATCTTACTGCCGGAACAGCTACTGTGGCACCGTCCTTGTCGTTAACGATTAACCCGGATCCTGGACTAACAAGTGGTCAAATGCTGGTGCTTACAACAGTATCTCCTATCTGCATCCTCACTGTAAGTAAAGACCCATTAACGTTCACGAAGACGCCGTGGAGCGGAACTCAAGTGGTGGTATACAACCTCGAACGTATGCATGGCTGCGACACATTTACCGGTCAAGCCGTTAGCTTGACGAAGCTGTACGATTCCTTTACTGATGGTAGTGTGGAAGTCTCACCTTCCACAGGCGACCAGCAGTCTACAACTCTCAAGTCACTGACGCCGAACAGTCAGTACACAGTTCGCGTCCGCGCGCAGAACCGTGAAGGCTACGGAGCAGCGCAAATCGCCGTGTTCATTTGTGAACCAGGAATTGACTCGTGTGCCGCAGGTGGAACATTGGCAGTCACGCGACAGCTGCCTGCAGCACCAACATTGATAGTACCAAGTCAACTGCTCGGTGCAGGCGTAGCTGGTGCCACAGCCAACGCGTTGGGGTTCACTAAGGAGACGTTAACGATAGCGTTCAGTGACCCGAATAGCTGGTCGGGACTTGAGGCAGTGAACAAGTTCCGTGTGGAATGGGACACAAGAGCGGACTTCACATCCTCAAACAAGCAAACAGAAACAGTGGACGTTATTCCTTCGGCCTCGAAATTGCCCTCGCTTTGGATGACACGTGAACTCTGTCACCTCTGCATTACGGGTTTTGCCACTTCATCAAACACGCTCACTGTCAGTGGAGTCGTAACCGCCTTTGGGCTGGCAAAGGATGACTGGATCTTGGTAGGCGCTGGGTCAATCAATTGCAGATTTCAAGTGGTGACAGCGGCAGCATCTAGCATCACTGTCGCGGCCGGTCATGGATGTGACGACTTCACCCAGAAGACGCTAGCGCTGGATGCACAGGAAACGTACGACTACCGAATCACCAGAAGCCTATCAATGGGCGTCACCACTCATATCCGCGTGACAGCTCACAATTTGTTGGGCTTCGGCGTTCCATGTGATAGTGTCGCTGTCACTCCAATCACATCTAGTGATCCACCGCCGTATCCGTACGTCGTTCTGGCCCCGTTAATACCGGAGGAAGAGGACGACCCAGATGTGCGCGTGAGTTCCTTGCGTGTGTCATTCCCACCGCCGATGATATCAGGTCCGGATTCGAACGGTGGAGGCGGCTTAGCCGTGACCAAGTATCTCGTCGAGTGGATCAATGCGAAAGAATTCGCTGCTACATCGCCTCAAATTCAGACGATCAAGACAGCATCTTCTTCCAGCAATAGCGTCGCAGGCTCGTTCCTGATAACGGTGGACACGAGCAATTGCGCAAACTGCCAGGTTAAAGGCACTTTTACCACTTCAGCGTTGAGAGCATCGGCTACAGAAGAAGAAATGACTATAGAGTTGGAAAATCTGCGGAACGTTGGTGATGTGGTTGTGACGCGCGATAGCTGTGCGACAAAGAATGAGTGCACATGGACGATAACGTTCATGAGCGAGTTAGGCGTTGTGCCTCCTTTAGCTGTCACAAGTCGGCTGTATGCAGTCGGCGGACAAGTGACTCCTACCGTGATCGGAGGAACTCAAGCTGGAAGCCTGAATGGGGCAACATACTGTCCTTCAATAGTGAATAACGTGCTGAGCAGTGGGGCAACGAACTGTGGCGTGGTGGTCGTCGACGATAGCACTTCAGTCCCGTACGAGTACGTTATCAAGGGCCTCACACCTGGTACGACATATTACGCTCGTGTGGCAGCCTACAACGCGCTAGGCTACGGACCGAGACGGGTTTCGGCTCCAAGATCACTGGCTGTACCGTTCGAGCCTCCGACTGCGCCAAGGTCGCCGTTCAACATCTTAGCGCCGCCGACTCTAACTCTCGCAGGACCGACATCTCTGCTGGTAAGTTATGCGCCGCCTAAGTTCTCAGGGGGAGCCCCTGTCACAGGTTACATGATCGAGTGGGACCCGTCTCCGGGGTTCGACAGCGGCCCAAGCGGAGATGCACTGGTACAAGACACGTTAGCAGCTAGCACTCTAGTAGCGGCTGCAGACGGAGCCTTCCGATATCGCATTGACGGATTAACCACGCGGCAATGGACGTATGTGCGATTGTTTGCCAAGAACGGCAAGGTTGGGACTGGTGTACCGATCCTTACGCAACCTGCTCGTGAGATGCCGCGCGGCAAACCGCCAGCTCTCAGCTTGGTCACGGCAGTAAACGACCTGTCTGCTCAACCCCCTGGCACCGCGTTAGTTGTGTCATGGCCTGAAGCTACGGCGGATGTCCAGCAGTATCAAGTTGAATGGTATCAACAAGCCGCGACGGAACCGCTGTTCGGCACGCCAGTGGTCCAGAAGGTGAAGTCGAGTGGCACAATTACTGGTGGATTCTTCTCGTTGTCATTTGGTGATGGTAGTGATCTGTATCCGTGGAGGCTGTTGCCAGGAACGGTGGACGTCGAGCACGGCGCATCATACCTGAGAACGAGTGAGGATCTGACCGGGTTGGTGGCAGCGGGTGACGTGGTGTTTCTCAACAATCAGCCGTACTTGGTCTCAGCAATAGGCACGTTCTCAGCAGCAAAACTCCCTCTGGCCACAGCTGCGGGTTACCAAGCAGTCGGGACTCTAGCCACAAACCTGGGGGAGACTGCCGCGACTTACGCTGGAGACACAGTGTTTGGCGCCAAACTGTACACCCAATGGCGTACGACGCCTTTGGCAATGGACGTCACCCCTACAGACATGCAAGCAGCTTTGGAAGTGCTTCCAAGTGTCGGATTGGTTCGGGTTGAACGCATAGCTGCTGGACTTGCGAATAATTACGAGTGGACGGTGACTTTCACGTCACAAGTGCCGCGGGCGAATGTTGCGTTCCCCTTGCTCACAGCGAACGACCGTCTTCTAGTTCCCAACAGCCCACTCGACACTGCAAATGTGGATGTAACGAGTATTTCCGCCGGTCAAGCACCTCAATCATTCGGCTCGGCAGTTGTAAGCGCTACCGGATCGCCAGTGGACGTTGGTCTTTTGGAGTTCAGCATCCCGCGTCTCGATACCGGAGAAACCTATTTCGTCCGCGTTGCTGCCGTGAACGAACGTGGTGTTGGTGCTTTCACTTCTGCCTCAACTACAGGCGTAGCACCGACCAGACCTCCATTAGCGATGGCTAACGCGGTGGTGAGACCTTTATCGGCCCAACTTGTCGAGTTATCGTTCGATCAAGTGGAGATTTCAGGCGGGCGCGAAGTGGACAGCTACCGCGTCGAAGCTGCTTTGAATCCAGAGTTCACGGAGCCTACAGTTGTGCAGAACTTGCCGCCAACTACCAAGTATGCACGCGTGACCACCGCAGCACACTCAGGGCCGTTCATAGCTAGCAGTACTTTCACATTAGCAACGGTGGATGCGAGGTCATTCCACGGCAAGATGGGTGTTCAAGTGGATGCGTTGGCCTCAGCTCAAGCGCTTGCGGGTGGCTCTGCATTCCTTCTACGTCTAAAGCCAGACGCTACGCTGGGCTACGGCGCTGCTCTTCTACATGACTCGTTCTCTCGAGGGGAGAGAATACGCGTACGCAACGAAGAAGCGAGTGTTTGTCTCGATAGCGGCGTTGCATGGCAGCTACGCACCACTGACACTCTTTTCACAGTTACTGCCTACGATGGAGTAGCAACCATCACGCTCTCCTCACCGCTGAGCCCCGCGCTCCAAACTGTTATTGTCGTCGGTACACAGATTGCGATCGGTGCAGCGGCAAAAGGACCATCAGATCCAGCTGCCTGCCAAGCTGTCGTGACGGCGGTGAGCCTGGACAAACAACACCTCAACATTAAGCACTCCTGTGTCAATCTTGGGGTGAAGATAAATGCTAACAACCTCGCTCTTTTCGTGGTGACTGGTGTCACGCCGATCACAAGCTCCGGCTACAGCGCAGGTGTAATTACTCTGTCACCAGCGCTGGACAACCGCCTGATCGATATTGTTGTACGAGGGACATGGATATCTGTCGGATCAACCCCCGGAGATGCTGCCTCATGCCTCGCTGAGGTGACTGCTGCGACGACAACAGCGCTGACACTGAGTCCGACCTGTGTTGAAGCCGCGGTGAAATTGGCCACAGGAAACATTTTTGTGCATCGAGGGCCGGCCTTGCTGCCGTTGTGCGACCGAGATGACCCGTGGACGCAGTTAACAGCATCAAGTATTGCTGCGTTAGTCACTAGACTCGATGCAACGGGAGGACGTGAGCCTCTCCCTGTTTTCCGCAGTGATTCGGTAGTAGGTGTCGCGACAGAGTTGGGAGCCGCCGGAAAAAGTACGGAAATTGCACTCCCCACCAACAGCAAGATAACAATCGGATGTGGTGACTACATCCGTCTGGGACGCGCTCCAACGGACGGACCTGAAGCGGAGGAACTTGAAGCGCTAGCTACGTTCCGGGTTCGCGGCAAGTGTGATTCGAATGACTGCGATTGCACTCGCAACGCTCAAACACGCCTGCAGCTTGGAAGTCTTGATGACCCAAAGGTTCCGGTCAGTCTGACGCCAAGACTAGCACTACTCCACGGTGGCGTGACCCGTGAGGTCCAGCGGTTTGTTATCACCGTCACTGGAGCCAGCGTTCTCTACAATACTGGCGGCTTCCGCGTGAAGTTCGGAGACGAAGTGAGTTCACTGACGCTCGGAGCTGGAGGCGACCTAGGCCCTTCCTTAAATGATGATGTTGGGTGTCTTGTGTGGGCTTCCGGGGCACTTGCAAGCGACGCGTCTCGAGACATGCTCACCCTCGAACGGGAGCTGGAAAACTTCGCCGCTATTGACGATGTACGAGTGAAGCGTGCTATCACGCCGGCCAGCGGGCACGTGACGGTTGAGTACACCGTCGAGTTCATGGGTGTACAGGTACGTGGCAAGATGCCTGAACTAGAGATTCTTGACGTTGGTTCAAACGGCTGCAGCTCTTACGGCCCCGGCAATACAGCATCCGCGACGCCTACGGCAACGCGCGATCACGAAAGCTTTGTGACCATCTATCAAGCTCCAACCACGCCTGCCATCCCATTCGCAGCCAGTGATGAAGACGTCAAGGCGGCGTTAGAAACGTTGAGTGTCGTGAGCAACGCAGATGTCGATCGTCAGGTAAATAGGAACGGCTACGACTGGCGCGTGACATTTGTTGAATTCCCGGCGCCAACGAGAGAAATGGAGTCGAGCGTGTTCCCCACGCTGGCAGCAAATGGTTACGCGTTACAAGCGGTGCAGTCACCGCAGATCAGTGTCACTCCGTTCCAGCTGACTGAATTGAACACTGAGCCATTAGCAAGTGGGGGCGGAGTGTCGATTTACACGCGTGTGCGCGCTCATAACGCCGACGGATGGGGTGATGCTGCTAGACCAACGCCTGCATCGATCCAATTAGCGGAACAGCTACCGGACCCTGTTCGTGTTGCACGCGCTGACATTCTATCAGACTCTCAGGTGCTAGTTCAATGGGATGCACCCGCTCACGATGGCGGGGAACCTGTGACAGAATTCCGTGTCGAATGGTGGGAGGATAGTGTTTCCGGCACCGCTGCTAAGCCATTCGCAGTGGTTCACGCTCTCGAAGCGGCATCCCAGAGCGTGACGAATGACGTTGCCACCATAACTGTGTCTGCTCCGACGGTTGGATCGAGGACGTACCTCTCTGGCACATTCCGTGTGGGGTTTGACGGTCAGTGGAGTCCTGAACTCCCGTACGACGTGTCTGCCGTTGACATGCGAGCTGCAATTGTTGCTCTGCCTACGATTGAAGACGTACAGGTGAATCGAGAGCTGACTGCAGGCGGATACACCTGGTTGGTGACATTTTTGCAGCGCAAGTACGGTGGAGATCAACACAAGAGATGGCGGTCGGCTTTGGCTACGCAACCTCCGTTCGGCTACAAGCTGGAGGTGTCTGGAATTAACTTGTTAGCCTGTGCGACAGCAGAGTTGGTCGCTTGTGTGCCTCATCTCGCCTCAACAATAGCGCCACGTGCTGCTGTCGACTCCCGCCCAGAACTACAAACGCTCGTTTGCATCACGACCGGCAATGTCCCCCCCACTTCGTCGATGGGATTCACGCTGCAGCTCCTTGGCGCGACGGTTTCTGTAGCTGCTAACGCTCTCCCGGCTGCACTCGAAGACGCTATTGCATCACTAGGCGTGGTTGGACGTGTAAGCGTCCGTCTTCGGGATCCGGCTAGTCAGGCAAATGTATGTGACGCGAGCGCGACTGCGAAGGGAGTTACCATCGAGTTCTCCGCTGCACAAGGTGACATCCCGTTGCTGGCTGTTACAGCCACTAATGGCGTCAATTCGATCAAGATCAAAGAGCAGAGGAAAGGCCGAGCTCAATTGCATGTCGGCCGCTTGTCGTTTGGATACGTGATCGACGGCCTTCCTGCGGGTAAGTACCATACGCGCGTTGCAGCTTACAACAGCGTCGGCTTCGGGCCGTTCCAAGAGGCTACGGATGCAAGTGGTTTAATTCTGGCAGCACGCGCTCCCATTCCCCCACGATCACTTCGGATAAAAGCAAAGATGATTGACTACTCGCAGGGGATGCTGGTCGTATGGACGGCTCCACGTAGTGATGGCGGTATCATGGATCAGTACCGCGTTGAATGGGACTTCGGAACAGGTTTCTCGAGTCAATGTGGAGAAAACATCGAGACGCAGACGCTGGTGGTGACCAATTCTGCGGCCAACTCCGCCCGGAAAAAGTTTTTTGTGCTTACAGACACCACCCCGAATGGAGTTCCTGTAGGTTGTGTGGATCCGACTTCCTTTCAGACGCCACTGAATAATCTCGGAGGTGTCTACGCGGCGAGTTTGGTGGTCATGCAGGGTACCGACACGGCAATTTACGACTACGGACGCACCTACACAGTGACGTTTCCTCAAGCGATCACCGCCACTGCTGTAGTAGCTGAAAACGACGCCGTGTCGACGTCTCCCGTTGACATCCCGCTCCTCTTTTGGAACCAAATCGACACAACGTGCACGACCACTCCTCCAGATTCAGTTGTTGTGCAGCGCTCAACGTATGGGCCTGGGTTTGACCCGATGCGAGGACAAGGACGGATCGTGTACGATAGCACCAATAATGTCGTCACAGACAACGAGTGCTCGGCTGCGTTAGCTGGACCCATCGCTCGACAGACCATTACAACGACGACAGCGACTACAAACGCCGTGAAACCGAACATCCTCCAGTTGGCAGCGAAGAGCGGCGTGTTTGAGAGTGAGGACTTACCCCGTCCGGCACTGTGCGAGGCCTGTGCGCAGAAGTTAGTGGCCAACGTCTTGACGCTCAACAAGGTGGTGACGTTGGCTGCTAACGAGTACTTTTTTGTGGCCGATGGCCCCACCACGAGTATATCCAGCAAGACACAGCGGTGTGTGATGAAAGTATCGAGTATCAGTGGCAACCAGATCACTGTCGACCCGAACGACCCCGGTCGTGGGGCGTGTGAGCTACCCGAGACGTACGAGGCTAAAGCTTGGCGTGTATCTCGCTTTGAGTTACGCGCACACACGATCCGAGACTTGATCCCTGGTCGCGAATACGCCGTTCGAGTTGTAGCTAGCAACACTGCAGGTGAGAGTCCAGCACTGGCGACGGCTACAACGATCACTGCGACGTAAAACCTTATCCGTCTTCATAAATTCAGTTGGATAAATGTAAAAATTCTGTCGGAACAGCTATTAGCGGTAGAACAGACCACGAAACCTCCTAAAGTAGACAAGGTCACAGCGACGCGTTTCTCTAGTCGAGGTGTTCTTCTACCCTCGATTTAAAACACGTCTCGAAGTGCTGAGAATAGCGATGTCTTTGTAACTATCCGAGTACGTGTCAGTCCTACTTCCGTTCATTTCCACTTCACTTCGCTTCGTTAACAATCAACTACCCAATGGCCCAAGATGCACAGCCGAAAGCTGTGCCCGATCGCTCCATGTCAACCTGGTCGGCGCACTACTTCGAGCAACAGAAGACGTTGAAAGAGAAGCAAACGTTCACAAGTAAGGTGCGACCAGCAGCCATTGGTGCAGGCATCGCTGTCTTCGGTCGGATCGTGTTGATGCCAGTGATGCTCTTGACGGTCTTTTGCTACACTGGTTACTTATCGGACGGCACATTCCTCATCGAGTACAAGGACAGCTACTTCGCCTACAGTCAGATGGATCTCGTTATGACCGGAGGCTGCACACCTTGCCACACGTACTGCAAACGGGTACTACATCAAATGGCTACGTTCAACCATGAAGCTCTTATGAGTAAACCAACGTTCGAGGATCTGTACACAGCCACGTCTTGGAACTACAGTCTCATCGGATCGGACGGGTTAGCATTGGCGGATCGATTGGAAGCTAGTGGAGCTATTTGTTCCGGTGGAGTGGACGAATGGGGCTCTCCTCTCTCTATTATCACTGGCACAGCAGCGGAAGTAGTTGAGATCATCCAACTGTTGAATCTATCTGTCACTCCGCTGGAACTTGCAGAAGCCAAGAAAGGGATTGAAACAGCTAATGAATGTGTCACTAAGTGGGCAGTGGAGGGTCATTTGAGACTCTTCATGTTCCAAGCAGTCAAGAACAGCATCGACTACTCGTCCATTCCAGCTGCAGACTTTAACGTTTACCCGGAATATGCCGACTGTCGCCCTGTAGTACCTACTAAAGGGCTCACAGGGGAGAAATTGGCTCTTGCTACTGCTGGAGAAGACTTGGTGGAAGTTGTACCGGACATTCTCAAGCTCTTCCCCTTCAGTTTTACCAGTAGTTTACCTCAAGTGTCCAGGGAAGTGGCAACTACCAGCGCGACTGTATACAACGTCAAGAGCGTCACTCAATCTCTCTTTCGAGGTTACTACGGGGGCTGTCGAGTGAATACTGTCAACTCAACTGGAGTTTATATCGAGGATTCGTGTACGATCGTCAAGCATTGGGCCAACTACGGTCTCATGCTGCAGGCTCCTGATGATATCCCCGTGTGTACGACTGGAAGTGATAGTATCTGTATCCACAACTACTACAATTCTCTATGGGAATGGGTCACAGGAACGGATGAGACACCAGATCGAGCATTGATGAAGATCAGTGTCTTCCGTAACAGATACGCAGACACAGTCAACCTGAGCGTTCTACCTGGGATGGTCATGGTTCAGATGCTGCTCATGGGGATCATTAGTCTGTACCAGATCATGTCCCACAAACAGTCTGTACTACTGACACAGATCTGGGCCTACCGATGCCAAAATGGACGGATGCAAGTGCTCTACCTTGCTCAAGTGACGTACCATTTGATCTACAACTCGGACTTGTACTACGTTGGACTCGTGACTGGAACATTGACGGTAGAATCAGTGGCCAACCTCACACTGAGCTTCTTCATCTTCTCGTACTCGTTCGTCAATTTGGCCAAAGCTCGTTCAGGTGAACAACAACTGGATCGCTATTTCCGATTGACATGGGAGACGATGCAGATCCTCATCACCACTGCTGTAGCCATTCTACTCTACTCGATCCGCTCCAAGTCTCTCAGTTGGATCGTCGACTACAATGGCCAACTCTTACGTAAAACAACGGTCTTAGGGAAGAAATACTGCGGCCTGCACGACTCGTGCTTCCTCATGAACGTCAACTTGGCTGTGGTGGTCGCTGTCATCTCGTCAGCTTTAGGGCTCGTGGCTCTGTCCGCGTCCTACTTCGTCCAGAAACGTTACGGCAAGAAACTCAGCAACGTTCAAACGCCCACACCGTCCAAGAAAGTGGCTATTCAGGCCAAAGGAGCCAACAGATACATCATCCACAACAGCAGCTCAGCGGAGATCTCCCAATTCGGGAAGAAAGAGGAGAAGAAGGTAGAATCAGGTGAAGACGAGACTCTACCACCCCTTACGACATTCGAAGAGAACTGTCTCGGGTCCCCCTTCACGAGGTTGTTCAAAGACTGCGACGACTTTGCTACAGTGACATATATGGGGAAGCGTTGTACGAGTGTGGAGGCTCTACTGTTGACTGGGTACCTGTTTTACGGCCAGCATGTGTACCAGGCCGGGTCGGTAGTGCTTCTACTACTGGCTCGCCTCATTCCACGGAAACTACTACGCACATTTAACGTGCTGCTTATTCGCTGGTATATGGACCCGGAGAACGGTTGCCTCACTCACGCACTCTCCTGTACGTGGTTCGCTGCCAGCGCCGAGAATTATAAGATATCGGAAGCAACACCAGTTGCATAATTTTATTGTATTAAAATAGAGAACGATAGTCTTGATTTATCAAAATAAAGGTTTCACTTGAATATTGGTAAAAACAAATTTGATATATCAAAATAGAGAACCAAATCTTGTAATCAAAATAGAGAACTAAATCTTGTAGTCAAAATAGAGAAACAACTTCAGTTTCTTCTCCTTGAAAAATCATTGCGAGGACAAGCAGTTTCATCGCCAGACTTCGTCACATGGACCAAACCCTGTAACTACAACTTACCAGCGTGAAAATAGTACCATCTCGTTACAAGTCCTCGCGTAAAAATAAAAAATGGAGAATGCAAATAGCTTACAGGACGAGATGTTTTTTTTCTCCTCCACTTACGTCCGTAGAGATCGATGACCTCCTGGACGCATCTACGAGCAAGAGATCCATCGATATGCTGTTCGTTTCTACGCAGCTCCAGGGTCTCCATCACGCCTATAAACTCCACAGCTCTACACTCCGTTTCTCCTTCTTCAGTCGACGTAGAAGACCGACCTCGGAAACGCTCTCGTCTGGACGATTCATCTTTCATCCAGTCATCCCTCCCGAACGCTCCTTCACTGGAAAATATCCATGATCAGCCGAAAAGAAGCTCGTTCGTTCGGGAATCCCTCACGAAGGCCAAAGCCTGGACACAAAGTAACCTCATCCAGCCACAACGAACGGATTCTACCTGGTCGATAACGTACTACGAGCAGGAGAAAGAGCGTAAAAGGAAGACTGAGCGATGGTATCGACAACTCCGACCGGCTTCTATTGGGGCGTATCTCGCCATTGGGGGAAGAATTGTCGTGGCTCCTTTGATGATGCTGATTGTGTTTATCTTCACCGACTATTTAACCACGGGGACGTTCCTAATTGAGGCGAAAGACAGCTATTTTGCCTTCAGTGAGATGGATCTCGTCATGTCTGGAGGTTGTACACCTTGTCACGTAGAATGCAAGAAAGTTCTGCATCAAATGGCTACATTCCACCACGAAGCGTTGATGAGCAAACCTACTTTTGAAGATTTGTACACTGCCACTACCTGGGACTACCTGGGACTACAACCTTATTGGACCTGAAGGATTAGCTTAAGCTGCGAGACTGGAGGCCAGTGGAGCTATTTGTTCAGGTGGAGTGGATGAATGGGGCTCTCCACTATCAATTATCACAGGAGAAGCGGAAGAAATTGTGGAAATTATCGAGACTTTACAGCTTTCAGTCGACCCTCAACAAGTTCTGGAGGCCAAGAAAGGTATTGAATTAAAGCACAAATGTATCACTAAGTGGGCTGTAGAGGGACATCTCCGCCTCTTTAAGTTCCAAGCTGTTAAGAACAGTGTCGACTATTCCTCCATCCCTGCAGCAGACTTCAATGTCTTCCCAGAGTACACGGAATGTCGTCCGAATGTGGAGAATGAAGATGTTGGAGGAGAGAAGTTGGCTCTATCTACTGGAGGAGAAGATATGGTACTGGTAGTACCGGATCTACTCAAGTTATTCCCCTACAGCTTCTCTAGTAGTATCCCTACCGTGTCCCGAACTGTAGCCACTTCCAGCCCTACCGTTTACCCTACAAAAAGCGTCACTCAGTCTCTTTTTCGAGCGTACTACAGTGGATGTAGAGTGCGAACAGTAAATACGACTGGAATCTACGTGGAAGATACGTGTACACTCTCGAAAAGGTGGCAAAACTATGGATTAATGCTACAAGCTCCGGATGATCTTCCTGTGTGTAGTACTGGACCAAGTAGTATCTGTATCCACAACTACTACAATTCTCTATGGGAATGGGTCACCGGCACGGATGATACACCTGGTCGAGCGTTGATGAAGATCAGTGTCTTTCGCAACAGATACGCTGATACAGTCGACCTTAGTGTTCTACCTGGGATGGTAGTACTGCAAATGTTACTTATGGGGATGGTCAGTTTGTACCAGATAATGTCCCACAAGAGATCCGTTCTACTGACTCAAATCTGGGCCTACCGATGCCAGAATGGAAGGATGCAAGTGCTCTACCTCGCTCAAGTGGCGTATCATTTGGCTCACAACTCGGATACGTACTACGTCGGACTGGTTACTGGGACGTTGACGGTAGAATCCCTCGCAAATTTGAGCTTCAGCTTCTTCGCCTTCTCCTATTCCTTCATCAATCTACTAAAAGCTCGTTCTGGAGTACAAAAGTTGGATCGACACTTTCGATTGACGTGGGAGATCATGCAAGTGATTATTACGACTGGAATTGCAGTCGTTCTACATTCTTCGTACCTCACTTCTCTGCCTTGGGTCGTGGATTACAATGGGAAACTACTCCGGAAAACCACAGTAGAAGGAGCGAAATACTGCGGTTTACACGACTCGTGCATCGTTATGAGACTCAACCTGGCTATTATGGCAGTGATTGCTTCTACCCTCTTCGGACTCATCGCTCTATCAGCCTCATACATGGTACAGAAGCACAGTAGTCCCTGGGTTCATCTTACTCACTCATTACGTAGAATTCGCCTTGGGAGTCACGTGAAAAGCTTCGAAGGACCGAAAACTGCACTGGAGAAAGTCTCTAGAGGTCAAATACCTCACATTTCCGTTCTACCACGCGCTCGTTTCGCTATCAAAGCCAAACGAGTAGGGCCAGACGCCCACCCCATCGCCACTACCCGTACTACCTTTGAGGAATTCTGTCTCGGCTCCGAATTCACGAAACTCTTCATGGACTGCGATGATTTCGCCTATGTGACGTTCATGGATAAGCGCTGCACAAGTGTAGAAGCGCTTCTACTTACGGGGTATTTATTCTACGGCAAGCACGTGTACCAGGCGCCGTCAGTTGTTCTCCTTTTGCTGGCCAGGCTCTTCCCACCCAAATTTTTGAGAACGTTCAACATTCTACTACTACGCTGGTGGGTTCACCCTCAGCATGGGACACTCACTCACGCGCTGTCCTGCACTTGGTACACAGCCAGTGAAGAGAACTATTGGATCTCGGAAGCCACGCCCATTTCCTAATGTTTCTCTTTTTAAATTATTTAAAAATGAAGTTTTGGAATAGAAATTTCCGTCATTCTCGGGAGTTTTGAAGCTTCAAGAGAGAGTTTAGGAGCTTCTTTAGCGTGGATGTAGTCCTTTAGAGTGTAAATAACCTTGGAATCAATCGAGAAAGCCGAACGCCAACCTCCGGTCAAGTTGCAATTCATACGAGTCGCCAGTCTTTCTTCCTCAAGATCATTTTTTTTTTTACGTAAGATCCATTGTAGTCGACGATCCAACTGCGAGAGCTAAACGTGAACTAGGTCGGTGCTATTCTCGAAGAGAGTGGGTGGCCTTAAAGAACAACTACGGCTGGTTGATATTTACTGTGATGGTTCGGGTGCAATGCTCAATCCAGCCAAAAGCGTGATCATGAGCCTGAATAAGCACAAAACAGCTCCAGTCCTGATGCCGCTTCGGTCGCTCAAGAATGGGGAATCAGTCAAATGCCTTGGTATTCCGTTTGGAAACTTGGACATATCTACACAACTGGCTACTCAACTGGACGAAAAACTAATGACTCGGCTTCGCTTATGGAAAGGAAGAGCTCGGACGCTCATGGGACGGCGTCTCATAGTTCAGGCTGTGATATTATCCTTACTTTGGTATTTTACGACGACGGTGAATATTCCCGTACGCTTTCTTAATCGGTGGCAGAGTGCAGTGACTAGGTACATCCTATACAACCGCGTGGGTTCAGGACCTGGTGGAATAAATATTGTCAAGAAAGGCCTTGCCACTCAGCGGCAAGAAGATGATGGCATCGGAGTTCCTATCCTGGCACTAAGCATCCGTCGACAACGATTCACGCTTCTCCAACAGCTTCTCCAAGTGCTAAGCAATCACACAGATGGTGAAGACGTGTGGTACCGACCAATTGCTGCACTATTACAACGCCGTTGTGGAAGTTACTCACGAAGATGGACTGGGGACTTTTTGCTTCAGAATCCGCCAAAACCACCAGGATGGAGACAAGCGTTGCTTCCGCTCTGGTGGCGGAAAGTTCTCCTCGACTGGAAACGAGTAAAATGGCCGGATCGCATCTCCCTACAGCTTACACGAGCAAAAGTTATCCAACGAGCTCTATATTCCCCAATATGGTGGAACACGTCAATTGATTTTCAGGTTTCGCACCCGCAAGGTCTACCGCCAACTCCACTGGGTGAAGGAAATATCAAGTTCAAACATCTATGCCGAGGGATCTCAGCTATGCAGAAGTTATGCCTGGCAGATTTCCTAAGTGACGGCTCCAGGTGGCCGACGGCTGTAACACAGCGTGCGCGCGGGGGCGAGGAAGCTGAGGCCGGACTTGGACGGCGGAGCGAAGACCCAGGGAGGCGTAGCCAGTTGAGGGACCACTGAGAGGTTGTTGGTAAATTGAAAAGTGAATTGAAATGAGGAAATGTTGACTTGACTCCGGGCGTCCCCTAATCAAGCTTCGAGAACCTTCTCGAATTTCAGCCAATGAGATTGTCTCAATGTCTCAGCTGAATGGCGTAAACCACATTGGCATATTACCAAAATCTAGTTTTAGCCAATCACAAAGTGGGTACATGTAGAGATATGTAGATTGCACTACAGTGCATCAACTTGCACTTCAATGCCGACGGAATGCTATCGACAGCACTCCGTCACATGACCTCCCTTCGAGAAAGACCCTCCCCTAAAAAGGGTTCTCTCTCTTCTTGGACTTCCAATAGCGGTCAATGAGACCAGGGATCTGTTTCAGATTCTCAACAGGTTCCCATGTGGCCTCCTTCTTGGTCTCGCCTAACCACCAAACCTTGTACTGCGGCTTCCCCTTGTACTTACGGTGGTTAATCACGGCTTCGACCAGTTGCCCTTCAGTTCCATCGGCTAACACAACCTTGTTCACCTTTTGCCTGCGCTTCGGATCTTTGCGGTACGGCTTCAACAGTGAAGTATGGAAAACTGGATGCAACTTCAGGTTCTTCGATAATCCTAACTCATACGAGTCATGAGATATCTTCTTCTGGACCGGGAATGGTCCAATGAACCTCGGAGCTAACTTCTTCGACTGTGCGTACCCCTTATGACGGATATCCAAATTCTTTCCATCTAGTAGCACCATGTCGCCAATTTTGAAGTCTTGGACAAGTCTGTTCCTGTCGTAATAATGCTTCATGCGCTCCTGTGCTTCACTCATACGGTCTTGCGCGACCTTGAGGAAGACTTCCTGTCGGAGTAAGAACTCTTTTGCTGCTTTCTCCAACTTCTTAAACCCCGGATCTGCCGCGATATCGTCGGGCATATATGGAATATATCCTAGATCCGCTTCAAATGGTGACATGCCAATCGTAGCATGCAATCGCCGATTATAGGCGAACTCTGCCAAATGAAGAAACTCATCCCAATCATTCTGGGCTGGGTTGATAACACCTCGGAGATAATCTCCGATAAAACGGTTTGTACGTTCCGTTTGTCCATCCGTCTGCGGCCTAAATGCCGATGACAGGTTATGCTGCGTTCCCATAGCAGTGATAACAGCCTGCCAAAACTTAGACGTAAATTTGGAGTCACGATCAGACACAATCGTCTTCGGAAGGCCATGATCTCTTACATAACTCTTCATGAAAACATTCGCAATATCCTCTGCGCTGTCTGTCGTCTGCGTAGCAATTAACTTTGCACGCTTGGTCAATCGATCCACAATGACCATGATGGCATTCAAGCCATCCTTGCTGGGAGGTAGAGACACAACGAAATCCATCGAAATGTCGACCCATCTACCTCGTGGTATCTCCAGCGGTTGAAGTAATCCCGGAGGCTTCACCTGCCTCGCTTTGTTGCGCTGACACATTTCACAAGTGTTCACATAGCGCTGGATATACTTCATCATCTTCGGCCAATAGTACTTCTCACGTACTGCGACATAGGTCTTGTAATATCCTGGGTGGCCTGCCGTAACTGCATCGTGGTTCTCACAAATGACTCGATTCTTCAGATCTTCGTCATCGGGAATGTACAATCTAGGACTCTCATCTTCACGCGTCTGATAATACAGCACGCCATGATTTAGCGAGTAATGCGGAACCTTGTCTCCAAGCTGTAGCTTCTTGACAAGTCCTTGCCAGTCCTTGTTCCACGAGTACATCTTCACTGCGGACTGTGCCACGGTCAAATTGTTCTCGACCATGGTAGCCACAATTTCACCATTCGTCTCCCCTGGAATCCACTTGAACAGAGGCTGAAACTCCGCAAGTTCGTTGAACCACCGCGCAATGCGTCGATTCGTCGTCTTCTGCGTGAGAATCATCTCAATGCTCTTGTGATCTGTTTCCACCAGGAATGGTTTGTCGAGAAGATACACGCGCCATGTCTTCAACGCATGCATAATAGCGAGTAGTTCCTGCTCCCGAACTGGATAATTCAGTTCTGCTGGCTTCATCTTCCTGCCCGTATAGGCTATTGGATGTTCCAACTCTCCCTCCTTTTGAAATAAGACTCCCCCAATTGCGAAATTTGAGGCGTCCATCCGAATACCGAAAGGTTTGGAGAAATCAGGAAGACTGAGAACCGGCGGTGATGACAAGCGCTTCTTAAGCTCGTCAAAACAGCGTAACTGGTTCTCATCGAGTTCGATAGGATCACGAGAACGTTTTCCCTTGATACATTCATGCAAAGGACCTGCAAACTGCGCGAAATCCTTGCAAAACCTCGAAACGTAAACCGTTGTCCCCAGGAAGCTCTCAATTTGCTTCTTGGTCTTGGGGACTGGCCACTCGGCGATAATCTTCACCTTATCTGGGTCCATACGAACGCCCTTGCGTCCGACAAAGTCGCCTAAACATGGAATCTCATCCACGCAAAATTGGCATTTGGACAGTTTGATGTAGAGCTTCTGCTCTTCACATCTCTTCAATACCCTGTCCAGCGCGGCGATGTGGTCGTTCACATCTTTACCCTTCGTGTATACGTAGATATCATCGAAGTAAATTCGCGCCACGTCACTCAAATCCCTGAAAACCTTTTGAAGCAGTCGATTAAAGGTTCCTGGGCTACCACTGAGCCCCATGGGTGTGACGAGATATTCAAATAGACCATCTGGGGTCGAGAAAGCAGTGAAAGGTATATCTGCTTCTCGTAACTTCACTTGGTAATAACCCCAAAGTAAGTCCATGCACGAATACCAATAGCTACCGGCCATCGCATCAAAGGTATCTTCCTTGCGAGGCATAGGAATAGCTGGTAAAATCGTCGCCAAATTCAACAGACGATAATCGTGCACAATACGCCATCCGACTGGTTTCTTCACACAAAAAGTCGGTGCACAAAATGCTGACGTACTCGGTCGAATGATGCCAGCCTGAACCATCTCTTTGGTCCATTCCTGAATCGTTTTCCTCTGATCAGGACTTTGGCGCCATTGTTTGACCGAAATCGGTTGAGTACCGGGTTTGAGCAAAATCTCGTGCTCAATTCCTTCCCGTACTGGCGGTGTCTCATTCGGAAGTTCCGTACGGAAAACCGTATCCGCATACTTCAGTAACGTCTCATACGCCGGATTATCCTTGAGAGCATCCCATCCTTGACTCTTGAAGCGTTCAGCCTTCCCCGAATCATGCGGATTGATGACAAACACTGCCTCAATATCCTTGTCCCTACGCAACATCTGCTGGAACTGTTTGGACGAAATAATCTTCGTTCGCCCAAACTGGCCGTTGTGGCCATGCTGCCGATAGTAGTTGAAGATCTCACGGTCCTGCGCAACTCTGGCGCGGCGTTGTCCTGCCACCCAACGGGCTGGACGAGTCTTCGGCAGTCTCAACTTCACAGTCTGCGTGTTCTCCACCTTGATGCGAGGTGCAATCTGTCCAGTATTCCAGTCGATATCAGGGTTCTGCTCCCGCAGCCACATCATGCCCAAAACAATATCCTTTCCTTCAGGAACAGGCATGACTTGGAATGTTCCCGTTGTCAAAGGAAACCCTGGTAACTGCAGAGACATCTCTACAGTCCGACGTGGACGATGCACAACTTGATCATAACCGAGATCAACTTGTATCATGTCACCTTCAGTGACATCTAACTCAAGCTTCTTCACCAACTCCTCAGTTACGCCATTCAGGCTACTGCCGTTGTCGATGAATATCGTGACGGGCCTCTTTTGGTCATCCGTCTTGAATGCTTGAGCTTCAGCCTCTAGGATCGCATTCTGAAAGAAGAAACGCTTCTCCAACTCGCTGATAGACAACTCTGTCTGTGATAGCAAGTCTTGAAACTTGGAGACGTAATCATGGATGGTCTCATTCTGTTTGAGACGAAACATCCTCTCGCGAAGATCATATTCGAAGTCCTTCGGCCTGAAACGAGTGCGAAGTCTTCCCTTGAAGAGCGACCATGTGGGCTGTACGTTCGTACCCTCACACTCTGCGATAAACGCGCGATACCAATTCAGCACTGACTTGCCCAAGTTGCTGGAGATCATCGTCACAAAATCCGATGTATCTGCCTCCATCAACTCGCGTCTGCTTGCGTAATACTGCTCGGTGGCGAAGATCCATAACTCAATGTCTTCGCCGTATTTGCCTTCATACATAGGCGGATCCTTCTTTCTCTGCTCACCCCTGGACGCAACTAGATATTCGAATCTTGCGTTGGCCTGCTGCATCTGTGCTTGCAGCTGGGTTTGCATCTGGGCTTGGTATGACTGTTGCTGCTGCGTTAAGTAAACTAACAGCTGTTGCATCGACATCGTGTCTGATGCTGCGCCAGCTTGTCCCGACGACATATTCGTAGCTTGCGGTGGACCCTGTGGATCAGGAGTCGTCCTAGCCGTTGGTTGCGGTTGGCCCTGTGGGTTAGGAGCCGTCCTAGCCGTTGCTTGCGGTTGGCTCTGTGGAAAAGGAGCCGTCCTAGCCGTTGCTTGCGGTTGGCTCTGTGGAATAGGAGCCGTCCTAGCCGTCGTTCGAGGCGTTCTACGCGGACGCGGGTTTGGAGAGTCGCGCTCACTCGATCTACCACGTGTAGATGACATTTCGAGTGGACTTTTCGTAGCACGAACTCAATCCAATAAAACCCAAAAACCCAATGAAAAGAAGGAGAAAACCTTTCTTTAGTTACGACTACTGCTTACTTCGCGATCTAGCTTGATCGTAGTGATGTCTTCAAGATGTCCGAGCTCGACAAAAACCTCGTTAAGTAGGCCCTTGACTCTCTCTGCGACCGCGTCGTCCTCAATTCGATTTGTCAGTTTCTTGAAACGACAGGTAATGCGACGAGACTTCTTGAGATGCTTAAGCAGATCCTGTTGAAGCTTTGAGAACTTCTCAGCGTCGTAAGGGTAGTCGAAAAGACTCGTATCAGGAAGAGGAGCCCGTCTCACAACCTTGACAACAGGTGGTTTCGAACTGTCTGTCAAGTTGAGCTCACGACTCTTCCTTTTACGACTCTTGTTGTGGTTCGGTTTGTACCGACCCATACACCAAAAGAAAGGGTAAATTGGAAGCTACCGGGGAGCGATGGAAATAAAAGCTGCACTTAAGAGCGTTCCAAGCACTGAACCGGCTTCTAGTAGCGACCAAAGAGTTACGTGCACTAGGCAGAGATATACCAACCTTTCCAAGTTGATTCCCTGACCTGTGATGGGCACGAACTCTCCCAAAGACAACCCAAAGAGACCCCTTTAGGCCTAGCACTTCCCCAGCAATTGGCTGGTGCTAATAGCCAAGGATCTACTCGCTTCTGGCTATGCCGCCCACGAGAGACCCGACCTTGGACGATGGAACGAAGCTTGACCCGACAAGCGCTACTATGTAACACAGCGTGCGCGCGGGGGCGAGGAAGCTGAGGCCGGACTTGGACGGCGGAGCGAAGACCCAGGGAGGCGTAGCCAGTTGAGGGACCACTGAGAGGTTGTTGGTAAATTGAAAAGTGAATTGAAATGAGGAAGGCTCTTACGGTCCTAAGCTACTGGTGGCTCACAGAGCTCTCTCAAATATCCAGTAAAGTGTATCCTAGAGCCTATCTTTTCCTATCTTCTGATTTGGCTATCTACCAATGATTTTCCTATAAACTTCCACGTAGCAATGTTGACTTGACTCCGGGCGTCCCCTAATCAAGCTTCGAGAACCTTCTCGAATTTCAGCCAATGAGATTGTCTCAATGTCTCAGCTGAATGGCGTAAACATGGAGTGAAAAAAATTTCTGTGGCATTAGATTGGCGGCTACTACTATTTACGAAACTGAGCGATCTTAAGCTGGAATGGAGACAGAGGCATAAGACTCTCCTCGTTCTTTGGCGAGTTCATACTGCAATTGTTTTTCACGCAACGTGGAGACTCCGAAATGATATACACTTTCGTGAAACGCGAGTTGAGAGACCAAGCACACAAGCGGTGCTAGGTTCCTTCCGCAGACATTGCCAATTCATCTACTCTCATGCAGAAAAGATTGGTGTTGATGATGCCGTAGTCGTCGAAGTCCTTCGACAACTTGGTTTCGAACCCCCGACTGCTGAAGTTTTACCTCCTCCTGAACATCGAATTTGGATTCCTCATACGTAATGGTCAAGTGATTCCAGTTTTGATATCTTAAGTCTTAGTTAGCAAAACGAGAAGTCCGATAACTGTTAATCAACTCATTTCTTCTTCTTGAAGTGACGTTGCTGGTAATCGTCTGTGGATTGCGCTCATAGTGATGCTCTATCTGTAATGTAGGGAGAGGAAGCTTTTATCCTTAGATGGCAAATTGAAAAGTGTATTGGTATTTACTTACCTAAAGTTTGCTTTCCTACTACTGCTGCTCTGTTGCAGTCAGTCAATTAAGAGTAAACCAGAGATACCTCAAGTAAACTTGTATATGCACCTCGCTGAGGTCATGATCATTGGAGTGAACCTCCATGACCTCAGTGAGGTCGTAAACGGAGTTGACTCCGTTGCTCTATGCTCGTGGTTGAAGCTGTTGAAGCTGTTGAAGCTGTTGAAGGGTGTGGAAGCCCATTCCCAAGCGTTTGCTCACTTTCGAATTTCAACGGTCAAACGACAATGGCTCCCTCCACCAAAACTACCCAGGTAAACTACACCCTGCTACTTGTAGATCCTCTTTATTTCGCTCCTAATTCATGCATGACCTGTAGAACCTCTCGTTCGTACTCGAGAAAGTGGACGTCGTCAAGTACGAAGACCGTCCTGTGCCGGAGATCAAAGATCCGCACGACGTGATTGTCAACGTCCGCTACACCGGAATCTGCGGCAGTGACGTCCACTACTACACGCACGGCGCTATCGGCAAGTACGTAGTGACCAAACCGATGGTTCTCGGTCATGAATCAGCGGGCGTCGTGCATGCCGTGGGCTCAGCCGTCAAGTCCTTGAAGGTGGGTGACCAGGTGGCTATGGAGCCAGGCGTCCCGTGCCGCCGGTGCGTGCGTTGTCTTGACGGTCACTACAACTTGTGTCCAGACATGGCGTTCGCAGCTACACCCCCTTATGACGGCACGTTGGCCAAGTTCTACCTTCTACCTGAAGATTTTTGCTACAAACTACCACCGCACGTCAGTATGCAGGAGGGTGCTCTACTCGAACCTACCGCCGTGGCTGTGCACTTCTGCCGTTTGGCCAACGTCCGCCCGGGCAACAGCGTCGTAGTCTTTGGTGTGGGTCCCGTGGGTCTTTTGACCTGCAAAGTGGCGCGCTACGTGTTCGGAGCTACGACGGTTGTAGGTGTCGACGTCAATGAGAAACGACTCGAGTTCACCAAGGAGAACGGCGCCACGCACGTGTTCAAGAGCGAACAGGGCTCGACGCCGCAGGAAACGGCCGAGCAGATCATCGCCCGCTTCGGGTTGGGCGAAGGTGCTGACGTGGTTATCGACGCTAGTGGAGCTGAATCATGTATCCAGACGGCTGTGTACGTGGCGCGCAACGGCGGTTCCTACACGCAAGGAGGAATGGGCAAGACGGACGTCCTGTTTCCCATTGGGATCATGTGCGGTAAGGAATTGCACGTGACCGGCAGCTTCCGCTATTCGTCGGGTGACTATCAACTGGCGCTCGACATGATCGCAAGCGGCAAGTTGAGTGTCAAGGAACTGGTGTCGGAGACGGTGCCGTTCGAAGAGGCCAAGCAGGCGTTCGATAACGTCAAGCTAGGGAACGGCATCAAGTGGCTCATTGAAGGGCCCAAGTGAGTTGAAACGACAACAGCACGTTCAAAGTCATTCGTTCTTACCATTAGCTGTTGAATCGAGATGTTATTCACTCCAGTTGTTGCTCTCGATAAAGTCCTTTTACTTGGTAACGCCAGCAACCGGCTCCGGTACAGGTAGGTGTCTTGAAGCTGAGTGATTCGTCCTGGAGACGGCGATGGACACTGAGAGATGGCAAACGTTCGCGCAGAAGCACAGCCATGTCTGTCTGTCCTTGGGCGATGGCTTGGTCTTGGATACCTGCTTCAGGTCCAAGTGATGCCTCACACCATCAATGGCGCAGTACGACAGGGAAATGGCCGATTGATCGCTGATTTTCTTGCGACGTTGCTGCTCCAGCCAACGCTGCGCATGGTGCGCGTCCATGCCGAAATACTCGCGAGTGTAACGTGAGCGCTTGCCCAAAGACTCCACTAAACGGGTGCGCACCACCGCCTCCAAGTCGCGAAAACTGCGCAGAGTCATCAAGTCCAGCAGCACGAAGCCCGGAGTCGCGGGCGACGATTTAACGTTGAGATGGGAGCACTTGGTCGCGTCTTCTTCAGCTCCTGTCGACTGTACAAAACACTTGATACTGCGCTTGTCCTGGCTAACCAGCAAGCGACTGACGGCATCCACGCCAGGTCGACGCAATCCACTGTGGCCCAACATCACGGTGGGTCTGAAGAACGCGGGGCGGAACCTCGTCGCCTGGGCAGCTGACGGGAACGGATCGTCATCGGACGGAACCGGTAGTGGCTTCGACTTCGCTCCATCGGCGTCTTCAAGGTACCGGAACGTCTCGTGTTCCAGCTCCTGCAGTAGAACGTCGGGCATGTCTGCCAGTATCTTTTGTTTCCGGGTCAGGTGCTTTCGCTTCTGAGGAAGAATCGATCGTGCACCTGAAGACATGGGCGAAATGTGCAGGGTAGAAGGCACCGACGTACTACTCGGTGTAGTTCCAAACTGGAGTGGGCGGAAGTTCTGTGGCGTGAATACCGCCGGTGACACCTCAGACGTCTCTGTTATGATCTTTTGGCGCTTGGCGTCGGCTCCATCAGTAACGTCGGCCGGTCGTTTGTTGCTATTCACGTCGGCAACATCTGCATCGTTTGTAGACGAGTCTGCGTTGCTTCTGGGTGCTGCTGGGGTGGTCAAATCGATAGTAGAGGTAGACGTCGCCTCTGACAAGGCTTGACTGTCGTTGTCTGGCTGTGTATCTTGCGTCCCCATCGCCGAATCCTGCATTGCCACCACTGTATCTTGTGTTGCCACCACCGTGTCCTGTGTAGCCATCACTGTGTCCTGTGTGGATTGTGTGTCCGATAGTGTAGAGTTCTGTCTCTCTGCTTTAGCTTCGTGTGGGCTTTTGCCAGCACTTTTTGGGCGCGATGGAGAACGGGCGTGGGGTGAGCCGAAACGGATCGTGCCGTTGGTTGTTGCTCCGCCGCTATCGGAGTCTGGATCTGTCATTGGTACGTCTCCGTCTGCTTCAGCTCCTACAGCTTCAGAAGTGTCGGTGCTGTCGGCAGCTTGTGGTGTAGACTGAGATCCACGGGTGTCAATATACAAATAGCTGGGAGCTGCTTCACCAAGACCGTCATAGTGGCGCGGCTCCGGTGTTGCCTGGAAACGGCGCCAACGCGCCAGACCTTCCTCCGCGTTGCTCTTGGCCTCAGCTGCAGCCACACCCAGTGCTCGCAATCGCGCAGCGAATGCCGCGTTACTGAAAGTCAAGATGCGCTTTGCTTCAGCGTCATCAACGTTTCCGTGCGTCTGCCGCACCTGAAGCTCCGCCATTGCGTGACGCTGCAAGCAATGACGGATGAGCTCAACCGGACGAGAGAAGTCCGATGCAGCGGCCACACGCAGCGCGTACTGGTTCGGCACCACTAGGACGTTCTCATCTGCGAACATACGGACACTCAGAAGCTGGTTGCCGCATCCGTGCGGCTCCGTTTCCTCGGCGGACGTCACCACTCCCCAGTGGTTGGCTGCATCCGGTGCCGCCTTCTTGGCGCTGGGCGGCAGCAGCGCGTTGTTGAACTCAAGAACGAGCACGACGTCTCCTGCTGCGAGTCTCTGTCGAAGGGAATTGCTGGCGTCGAAGCTGCTGGCCAGCGACGTCTTGGTCTCGCCATCGTGCTTGGGGCACACAAACAGGTTAGTCGGGTCCAGTCCTCCGCTGTTCGTAGATCCACTTGCAGCGGCACCACTGCCTCTAGGACAACGTAAGTGAGTCATGTGGAAGCACACGGAGCAGCTCTTGCAGCGACGCATGTCCGTCTCCTGCGTACCGCACGTGGCACATGTGTGTCTCGGACAGACAAAACCGGCGTGCACCGTCTCGTCCTGCTCGGCATTGGGCAGGCACTGCTCGTGGAAGTGGAAGCCGCAGTCCAGCACTGCGCATTTGCGCATGCCGTTGCTCTCATGGCCAAGGAAGCCACATTTCTGACAGCGATACAGGCCGCGCGTGCACTGCGCGCACTTCCAGGCACCGGCTGCCTGTTTCCTCTCGGCGACGGACAGCGGCTCCCCACTCGCAGGCGCCTGTAATTGGTCCACGCAATTCTGGTGGGCAGCGCGTGCGCAGCTTCCGCCGCAATGCAACAGGCCGCGACCGCCGTTGCCGCACAGGAAACAGGCGGACGGGAAGAGCGTCACGCGGGGCGCGGCCACGGCATGGGCAGCGCCGCCATTACGCGGACGTTTGGGCTTACGTCCAGCAGCTTCGTCAGACGCGTCATCGTCTCGTTCTGGCAGATCGTTCACGCGCGCGCACTCGTGTTCGTGGAAGGAGATTTCATGCGCCAGAGTGCCGGCCGCGTAGACGTGGAAGCAGCGCGGGCAGTGTGCAGCCGAGTAGGGAGAACCGGGAGGCGACACGGTGGTAGAACAGGAAGAAACGTGTAGAGCGAAGGCCGCGCCGGCCGTGGGCGCGAACGCCTCGAAGCACACGGGGCACGCGAGCGGCGCCGGCGTCGAGTCCATCGTGACGGTCTCGAATGGATTTAGCAGCCAGTGACGTTGTATGGGATTTTAGAACGAGGTTACTGAATTCAAGTTTATTCTGATGATTGGAATCAGATTCAGAAAAAAATCTGATACGGTTTATAATAGCCACACAGATCAAGATGGCGCCGGCCCGGTCGAAGTTGTCGTGCGCGTGGCACCTGCAACAGGCTCTACGTAGCTCTCTGCGTAGTGTTCTACCTTCAGTAGATGTTGGTTCTACCTCTGCTGCTTCATTGGGTGTGCGACGTTCGGCTCAGAGTGGCGCAGACTACCAGACGAGTATCGCCCTACAGTTAGGGAGCCGTCCGAGCAAGAAGAAGAAGAAGAAAGCTGTAGAGAGTGACGCGCCTTCACCCGAAGTGCTCGCTAAGTGTATTGTGGACAAGTTGTCTACATCTGCAGAGGCAAAGTGTCCATTATTGAAGGACGCTTTCGTCTCCCAAGGAGGATTTGTTAACCTCGTGTTACATGATGAGTGGGTGGCTCGTCAAGCGTTAACTATGGCTACAGAAGGTGTCCTCCCAAGTGTCCTCCCGTCCGACCAGCAGAAGGACATTTTGGTGGACTTTGCAGCTCCTAATATGGGCAAAAAGCTGCACGTGGGCCACCTCCGCTCGTCCGTCATCGGTGACAGCATCAGCAATTTGCTCGAGTTCCGCGGCCATCGCGTGGCGCGCATCAGCCACACAGGCGACGTGGGCTCCGCTCTGGCCACGCTCATAGTGGAGCTGATGCAGCAGCAGGTGCCTCTGGAGACGCTGACGGACGCACAACTGGGTAAATGCTATGAAGCTGGCAAACGCAAACTCAATGGAGAGCAGATAAACGTTTTGTTTAAGCAACAGGTGGACGATGTTGTCCTCCAACTGCAACGTCTCGGAACAGATTGTGGAGTGGACCCTCAAGTGCGTGAGACGTGGACACGTGCGTGTCAAGTGAGTCGGGAAGCATATCAGCGGATCTTCGACCGGCTCGGTGTCCAGGTGGACGAACGTGGAGAGTCCACGTACATGCCGTTGGTGTCTGATGTTGTGCAGAAGATGAAGGCCAGTGGCTTGGCGGTGGAGTCTCAGGGAGCGCTAGGGATTTTCCTGGATGGTCCAAACAAACCGCCGATGCTGATCCGCAAGAGCGACGGCGGGTTCCTCTACGCTACGGTGGATCTCACGTGTCTTCACTCTCGAATCCACGGCTTCCCGGGCGTGGATACAACTCGGTACGACGAGGTCGTGTACGTGACGGATCAGAGTCAGCAGCTTCACTTCCAGCACTTGTTCGCCGCAGCTCGAAAGGCTGGATGGACCACGCGACCAGGTAAAGAGGACGTCAAGTTGACACACGCCCCGTTCGGCCTTGTCCTTGGCGCAGACGGCACGAAGCTTAGCTCTCGGAATGGCGCGTTCGACTACTTGGAGGATCTGCTGGACGGCGCGGCGGCCGAGTGTTCACGTCAAGCGCTGGCGTCCGCCACAACAGGAGTCGTCGCTGGCGAGCTGCAGCTGACCCAGGAGCAAGTCGACGCCCAGAACCGCGTGGTGGGGGACGCTGCTGTGCGCTACTTCGAACTGGCGCAGCAACGGGAACGCAACTACAAGTTCATCATGAGCAATGTGCTCAACCTCAAGGGCAACACAGGCGTGTACCTCATGTACGCGTCCGCCAGGTTGCAGGGAATTCTTCGGCGTGCTGGCGGTCAAGGCTCGTGGGACTCATTCTTGGGGCTTTCAAGCGACAGTCAGGCAGTTCAAGACGTGCTGGCACGGGCGTCGATAGACTGGCATCCGTCCGAACGAGCGTTGGCGTTGCTGCTATCCCAGTTCGACGATGAAGTGGCTGCCACCTTGGCGCATTTGTACCCGCACTACTTGTGCGACTACCTCTTCCGTTTGGCCGGTCACTTCCACGGGTTCTACGAGAACTGCCGAGTGCTTCAAGATCCGCGCCAAGATAGTCGACTGCTGCTCTGTGGCGCGACGGATGCTGTGTTACGACGTGGACTGCAGTTGGTTGGCGTGGAGGCTGTGGACCGAATGTGAGGTAGAACCAAATAGAGAACGATTTTGACTGGGAGTATTCTACAATTTCATTCGTCTTTTCAGGACCAAACGCATGAGTATTGTACGAGGCACGGGTGTACTTAAGAATAACGTACAGACTCAGCCAGTTTCAACATAATTTTTCGAGTAA
The DNA here is from genome assembly GCA_031305395.1 of Phytophthora citrophthora. Classification (NCBI taxonomy): domain Eukaryota; phylum Oomycota; class Peronosporomycetes; order Peronosporales; family Peronosporaceae; genus Phytophthora; species Phytophthora citrophthora. The sequence goes on from JASMQC010000028.1 coordinate 220,083, forward strand.
CGTAGTGGTAGAAGCCATTTACGCCTGAAACATGAAAGCGATGCATCAAATTCACCTTTGCTTTGACCTATGAACCGCTAGTTTAAGGGAAACGCAAAGGTCCTGAGTCTTTTGTTGTGCTCTTATCCAGTTTTCGTCTAAAAAACGAGCAACATCTTACCGAGTTCCCAACAATAGCGACTGGTAGGAGACGTGCGTGCGTTGCAGTGGTCGACATTTCTCTGTGTCGCTCTTAAAAAATAGCTGGAGGTGTGGAAACGCTGCAGTTCCTCGTTTCGTTATGCGATGGGAGGGTACAGTAGATCAAAATGCAGGAGCTACAGCTTGTCTGTCACTGCTTGTAGCTCCTCAAAAATAGTGTTCTTTAGCACGATGAAACCATTCGGCCACGAGATGCTACTCGTGTCGTGATCTTCTTCTCAAAACACAACCACCCAGCTACAGCACAAGCGAACCCCTTCCGAAGAGTCCGAAGTTTTACGAGGTCGAACCCTTGTCATGTCGGCTGAGGTCGATAAAGTCATCGAACCGGAGCAGGTGACGCCGAGCGTTCAGGAATCGAAGGAATCTCCTGCACCTCAAGAGACCAATGAAACACCAGTCGAAACGCCAGTGGACTCCAATGTAGAACCGACCCAGGCGATCAGAGGCGTCTCCACTCGAAATCTACCACGCCACTTCTCTAAAGCAGCGGTTATCCAGCCCAACTGGATCCTGTACACCAGCGCAATCCTCGGCGTCATGATCTCCATGCAGTACGGTTGGTCCACAGGTCAGCTCAACTACGCCAAGTTCAACAGCGAGAAGGACTGCAACTTCGTCAAAGCGGCTATGGCTACCAACTCCACACTGGCTCAGGAATTGAACGACGAGAAGTGCATCATGTTCCCAGGTCACACCAAAGCGGAGTGGACAGTCGTGGTTAATGCGTGGGTCGTTGGTGGCATGATCGGTGCCATCGTCGTGGGTCGGATCTCGGATCAGGTGGGACGCAAACGCGCGTTGATCTACAACTGCTTCTTCATCATCTCCGGCGCTGCGATTGAAGCGGCTGTGTCGGACATTTGGGCGTTCGCGTTCGGCCGTTTCCTGTCGGGTTTGGCGTCGGGCGCCAGCACCGGATGTGTTGGAACGTACATTAATGAAATCGCTCCTCCGCACTTACGGTCGAAGCTGGGGATCGGTCTCCAGGGAGGGATCAACGTGGGCATCGTGTTGGTTGACACAACTCACTTCTACTTGGACTTTTACGACGGTTGGCGCATTATCGCGGGTTTCCAGATCGTGTTGGCCGGTATCTTCCTATTGGGGGCGAAATTCGTTATGGTGGAGTCCCCCGTCTGGTTGTTGCTACACGGACATCGGGACGAAGGCAACAAGGTACTCGTCCAGCTCTTCGGTGAAGAGAATGTGGACACGGCATTGTCGTGGATCAAACCGGTGAAGAAACCGGCTGACGTGGAGAAGCAGAACCCGTGCTGGAGTGAAGTCGGCCACCAAACGGTTATCCGCGGCAAAGGACTCACATGGGGCGAGCTGTTCGCAGTCGAGATGCGTCGACCACTGGTGGTTGGTATGGGTCTCGCTTGCTTCCACAAACTCACGGGTATCAACTCCATCTTTTACTATTCATCCACACTCTTCGGTGGCATTGGCGTGGACGATCCACGTATCTGCAACATCATCGTGGCCATCGTGAACCTCATCCCTACACTCTGCTCGGGCGTTGTGTCGGCTAAGTTCGGCAACCGACCGATGCTGATCTTCAGCTGTGCCGGCATGTGTCTCAGTTCCATTGGCATCACGTTGTCCCTCTGGAAGGACAATGGCAGTGCGACGGTGGCCATGGCCTGCGCGTTCGTCTTCTCGTTCGCGATCTGTCTGGGCCCCATCATGTTCGTCGTGGTCGCAGCTATCGTCCCCGACCACGCGCGTGGTTCTGTTGTGTCTATCGGCATCTTCGTGGCTTGGGCAGCCAACCTGATCGTCGGTATTGGCTACCCGTACCTCGCGACGGAGCTCGATACGTACAAATACGTGCCGTTCGCCGTTCTCTCTGGTATCGCCACGGTGTTTGTGTACTTTTTGGTGCCGGAGACGTCCAATTTAACCACGGCGGAGATCCAGGAAGTATTCAAAAAGATCCGAGGCAACGGCCCGTTCTAAACGTAGCAGAGCAAAATTTCAATGAATGAGAGTTATTATGAGACCCCCTTTTTGTCATTCGTTGCGTTGTGTTGCGACTCGAAAGTTTAACCTCAACCTCTCAGAGGATATCTCGATGTGCAAGTAGATCCTAGTACTACCTAGTACATAGTTAAGGATCTCAATGGTTACGTGTTGGAGGATAGCAGCAAAACTAGTTTCAAAGCAAAGCAGGAATCCTTCACAAACGAATATCTGCGCTGATATAGCGCAAATTAAAAGTTGCCGACCTGCTCTCTCTCTCTGCAGTGGGGTCCCTTTCGGAAGTTTCTGCTCAACTTGTACACATTTTCCCGCGGGTGAATGAATTCATCAATTGTCCGACTTACACTGGTCGGTCCCGCTTCATCAGCACAAAGCGCATGTGCAATAGGTACACTCGTTGCGGGAGAAAGCCCCTTGTCGTTACGACTGGCAAAGGAAGCACTTGGATCTGTGGTTGAAGGCATTCATCCGAAAAAGTGATGGGTCAACAATCGGCCGCTGAAGCCTACTCGGCGAAAAGAGGTTATAGTAGGGGGTGAAATCTCGGGAACAACCCGACACCCTTGTTTTTAGCTTCTTCGGTTGAAACAGCTACGTTCATCATCTGTATAGTTGTAAAAGGATCTCTCACCCTCGTGGAAGTTTTTTTTTTTTTCTACCAGGCAGATTAGAAAACTGTTTGACGTTGACGCTTGTTATTACGTTCGTCTCTGTTGGTTTCATGCGTCGACAGTTTTGCTTCTGAGGGTCGGATTGCGACTGTCGCCGGCCACTGAGCCGTTGCGTCGAGTTGTTTCGACTCACTGCTGCCTTCATTCGAGAATCTTCTCAGTGAGCTGCAAGCCTCAACGCAACGAACGCAACGAGCAGCTCCTTAGTCATGTCAATTCGTTCAGCGACGATGCCTCAGTCGGTCAATTCGGACGTAGAACAGCAGTGGATGGACGCGGCGGAATCTGGGAATGTGGCTGTGCTCCAGTCCCTACTGACGAGTCACTCGCACCTGCTCAATGCTCAACTTCACCATCAGGTTGGCTAGTCTAATGCCTAAACCACAAGAACGAAAAAAAAAAAAACGCTAACGACTTGTCCGACTTTAAAGACATTCAAACAGTCTACAGCTCTGCATCTTGCTGTGTGGAAAGGACAAAATGCTGCCGTCCAGTTCCTAATTGACCATGGAGCTGACATTGAGCAACAGGATCAGGTAGGGACTAGAAACAACCTGATAGTAATTGCAAATTCTAATAAGCACTACCGGTATTCAGACGGGTATGACAGCGCTACAGATCGATATCATGCGCATTTGTCTACAAAAGATGCGACCATCTTTACTACCGCGTTCACGCTGTATCGACATTCAATCTCCAGTTGCGGTAGGTATTAGAATTCTCGTTTATTTTAAAAACACTTCGTTCTTACACGTTTGTTGTTCCTAAAAAGGTGGCCATTTCCAAACGTCGACAAGTGAAAGACCGATCCACGTATCGTGATATTGACACAAGTGTGTTGGATATGCTTCTGGATCATAACGCCTGTGTGGATCAGTCCAACGAGGTAACATTTCCTACCTATCTGCTCAACACTCTATACTAATCTTCAGGGTTTCGTAGTCTGGAGATACTGCGCTACTGAATGCTGCCGAGTACGGACTTATCAAGCACGTGGAGAAACTGTTGGCTCATGGAGCAGACGCCAACGCCCAAGATCAGGACGGTCGAAGCGCTATGGACATTGCCGGAGAGCACGGATTCACAGACATTGTCAATGCTCTGGCGGAGAACTCACCCGGTTTAGTGACGACTGTCGGAGATAAAACGCTTGTGATGGCCGTACGCCACGAGTACGCAGGGATATTGGAGGCGTTGTATGACCGAGTTCAAGATAAAATGTCCATTGCGGATGGGGAAGAGGTTGGTTCCATTTTGAAAGGGTTAAATATCGTTTTTTGTCTAACTTTTTTTGTGAACTGCAGTTAGGAGGTCGACTGCTGAACATCGCAACGGAGTACGACGCTCCCTCCTGCGCTCTGTTTCTGCTGAAGAAAGGCATTCCGATGGACTGGACTAATGAAATGGGAGAAAACGCAGTGGAAGTCGCTTGTGCTCGTGGTCGTCCAGAGATTCTCGAAATGTTACTACAACAAAACGCCACAGAGAAGAACAAAAGTGCAGACGTCGATAAAGCCACGAATGGTGCAGCTGTGCTAAGTCACCCGTTCGTCAAGATGGATGTACTTCAGAACTGTGACAACAGCTTCAGCTTCTTCCGTGACGATGGGGTAAGTTTTTGAGTTGGAATCCAATAGTTTACTGTCACTGACATTTTTTTTGTGCTATGAAGCATCCGTTTCCACTCTTCGTGGCTGTGAAAATGCCTGCAAACCAAGAGATCATGGAAGTTCTGATCCGTCATAGCGCCAAGTTCGACTTCCCCACACGACACAGTCGAGATACCGTACGAAAAAAAAATGTTCTTACTGCTGAAAAATCCCAACTAACCTTGGGATTGAATCCGTTAGATTGTCCCGCTGCTGGCATCCTGGCTGATGCGTTCAGCCCCTGAGGACGTCTCGAGTCTTCTTGTGGATCTTGCGAGCTCTGAAGCCATTCGTCACAAGGTTTGATACTCTCGTATTATGTTTTATTTCTCTCTCCATTTTAAGCTAACCATTCGGCCTTGCATCGCTTGTGCACGGCTGGTGGACGTAGCAGCTCCGCCATGTCATTCTGGCGCTCACGTGGCAGGGGCACACGTACGAGTCGCTGGTGTTTACACTGACCATCCTCTTCTCTCTACGAGCAGTGGAGGTGGAGCAGGTACTGAATGATACGTGTGTTCTCTGCGAGGTCTTGTTCAGCTCAGATAACCTGTGCTCGGTCATTTTGTACAGGCCTTAGCTGTATTTAATCCCTGGATGACGAGGTGTGAGGTTAACCTGGTGACGCAGAGGATGGTAACGGACGCACTCAATTCGTGATGCCTGCAAGATCCGGGTCGTTGTCTCCATCATATTGTTTGTTCGTTCGAGGAATTCATGTGTTGTATTTGTCCAAGTAGGGGGCTACCAGTTGTTAAAATACTTCCTAATCAGTTGGAAATTGTCTCTTTAATTGTCTTTCTCCTTCCAATCGTCCATCGTGTTCGCAACAATGCGGATATTATCATAAAAGAATAATGATTATGCAAATCAAAAAATGCATTGTAAAGTTGAAGTTGAAGTTGAACCTGTAGTACAGACTTCTTATGTCACAATACAGGTTACCGAAAGATGAGTTGACTCGACTCAATTTGAGTTGACTCATTTGACGGTACCTTGAGGAACCTTGAGGCTTGTTTCCCTCTGTGGAATCCCCAGGCTCTTTTTGTCTTTGAAAGCGGTTGCATTGAAGCTTCCTGTGAATATTTGTTTAGACTGGGGACTGGGCTGCCTGGTAGACTGGAGACTTTACCACGTCAATCGGCAAAGGAGAGACACACTTGGTCGTATCCATGACGATCGCGTCATGCGCCTCCACGACACGTCCATTAGGTCGGAATTTTAAGCACAAAACCACTTGAACGGCGCTCAGCACGACGCCCAAGGCGTTCGGAGTCAACACGAACATGTCGTTGGCCAAAATACCGTAGAGAACCCACAACGAGCCATTCACCAAGTTCACGCAGCACATTGTGGCTGGAAGTGAAGCGGCCGATTTAGTCTGTAGCACGAGCTTCATCGTCTGCAACGGCGACGCGTAGAGCGCCACGTTGATGATGACGGCGACGTATCCGACGACCTTCTCTTGGGCGTTGGATGCCAATGGGATGACGTCCGTCTTGCACAGCACCGCAAAGAGCAGCACCAGTAAGACCCAAGCACCAGCTATAGCTCCCATTCGGTGCAGAATGACACGGTCCGAGCTGTACCGGTAGAAGACGAGGGTGAAGGCCAGCGACGTTAGCGCCCCGAATGCGTTGATGGACATAACGGGGAAGTATGTGCCGCTCAGCAGGCCGTACATGGACCACGTGTAGCAGTTGACGCCCAGCATAAGCACAGGCAGGACGCGCACTTCACCAGTGTTTTTCTGCGTGTGAATCTGGCGGAAATCCGGAAACGGCGAGAAGAGCAGCACGATAGTCGTGACGGTGGCTGTGACGTTGACGATGTCAAGTGCGAGCATCGTAACAGACTTGGGTCGAGACGGGAGGAAGGAGAATGGGATCACCCGGACGAGGTGATTGAGAGACAGCAACAACCGCCGAAGCGACGGGCTGAAGAAGTAAGGGCCATTCGTTTCACTCACGCTCATCCCTGCTGGCGACACTTTTTCGTTTACATTGCTGGTCGAAGCGATACGTTCGCGGGGCTTTACCTTAGCGCGAGTCGTGACGTCGCGCCGCTCGATTCTTGTAGCTGGAGCTTCCCGAACGTCCTGGCTGGAGCCCACATCAGTGGAGCGTGGCATCTGGCGCGAGCCTCACATCCCCAACAGCTTAACTTCAGGTTGGCTCGGGCAAACTTTGGCGCGTGAGTGACGTTGGTTTGGGGACGTTCTCGAGGCAGATGAGGACAGTCGCACGCCAGCGAGTTGAGTGTGTTGCCGTAGCAATATTTTGGCTGAACGAAGTCCAGTAGAACTTCACCACCTGTATCGCTTTCAAGTTCACGCGCGACAAGGCGAAAGCTGTGCAGAGCAGGTTGTCTGTACGCTCAGGTTCAACGTCGTTAGTCATACCGGCGGCGGCCCCCGCTCAACTGCAGCAGCAGGAAGACGAGCAAGGAAGCAGATCGTTGTGCTGTGTATTTGGTTCTTCAGGAACGCGCGACGTTTGGAAATCCTCGCCGGTCGACGACAATACATGAAACTACCAGTTAGCTGACCATACTCGCCCTCACGCAGCAGCGACCTTAACACTCTGGGATCCGTAGTGACCTGGTAACAACGGTCTAGCTTCTCCTCTGCGTGGTACTGCCACAAGCGGCGTGAGGGAACTTGCTTCGGGCAAGAACTCTGGACCTTGTAGTGCGATCTTGACGCCCAGTTCGCTCTGCTTCAACGCCGACGTGATCACCGGCAGCGGTCGTGAGGGCTCCGGGCGCAGCAGTTCTGGATCCGTCTCGACCGGCGGATACATGAGGTAAAGTGCGACCTGCACCGAGCTCAGCATCGTCCCTAATGCGTTAGGAGTGAGCACAAACATGTCGTTCTGGGCGATGGCCAACGCGGACCAGAGCGCGCCCGACGTGAGGTTGGCCACACACAGCTCAATAGGCAGCGATGCCGCCGACTTGATGCGGATGACCTTGCCCATGGTCTCCAGAGGCGACGCAAACAGGCAAATGTTGCACGTGACGCACACAAACCCGAGTGTAGCAGCTACGTTGACTGGTTGCTGGTTGGTGATGCCGTGCAGGCCAGCGACAGCGTAAGTTGTGGCTACCAGCATGGCCGCGCCGGCGCTGAGCCAGAGCTGACGCGCGTACAGTCGCTGTTTAACTGAGCCCCAACGCACGTAAATAAAGGAGAACACGAGGCTCGTGCAGACGCCGAACGCATTGACCACTACGAGCGGGAAGATGCTGTCGGCCACGAAGCCGTAGACGCACCACATGAAGGCGTTGCAGAAGAGCATCACGACCGGCAGCAGCGAGACGTCCCCGGGCGAGCGTCGGCACTGGATACGACGGAATTCTGGCCATGGGGACACGTAGAGAACTACGGAAGAGACTGTGGCCAATACACGCAGCAACTCAAAGGCCAACGTCATGGTGAAGGACGATCGAGGAATGACAAGGTGCAGGTCCGTCCAGCCGTTACGAGAGTTGTCGACGCGCTGTGGTGACGCTGTTGTAGCTCAGACAAGCTGCAGTAGCTTGGGCAATCTGCAGTGAATTACTTTGTGTTAAGTTGCTCCTACCTGAGCACTGACCAACACTCACGGGCCGACCTGCTACTCAAGCTGCGCCAGGTCCCGATGCACTATCCAACAGACGCGCTTATATAACGAAGAGACAACACTTGTGTACCATTTGAGCTGAAGTTGAACGCACTCACTTCGACCACCTTTCATTTATCTGTCTGTGAAAATGTACGATCCCATTGGTGTGGAGAGATATACACATGCAGTTGTAGTTCAGGATTGATATAATGTGCGATCATACACTGTCGCAAAAGATATTTTCAGTAGACGACTCGTCGTCGACTGCAGCTTTCTTTGCCAATGTGTACCAACCACTTTCCTTTTCACCAGTAGCTCTTACAATGCTCGCCCTTGCTGTCGTGAACGTGGCAGCGACGGCGTCGGCTGTGGCTCTGTGTGTATCTCCGTACCCTGATTTTAAGCAAATTCACACGAAGAAAACCACGGGTGAAGTCCGTATTCTCCCCGTGTTGATGCTGTGCTGCAACTGCGTCTTGTGGGCGCTCTACGGAATTATCATCGGTAGCTACTTCCCCGTCATGTCCATCAATATCTTCGGAACGATCACGACAATCACGTTCTTCTCCATTTACTACCGCTGGACGAACGACCGGAAAACTCTTAACAAGATGGCAGTCTGCGCTGGACTATGTCTATTAACTGCAGTGGTGTTCACTGCTCTCTCAATGACTTCAGTGCTCCCTGTGTCCACAACTCAACTGGAAGGAATTATCGGTTATTGCGCTGTATCCATCAACATCTGCCTCTACGCTGCGCCACTACAGACTATGAAGCTCGTGATCCGCACTAAATCATCAGCTTCACTACCGATCACAATGTGCGTCGTGAACCTGTTCAACGGAATATTGTGGTGCATGTACGCGATCCTTACAGACGACATGTTCGTGCTCACTCCCAATTCGCTGGGTGTAGCCATGTGTGTAGTCCAAGTGGCTCTGGCGATCAAGTATCGACCCAAGAAGGAAGCGATTGACGAGAAGGAAATGGTGGAAGTAGTCGCAAAGGTGAAGACAGAAAAAAATGTTAAAGTGGAGGAACCTTTAACCCGAGGGAAAAGTGAAATGGCGCTAGCAGTCACGACCTGCACTGAAGCAGTCGCCATTGAATTCGAACGCTCCAAGTCGTTGAGAGGCGTTGCACCTCCACAAACACTACGAACCGCTTAGTACGAACTTCCCAACTATTTTTTTGTTGTATCATTTGTGTCTGTATTTTTGGATCTAACCAAGAACAAGAACATCAACTAAAAATCATCAAGGAAAACTAAAAACGCAACCTACTGTCCACTTGGTAGCTTATTAACGGACCGTCACACGTTCCTTGGTCGGTTCTCCACCAAAATAATTTTTCTCTTCTTCGGTTCTGAGTCTTCATCACCTTCGCATGGATACAAGTGTCCGTCCATAGCAGCTCATTTCCAGTCTTGCTGGTTATCCGACACCACTCGTCGTGTGGTTCTTGCATTATAAAAACAAAATGGCAGCCATTCTTGCTGTCCTTCGAGTGCTCACTACCGTCGCAGCTCTCCTGGTTGGAATGTCTCCGTTTCCAGACTTCTATCGCATCCACAAGACCCACACAACCGGAGAAGTGTCGATCCTCCCCATCACTTTACTCTTCTGCAACAGCTTCATGTGGGCCATCTACGGCTACGCGACCAACAACATCTTTCCAGTCTTAGTGTGCAACCTGTACGGCATGACAACGTCCGTCGTCTTCAGCTCTATCTTCTACCGCTGGAGCACGGATCACGCCGCCATTCACAAGCTCTGGATCCGTGCGGCCTGTGTTCTAGCAGCTGGCACGTTCTACCTCGTTCTCGGGAGCTGTGGGGCGACCAACCAGACAATCGACCAAGTGGCTTCGACCTTCGGCTTCATCGCTGTGAGTATCAACATTGCACTGTACGCGTCGCCTCTGGCTGGGATGAAGAAGGTGATTGAGACCAAAGACGCGTCTTCATTGCCAATCACCATCAGCGCCGTCTTCCTCGGGAACGCAGCGCTGTGGGTGGTCTACGCCTTGACAGTCGGTGACCTGTTCGTGATGGTGCCTAACCTACTCGGAATGGTCCTCTGTGCAGCTCAAGTTGCGCTCTACATCAAGTATCGTCCTGGCAGAAGTGAGGTTGCGGATGAAGGGACCAGTTTCAGCAAGAACAAGCTGAACGAAGGGCCTCAACGTCTCAGAGACCACATCGCTCGCTGGTTTAAGAACCCACTGGGCTACGAACTACTCAGTGCTCCAGTCGCTCCCCTCCCAAGGTAGTTCTCGTAGACAAAGGTGATAAATGGTGGATACTAACGAAGACAAGGGAAAAAAAAATATTTTCTGCAACGTTTTCCTCAAAAGAAATTCAATCGGTCTTCTGATTGCGGAACTTGGGGGGCGTTATGCTGCTGCTTCAACCACGACGAACAAGGTCACTAGAGGATGAGTTTAGCCATGATAACGTATGGCGCTGGTTGCTGATGGTTAGTTTTCCCGCAGTAGAGAGATTAATGCGGCACCTTGCGTGGTTTTTGGTCTTCTATCGTGTGACTGGACTTGTGCCCAGCCACTGTCAGTTGTCCGTCGCGTTAATTTCCAGTCATCGTAGTTGCCAACTAAGTTGGTTCAGCCTTTCACAGCGCAAAAATCGGCACCGCCAACTCAGCATCTCTTCATCGGTCAGTCCAACTGCTTACCGGCGACAAAACTTACGTGTTTCCCGTCTCCTAATAGAGAACGCAAGTAGAATCCAGCGCGACCGAAGGACGACCAAAGGAATGGCGTGCAACCTGAAGCCTGCGAGACTCGCACAACTCAGTGCTTCGAAAGTTTTTGCTCCTCACTTAGCAATTTTCCAGCTCCAATGGCGACCTTCGAGCTGGTCCTCCACGTCCTCACTACCGCCACTGCCATACTGGTGAGCGTCGCCCCGCTTCCCGATTTCTGGCGTATCCACAAGAACCGTTCGACTGGCGAAGTCTCGATCCTTCCGGTTGTTTTGCTCTTCACCAACTGCTACATGTGGGTGCTGTACGCGTATCTGGTGGGCAACATCTTCCCCCTCTTCGCAGTGACTCTCTTTGGGATCGCCACGTCCATCGCCTTCGTCGGTATCTACTACCGCTGGACCAAGGATCGACTGTACGTAGTCAAGCTCTGCAGCATCGCGATACTTCTACTTGGCATCGGGACAATTTACTACTTCCTAGCGACGAACGGAGTTACCAATCAGTCGGACGCCGCCGTGGAGAAGGCGCTCGGCTTCATCGCGATCGCCTTCAACCTGGCGTTGTACGCGTCGCCTCTAGAGACGATGAAGAAGGTCGTGGGGTCCAAAAACGCGTCCTCCATGCCCATTTCCATTAGCTCCGTCTTCCTACTAAACGCTGTTCTGTGGGTTATCTTTGCTCTGGTGGTGGACGACATGTTCGTACTCGTACCGAACGCAGTTGGTACCGTCTTATGCATTATCCAAGTGGCGCTCTACATCGTCTACCGCCCAGGACGCACTGGGGCACCGCAGTTACCGACAAACGGGCGAGATGAAATGGTCATCCCTGTAGGAAAGAGCCTCGACTACGAAGCACTTCGCTCTCCGGTAGCTGTGGTTGTGCCCAAGTAGGTAGGGAAAATACAGATAATTACAGCGAAAACTCTCGTTTCACGTGGCATTTTGTACGTTCTGCATGGCAAATTGCTGTTGTCTTGCTCTGTTCGCGGACTTGAGCCAAACTTCAGTCGAAGTTGTGTTCGTGCCGATTTGTGTGGTACAGTTATCGCCTGGCGATGCACGATCGTAGTCGCATTTTGTTGAGTGGAGGCTGTTGGAAAACTGCAACCACGGCAGCAACTTCGCCAAGTTGCTTGCTCTGGTGTTGTCTCCAGCTAGAGACCTTCCAGCTAGATACCTTCCATCCGTTACCAAAGTGCCCCCTGTGAGAATTTATTTACCTGCCATCGGCCTGAAATGCAACTGGAAAAGCAACGGAGCGCTGGCCAACCTATATTTCCATCAACGGCTATCTTCATGCCGTTCAATAGACATGTGTTTGTAAGTAGAGCTACAAAGTACCCAATTAAATATTTTGTTTGTTTTTTATATGAAGGATCCGATTTTGGGTATCGATACAATCTCAATATTTTGAAGATAACTCTTAATTATTTCTTATGATAGACATGTGTAGATATTACCTGCCAATCCGCTGTCGTGACTTTTAGCTTATGACCTGGAGATGGAATAACAGTAGCTTGAGATGTTTTTTGCAGTCGCGTCGAACGGATAAGTGTTGTTGCAACAAACAGCAACAACGAGAACAACGAGTGTTGCACCGCCCGGCTCTGTTTAACGTCTCCGTTGCTGTCGGTTGTGCTCTTCCGGTCGATTTGCAGCCCTCACTTTCGATCTCTCCTCCGTCCGCCATGACCGTCCTCCTCGAGTCCTTGCGCGTTCTCACGACCTGCTCGTCCATTCTGCTCAATGTGTCGCCGTGGCCTGAATTCGCGCGAATCAACCGCCAACGCACGCCCGGGCCGCTCACGGTGCTGCCGGTCGTCATGCTCTTTTGCAACTCGTTCCTTTGGACCATGTACGGCTTTATGGTGGGGCAGCTCTTCCCGCTCTTCGTGACGTGTTCAATGGGCCAGTGCACGTGCGCAGGCTTCATCGCCATCTACTACCGCTGGAGTCCGGACCGGCCGGCCGTGCGGCGCCTCATCGCCAAAGCAGGCTCCGTTATGGCACTCTGCATGACATACGTGATTCTTGGTGCCCACGGGTTTACAAACCAGTCACGTGAGCAGGTTATCACCACGTTGGCGCTCATGTGCATCTCCGTCAATATCTGCCTGTACGCGTCGCCGCTGGACACTATGAAGCGCGTTGTAAGAACGAAATCAGCCGCGTCGTTGCCGATTTCCCTGTGCACGGTGAACCTGCTCAACGGACTGTTGTGGGTGGCCTTCGGTATCACTGAAGGTGACTACTACGTGCTCACGCCCAACGCTATCGGGTCAATTCTCAGTGCGGCGCAAGTGGCGCTGTATTTCACCTACTGCAGTACAGAGGAGTCGCGTCAGGAGGAGGTGGAGATTCAGGCCGCTGCAGACGCACTGGAGACTGCCAGTAAGGCCATGAAGCTTTCCGGTTCTTACGGAAGTCTGACGAAAGCTCCATCGGCTGCATCCTTCGTCCCCCATACCTACCACTCAGTTATTGATGTGCACATTGAACGCGAGAAGGAACCGTTGCTAGTGGTGGCCGCGGCAAATTAACTGTTGATAAATGGATGCATGTTGTTCGCTAGACTACGAATATTCAACTCTCGGATTCATAGATCTTACTTGTGCACACACAAGCTCGAGTTGGAGTCCCATTTGCACGACAGGAACATGGCATTGCAGAAGAACTTGCTGTCGAACTTGCTGCAGAACCCTGAACTGGTCGGAGCCGGCGTCGGTGCAGCTGTAGTGGGCGCAGACGTCGGCGCTTGTGTTGGCTCAACTGTTGTGGTAGACGTAGCTGGCGTAGATATTGGCCCTTCAGTCATATCCGGAAGAGAAGTCACTGGACAAGGGGTGGTGACTGCCGGGGTACTTGAAGGCACACTTGTACTGTCCGGAAGCGAGGTGACCGGGCACGGCGTGGTAGCCGCCGGAGTAGTCGCGGGAGCCGTCGTGTCAGGCAGAGACGTCACCGGACATGGCGTAGTAGCCGACGGGGTCGTGGTCGCCGGAGCATCGGTGTCCGGAAGCGAGGTGACCGGGCACGGCGTGGTAGCCGCCGGAGTAGTCGCGGGAGCCGTCGTGTCAGGCAGAGACGTCACCGGACATGGCGTAGTAGCCGACGGGGTCGTGGTCGCCGGAGCATCGGTGTCCGGAAGCGAGGTGACCGGGCACGGCGTGGTAGCCGCCGGAGTAGTCGCGGGAGCCGTCGTGTCAGGCAGAGACGTCACCGGACATGGCGTAGTAGCCGACGGGGTCGTGGTCGCCGGAGCATCGGTGTCCGGAAGCGAGGTGACCGGGCACGGCGTGGTAGCCGCCGGAGTAGTCGCGGGAGCCGTCGTGTCAGGCAGAGACGTCACCGGACATGGCGTAGTAGCCGACGGGGTCGTGGTCGCCGGAGCATCGGTGTCCGGAAGCGAGGTGACCGGGCACGGCGTGGTAGCCGCCGGAGTAGTCGCGGGAGCCGTCGTGTCAGGCAGAGACGTCACCGGACATGGCGTAGTAGCCGACGGGGTCGTGGTCGCCGGAGCATCGGTGTCCGGAAGCGAGGTGACCGGGCACGGCGTGGTAGCCGCCGGAGTAGTCGCGGGAGCCGTCGTGTCAGGCAGAGACGTCACCGGACATGGCGTAGTAGCCGACGGGGTCGTGGTCGCCGGAGCATCGGTGTCCGGAAGCGAGGTGACCGGGCACGGCGTGGTAGCCGCCGGAGTAGTCGCGGGAGCCGTCGTGTCAGGCAGAGACGTCACCGGACATGGCGTAGTAGCCGACGGGGTCGTGGTCGCCGGAGCATCGGTGTCCGGAAGCGAGGTGACCGGGCACGGCGTGGTAGCCGCCGGAGTAGTCGCGGGAGCCGTCGTGTCAGGCAGAGACGTCACCGGACATGGCGTAGTAGCCGACGGGGTCGTGGTCGCCGGAGCATCGGTGTCCGGAAGCGAGGTGACCGGGCACGGCGTGGTAGCCGCCGGAGTAGTCGCGGGAGCCGTCGTGTCAGGCAGAGACGTCACCGGACATGGCGTAGTAGCCGACGGGGTCGTGGTCGCCGGAGCATCGGTGTCCGGAAGCGAGGTGACCGGGCACGGCGTGGTAGCCGCCGGAGTAGTCGCGGGAGCCGTCGTGTCAGGCAGAGACGTCACCGGACATGGCGTAGTAGCCGACGGGGTCGTGGTCGCCGGAGCATCGGTGTCCGGAAGCGAGGTGACCGGGCACGGCGTGGTAGCCGCCGGAGTAGTCGCGGGAGCCGTCGTGTCAGGCAGAGACGTCACCGGACATGGCGTAGTAGCCGACGGGGTCGTGGTCGCCGGAGCATCGGTGTCCGGAAGCGAGGTGACCGGGCACGGCGTGGTAGCCGCCGGAGTAGTCGCGGGAGCCGTCGTGTCAGGCAGAGACGTCACCGGACATGGCGTAGTAGCCGACGGGGTCGTGGTCGCCGGAGCATCGGTGTCCGGAAGCGAGGTGACCGGGCACGGCGTGGTAGCCGCCGGAGTAGTCGCGGGAGCCGTCGTGTCAGGCAGAGACGTCACCGGACATGGCGTAGTAGCCGACGGGGTCGTGGTCGCCGGAGCATCGGTGTCCGGAAGCGAGGTGACCGGGCACGGCGTGGTAGCCGCCGGAGTAGTCGCGGGAGCCGTCGTGTCAGGCAGAGACGTCACCGGACATGGCGTAGTAGCCGACGGGGTCGTGGTCGCCGGAGCATCGGTGTCCGGAAGCGAGGTGACCGGGCACGGCGTGGTAGCCGCCGGAGTAGTCGCGGGAGCCGTCGTGTCAGGCAGAGACGTCACCGGACATGGCGTAGTAGCCGACGGGGTCGTGGTCGCCGGAGCATCGGTGTCCGGAAGCGAGGTGACCGGGCACGGCGTGGTAGCCGCCGGAGTAGTCGCGGGAGCCGTCGTGTCAGGCAGAGACGTCACCGGACATGGCGTAGTAGCCGACGGGGTCGTGGTCGCCGGAGCATCGGTGTCCGGAAGCGAGGTGACCGGGCACGGCGTGGTAGCCGCCGGAGTAGTCGCGGGAGCCGTCGTGTCAGGCAGAGACGTCACCGGACATGGCGTAGTAGCCGACGGGGTCGTGGTCGCCGGAGCATCGGTGTCCGGAAGCGAGGTGACCGGGCACGGCGTGGTAGCCGCCGGAGTAGTCGCGGGAGCCGTCGTGTCAGGCAGAGACGTCACCGGACATGGCGTAGTAGCCGACGGGGTCGTGGTCGCCGGAGCATCGGTGTCCGGAAGCGAGGTGACCGGGCACGGCGTGGTAGCCGCCGGAGTAGTCGCGGGAGCCGTCGTGTCAGGCAGAGACGTCACCGGACATGGCGTAGTAGCCGACGGGGTCGTGGTCGCCGGAGCATCGGTGTCCGGAAGCGAGGTGACCGGGCACGGCGTGGTAGCCGCCGGAGTAGTCGCGGGAGCCGTCGTGTCAGGCAGAGACGTCACCGGACATGGCGTAGTAGCCGACGGGGTCGTGGTCGCCGGAGCATCGGTGTCCGGAAGCGAGGTGACCGGGCACGGCGTGGTAGCCGCCGGAGTAGTCGCGGGAGCCGTCGTGTCAGGCAGAGACGTCACCGGACATGGCGTAGTAGCCGACGGGGTCGTGGTCGCCGGAGCATCGGTGTCCGGAAGCGAGGTGACCGGGCACGGCGTGGTAGCCGCCGGAGTAGTCGCGGGAGCCGTCGTGTCAGGCAGAGACGTCACCGGACATGGCGTAGTAGCCGACGGGGTCGTGGTCGCCGGAGCATCGGTGTCCGGAAGCGAGGTGACCGGGCACGGCGTGGTAGCCGCCGGAGTAGTCGCGGGAGCCGTCGTGTCAGGCAGAGACGTCACCGGACATGGCGTAGTAGCCGACGGGGTCGTGGTCGCCGGAGCATCGGTGTCCGGAAGCGAGGTGACCGGGCACGGCGTGGTAGCCGCCGGAGTAGTCGCGGGAGCCGTCGTGTCAGGCAGAGACGTCACCGGACATGGCGTAGTAGCCGACGGGGTCGTGGTCGCCGGAGCATCGGTGTCCGGAAGCGAGGTGACCGGGCACGGCGTGGTAGCCGCCGGAGTAGTCGCGGGAGCCGTCGTGTCAGGCAGAGACGTCACCGGACATGGCGTAGTAGCCGACGGGGTCGTGGTCGCCGGAGCATCGGTGTCCGGAAGCGAGGTGACCGGGCACGGCGTGGTAGCCGCCGGAGTAGTCGCGGGAGCCGTCGTGTCAGGCAGAGACGTCACCGGACATGGCGTAGTAGCCGACGGGGTCGTGGTCGCCGGAGCATCGGTGTCCGGAAGCGAGGTGACCGGGCACGGCGTGGTAGCCGCCGGAGTAGTCGCGGGAGCCGTCGTGTCAGGCAGAGACGTCACCGGACATGGCGTAGTAGCCGACGGGGTCGTGGTCGCCGGAGCATCGGTGTCCGGAAGCGAGGTGACCGGGCACGGCGTGGTAGCCGCCGGAGTAGTCGCGGGAGCCGTCGTGTCAGGCAGAGACGTCACCGGACATGGCGTAGTAGCCGACGGGGTCGTGGTCGCCGGAGCATCGGTGTCCGGAAGCGAGGTGACCGGGCACGGCGTGGTAGCCGCCGGAGTAGTCGCGGGAGCCGTCGTGTCAGGCAGAGACGTCACCGGACATGGCGTAGTAGCCGACGGGGTCGTGGTCGCCGGAGCATCGGTGTCCGGAAGCGAGGTGACCGGGCACGGCGTGGTAGCCGCCGGAGTAGTCGCGGGAGCCGTCGTGTCAGGCAGAGACGTCACCGGGCATGGCGTAGTAGCCGACGGGGTCGTGGTCGCCGGAGCATCGGTGTCCGGAAGCGAGGTGACCGGGCACGGCGTTGTTGTTGTTGAAGAACGTTCCTCGGTGTCTGGAAGCGAAGTCACCGGGCAAGGCGTGGTCGAATCTTCTGTTTCTGGTAGTGAAGTCACCGGGCAAGGCGTGGTCGAATCTGCTTCAGAGGCCACAGTATCCGGCAGGGACGTAACGGGACAGGGTGTCGTTGCTGCTGAATCACCTGTATCTGGCAGCGAAGTCACGGGGCAAGGCGTTGCCGTCTCCGTGTCTGGAAGGGAAGTTACTGGACAGGGCGTTGTCGTCTCCGTGTCCGGAAGGGAGGTCACTGGGCATGGTGTTGTGGTCTCTGTATCTGGCAGGGAAGTCACTGGGCACGGGGTAGTTGATTCATTCGTGTCCGGCAGACTAGTAACGGGACATGGTGTCGTCTCGTTCGCTGTGCTGCTGCCGGTGCAGCCTACCGACGGGAATACGCAGCCCCAAGTGTCTCCGTTCACGATCTTGCACTCGGCATTTTCCTGTGCTACACATTGGGATCCATCGTACGACGGCAAGTACGAATGGCAGTCAGCCGTAGCCACGTCGCCCTGAAGCGGACAAGCCGTGCCGGCTGGGGCGCTACCGCTTCCCGAGCAAATGGCGCCACGTGAGTCTGCGAGTGAGTAGGTTGCGTCTCTGCAAACGGAGACGTCTGTGTCGGCCGAGACAACCGCGGCAGCCACAGCCAGGGCCACGGCCAAGATCCTCGTGCTGACCTTCATCCTGTCAAGTTGGTCCACCTACGCCCTCAGTCTCTCAACGGAGGAAAATGGGAAGTGAACCCAGCAGTCTACAGTGTAGCTGGCATGGCCATCCTGACAGTATGCGCTGCATTGCAGTGCCCAGTGCTCCATGGCGGATACAAGCGGCACTGGGGATCCTTGCCTGCCCCGATGAAGCAGACCAGAAACCGGGCCTTGACAGCACCAGATGGTCTCGTACGTGTTTTCAGTAGGAAGGTATCCACGACCAGTCTCAGCGACCTGCTCTACACAAGCGACTGCCTTGAGGCTCGAACCAAAACGCGTTAGCAATTTCGAGCTTGAGAGACATGTATCCGCTCCTGCTCCAGCTTGGACCAGTGCAAATTGCAGTCTGCAGAATTGAAGTCTGCAATGCAATTGCAGCAATTGCAAATTGCTGGATCAAAACTAAACTCTACATGGATATACATTTGTGCTTGTGTACATGTATTACAGTAGGCACCCGATATCTCATGTTCTTGCTGGCCCAGCAATGCTGGAACTGTAAGCTTGGAATCGCTAAGATGCTTTTCTGCTGTTCATCATTTTCTCATTTTCAACACACAGAGCAACACAAAACTCCCGATTCAGAGCTCTTCGAACAGAAAGAAATGATGCGCTCCCTCTGTGACCGCGTAGTGAAGCCTGGCTTTTGATCATCGAGCGCTCACTGCCCACAGGCGCTGCAGAGTAGAGATTCCACTGGAATTTCCAGGACTAAGCTTAAGCGTGGTCTCAGCTAAAACGAGTATCTTTCCAACCAAAACTTCACGGATTCAATTCCCGGAGTTACTACATGAAAATCCACAACAACCTAAGGCAAACTGCGCTCCGGCTGAAGTGTTAACTAAAGATATGAACCATTTACGTTGACTGCTGCTGCTGTTCCTGATCGGGCAGCGACGTCACAGGACACGGCGTCGTAGCGGCCGGTGTAGCGGTAGGTGTGTCCGTGCTATCCGGCAGTGAAGTCACCGGGCACGGCGTCGTCGCGGTCGGAGTCGCGGTCGGCGCTTCTGTGTTGTCTGGTAGTGAAGTCACCGGGCATGGCGTCGTCGTTATCGGAGTCGTAGTAGGCGCCGTAGTCGTATCCGGCAGGGACGTCACAGGACACGGCGTCGTAGCGGCCGGTGTAGCGGCCGGTGTAGCGGC
Organism: Phytophthora citrophthora; assembly: GCA_031305395.1. Classification (NCBI taxonomy): domain Eukaryota; phylum Oomycota; class Peronosporomycetes; order Peronosporales; family Peronosporaceae; genus Phytophthora; species Phytophthora citrophthora. The sequence goes on from JASMQC010000028.1 coordinate 239,594, forward strand.
CGGTGTAGCGGCCGGTGTAGCGGCAGGTGTGTCCGTGCTATCCGGCAGTGAAGTCACCGGGCACGGCGTCGTCGCGGTCGGCGCTTCTGTGTTGTCTGGTAGTGAAGTCACAGGGCATGGCGTCGTCGTTATCGGTGTCGTAGTAGGCGCCGTAGTCGTATCCGGCAGGGACGTCACCGGGCAAGGCGTCGTAGCAGCGGGCGTGGTGGTAGGCGAGTCCGTGTTATCCGGCAGCGAAGTCACGGGACACGGTGTCGTTACACCCGGTGTCGTCGTGGGTGCAGCAGTAGTGTCAGGCAGCGACGTCACGGGGCACGGCGTGGTCGCAGTCGGAGCGGTGGTAGTCGTGTCCGGCAGTGAAGTTACCGGGCACGGCGTCGTCGTAGGCGCAGTGCTTGTATCCGGAAGGGATGTCACAGGGCACGGCGTCGTCCCTGTAGTAGGCGCAGTAGTCACGTCCGGCAGCGAAGTTACTGGGCACGGAGTGGTAGACGTGTCGGGGAGAGATATCACGGGACAAGGTGTCGTAGTTTCAGTGTCAGGCAGGCTCGTAACAGGGCACGGCGTTGTGGTCTCTGAATCCGGCAGGCTGGTGACAGGGCAAGGCGTCGTAGTTTCCGTATCCGGCAGACTCGTCACGGGGCACGGCGTCGTCGTCTCTGTGTCCGGCAAGCTCGTCACTGGGCATGGCGTGGTAGTCTCAGTATCGGGCAGGCTGGTCACTGGACAAGGTGTCGTGGTAGTCCCGTTGGTGTCTGGCAGACTGGTGACTGGACATGGGGTTGTCGTGTTCGTGTCCGGCAGGCTCGTTACGGGGCAGGGCGTCGTGGCGCCCGTGCAGCCCACAGAAGCGAACACGCAGCCCCACGTGTTGCCGTTCACGATGGTGCACTCAGCGTCCTCCTTCGCTGTGCACTGCGCGCCGTCGTACGAGGGCAAGTACGAGTGGCAGTCGGCCGTGGCCACGTCACCCTTGAGCGGGCAGGCCGTGCCGGCTGGGGCGTCGCCGGCGCCGGAGCAAATGGCGCCACGAGAGTCCGCGAGCGTATAGGTCGCGTCCCTGCACACGGAGACGTCCGTATCGGCCGAGACGGCGACGACGGCCAACGCGGCGGCCAGGAGCGTCCTGGAAATGGCAAGCTTCATGGTTCGGTACAGTGTACAGGCCTCTGTCTAGCGAGTTCCTGTGAGTGCAACGCCGGATAATTGGGAAGTGACCATAGCCTCTGCATGGAGTCCATAGAGGCAAAGCATCGGATTCACTCGAGCAGCTCGGCTATGATGCACAGTTGCAGTTGCACCGGTGTGAAAAGGGCCACACCGGAATCACCTTGGTCTCAGTATGCTGAACCGACTCCTTTGCACCAAGCAGATTCGTTTGTGACAAGGGATCCATGCGAGTCCAGCAGTTCTCTACGCATCAAGAAGACTTTAGCGCTGGCCTGATGGAGTTCTCCATGTGCGTCCTGCACCGCACACGAACGAAGTATACGGCATGCAGAGTGTGGAGTTCGTGCGATCGGTTGAGAGTGAAGTCTGCGCATGAGATCGATCTCTTGGGCTCCGATGAAGGTACATGCAGGAATCTACAGCATGTCGCTGACTGTGTCAGTCACCTATTTTTTATCCTACAGCAAGAGAACTAATTAGCCAATCACCGAAATCTTGAAACTCTCTAGATTTATTTTATTGGACAATAAAAGACCTTTAAATAATTATCTTAGCTAATCCTGATGATTCATTACGACTGCTGGCTCGAGGTGAATACTTTCGTATTGTTGAATCAACTTGATGGGGGTTGTCATTCCCCTGGAAACAACCGACCAGCTGCGGTTCACGGGAGCTGCCCACTTCGGATCACCCCCTCGCAGTCTACGCGTAGTCTTCGATACCGGATCCAGCGATACGTGGATCTCCAGCTCCTCCGCTTCCGCAGTAGACAAAGCGGAAGTTAGTCAAAGGACGCCTTTTGCGATCAGATACGGTGGTGGCGTCGTGTCTGGAACTGCAGCGGCTATAGATTTACGACTGGCAAACCAATTCCTGCTCTCTAATGTACACGTAGGAGTCGTAGACGACGCAACGTCAGTGCTCGCAGAACTTGATGCTCAGGGCGTCGTCGGCCTTGGACTGGAGGCGCTGGCACAGATCCACACCAACTCGAACGTCCTGAGGCTGCTTGCCAAACAGAAACATGAAATGGAACCTGTCGTCTTCTCAATTTATATCAGTAGCTGGTCTGGGGCGAAACCAGCGTCTTGGCTTATTATCGGAAGCCAAGATGAAGCTCTGACCAGCCCCAACGCAACATGGTTCAGCTTTCCAGTCGTACCTGACAGCGTCATTCGTACGTCGCCTTCAACACAGTCTGCCAAAAAGAGTTTTGGCTTTTGGGCACTGAGAGTGCAAAGTCTGGTGCTTGACGAGATAGTTCTGCCTCTCAGTAGACCAAACAGCAGGAACGGCATCGCTCTGCTCGACTCCGGGACGTCAATGTTGCTCCTACCTCCGAACATCTTCGACAGGTTCGTCCAGACGCTTAGCACCCGGTTCGGTGCACGATTTGACGCTCCATTAAGTGGAGGCCAGTCACTTCCAGTTTGCAGGCGATGCCACGTGCATGAGTTTCCGACGTTTGGCTTTGACTTCTCGAGGGAAAACAGTGAAGCTGCTGCCACCAGTCAGCGATTCGAGTTGCAGGGAAGTGACTACGTCCGATGCGACTGGCAGGACTGCACAGCAATGATCGACGTCATCCAGTCTACCGAAGTCAGCGACCGCATCGTACTCGTCCTTGGCTCAGTCTTCTTTCGAGCGTTTTACATGCGCTTCGACTACAGCAACAAGCAGGTAAGTCTCGCGTGCACTCTGGAAGATCAGGGTGTGTGTCGAGGAGGTCTCTATCCAGCTTTGGACTACCACGGACAGCCGTATGAACCACCTAGAGAGCAGACACACTGGATTTGGCGTGGCTGTCACGGCCCTTGCGCTTCTCGTTGGGTTCCGCCTTCTGCTGCAGCGCTGCGAAAGTCCTTTGCCGTCCTCTTCATCTCACTCTACCAAGTGATACTCGGCACTCCATCTCATCTGCGAATCATGGAAAATGACGATTACCTTTCCATTAGTAGGTTAATTTACGCCTGCAAGCCGAGCGGCGCAAAGCTCAACAGCAAACTGTAAGCCGAGTCAATAGCTAGGGCCGCCTCGCTTCGCTCAGCGGTAGATTTAGGACTTGGAAGGTTTGCTAACATACACGTAGTATCCTCTTTCAGTCTGGGTCGAGGTGACTAAGACCTCTCGACACGAGAAAACGGCTATTGCGTTAACGGGTTTGGCCTCGTAGAATTCATATGAGACACTAGACCTATCTATCGTGTTAAATCCAAAGAAAACTTGTAGTTTAAACTCAATATTTTGTTCTCTACTTAATTGCCTTCTAATAGACCGAAGTGCTCAGTCGTTGGCAAAAGGAGAAAGTGAGCTCCTTTCGCCGGTTTGACCATCATCGCACGAGTGAATTGTTGTTGTCGGCAGAAGTGCCGACAGCGTTGATTGGCAGTTACAGTCGCCGCCTTTCCACACTAGGACAGTGTTCACTTAACTTTAATATACTCTTTTGTATTCTACGCCACAAGCCTCTGCCTCCACTGGCTTGTGGCTCATTCTAACAATCGGGCTCAAGTATCGCGTGCTTGCTTATAGACGAAGATGGCAAATTGCTTCGGCCAGGACGAGTACCAACTCACCCTCTCACTCTAAGAATCTATTTCGACCTGCAATATCGTATACACACAGAATAAAGTGTACAGAAACGCAAAAAAAATACTATGTTGCTCTAGCACGATCCTATTGTGACGGGGGTCACACAGCACTTCACACAGAGGAAGGCTTGGAGTTTATAAACTCCTAGTGAACGGCAGTTCACTTCGTCCCCAAAGCTTTGGGGAGGCTAGCTAAAATTTAGGTAGACTGAATACAGACAACGACGGATATATTCGACAGACCATAATATCCGACAGGTGACAGTGGTACAAACTTCCCGCCATAGTAAAGATAGCACGAATTTTAGCGAATCATGAGGGCGAAACAAAATATTTTAACCAATAATACAGGACAGCAAAACGATTGGCTTTGAGCTAAAACTTCACTACCCTTTTGCTAATTCACTGCGAATTTTGCATGGGTCGTCGAAAGAAGCTTCACTATTAAGCAGAAGAGGGAAGCGCTAGTTTTGGCTGAGCGGGTAGGTGCTACGCTTGCCGGCAAACGACTTAACATTGCCCGGCCCACCATCTACGACTGGAGGAACCAAGCTGAGGACATTTGGTGCTTCAAAGGACACTCGACATCCAAGACGCTGAAAGGTCTGGGACGCAAGGAAATTTTTCCTGGTGTCTCTGACCTAGTTATCTACATGAAAGACGTGCTGCGAGAAGAAGCGGTAAAACAACACATATGTATTTCTCTTATCGATTTGTTAAAAATATTGATTTCGTAATTGTAGGCGTTATCTACTGCAGGAATGATCGAATTCATGTGGAAGATCCACCCGGAGTGGATGTCTTCTTATGTTTCAAGGTTATCCGAGGGAAGTGGTGCGTTGGAACGCATGGTGCAACGCATTGCCAATCGGTAACCATCTTTTACGAAATTTATATGTTGGTCGTTAATAAGTTAACTTTATTGTTTTTTATTGTGTACTTGGATATATACTAGCTACGGATTCGAAAACCCCAAGCTGCTAAACGTTCTACGGACGACCTGGAAGAAACTCGTGCTGCGTTTTCTAAAGAGTTTTGGGAGCATTATAGCTGCTACTAGGGAGGAGGCGTGTTAAATGTTGATGAAACCGCTATTTTATTTGATATGCCACCTCTGCGTTCATGGGCTGGAAAAGGGCGAAAGGATTCGGCTCGTATATTGGGTGCAGACAAGCATGCTGGCCGCATGACGGCTGTACTAACCGTACGCGACGATGGTAAGTAGCTTCTTTTTATTCTAATTTTGTTTTTCTTACAATTTTTACTTTTTATAGGAATGAAATTGCCCATTCTCTTCATCATCCGAGGCGTTCCCGGTGGTCGACTACAGGCTAACGAGATGGAGGAATATCCAGACGGGCATTTCTACGACTTTCAAGAGAATGCGTGGATGGATGCTGCTACATGGAAATTCCATGCTGAAAAACTGTTAAAATTTGAAATAGACAAACCTTCTGTCCTTCTTCTCGACAACTTTGAGTGTCACGTCTCAGAAGAAGGACAGCGGGTAGTTGTCGAAGAGGCAAATGCTACAGTGGTTCCATTACCCCCAAATAGCACTGCTATTTGCCAGCCGCTAGATGTGGGAGTAATGGGCCCACTAAAGGCTAAGATCAGGAGCAGTGGTAGGCGTTGTGCCGGCGCTTCCGCTAAGAAAAGACGTATCCGCGCAATTAACGCTACAATTGCTGCTTGGGATGCGCTTAAAACGGAGACTATAATTCGTAGCTTCCAGAAAGCTATTCCTAAGCATCCAGAAATATCAGTTTGAAAACACGTCTTTTTATGGTATATCCCGTGCTTTGATGTGCCATTTATGCGCAAAACAAAATACATTTGTCCAATCACAAGTTGTGTCGAATTTGCCTGTCGTCCTTATTAGACCTCCGAATTGTATAGCTGATGGTATTCAGTGACGTCCGATATATCCGACGTTGTCTGTATATTATAGATACTTGTTAGCTTGGCCTGCAATACAAACTAAAAGATATCTATAGTGAAACCTATAAAGAAGGTGATTGGTGGCTGCGGAGCCACCCACCACGTGTCACCATGATGTCTGACACACCAAATGTATTCACTTTGGAAGAGTGACTAAGGTCACTCTTCAATGTAACCCCGTTACAGATATTATACACAATTCGGATTTGTGGGCGTAGCACCATCATTTTTACGAGTGAAAAGGACACTTCGCAATTCGCGCCGTTTGGCACAAGTGGATCAAGGGACACCTCCAGCGCCTCTTCCGGAATAGGATCTTTCTTAAATCGGTGCGAAGTCCCCGAGTGGGTCCGATTATTAAAGAAGGGGTGTCCCAGTACGCCTAGTGCGGAAGCAGCGCCGCGCCTGTGCGATTACCACAAAGATGTAACAACTACGCTGCAGCACATGGGACCCGGTGATCCTCACGTGTATTCAAGACCAACACCAAGGTGTGGAGGGCCTGGCGATCCTCCACGATCAAAGATCTCGTTGCCAAGGCACAGAGGACCTGGTAATCCTCTTGTGTTCAAGTTATCCTACCAAGGCGTGAGGGGTCCTCACTGAGAACACTGTGCACCCTCACGTTCAGTTCTAGCTCCGTGGCGGTCTAAGAACTTCTATCCCTTCGCTCTGTCGCGGCGACCGCTGAGGCGGTGTCGTTCGGTGGCAGTGAACTAGGTGGAGATTGTGGATCTGCTGCGCTTGTCTCCGGCTTCTTTTTGTCCCAGCTTTGCTATTGGCTGGAATGGATCAGATCTGCGCTGCGACTTCTTCTCCAAGTTCGACAAGAGAGCCGAGTTTTGTCAGCTTTGGCAATCGGAAGGTGTCAGGACCCTTCAAGTCTCGTTCTAGACCGGGTAATACACGACTGGTAACCGGTGCCGGCCTCCGGGACCTCTGCCCCCTGTCCCCTCGTGGCATGAGTTAGCTGTTAAGCAGCAACCACCCTACCCGTTTTCAAGGTATATACGCTAACCCCGGACGCTCGTCCAGAAGATCCGCGTTCCCCCCCCCCTAGTTCCCCAGCTTCGGACGACTTCGTCAAGGCGAGTCGACTTCGACAGGAAGGGGGGAAGATGACTTCAAAGTTCATCAAGGAGCAAGCACTATGTTCAACATTGCGACCCAGGTCTGGTGAGCCTGGAAATGTCACGTTAGCACCAAACACAGAGGATTTGGCGGTCCTCATGTGTCAAGTTTCGCCATGTTCAGCTTCTGGGCTCCGTAGCCCTCGCATCGTCGGATCAACCGACCACTGAGTATTTTCTGGGCTTCAAGCCCCCAGCGAATTCAGGAGTGTATAGTTAGGAATTCTAACACAAATACGTGACCTCCTTCACATCAAACGAGTGAAAAGGACAAATGCTGTATCAATAGAAAGCTTAGCACGCGCTGCAGTAAACGATAAAGTCACCAAACAAAAGAGGTCCCACTTTGCAATTCGCCTCGGAGAGGGGAGGGGGGTTTGCTTTTCCAACGGAAACTGGCTCACGGTCAAGAACCAGCCTAACCTAAAACGAGTGGTGAGGAAACCCCTCCCAAGGCGGCTCACCCCCCACGTCCCCCGGGCCTCCCTGATGGATTACGGGACACGTGGGTACAAGATTGTGGGTACAAGATGGCAACGACGTGGCGCTCTCCGATTGGCTGAAGCAACTCAGTATCCAGTAAAGAATCCAGTAGGCTTAGAGGTAGCAAGGAGTTTTGCGAACTAAGGACCTAAATCAATCACTTTGCATTTCGACATCTAGTGCTCAAACGACCTTGACTTTTGGTTATGAGCCCAAGCCCCGTATTCCCTGCTGAAGACTCCGACTACGCCTTCGCCATGGACACCACCTCGACTACGACCTCCCGTATCAACAAGTTCGACGGAACCAACTTCCACACGTGGAAGTTCAAGATGCGCATGGTGCTCGAGGAGCGCGACCTGTGGGAAGTGACGTGCGGAGAGATCAAGCTGGAGCACTGCGCTACAACGCTGGACCAGACGACGTTCAAAAGGAAGTCTCGCAAGGCGCTGGCGATCATCTGTCTCGCGATGGAGGATTCGCAGTTGCCGTTGGTTCGCTCGGCGAAGGATGCGTTCGATGCATGGTCAAGACTGGAAGGACACTTCGAGAAGAAGAGTTTGGCCAACAAGCTCTTCCTTCGTCGACGTTTCTTCACGACGATGATGGCGGAAGGTGATGATGTGTTGGAACACATCAACAAGATCAAGACGCTGGCGGAACAGCTCGATGCAGTGGGCGCTCCGGTCAGCGAAGATGACTTGGTGATCACGCTTCTGGCAAGTTTGAACGAGTCGTACCAGTTCCTGATAACGGCGTTGGAGTCGAGAGCTGACTCGCTGACGTGGGAACTCGTGACGGCTCGGCTGCTGCATGAGGACTTGAAGCGCAAGGAACAAAGTGGCGGTGCTGAAGGAACCGCGCACGGTCAAGCGTTCATGACAAGCGGCAATGGGAAGAGCAAGGGACGACAAGCGCAGAAGGCCAGTGCCTGTCACTACTGTGGTGAACAAGGTCATTGGATCGCCAAGTGTCCCGTGAGGATTCGCGAGAACGCGGAACGACAGAAGCCACAGCGAGCGAATGTGGCGAATGAAAATGAAGAGGAGTTCGACGGCGACTACCTGTTTTCGGTTGGTGGTGGAGCCACCAAGTCGAGTGAAGTTTGGCTGGTCGACTCGGGTGCGACGCAGCACATGACGTACTCGAAAGAGTACATGAAGAACTACAAGAAGATGACTCCGGTGGACGTACATCTCGCGGACGACGGAGTGGTTCAAGCGGTCGGCAGTGGCGACATTGTCATGTCGATGAAGACTCCACGCGGGATCAAGAAGGGTGTGCTCACCGGTGTGTGGCACATTCCCAAGTTGTCGCGCAACCTGTTTTCGGTCGGACGGTTCACCAAGGATGTTGGGCCCGTGACGTTCAAGCGCGACGGGTGCTTCGCCGAGACGAAGAACGTCAAATGGAAGCTCGGAGCAAGTGAAGGCAAGGGACTGTTCAAGTTGTGTATGACGCCTATCATGCCTGACGAGGCGAATGTGTCCAGTTCGAAGGAACGCAAAGGGGACACCACGTCGTACCTCTGGCACCTTCGACTTGGTCACATTGGCCATGGCGGTCTAGACGCCATCGTCAAGAAGGGTTATGGCGTTGGGATGAACATGACGTCGGTGAAGCAGTGGGAGCTGTGTGATGGATGTGCACTCGGCAAGCAAACGCGAGTGAGTTATATGCCCAAGTCACCGAACCGCGCCAAGAAGCTGTTGGAAGTCATCCACAGTGATGTCTGCGGTCCCATGCAGACACCCACGTTCAGCGGCAAGCGGTACTTCGTCACGTTCATCGACGAGTACTCGCACTTTTGTGTGGTATACTTGCTGCGGAACAAGTCGGAAGTGACTGCCAAGTTCGCGGAGTTTGTAGCGTTTGCTGAAACTCAGACCGGCAAGCGCGTGAAGACACTCCGGAGCGACAACGGTGGCGAGTACACTTCCGGTGCGATGGCCAAGTTCTGCAGCGACCGCGGGATCGTTCAGAAGTTCACTCCGCCGTACACGCCTCAACTGAACGGAGTGGCCGAGCGCATGAACCGGACGTTAGTGGAGTGTGCGCGCTGCATGTTGGAACATGCCGGACTGTCGAAGTCATATTGGGGTGAAGCGGTGGTGACAGCGACGTTCCTTCGCAACCGGTGTCCGACACGCTCCACCACCCACGACAAGTCGCCACACCAAGTCTGGACCGGGAAGAAGCCGCTGCTGGCGAACCTGAAAGTGTTCGGTTGCCATGCGTATGTGACGGTCCCGAAGGAGAAACGTACCAAGTTTGACGCTCGGTCAGTGCGTTGTCGGTTTCTCGGATACTCGGAGCATGAGAAAGCATATCGGTTTGAAGAGATGAAGAGCGGTCGCGTGTTGGTGAGCCGCGACGCACAGTTCATGGAAGACGTCTTCGACGGTGGGAGACGCAAGTTGGATCAAGAAGAAGCGATCGTGGAACTTCGAGATGAAGTTGCCACGGATCAAGAAGCATCGTCCGGACCGGAAGAGGATGGTGAAGATGAAGCTGCGCGAGACGAAGACTTCGAACCCGGCAGCAAACGACACCAGCGGACGCGGTCGTTGGAAGAAGCGGTGGAGATCCCAAGGTCCAAGCGGCACAGTCGACAACAAACGCTAGACGAGATGTCAGCCATCGCTAGAGAAGAAGGCTTCGACGCGGCCTTCGTTGTGGATTCAGTGGGAGAAATGCCGACTACGTTCGTATCGGCGATGGAATCCAGCAACTCGGTCAAGTGGAAGGAAGCGTGCGACTCGGAGATCAACTCTCTTCGCAAGAACGAGACGTGGGTGTTAGTGCCATTGCCGAAGGGACGCAAGGCGATCGGCTGCAAATGGGTGTTTCGGATCAAGGAGAACCAGGCTGGAGACATCGAGCGGTTCAAGGCGCGTCTAGTGGCGAAGGGATTTTTGCAGAAGTTCGGCATCGACTACGAAGAGACGTTCGCGCCGGTGGCCAAGTTCACGTCGATCAGGATCTTGCTCAGTCTGGCGGCCAAGTACAACCTCACGGTGCACCAGATGGATGTGAAGACGGCGTTCCTCGACTTGATCATGGCAAGCAACAATGACGAGCTGCTCAAGTCGACCAAGGAGGCGCTCAGCGTGCGGTTTGAGATGACGGACATGGGTCAGCTCAAGTACTTCCTCGGCATGGAAATCGACCAAGATCCCAAGACCGGAAATGTGTCGGTGCGGCAGACCAAGTTTGCGAAGGACATCCTGGAGAAGTTCAGCATGGAGAAGAGCAACCCTGTCAAGACACCACAAGACCCGGGACTCAAGTTGACCAAGGCCATGTGTGAAGGAGGATGCAAGCACGAAGAGACCATGGCGAAGGTGCCGTACAGGAATGCCGTCGGGTGTTTGATGTACCTGATGGTGGGAACCCGACCGGACCTCGCAGCGGCAGTGGGAGTTCTCAGCCAGTTCGCCGCGGATCCGTGTCCGACACACTGGCAAGCGCTCAAGAGGGTGTTCCGCTACATTCAAGGCACGAAGACACATGGCATCGAGTTTCAAGCTGGCAGCGAGGACGGACTTCAAGGCTATTCGGATGCGGACTGGGCCGGCGACATCGAGTCAAGACGGAGTACAAGCGGCTACGCGTTCATGATGAACGGCGGATGCATCAGCTGGAGAAGCAAGAAACAGCGGACGGTGGCGCTATCATCGACGGAGGCCGAGTACATGGCGTTGACGGAGGCTACGCAAGAGGCTATTTGGCTCAAGGCCTTTCTGTGCGAGCTCGGCGAGATGGCAAGCGATGAAGCGATCAAGATCTACGAGGACAACCAAGGCTCCATCGCGTTGGCCAAGAACCCGGAGTTCCACAAGCGCACCAAGCACATCGACATTCGCTACCACTTCGTGCGTGAGAAGGTAGAAGACGGCCAAGTGGTGTTGGAGTACTGTTCGACCAAGAACATGCTGGCGGACTTGATGACGAAGGCGATCACCGCGGTGCAGTTCGACTTCCTACGGAGCAAGCTCGGAGTTCAAGGCGCAACTACGGCCGAGTCGAGTGGGAGTGTTGTCAAGAAGGCCTCGACCAGCTGCGGCATACCGGTAGGATACCGGTATGACCTTCACTCAGTGGGACCGCAAGCATTCCTGTGTTTACGGGACACTGATGATGGGACGCTGATGATGGGACGCTGTTTACGCTACGGGGACTACGGGACACGTGGGTACAAGATTGTGGGTACAAGATGGGCATCGATGTGGCACTCTCCGATTGGCTGAAGCAACTCAGTATCCAGTACAGAATCCAGTAGAGTGTATCCAGTAGAGAATCCAGTAGGCTTAGAGGTAGCAAGGAGTTTTGCGAACTAAGGACCTAAATCAATCACTTTGCATTTCGACATCTAGTGCTCAAACGACCTTGACTTTTCGCGCGGCCGTGGTTCACTGGATTCTTCGTCATCTTGATGCACGACTGGTTGTCTTCGCGGATCATGAGCTCAGGTCCCGTCTCGTTGGTAGCCGCCAGAATCTCGCACAGCAGGCGGTGGATCCACTTGCCCTCTTGGATAGCCAGACTGAGTGCGATGTACTCCGCTTCGCTCGTAGACAGCGACACACTTGACTGCTTCTTGCTTCCCCAGCTCACAGGCGCACTCATCAGCATGAACGTGTAGCCGGAAGTCGACTTGCGGTCCGCGAGGTCACCGGCCCAGTCCGCGTCCGAGTATCCACGAAAGTCGATATTGTCACCCGGCTTGTAGCAGATCCCATGCGTCTTGGTGCCTTGCAGGTAGCGAAAGATACGCTTGACCGCAACCCAGTGTTCCTCTTGGGGATTCTCCATGAAGCGCGACACATAGCCCACAGCGTACGCGATGTCCGGGCGCGTGGCAGTCATCAGATGCATTAAGGCACCCACAGCTTCGCGAAATGGAGCGTTCACTTTTGTCGAAAAGTCAAGGTCGTTTGAGCACTAGATGTCGAAATGCAAAGTGATTGATTTAGGTCCTTAGTTCGCAAAACTCCTTGCTACCTCTAAGCCTACTGGATTCTCTACTGGATACACTCTACTGGATTCTGTACTGGATACTGAGTTGCTTCAGCCAATCGGAGAGTGCCACATCGATGCCCATCTTGTACCCACAATCTTGTACCCACGTGTCCCGTAGTCCCCGTAGCGTAAACAGCGTCCCATCATCAGCGTCCCATCATCAGTGTCCCGTAAACACAGGAATGCTTGCGGTCCCACTGAGTGAAGGTCATACCGGTATCCTACCGGTATACCGCAGCTGGTCGAGGCGCCTTCTTGACAACACTCCCACTCGACTCGGCCGTAGTTGCGCCTTGAACTCCGAGCTTGCTCCGTAGGAAGTCGAACTGCACCGCGGTGATCGCCTTCGTCATCAAGTCCGCCAGCATGTTCTTGGTCGAACAGTACTCCAACACCACTTGGCCGTCTTCTACCTTCTCACGCACGAAGTGGTAACGAATGTCGATGTGCTTGGTGCGCTTGTGGAACTCCGGGTTCTTGGCCAACGCGATGGAGCCTTGGTTGTCCTCGTAGATCTTGATCGCTTCATCGCTTGCCATCTCGTCGAGCTCGCACAGAAAGGCCTTGAGCCAAATAGCCTCTTGCGTAGCCTCCGTCAATGCCATGTACTCAGCCTCCGTCGATGATAGTGCCACCGTCCGCTGTTTCTTGCTTCTCCAGCTGATGCATCCGCCGTTCATCATGAACGCGTAGCCGCTTGTACTCCGTCTTGACTCGATGTCGCCGGCCCAGTCCGCATCCGAATAGCCTTGGAGTCCGTCCTCGCTGCCAGCTTGAAACTCGATGCCATGTGTCTTCGTGCCTTGAATGTAGCGGAACACCCTCTTGAGCGCTTGCCAGTGTGTCGGACACGGATCCGCGGCGAACTGGCTGAGAACTCCCACCGCCGCTGCGAGGTCCGGTCGGGTTCCCACCATCAGGTACATCAAACACCCGACGGCATTCCTGTACGGCACCTTCGCCATGGTCTCTTCGTGCTTGCATCCTCCTTCACACATGGCCTTGGTCAACTTGAGTCCCGGGTCTTGTGGTGTCTTGACAGGGTTGCTCTTCTCCATGCTGAACTTCTCCAGGATGTCCTTCGCAAACTTGGTCTGCCGCACCGACACATTTCCGGTCTTGGGATCTTGGTCGATTTCCATGCCGAGGAAGTACTTGAGCTGACCCATGTCCGTCATCTCAAACCGCACGCTGAGCGCCTCCTTGGTCGACTTGAGCAGCTCGTCATTGTTGCTTGCCATGATCAAGTCGTCCACGTACAGCGCCACGAAGATCATGTCTTGGTCATTGCGCTTGACGTAGATGCAGTGATCCGCCTCACACTTCTTGAACCCCAGCTCCAGCATGAACTTGTCGATGGTCTGGTTCCACATCCGCGGCGACTGCTTGAGACCGTAAAGTGAACGCTTGAGCTTGCACACGAAGTCCGGGTGCGCCTCGTCAACGTAGCCGTCCGGCTGCACCATGTAGATGTCTTCGTCCAGCCAGCCGTTCAAGAACGCCGTCTTCACATCCATCTGGTGCACCGTGAGGTTGTACTTGGCCGCCAGACTGAGCAAGATCCTGATCGACGTGAACTTGGCCACCGGCGCGAACGTCTCTTCGTAGTCGATGCCGAACTTCTGCAAAAATCCCTTCGCCACTAGACGCGCCTTGAACCGCTCGATGTCTCCAGCCTGGTTCTCCTTGATCCGAAACACCCATTTGCAGCCGATCGCCTTGGGTCCCTTCGGCAATGGCACTAACACCCACGTCTCGTTCTTGCGAAGAGAGTTGATCTCCGAGTCGCACGCTTCCTTCCACTTGACCGAGTTGCTGGATTCCATCGCCGATACGAATGTAGTCGGCATTTCTCCCACTGAATCCACAACGAAGGCCGCGTCGAAGCCTTCTTCACTAGCGATGGCTGACATCTCGTCTAGCGTTTGTTGTCGACTGTGCCGATTGGACCTTGGGATCTCCACCGCTTCTTCCAACGACCGCGTCCGCTGGTGTCGTTTGCTACCGGGTTCGAAGTCTTCGTCTCGCGCAGCTTCATCTTCACCATCCTCTTCCGGTCCGGACGATGCTTCTTGATCCGTGGCAACTTCATCTCGAAGTTCCACGATCGCTTCTTCTTGATCCAACTTGCGTCTCCCACCGTCGAAGACGTCTTCCAAAAACTGTGCGTCGCGGCTCACCAACACGCGACCGCTTTTCATCTCTTCAAACCGATATGCTTTCTCATGCTCCGAGTATCCGAGAAACCGACAACGCACTGACCGAGCGTCAAACTTGGTACGTTTCTCCTTCGGGACCGTCACATACGCATGGCAACCGAACACTTTCAGGTTCGCCAGCAGCGGCTTCTTCCCGGTCCAGACTTGGTGTGGCGACTTGTCGTGGGTGGTGGAGCGTGTCGGACACCGGTTGCGAAGGAACGTCGCTGTCACCACCGCTTCACCCCAATATGACTTCGACAATCCGGCATGTTCCAACATGCAGCGCGCACACTCCACTAACGTCCGGTTCATGCGCTCGGCCACTCCGTTCAGTTGAGGCGTGTACGGCGGAGTGAACTTCTGAACGATCCCGCGGTCGCTGCAGAACTTGGCCATCGCACCGGAAGTGTACTCGCCACCGTTGTCGCTCCGGAGTGTCTTCACGCGCTTGCCGGTCTGAGTTTCAGCAAACGCTACAAACTCCGCGAACTTGGCAGCCACTTCCGACTTGTTCCGCAGCAAGTATACCACACAAAAGTGCGAGTACTCGTCGATGAACGTGACGAAGTACCGCTTGCCGCTGAACGTGGGTGTCTGCATGGGACCGCAGACATCACTGTGGATGACTTCCAACAGCTTCTTGGCGCGGTTCGGTGACTTGGGCATATAACTCACTCGCGTTTGCTTGCCGAGTGCACATCCATCACACAGCTCCCACTGCTTCACCGACGTCACGTTCATCCCAACGCCATAACCCTTCTTGACGATGGCGTCTAGGCCGCCATGGCCAATGTGACCAAGTCGAAGGTGCCAGAGGTACGACGTGGTGTCCCCTTTGCGTTCCTTCGAACTTGACACATTCGCCTCGTCAGGCATGATAGGCGTCATACACAACTTGAACAGTCCCTTGCCTTCACTTGCTCCGAGCTTCCATTTGACGTTCTTCGTCTCGGCGAAGCACCCGTCGCGCTTGAACGTCACGGGCCCAACATCCTTGGTGAACCGTCCGACCGAAAACAGGTTGCGCGACAACTTGGGAATGTGCCACACACCGGTGAGCACACCCTTCTTGATCCCGCGTGGAGTCTTCATCGACATGACAATGTCGCCACTGCCGACCGCTTGAACCACTCCGTCGTCCGCGAGATGTACGTCCACCGGAGTCATCTTCTTGTAGTTCTTCATGTACTCTTTCGAGTACGTCATGTGCTGCGTCGCACCCGAGTCGACCAGCCAAACTTCACTCGACTTGGTGGCTTTACCACCAACCGAAAACAGGTAGTCGCCGTCGAACTCCTCTTCATTTTCATTCGCCACATTCGCTCGCTGTGGCTTCTGTCGTTCCGCGTTCTCGCGAATCCTCACGGGACACTTGGCGATCCAATGACCTTGTTCACCACAGTAGTGACAGGCACTGGCCTTCTGCGCTTGTCGTCCCCTTGCTCTTCCCATTTATTGAGGGTTGCTGGTCTTGGGTACTGTGTACCAGCTGTACCCATTAACCGGTCAACCCGAACCGGTCCAATACGATCCTGCGATGATTACGGTACGTTGTTTACGCCACCGATGATTAGACGAGTAGGATGATTGGACGAGTACAGAGTGTTGGTGATTAGACGCACCAAATGATTGGATGCAGACTAGGTAGTGAAGACAGTGTAAGCTCCGATCAATCAATCACTTTCGAATCTTCCTTCTTCAGCTCAACTGGTCTTCACTCCGGTCTTCCCCCAGAGTGCTGTCCTCCCTCCGCTTCGTTCAAGCTACGTGTCCAAGATCCATACCATCCATCAGGTTATGAGCCCAAGTACCATGTCATCTGTCCAAGATACCAAGATCTCCATTGACAAGTTCAACGGCGACAACTACGCGACATGGAACCGCTACATGCGTGGCGTGTTCCTGACCAAGTCGGTGTGGCATGTAGTGAACCGAGAGACGACTCCGACCTTTGCGGACACTCGGGCCAAGGATGACTACGTCAAGTCGAGCAACATCGCGTTCGGACTGATGCTGCTCCACATGGATGCAGACTACCACCATGTGGTTGACGACTGCGAGGAAGCCTGGGTTGCGTGGACGCGCTTGAAGAC
This sequence comes from Phytophthora citrophthora, assembly GCA_031305395.1. Lineage (NCBI taxonomy): Eukaryota > Oomycota > Peronosporomycetes > Peronosporales > Peronosporaceae > Phytophthora > Phytophthora citrophthora. Next base: position 256,225 of record JASMQC010000028.1, read on the forward strand.
GCTATACGGTGGATCGCAGAAGGCTGGACGCATCTACCTGAAGCGTCAGCTCTTCAGCATGGAGATGTCGGAAGGCGGCAATGTGTTGCATCATTGCAACGAAGTCCTCAACATCAGCGCCAAGCTTAGCAGCATCGGCGCCAAGATGGAGGACGAGGACGTGGCGATCTGCCTGTTGCGCAGTCTCCCCAAGAGCTACGAGAACGTCGTGCTGAACTTGGAGATGAGCAGCGCTGAACTGCGGTCGCAAGACGTCGTGAAGGTGCTCACGAACGAGCATATCAAGCGGCAAGGCGAGAAGACGGCGACGGTGAAGACGGAGAACGCGGCCAAGGCGTTCAACACCGACCGAGAGTCTCGCCAATGCACATACTGCGGAAAATTGGGGCACATCATTGACAAGTGCTGGACCAAGCAGAAGGACGAGAATCGGGGCCCAAGACGCGGCGGCAATGGCAATGGCAATGGCAATGGCAACGGCCGTGGACGCGGGGCCAACAACATCCAGTGGAGAAACGACAGCGACGACTACGACTACGACTACGGCTACGATCGAGTGGCGTTCGCGGTTTCCCTGGAATGTGGCATTTCGACGGGCAAGAATGTGTCCGGGATGTGGGCGGTCGACAGCGGTGCAACGCACCACATCTGTAACGATAAGGCCAAGTTCGCCAATTTGATCGAGCGGAACGAAGGCGAACTTTCGGTGGCCGACGGCAACAAGGCGGCCATCAAGGGTGTGGGGACCATCGTGGAACGAGTGGTTCTGCCCAACGGCGACGAGCGCGAGATCGAGATCAAGAGCGCGCTGTACGTGCCGAGCATGAGCAAGAACCTGCTCTCGGTGCCGCAGATCAACAAGAGTGGCAAGTTCCAAGTGGTGTTCGACGGCACCGAAATGCACGTTTCGCGCAAGGACTCGAAGCTAGTGGTGGCAACGGCGGATCTCGTGGATGGCCTCTACTGGCTTCGCATGCCTCAGCGATCGGCGAATGTGGCAACGAGTGGCAGGACTGTCGACCTGCACGCGCGCATGGGTCACACTCCAGTCGAGGTGCTTCGCAAGATGGTCGACACCAAGATGATCAGGGACGCGAAGGCACCTTCCAAGTCGAATGGACCAAGTCTGTGTCGCGGATGTCAGCAAGGGAAGATGGTCCAAAAGCCATTCCCGAGCAACCGTGACAAGCGTCACTATGACACCTTCGAGTTGCTCCACTTCGACATCTGCGGACCCATGGAGGAAAACTCGCTTGGTGGCAGCAAGTATCTGCTGTTGATAGTGGACGAAGCCAGCGGATGCATGAAGAGTTTCTGTCTGCGTGCCAAGTCGGAGAGCGAAGACTACATCAAGACGTACGTCATGAAGGTGCAGAAGCAGTTCGGCAAGAAGGTCAAGTTTGTGCGGCATGACGGAGCTCGTGAGTTTGCGACCAACTCGCTCAAGGCCTTCTACGAAGACGAAGGCAAAAGTCAAGGTCGTTTGAGCACTAGATGTCGAAATGCAAAGTGATTGATTTAGGTCCTTAGTTCGCAAAACTCCTTGCTACCTCTAAGCCTACTGGATTCTCTACTGGATACACTCTACTGGATTCTGTACTGGATACTGAGTTGCTTCAGCCAATCAGAGAGTGCCACGTCGTTGCCCATCTTGTACCCATAATCTTGTACCCACGTGTCCCGTAGTCCTCGTAGCGTAAACAGCGTCCCATCATCAGCGTCCCATCATCAGTGTCCCGTAAACACAGGAATGATTGCGGTCCCACTGAGTGAAGGTCATACCGGTATCCTACCGGTATACCGCAGCTGGTCGAGGCGCCTTCTTGACAACACTCCCACTCGACTCGGCCGTAGTTGCGCCTTGAACTCCGAGCTTGCTCCGTAGGAAGTCGAACTGCACCGCGGTGATCGCCTTCGTCATCAAGTCCGCCAGCATGTTCTTGGTCGAACAGTACTCCAACACCACTTGGCCGTCTTCTACCTTCTCACGCACGAAGTGGTAGCGAATGTCGATGTGCTTGGTGCGCTTGTGGAACTCCGGGTTCTTGGCCAACGCGATGGAGCCTTGGTTGTCCTCGTAGATCTTGATCGCTTCATCGCTTGCCATCTCGTCGAGCTCGCACAGAAAGGCCTTGAGCCAAATAGCCTCTTGCGTAGCCTCCGTCAATGCCATGTACTCAGCCTCCGTCGATGATAGTGCCACCGTCCGCTGTTTCTTGCTTCTCCAGCTGATGCATCCGCCGTTCATCATGAACGCGTAGCCGCTTGTACTCCGTCTTGACTCGATGTCGCCGGCCCAGTCCGCATCCGAATAGCCTTGAAGTCCGTCCTCGCTGCCAGCTTGAAACTCGATGCCATGTGTCTTCGTGCCTTGAATGTAGCGGAACACCCTCTTGAGCGCTTGCCAGTGTGTCGGACACGGATCCGCGGCGAACTGGCTGAGAACTCCCACTGCCGCTGCGAGGTCCGGTCGGGTTCCCACCATCAGGTACATCAAACACCCGACGGCATTCCTGTACGGCACCTTCGCCATGGTCTCTTCGTGCTTGCATCCTCCTTCACACATGGTCTTGGTCAACTTGAGTCCCGGATCTTGTGGTGTCTTGACAGGGTTGCTCTTCTCCATGCTGAACTTCTCCAGGATGTCCTTCGCAAACTTGGTCTGCCGCACCGACACATTTCCGGTCTTGGGATCTTGGTCGATTTCCATGCCGAGGAAGTACTTGAGCTGACCCATGTCCGTCATCTCAAACCGCACGCTGAGCGCCTCCTTGGTCGACTTGAGCAGCTCGTCATTGTTGCTTGCCATGATCAAGTCGTCCACGTACAGCGCCACGAAGATCATGTCTTGGTCATTGCGCTTGACGTAGATGCAGTGATCCGCCTCACACTTCTTGAACCCCAGCTCCAGCATGAACTTGTCGATGGTCTGGTTCCACATCCGCGGCGACTGCTTGAGACCGTAAAGTGAACGCTTGAGCTTGCACACGAAGTCCGGGTGCGCCTCGTCAACGTAGCCGTCCGGCTGCACCATGTAGATGTCTTCGTCCAGCCAGCCGTTCAAGAACGCCGTCTTCACATCCATCTGGTGCACCGTGAGGTTGTACTTGGCCGCCAGACTGAGCAAGATCCTGATCGACGTGAACTTGGCCACCGGCGCGAACGTCTCTTCGTAGTCGATGCCGAACTTCTGCAAAAATCCCTTCGCCACTAGACGCGCCTTGAACCGCTCGATGTCTCCAGCCTGGTTCTCCTTGATCCGAAACACCCATTTGCAGCCGATCGCCTTGGGTCCCTTCGGCAATGGCACTAACACCCACGTCTCGTTCTTGCGAAGAGAGTTGATCTCCGAGTCGCACGCTTCCTTCCACTTGACCGCGTTGCTGGATTCCATCGCCGATACGAATGTAGTCGGCATTTCTCCCACTGAATCCACAACGAAGGCCGCGTCGAAGCCTTCTTCACTAGCGATGGCTGACATCTCGTCTAGCGTTTGTTGTCGACTGTGCCGATTGGACCTTGGGATCTCCACCGCTTCTTCCAACGACCGCGTCCGCTGGTGTCGTTTGCTGCCGGGTTCGAAGCCTTCGTCTCGCGCAGCTTCATCTTCACCATCCTCTTCCGGTCCGGACGATGCTTCTTGATCCGTGGCAACTTCATCTCGAAGTTCCACGATCGCTTCTTCTTGATCCAACTTGCGTCTCCCACCGTCGAAGACGTCTTCCAAAAACTGTGCGTCGCGGCTCACCAACACGCGACCGCTTTTCATCTCTTCAAACCGATATGCTTTCTCATGCTCCGAGTATCCGAGAAACCGACAACGCACTGACCGAGCGTCAAACTTGGTACGTTTCTCCTTCGGGACCGTCACATACGCATGGCAACCGAACACTTTCAGGTTCGCCAGCAGCGGCTTCTTCCCGGTCCAGACTTGGTGTGGCGACTTGTCGTGGGTGGTGGAGCGTGTCGGACACCGGTTGCGAAGGAACGTCGCTGTCACCACCGCTTCACCCCAATATGACTTCGACAATCCGGCATGTTCCAACATGCAGCGCGCACACTCCACTAACGTCCGGTTCATGCGCTCGGCCACTCCGTTCAGTTGAGGCGTGTACGGCGGAGTGAACTTCTGAACGATCCCGCGGTCGCTGCAGAACTTGGCCATCGCACCGGAAGTGTACTCGCCACCGTTGTCGCTCCGGAGTGTCTTCACGCGCTTGCCGGTCTGAGTTTCAGCAAACGCTACAAACTCCGCGAACTTGGCAGCCACTTCCGACTTGTTCCGCAGCAAGTATACCACACAAAAGTGCGAGTACTCGTCGATGAACGTGACGAAGTACCGCTTGCCGCTGAACGTGGGTGTCTGCATGGGACCGCAGACATCACTGTGGATGACTTCCAACAGCTTCTTGGCGCGGTTCGGTGACTTGGGCATATAACTCACTCGCGTTTGCTTGCCGAGTGCACATCCATCACACAGCTCCCACTGCTTCACCGACGTCACGTTCATCCCAACGCCATAACCCTTCTTGACGATGGCGTCTAGGCCGCCATGGCCAATGTGACCAAGTCGAAGGTGCCAGAGGTACGACGTGGTGTCCCCTTTGCGTTCCTTCGAACTTGACACATTCGCCTCGTCAGGCATGATAGGCGTCATACACAACTTGAACAGTCCCTTGCCTTCACTTGCTCCGAGCTTCCATTTGACGTTCTTCGTCTCGGCGAAGCACCCGTCGCGCTTGAACGTCACGGGCCCAACATCCTTGGTGAACCGTCCGACCGAAAACAGGTTGCGCAACAACTTGGGAATGTGCCACACACCGGTGAGCACACCCTTCTTGATCCCGCGTGGAGTCTTCATCGACATGACAATGTCGCCACTGCCGACCGCTTGAACCACTCCGTCGTCCGCGAGATGTACGTCCACCGGAGTCATCTTCTTGTAGTTCTTCATGTACTCTTTCGAGTACGTCATGTGCTGCGTCGCACCCGAGTCGACCAGCCAAACTTCACTCGACTTGGTGGCTTTACCACCAACCGAAAACAGGTAGTCGCCGTCGAACTCCTCTTCATTTTCATTCGCCACATTCGCTCGCTGTGGCTTCTGTCGTTCCGCGTTCTCGCGAATCCTCACGGGACACTTGGCGATCCAATGACCTTGTTCACCACAGTAGTGACAGGCACTGGCCTTCTGCGCTTGTCGTCCCCTTGCTCTTCCCATTTATTGAGGGTTGCTGGTCTTGGGTACTGTGTACCAGCTGTACCCATTAACCGGTCAACCCGAACCAGTCCAATACGATCCTGCGATGATTACGGTACGTTGTTTACGCCACCGATGATTAGACGAGTAGGATGATTGGACGAGTACAGAGTGTTGGTGATTAGACGCACCAAATGATTGGATGCAGACTAGGTAGTGAAGACAGTGTAAGCTCCGATCAATCAATCACTTTCGAATCTTCCTTCTTCAGCTCAACTGGTCTTCACTCCGGTCTTCCCCCAGAGTGCTGTCCTCCCTCCGCTTCGTTCAAGCTACGTGTCCAAGATCCATACCATCCATCAGGTTATGAGCCCAAGTACCATGTCATCTGTCCAAGATACCAAGATCTCCATTGACAAGTTCAACGGCGACAACTACGCGACATGGAACCGCTACATGCGTGGCGTGTTCCTGACCAAGTCGGTGTGGCATGTAGTGAACCGAGAGACGACTCCGACCTTTGCGGACACTCGGGCCAAGGATGACTACGTCAAGTCGAGCAACATCGCGTTCGGACTGATGCTGCTCCACATGGATGCAGACTACCACCATGTGGTTGACGACTGCGAGGAAGCCTGGGTTGCGTGGACGCGCTTGAAGACGCTATACGGTGGATCGCAGAAGGCTGGACGCATCTACCTGAAGCGTCAGCTCTTCAGCATGGAGATGTCGGAAGGCGGCAATGTGTTGCATCATTGCAACGAAGTCCTCAACATCAGCGCCAAGCTTAGCAGCATCGGCGCCAAGATGGAGGACGAGGACGTGGCGATCTGCCTGTTGCGCAGTCTCCCCAAGAGCTACGAGAACGTCGTGCTGAACTTGGAGATGAGCAGCGCTGAACTGCGGTCGCAAGACGTCGTGAAGGTGCTCACGAACGAGCATATCAAGCGGCAAGGCGAGAAGACGGCGACGGTGAAGACGGAGAACGCGGCCAAGGCGTTCAACACCGACCGAGAGTCTCACCAATGCACATACTGCGGAAAATTGGGGCACATCATTGACAAGTGCTGGACCAAGCAGAAGGACGAGAATCGGGGCCCAAGACGCGGCGGCAATGGCAATGGCAACGGCCGTGGACGCGGGGCCAACAACATCCAGTGGAGAAACGACAGCGACGACTACGACTACGACTACGGCTACGATCGAGTGGCGTTCGCGGTTTCCCTGGAATGTGGCATTTCGACGGGCAAGAATGTGTCCGGGATGTGGGCGGTCGACAGCGGTGCAACGCACCACATCTGTAACGATAAGGCCAAGTTCGCCAATTTGATCGAGCGGAACGAAGGCGAACTTTCGGTGGCCGACGGCAACAAGGCGGCCATCAAGGGTGTGGGAACCATCGTGGAACGAGTGGTTCTGCCCAACGGCGACGAGCGCGAGATCGAGATCGAGATCAAGAGCGCGCTGTACGTGCCGAGCATGAGCAAGAACCTGCTCTCGGTGCCGCAGATCAACAAGAGTGGCAAGTTCCAAGTGGTGTTCGACGGCACCGAAATGCACGTTTCGCGCAAGGACTCGAAGCTAGTGGTGGCAACGGCGGATCTCGTGGATGGCCTCTACTGGCTTCGCACGCCTCAGCGATCGGCGAATGCAGCGACGAGTGGCAGGACTGTCGACCTGCACGCGCGCATGGGTCACGCTCCAGTCGAGGTGCTTCGCAAGATGGTCGACACCAAGATGATCAGGGACGCGAAGGCACCTTCCAAGTCGAATGGACCAAGTCTGTGTCGCGGATGTCAGCAAGGGAAGATGGTCCAAAAGCCATTCCCGAGCAACCGTGACAAGCGTCACTATGACACCTTCGAGTTGCTCCACTTCGACATCTGCGGACCCATGGAGGAAAACTCGCTTGGTGGCAGCAAGTATCTGCTGTTGATCGTGGACGAAGCCAGCGGATGCATGAAGGGTTTCTGTCTGCGTGCCAAGTCGGAGAGCGAAGACTACATCAAGACGTACGTCATGAAGGTGCAGAAGCAGTTCGGCAAGAAGGTCAAGTTTGTGCGGCATGACGGAGCTCGTGAGTTTGCGACCAACTCGCTCAAGGCCTTCTACGAAGACGAAGGCAAAAGTCAAGGTCGTTTGAGCACTAGATGTCGAAATGCAAAGTGATTGATTTAGGTCCTTAGTTCGCAAAACTCCTTGCTACCTCTAAGCCTACTGGATTCTCTACTGGATACACTCTACTGGATTCTGTACTGGATACTGAGTTGCTTCAGCCAATCAGAGAGTGCCACGTCGTTGCCCATCTTGTACCCACAATCTTGTACCCACGTGTCCCGTAGTCCCCGTAGCGTAAACAGCGTCCCATCATCAGCGTCCCATCATCAGTGTCCCGTAAACACAGGAATGATTGCGGTCCCACTGAGTGAAGGTCATACCGGTATCCTACCGGTATACCGCAGCTGGTCGAGGCGCCTTCTTGACAACACTCCCACTCGACGCCGTAGTTGCGCCTTGAACTCCGAGCTTGCTCCGTAGGAAGTCGAACTGCGCAGCGGTGATCGCCTTCGTCATCAAGTCCGCCAGCATGTTCTTGGTCGAACAGTACTCCAACACCACTTGGCCGTCTTCTACCTTCTCACGCACGAAGTGGTAGCGAATGTCGATGTGCTTGGTGCGCTTGTGGAACTCCGGGTTCTTGGCCAACGCGATGGAGCCTTGGTTGTCCTCGTAGATCTTGATCGCTTCATCGCTTGCCATCTCGCCGAGCTCGCACAGAAATGCCTTGAGCCAAATAGCCTCTTGCGTAGCCTCCGTCAACGCCATGTACTCGGCCTCCGTCGATGATAGCGCCACCGTCCGCTGTTTCTTGCTTCTCCAGCTGATGCATCCGCCGTTCATCATGAACGCGTAGCCGCTTGTACTCCGTCTTGACTCGATGTCGCCGGCCCAGTCCGCATCCGAATAGCCTTGGAGTCCGTCCTCGCTGCCAGCTTGAAACTCGATGCCATGTGTCTTCGTGCCTTGAATGTAGCGGAACACCCTCTTGAGCGCTTGCCAGTGTGTCGGACACGGATCCGCGGCGAACTGGCTGAGAACTCCCACTGCCGCTGCGAGGTCCGGTCGGGTTCCCACCATCAGGTACATCAAACACCCGACGGCATTCCTGTACGGCACCTTCGCCATGGTCTCTTCGTGCTTGCATCCTCCTTCACACATGGCCTTGGTCAACTTGAGTCCCGGGTCTTGTGGTGTCTTGACAGGGTTGCTCTTCTCCATGCTGAACTTCTCCAGGATGTCCTTCGCAAACTTGGTCTGCCGCACCGACACATTTCCGGTCTTGGGATCTTGGTCGATTTCCATGCCGAGGAAGTACTTGAGCTGACCCATGTCCGTCATCTCGAACCGCACGCTGAGCGCCTCCTTGGTCGACTTGAGCAGCTCGTCATTGTTGCTTGCCAGGATCAAGTCGTCCACGTACAGCGCCACGAAGATCATGTCTTGGTCATTGCGCTTGACGTAGATGCAGTGATCCGCCTCACACTTCTTGAACCCCAGCTCCAGCATGAACTTGTCGATGGTCTGGTTCCACATCCGCGGCGACTGCTTGAGACCGTAAAGTGAACGCTTGAGCTTGCACACGAAGTCCGGGTGCGCCTCGTCAACGTAGCCGTCCGGCTGCACCATGTAGATGTCTTCGTCCAGCCAGCCGTTCAGGAACGCCGTCTTCACATCCATCTGGTGCACCGTGAGGTTGTACTTGGCCGCCAGACTGAGCAAGATCCTGATCGACGTGAACTTGGCCACCGGCGCGAACGTCTCTTCGTAGTCGATGCCGAACTTCTGCAAAAATCCCTTCGCCACTAGACGCGCCTTGAACCGCTCGATGTCTCCAGCCTGGTTCTCCTTGATCCGAAACACCCATTTGCAGCCGATCGCCTTGCGTCCCTTCGGCAATGGCACAACACCCACGTCTCGTTCTTGCGAAGAGAGTTGATCTCCGAGTCGCACGCTTCCTTCCACTTGACCGAGTTGCTGGATTCCATCGCCGATACGAACGTAGTCGGCATTTCTCCCACTGAATCCACAACGAAGGCCGCGTCGAAGCCTTCTTCTCTTGCGATGGCTGACATCTCGTCTAGCGTTTGTTGTCGACTGTGCCGCTTGGACCTTGGGATCTCCACCGCTTCTTCCAACGACCGCGTCCGCTGGTGTCGTTTGCTGCCGGGTTCGAAGTCTTCGTCTCGCGCAGCTTCATCTTCATCATCCTCTTCCGGTCCGGACGATGCTTCTTGATCCGTGGCAACTTCATCTCGAAGTTCCACGATCGCTTCTTCTTGATCCAACTTGCGTCTCCCACCGTCGAAGACGTCTTCCAAAACTGTGCGTCGCGGCTCACCAACACGCGACCGCTCTTCATCTCTTCAAACCGATATGCTTTCTCATGCTCCGAGTATCCGAGAAACCGACAACGCACTGACCGAGCGTCAAACTTGGTACGTTTCTCCTTCGGGACCGTCACATACGCATGGCAACCGAACACCTTGAGGTTCGCCAGCAGCGGCTTCTTCCCGGTCCAGACTTGGTGTGGCGACTTGTCGTGGGTGGTGGAGCGTGTCGGACACCGGTTGCGAAGGAACGTCGCTGTCACCACCGCTTCACCCCAATATGACTTCGACAGTCCGGCATGTTCCAACATGCAGCGCGCACACTCCACTAACGTCCGGTTCATGCGCTCGGCCACTCCGTTCAGTTGAGGCGTGTACGGCGGAGTGAACTTCTGAACGATCCCGCGGTCGCTGCAGAACTTGGCCATCGCACCGGAAGTGTACTCGCCACCGTTGTCGCTCCGGAGTGTCTTCACGCGCTTGCCGGTCTGAGTTTCAGCAAACGCTACAAACTCCGCGAACTTGGCAGTCACTTCCGACTTGTTCCGCAGCAAGTATACCACACAAAAGTGCGAGTACTCGTCGATGAACGTGACGAAGTACCGCTTGCCGCTGAACGTGGGTGTCTGCATGGGACCGCAGACATCACTGTGGATGACTTCCAACAGCTTCTTGGCGCGGTTCGGTGACTTGGGCATATAACTCACTCGCGTTTGCTTGCCGAGTGCACATCCATCACACAGCTCCCACTGCTTCACCGACGTCATGTTCATCCCAACGCCATAACCCTTCTTGACGATGGCGTCTAGACCGCCATGGCCAATGTGACCAAGTCGAAGGTGCCAGAGGTACGACGTGGTGTCCCCTTTGCGTTCCTTCGAACTTGACACATTCGCCTCGTCAGGCATGATAGGCGTCATACACAACTTGAACAGTCCCTTGCCTTCACTTGCTCCGAGCTTCCATTTGACGTTCTTTGTCTCGGCGAAGCACCCGTCGCGCTTGAACGTCACGGGCCCAACATCCTTGGTGAACCGTCCGACCGAAAACAGGTTGCGCGACAACTTGGGAATGTGCCACACACCGGTGAGCACACCCTTCTTGATCCCGCGTGGAGTCTTCATCGACATGACAATGTCGCCACTGCCGACCGCTTGAACCACTCCGTCGTCCGCGAGATGTACGTCCACCGGAGTCATCTTCTTGTAGTTCTTCATGTACTCTTTCGAGTACGTCATGTGCTGCGTCGCACCCGAGTCGACCAGCCAAACTTCACTCGACTTGGTGGCTCCACCACCAACCGAAAACAGGTAGTCGCCGTCGAACTCCTCTTCATTTTCATTCGCCACATTCGCTCGCTGTGGCTTCTGTCGTTCCGCGTTCTCGCGAATCCTCACGGGACACTTGGCGATCCAATGACCTTGTTCACCACAGTAGTGACAGGCACTGGCCTTCTGCGCTTGTCGTCCCTTGCTCTTCCCATTGCCGCTTGTCATGAACGCTTGACCGTGCGCGGTTCCTTCAGCACCGCCACCTTGTTCCTTGCGCTTCAAGTCCTCATGCAGCAGCCGAGCCGTCACGAGTTCCCACGTCAGCGAGTCAGCTCTCGACTCCAACGCCGTGATGAGGAACTGGTACGACTCGTTCAAACTTGCCAGAAGCGTGATCACCAAGTCATCTTCGCTGACCGGAGCGCCCACTGCATCGAGCTGTTCCGCCAGCGTCTTGATCTTGTTGATGTGTTCCAACACATCATCACCTTCCGCCATCATCGTCGTGAAGAAACGTCGACGAAGGAAGAGCTTGTTGGCCAAACTCTTCTTCTCGAAGTGTCCTTCCAGTCTTGACCATGCATCGAACGCATCCTTCGCCGAGCGAACCAACGGCAACTGCGAATCCTCCATCGCGAGACAGATGATCGCCAGCGCCTTGCGAGACTTCCTCTTGAACGTCGTCTGGTCCAGCGTCGTAGCGCAGTGCTCCAGCTTGATCTCTCCGCACGTCACTTCCCACAGGTCGCGCTCCTCGAGCACCATGCGCATCTTGAACTTCCACGTGTGGAAGTTGGTTCCGTCGAACTTGTTGATGCGGGAGGTCGTGGTCGAGGTGGTGTCCATGGCGAAGGCGTAGTCGGAGTCTTCAGCAGGGAATACGGGGCTTGGGCTCATAACCAAAAGTCAAGGTCGTTTACAAAGTCAAGGTCGTTTGAGCACTAGATGTCGAAATGCAAAGTGATTGATTTAGGTCCTTAGTTCGCAAAACTCCTTGCTACCTCTAAGCCTACTGGATTCTCTACTGGATACACTCTACTGGATTCTTTACTGGATACTGAGTTGCTTCAGCCAATCAGAGAGTGCCACGTCGTTGCCCATCTTGTACCCACAATCTTGTACCCACGTGTCCCGTAGTCCCCGTAGCGTAAACAGCGTCCCATCATCAGTGTCCCGTAAACACAGGAATGATTGCGGTCCCACTGAGTGAAGGTTATACCGGTATCCTACCGGTATACCGCAGCTGGTCGAGGCGCCTTCTTGACAACACTCCCACTCGACTCGGCCGTAGTTGCGCCTTGAACTCCGAGCTTGCTCCGTAGGAAGTCGAACTGCGCAGCGGTGATCGCCTTCGTCATCAAGTCCGCCAGCATGTTCTTGGTCGAACAGTACTCCAACACCACTTGGCCGTCTTCTACCTTCTCACGCACGAAGTGGTAGCGAATGTCGATGTGCTTGGTGCGCTTGTGGAACTCCGGGTTCTTGGCCAACGCGATGGAGCCTTGGTTGTCCTCGTAGATCTTGATCGCTTCATCGCTTGCCATCTCGTCGAGCTCGCACAGAAATGCCTTGAGCCAAATAGCCTCTTGCGTAGCCTCCGTCAATGCCATGTACTCGGCCTCCGTCGATGATAGCGCCACCGTCCGCTGTTTCTTGCTTCTCCAGCTGATGCATCCGCCGTTCATCATGAACGCGTAGCCGCTTGTACTCCGTCTTGACTCGATGTCGCCGGCCCAGTCCGCATCCGAATAGCCTTGGAGTCCGTCCTCGCTGCCAGCTTGAAACTCGATGCCATGTGTCTTCGTGCCTTGAATGTAGCGGAACACCCTCTTGAGCGCTTGCCAGTGTGTCGGACACGGATCCGCGGCGAACTGGCTGAGAACTCCCACTGCCGCTGCGAGGTCCGGTCGGGTTCCCACCATCAGGTACATCAAACACCCGACGGCATTCCTGTACGGCACCTTCGCCATGGTCTCTTCGTGCTTGCATCCTCCTTCACACATGGCCTTGGTCAACTTGAGTCCCGGGTCTTGTGGTGTCTTGACAGGGTTGCTCTTCTCCATGCTGAACTTCTCCAGGATGTCCTTCGCAAACTTGGTCTGCCGCACCGACACATTTCCGGTCTTGGGATCTTGGTCGATTTCCATGCCGAGGAAGTACTTGAGCTGACCCATGTCCGTCATCTCGAACCGCACGCTGAGCGCCTCCTTGGTCGACTTGAGCAGCTCGTCGTTGTTGCTTGCCAGGATCAAGTCGTCCACGTACAGCGCCACGAAGATCATGTCTTGGTCATTGCGCTTGACGTAGATGCAGTGATCCGCCTCACACTTCTTGAACCCCAGCTCCAGCATGAACTTGTCGATGGTCTGGTTCCACATCCGCGGCGACTGCTTGAGACCGTAAAGTGAACGCTTGAGCTTGCACACGAAGTCCGGGTGCGCCTCGTCAACGTAGCCGTCCGGCTGCACCATGTAGATGTCTTCGTCCAGCCAGCCGTTCAGGAACGCCGTCTTCACATCCATCTGGTGCACTGTGAGGTTGTACTTGGCCGCCAGACTGAGCAAGATCCTGATCGACGTGAACTTGGCCACCGGCGCGAACGTCTCTTCGTAGTCGATGCCGAACTTCTGCAAAAATCCCTTCGCCACTAGACGCGCCTTGAACCGCTCGATGTCTCCAGCCTGGTTCTCCTTGATCCGAAACACCCATTTGCAGCCGATCGCCTTGCGTCCCTTCGGCAATGGCACTAACACCCACGTCTCGTTCTTGCGAAGAGAGTTGATCTCCGAGTCGCACGCTTCCTTCCACTTGACCGAGTTGCTGGATTCCATCGCCGATACGAACGTAGTCGGCATTTCTCCCACTGAATCCACAACGAAGGCCGCGTCGAAGCCTTCTTCTCTTGCGATGGCTGACATCTCGTCTAGCGTTTGTTGTCGACTGTGCCGATTGGACCTTGGGATCTCCACCGCTTCTTCCAACGACCGCGTCCGCTGGTGTCGCTTGCTGCCGGGTTCGAAGTCTTCGTCTCGCGCAGCTTCATCTTCACCATCCTCTTCCGGTCCGGACGATGCTTCTTGATCCGTGGCAACTTCATCTCGAAGTTCCACGATCGCTTCTTCTTGATCCAACTTGCGTCTCCCACCGTCGAAGACGTCTTCCAAAAACTGTGCGTCGCGGCTCACCAACACGCGACCGCTTTTCATCTCTTCAAACCGATATGCTTTCTCATGCTCCGAGAAACCGACAACACACTGACCGAGCGTCAAACTTGGTACGTTTCTCCTTCGGGACCGTCACATACGCATGGCAACCGAACACCTTGAGGTTCGCCAGCAGCGGCTTCTTCCCCGTCCAGACTTGGTGTGGCGACTTGTCGTGGGTGGTGGAGCGTGTCGGACACCGGTTGCGAAGGAACGTCGCTGTCACCACCGCTTCACCCCAATATGACTTCGATAGTCCGGCATGTTCCAACATGCAGCGCGCACACTCCACTAACGTCCGGTTCATGCGCTCGGCCACTCCGTTCAGTTGAGGCGTGTACGGCGGAGTGAACTTCTGAACGATCCCGCGGTCGCTGCAGAACTTGGCCATCGAACCGGAAGTGTACTCGCCACCGTTGTCGCTCCGGAGTGTCTTCACGCGCTTGCCGGTCTGAGTTTCTCGCGAATCCTCACGGGACACTTGGCGATCCAATGACCTTGTTCACCACAGTAGTGACAGGCACTGGCCTTCCGCGCTTGTCGTCCCCTTGCTCTACCACACAAAAGTGCGAGTACTCGTCGATGAACGTGACGAAGTACCGCTTGCCGCTCCCATTTATTGAGGGTTGCTGGTCTTGGGTACTGTGTACCAGCTGTACCCATTAACCGGTCAACCCGAACCGGTCCAATACGATCCTGCGATGATTACGGTACGTTGTTTACGCCACCGATGATTAGACGAGTAGGATGATTGGACGAGTACAGAGTGTTGGTGATTAGACGCACCAAATGATTGGATGCAGACTAGGTAGTGAAGACAGTGTAAGCTCCGATCAATCAATCACTTTCGAATCTTCCTTCTTCAGCTCAACTGGTCTTCACTCCGGTCTTCCCCCAGAGTGCTGTCCTCCCTCCGCTTCGTTCAAGCTACGTGTCCAAGATCCATACCATCCATCAGGTTATGAGCCCAAGTACCATGTCATCTGTCCAAGATACCAAGATCTCCATTGACAAGTTCAACGGCGACAACTACGCGACATGGAACCGCTACATGCGTGGCGTGTTCCTGACCAAGTCGGTGTGGAATGTGGTGAACCGCGAGACGACGCCTACGTTCACGGACTCCAGGGCCAAGGACGACTACGTCAAGTCGAGCAACGTCGCCTTCGGTCTGATGCTCCTCCACATGGACGCGGACTACCATCATGTGGTCGACGACTACGAGGAAGCCTGGGTCGCGTGGGCGCGCTTGCGTACCCTTTACGGTGGATCGCAGAAGGCTGGACGCATCTATCTCAAGCGTCAGCTCTTCAGCATGGAAATGGCAGAAGGCGGCAATGTGTTGCATCATTGCAACGAAGTCCTCAACATCAGCGCCAAGCTTAGCAGTATCGGCGCCAAGATGGAGGACGAGGATGTGGCGATCTGCTTGCTGCGCAGTCTGCCCAAGAGCTACGAGAACGTCGTGCTGAACTTGGAGATGAGCAATGCAGAGCTGCGGACGCAAGATGTGGTGAAGGTGCTCACGAATGAGCATATCAGGCGACAAGGCGAGAAGACTGCGGCGGTGAAAATCGAGGAAGCAGCGAAGGCCTTCAATGCCGAGCGTCAAACTCGCCGGTGTGACTACTGCGGAAAATTGGGGCACCTGATCGACAAGTGCTGGACCAAGCAGAAAGAAGAAAATCGAGGAGCACGACGCGGCCGAGGTGGTCGCGGTGCCAGCAACGTTGAGTGGCGCGACGACGATGACGACTACATCGCGTTTGCGGTCTCCATGTCGACAGCGTGTGGAGTGTCGTCGGGCAAGAAATTTCAAGGCTCATGGGCGATCGACAGTGGTGCAACCCACCACATCTGCAACGACAAGTCCAAGTTCATCGACATCAACTTGCGCGACGAAGGCGAACTCACAGTCGCCAACGGTCAAACGGCCAAGATTTTGGGAGTTGGTACCTGATGGATAGTATGGATCTTGGACACGTAGCTTGGGCTGAGCGGAGGGAGTTCTACACTCGGTGTGAAGACCGGAGTGAAGACCACTTGAGCTGAAGAAGGAAGATTCGAAAGTGATTGATTGATCGGAGCTTACACTGTCTTCACTACCTAGTCTGCATCCAATCATTTGGTGCATCTAATCACCAACACTCTGTACTCGTCCAATCATCCTACTCGTCTAATCATCGGTGGCGTAAACAACGTACCGTAATCATCGCAGGATCGTATTGGACCGGTTCGGGTTGACCGGTTAATGGGTACAGCTGGTACACAGTACCCAAGACCAGCAACCCTCAATACGCCCCCTCAATGCGAACATGCGTGGATGCCGAGAGCCGCCGTCAGGTCCGTGTGGCGTGGTCCCGCGAGCGCCTTCGTCATGATGTCCGCCAGCATCACAGAAGTCTCGCAATACTGGAGCTTCACTTCACCGCGCTTCACTTCGTCGCGGATGTGGTGATACTTGATGTCGATGTGCTTGGCGCGGCCGTGATTCACCGGGTTCTTCGTCATCTTGATGCACGACTGGTTGTCTTCGCGGATCATGAGCTCGGGTCCCGTCTCGTTGGCAGCCGCCAGAATCTCGCACAGCAGGCGGTGGATCCACTTGCCCTCTTGGATAGCCAGACTGAGCGCGATGTACTCCGCTTCGCTCGTAGACAGCGACACGCTTGACTGCTTCTTGCTTCCCCAGCTCACAGGCGCACTCATCAGCATGAACGTGTAGCCGGAAGTCGACTTGCGGTCCGCGAGATCACCGACCCAGTCCGCGTCCGAGTATCCACGAAAGTCGATGTTGTCACCCGGCTTGTAGCAGATCCCATGCGTCTTGGTGCCCTGCAGGTAGCGAAAGATACGCTTGACCGCAACCCAGTGTTCCTCTTGGGGATTCTCCATGAAGCGCGGCACATAGCCCACAGCGTACGCGATGTCCGGGCGCGTGGCAGTCATCAGATGCATTAGAGCACCCACAGCTTCGCGAAACGGAGCGTTCACCTTGGTCGCTGCGTCGCTTGGAACTAGTCGAGAGCTCATGTCGACGGGACTCACCACAGCCTTGCACTCATCCATACCGAAGCGCTTCAGGATATCATCCACATAACGCCGCTGGCACATGGTCACACTGCCGTCCGAGCCGTCCACCAACTCGATCCCAAGAACAAAAGCACACTTGCCGCTGTCGGTCATCTCGAAGCGAGTCTTGAGGTCATTCTTCGTGCGTGCGATCAGCTCGGGTGAACTTCCGGTCACCAACACATCGTCCACGTAGACCAGCACGAGCACACAGTGACCATCCTCAACCTTGATGTAGAGGCACGGATCGAAGGCCGAAACTTGGAAACCGATGGAGCACACGAACTCGTCGAACGTCTCGTTCCACACGCGCGAAGCTTGTTTGAGACCGTAGATCGCCTTCACCAATTCCAGGCAGTCGAAATCACCATCGACCTCAACGCCATCAGGAACCACGCAAAACACCTGCTCCTTCATGATCCCATATAGGAATGCAGTCACCACGTCGAGTTGGTCGAGGGGCCAACCGAAGTACTTGGCAATGGCGATGACCATGCGCAGCGTCACGTACTTGACCACGGGCGAAAACGTCTCTGTGTAGTCGATGCCGTACTTCTGCTTGAAACCCTTGGCCACGAGGCGCGCCTTGTACTTCTCGATCGATCCGTCCGCTTTGCGCTTGATCTTGAACACCCACTTGGTGCCGATGGCGCGCTGTCCGTTGGGCAACTTGGCAGCACGAAACACTCCACGAAGACGCATCGACTTGAGTTCCGCGCGAATCGCCTTGCGCCAGTGCACTTGATCAGGGCTGTTGATCGCCTCTTGAAACGTCGTCGGTTCCGATAGATCTGCTGCTTCGACGGCATTCGCACTGGCACGCCAAAACACCGGCGGAGTCGAATCATCGTCTTCATCTTGGTCCCCAGACTTTTCTTCTTCGTCGGGGTCCACTCGGTGCGAAGAGGAGTCCGGTGCACTCGCTTCTTCCAATCCAGGCCGATGACGCACAGTGCGCGGTCTTCTGGTACCTTCATCTTCGTCACTTGGATGACTCTTGCGCTTCCCCGCCTGCTTGTACTCCGTCTGGCGAGGACCGGCATCGTCGATGTCGAGCGAGTCGAAGTCCAGGTCATCGACATCTTCATCGGAAATCTGCGGCGAAAGTCCAAAGGCCGACTCATCGAAGTTGACATCGCGACTGATGACCACCTGCCCCGCCTCGATGTCATACACTCGATACGCCTTGGACACTTCTTCGTAGCCCAGGAATATTCCGGCGCGAGCCTTGGGGTCCCACTTGAGCCGCTTCTCCTTCGGAGTCAGAATGTACGTCCGACAGCCGAACACACGCATGTGCTTCACACTTGGCTTGGACTTGTACACGATCTCGAACGGAGTCTTGTGCTCGATCTTGGGTGACGGCAGGCGGTTCTTCACGTAGATGGCCGTCATGGCCGCCTCAGCCCAGAAACACTTGTCCAACTTGGCGTGATGCAGCATGCTGCGGCCGATCGTGACGATGGTCCGGATGGCTCGTTCTGCCGTGCCGTTGGTCTGGTGCGCGTACGGAACCGTGGTTTGCTGCTCGATGCCTTCGTCTTCGTAGAAGGCCTTGAGCGAGTTGGTCACAAACTCACGAGCTCCGTCATGCCGCACAAACTTGACCTTCTTGCCGAACTGCTTCTGCACCTTCATGACGTACGTCTTGATGTAGTCTTCGCTCTCCGACTTGGCACGCAGACAGAAACCCTTCATGCATCCGCTGGCTTCGTCCACGATCAACAGCAGATACTTGCTGCCACCAAGCGAGTTTTCCTCCATGGGTCCGCAGATGTCGAAGTGGAGCAACTCGAAGGTGTCATAGTGACGCTTGTCACGGTTGCTCGGGAATGGCTTTTGGACCATCTTCCCTTGCTGACATCCGCGACACAGACTTGGTCCACTCGACTTGGAAGGTGCCTTCGCGTCCCTGATCATCTTGGTGTCGACCATCTTGCGAAGCACCTCGACTGGAGCGTGACCCATGCGCGCGTGCAGGTCGACAGTCCTGCCACTCGTCGCTGCATTCGCCGATCGCTGAGGCGTGCGAAGCCAGTAGAGGCCATCCACGAGATCCGCCGTTGCCACCACTAGCTTCGAGTCCTTGCGCGAAACGTGCATTTCGGTGCCGTCGAACACCACTTGGAACTTGCCACTCTTGTTGATCTGCGGCACCGAGAGCAGGTTCTTGCTCATGCTCGGCACGTACAGCGCGCTCTTGATCTCGATCTCGATCTCGCGCTCGTCGCCGTTGGGCAGAACCACTCGTTCCACGATGGTTCCCACACCCTTGATGGCCGCCTTGTTGCCGTCGGCCACCGAAAGTTCGCCTTCGTTCCGCTCGATCAAATTGGCGAATTTGGCCTTGTCGTTGCAGATGTGGTGCGTTGCGCCGCTGTCGACCGCCCACATCCCGGACACATTCTTGCCCGTCGAAATGCCACATTCCAGGGAAACCGCGAACGCCACTCGATCGTAGTCGTAGTCGTAGTCGTAGTCGTCGCTGTCGTTTCTCCACTGGATGTTGTTGGCCCCGTGTCCACGGCCATTGCCATTGCCATTGCCGCCGCGTCTTGGGCCCCGATTCTCGTCCTTCTGCTTGGTCCAGCACTTGTCAATGATGTGCCCCAATTTTCCGCAGTATGTGCATTGGCGAGACTCTCGGTCGGTGTTGAACGCCTTGGCCGCGTTCTCCGTCTTCACCGTCGCCGTCTTCTCGCCTTGCCGCTTGATATGCTCGTTCGTGAGCACCTTCACGACGTCTTGCGACCGCAGTTCAGCGCTGCTCATCTCCAAGTTCAGCACGACGTTCTCGTAGCTCTTGGGGAGACTGCGCAACAGGCAGATCGCCACGTCCTCGTCCTCCATCTTGGCGCCGATGCTGCTAAGCTTGGCGCTGATGTTGAGGACTTCGTTGCAATGATGCAACACATTGCCGCCTTCCGACATCTCCATGCTGAAGAGCTGACGCTTCAGGTAGATGCGTCCAGCCTTCTGCGATCCACCGTATAGCGTCTTCAAGCGCGTCCACGCAACCCAGGCTTCCTCGCAGTCGTCGACCACATGATGGTAGTCCGCGTCCATATGGAGCAACATCAGTCCGAACGCGATGTTGCTCGACTTGACGTAGTCGTCCTTGGCCCGCGAGTCCGTGAAGCTTGGCGTCGTCTCTCGGTTCACGACATGCCACACCGACTTGGTCAAGAACACGCCACGCATGTAGCGGTTCCATGTCGCGTAGTTGTCTCCGTTGAACTTGTCGATGGAGACCTTCGTCGAGGCGTCGTGGGCAGAGGACATGGTGCTTGGGCTCATAACCTGATAAAGGTGTTGAATTCTTGGAAGCGAGGCTTGGGCTGAGCGGAGGGAGTTCTGCACTTGGTGTGTGATGGAAGGTATGGATCTTGGACACGTAGCTTGAACGAAGCGGAGGGAGTTCTACACTCGGTGTGAAGACCGGAGTGAAGACCACTTGAGCTGAAGAAGGAAGATTCGAAAGTGATTGATTGATCGGAGCTTACACTGTCTTCACTACCTAGTCTGCATCCAATCATTTGGTACATCTAATCACCAACACTCTGTACTCGTCCAATCATCCTACTCGTCTAATCATCGGTGGCGTAAACAACGTACCGTAATCATCGCAGGATCGTATTGGACCGGTTCGGGTTGACCGGTTAATGGGTACAGCTGGTACACAGTACCCAAGACCAGCAACCCTCAATACGCCTCCTCAATGCGAACATGCGTGGATGCCGAGAGCCGCCGTCAGGTCCATGTGGCGTGGTCCCGCAAGCGCCTTCGTCATGATGTCCGCCAGCATCACAGAAGTCTCGCAATACTGGAGCTTCACTTCACCGCGCTTCACTTCGTCACGGATGTGGTGATACTTGATGTCGATGTGCTTGGCGCGGCCGTGATTCACCGGGTTCTTCGTCATCTTGATGCACGACTGGTTGTCTTCGCGGATCATGAGCTCGGGTCCCGTCTCGTTGGCAGCCGCCAGAATCTCGCACAGCAGGCGGTGGATCCACTTGCCCTCTTGGATAGCCAGACTGAGCGCGATGTACTCCGCTTCGCTTGTAGACAGCGACACGCTTGACTGCTTCTTGCTTCCCCAGCTCACAGGCGCACTCATCAGCATGAACGTGTAGCCGGAAGTCGACTTGCGGTCCGCTAGGTCACCGGCCCAGTCCGCGTCCGAGTATCCACGAAAGTCGATGTTGTCACCCGGCTTGTAGCAGATCCCATGCGTCTTGGTGCCTTGTAGGTAGCGAAAGATACGCTTGACCGCAACCCAGTGTTCCTCTTGGGGATTCTCCATGAAGCGCGACACATAGCCCACAGCGTACGCGATGTCCGGGCGCGTGGCAGTCATCAGATGCATTAAGGCACCCACAGCTTCGCGAAATGGAGCGTTCACCTTGGTCGCTGCGTCGCTTGGAACTAGTCGAGAGCTCATGTCGACGGGACTCACCACAGCCTTGCACTCATCCATACCGAAGCGCTTCAGGATATCATCCACATAACGCCGCTGGCACATCGTCACGCTGCCGTCTGGGCCGTCCACCAACTCGATCCCAAGGACAAACGCACACTTGCCACTGTCGGTCATCTCGAAGCGAGTCTTGAGGTCCGTCTTCGTGCGTGCGATCAGCTCGGGTGAACTTCCGGTCACCAACACATCGTCCACGTAGACCAGCACGAGCACACAGTGGCCATCCTCAACCTTGATGTAGAGGCACGGATCGAAGGCCGAAACTTGGAAACCGATGGAGCACACGAACTCGTCGAACGTTGATGAAGGTGTTGAATTCTTGGAAGCGAGGCTTG
Source organism: Phytophthora citrophthora (assembly GCA_031305395.1). Classification (NCBI taxonomy): domain Eukaryota; phylum Oomycota; class Peronosporomycetes; order Peronosporales; family Peronosporaceae; genus Phytophthora; species Phytophthora citrophthora. The sequence continues at coordinate 278,174 of JASMQC010000028.1, forward strand.
GGCTGAGCGGAGGGAGTTCTGCACTTGGTGTGAAGACCGGAGTGAAGACCACTTGAGCTGAAGAAGGAAGATTCGAAAGTGATTGATTGATCGGAGTTTACACTGTCTTCACTACCTAGTCTGCATCCAATCATTTGGTGCATCTAATCACCAACACTCTGTACTCGTCCAATCATCCTACTCGTCTAATCATCGGTGGCGTAAACAACGTACCGTAATCATCGCAGGATCGTATTGGACCGGTTCGGGTTGACCGGTTAATGGGTACAGCTGGTACACAGTACCCAAGACCAGCAACCCTCAATACGCCCCCTCAATGCGAACATGCGTGGATGCCGAGAGCCGCCGTCAGGTCCATGTGGCGTGGTCCCGCGAGCGCCTTCGTCATGATGTCCGCCAGCATCACAGAAGTCTCGCAATACTGGAGCTTCACTTCACCGCGCTTCACTTCGTCACGGATGTGGTGATACTTGATGTCGATGTGCTTGGCGCGGCCGTGATTCACCGGGTTCTTCGTCATCTTGATGCACGACTGGTTGTCTTCGCGGATCATGAGCTCGGGTCCCGTCTCGTTGGCAGGCGCCAGTATCTCGCACAGCAGGCGATGGATCCACTTGCCCTCTTGGATAGCCAGACTGAGCGCGATGTATTCCGCTTCGCTTGTAGACAGCGACACGCTTGACTGCTTCTTGCTTCCCCAGCTCACAGGCGCACTCATCAGCATGAACGTGTAGCCGGAAGTCGACTTGCGGTCCGCGAGGTCACCGGCCCAGTCCGCGTCCGAGTATCCACGAAAGTCGATCTTGTCACCCGGCTTGTAGCAGATCCCATGCGTCTTGGTGCCTTGCAGGTAGCGAAAGATACGCTTGACCGCAACCCAGTGTTCCTCTTGGGGATTCTCCATGAAGCGCGACACATAGCCCACAGCGTACGCGATGTCCGGGCGCGTGGCAGTCATCAGATGCATTAAGGCACCCACAGCTTCGCGAAATGGAGCGTTCACCTTGGTCGCTGCGTCGCTTGGAACTAGTCGAGAGCTCATGTCGACGGGACTCACCACAGCCTTGCACTCATCCATACCGAAGCGCTTCAGGATATCATCCACATAACGCCGCTGGCACATCGTCACGCTGCCGTCTGGGCCGTCCACCAACTCGATCCCAAGGACAAACGCACACTTGCCACTGTCGGTCATCTCGAAGCGAGTCTTGAGGTCCGTCTTCGTGCGTGCGATCAGCTCGGGTGAACTTCCGGTCACCAACACATCGTCCACGTAGACCAGCACGAGCACACAGTGGCCATCCTCAACCTTGATGTAGAGGCACGGATCGAAGGCCGAAACTTGGAAACCGATGGAGCACACGAACTCGTCGAACGTTGATGAAGGTGTTGAATTCTTGGAAGCGAGGCTTGGGCTGAGCGGAGGGAGTTCTGCACTTGGTGTGAAGACCGGAGTGAAGACCACTTGAGCTGAAGAAGGAAGATTCGAAAGTGATTGATTGATCGGAGTTTACACTGTCTTCACTACCTAGTCTGCATCCAATCATTTGGTGCATCTAATCACCAACACTCTGTACTCGTCCAATCATCCTACTCGTCTAATCATCGGTGGCGTAAACAACGTACCGTAATCATCGCAGGATCGTATTGGACCGGTTCGGGTTGACCGGTTAATGGGTACAGCTGGTACACAGTACCCAAGACCAGCAACCCTCAATACGCCCCCTCAATGCGAACATGCGTGGATGCCGAGAGCCGCCGTCAGGTCCATGTGGCGTGGTCCCGCGAGCGCCTTCGTCATGATGTCCGCCAGCATCACAGAAGTCTCGCAATACTGGAGCTTCACTTCACCGCGCTTCACTTCGTCACGGATGTGGTGATACTTGATGTCGATGTGCTTGGCGCGGCCGTGATTCACCGGGTTCTTCGTCATCTTGATGCACGACTGGTTGTCTTCGCGGATCATGAGCTCGGGTCCCGTCTCGTAGGCAGGCGCCAGTATCTCGCACAGCAGGCGATGGATCCACTTGCCCTCTTGGATAGCCAGACTGAGCGCGATGTATTCCGCTTCGCTTGTAGACAGCGACACGCTTGACTGCTTCTTGCTTCCCCAGCTCACAGGCGCACTCATCAGCATGAACGTGTAGCCGGAAGTCGACTTGCGGTCCGCGAGGTCACCGGCCCAGTCCGCGTCCGAGTATCCACGAAAGTCGATCTTGTCACCCGGCTTGTAGCAGATCCCATGCGTCTTGGTGCCTTGCAGGTAGCGAAAGATACGCTTGACCGCAACCCAGTGTTCCTCTTGGGGATTCTCCATGAAGCGCGACACATAGCCCACAGCGTACGCGATGTCCGGGCGCGTGGCAGTCATCAAATGCATTAGAGCACCCACAGCTTCGCGAAATGGAGCGTTCACCTTGGTCGCTGCGTCGCTTGGAACTAGTCGAGAGCTCATGTCGACGGGACTCACCACAGCCTTGCACTCATCCATACCGAAGCGCTTCAGGATATCATCCACATAACGCCGCTGGCACATCGTCACGCTGCCGTCTGGGCCGTCCACCAACTCGATCCCAAGAACAAACGCACACTTGCCACTGTCGGTCATCTCGAAGCGAGTCTTGAGGTCCGTCTTCGTGCGTGCGATCAGCTCGGGTGAACTTCCGGTCACCAACACATCGTCCACGTAGACCAGCACGAGCACACAGTGGCCATCCTCAACCTTGATGTAGAGGCACGGATCGAAGGCCGAAACTTGGAAACCGATGGAGCACACGAACTCGTCGAACGTTGATGAAGGTGTTGAATTCTTGGAAGCGAGGCTTGGGCTGAGCGGAGGGAGTTCTGCACTTGGTGTGAAGACCGGAGTGAAGACCACTTGAGCTGAAGAAGGAAGATTCGAAAGTGATTGATTGATCGGAGTTTACACTGTCTTCACTACCTAGTCTGCATCCAATCATTTGGTGCATCTAATCACCAACACTCTGTACTCGTCCAATCATCCTACTCGTCTAATCATCGGTGGCGTAAACAACGTACCGTAATCATCGCAGGATCGTATTGGACCGGTTCGGGTTGACCGGTTAATGGGTACAGCTGGTACACAGTACCCAAGACCAGCAACCCTCAATACGCCCCCTCAATGCGAACATGCGTGGATGCCGAGAGCCGCCGTCAGGTCCATGTGGCGTGGTCCCGCGAGCGCCTTCGTCATGATGTCCGCCAGCATCACAGAAGTCTCGCAATACTGGAGCTTCACTTCACCGCGCTTCACTTCGTCACGGATGTGGTGATACTTGATGTCGATGTGCTTGGCGCGGCCGTGATTCACCGGGTTCTTCGTCATCTTGATGCACGACTGGTTGTCTTCGCGGATCATGAGCTCGGGTCCCGTCTCGTAGGCAGGCGCCAGTATCTCGCACAGCAGGCGATGGATCCACTTGCCCTCTTGGATAGCCAGACTGAGCGCGATGTATTCCGCTTCGCTTGTAGACAGCGACACGCTTGACTGCTTCTTGCTTCCCCAGCTCACAGGCGCACTCATCAGCATGAACGTGTAGCCGGAAGTCGACTTGCGGTCCGCGAGGTCACCGGCCCAGTCCGCGTCCGAGTATCCACGAAAGTCGATCTTGTCACCCGGCTTGTAGCAGATCCCATGCGTCTTGGTGCCTTGCAGGTAGCGAAAGATACGCTTGACCGCAACCCAGTGTTCCTCTTGGGGATTCTCCATGAAGCGCGACACATAGCCCACAGCGTACGCGATGTCCGGGCGCGTGGCAGTCATCAGATGCATTAAGGCACCCACAGCTTCGCGAAATGGAGCGTTCACCTTGGTCGCTGCGTCGCTTGGAACTAGTCGAGAGCTCATGTCGACGGGACTCACCACAGCCTTGCACTCATCCATACCGAAGCGCTTCAGGATATCATCCACATAACGCCGCTGGCACATGGTCACACTGCCGTCCGAGCCGTCCACCAACTCGATCCCAAGAACAAAAGCACACTTGCCGCTGTCGGTCATCTCGAAGCGAGTCTTCAGGTCATTCTTCGTGCGTGCGATCAGCTCGGGTGAACTTCCGGTCACCAACACATCGTCCACGTAGACCAGCACGAGCACACAGTGACCATCCTCAACCTTGATGTAGAGGCACGGATCGAAGGCCGAAACTTGGAAACCGATGGAGCACACGAACTCGTCGAACGTCTCGTTCCACACGCGCGAAGCTTGTTTGAGACCGTAGATCGCCTTCACCAATTCCAGGCAGTCGAAATCACCATCGACCTCAACGCCATCAGGAACCACGCAGAACACCTGCTCCTTCATGATCCCATATAGGAATGCAGTCACCACGTCGAGTTGGTCGAGGGGCCAACCGAAGTACTTGGCAATGGCGATGACCATGCGCAGCGTCACGTACTTGACCACGGGCGAAAACGTCTCTGTGTAGTCGATGCCGTACTTCTGCTTGAAACCCTTGGCCACGAGGCGCGCCTTGTACTTCTCGATCGATCCGTCCGCTTTGCGCTTGATCTTGAACACCCACTTGGTGCCGATGGCGCGCTGTCCGTTGGGCAACTTGGCAGCACGAAACACTCCACGAAGACGCATCGACTTGAGTTCCGCGCGAATCGCCTTGCGCCAGTGCACTTGATCAGGGCTGTTGATCGCCTCTTGAAACGTCGTCGGTTCCGATAGATCTGCTGCTTCGACGGCATTCGCACTGGCACGCCAAAACACCGGCGGAGTCGAATCATCGTCTTCATCTTGGTCCCCAGACTTTTCTTCTTCGTCGGGGTCCACTCGGTGCGAAGAGGAGTCCGGTGCACTCGCTTCTTCCAATCCAGGCCGATGACGCACAGTGCGCGGTCTTCTGGTACCTTCATCTTCGTCACTTGGATGACTCTTGCGCTTCCCCGCCTGCTTGTACTCCGTCTGGCGAGGACCGGCATCGTCGATGTCGAGCGAGTCGAAGTCCAGGTCATCGACATCTTCATCGGAAATCTGCGGCGAAAGTCCAAAGGCCGACTCATCGAAGTTGACATCGCGACTGATGACCACCTGCCCCGCCTCGATGTCATACACTCGATACGCCTTGGACACTTCTTCGTAGCCCAGGAATATTCCGGCGCGAGCCTTGGGGTCCCACTTGAGCCGCTTCTCCTTCGGAGTCAGAATGTACGTCCGACAGCCGAACACACGCATGTGCTTCACACTCGGCTTGGACTTGTACACGATCTCGAACGGAGTCTTGTGCTCGATCTTGGGTGACGGCAGGCGGTTCTTCACGTAGATGGCCGTCATGGCCGCCTCAGCCCAGAAACACTTGTCCAACTTGGCGTGATGCAGCATGCTGCGGCCGATCGTGACGATGGTCCGGATGGCTCGTTCTGCCGTGCCGTTGGTCTGGTGCGCGTACGGAACCGTGGTTTGCTGCTCGATGCCTTCGTCTTCGTAGAAAGCCTTGAGCGAGTTGGTCGCAAACTCACGAGCTCCGTCATGCCGCACAAACTTGACCTTCTTGCCGAACTGCTTCTGCACCTTCATGACGTACGTCTTGATGTAGTCTTCGCTCTCCGACTTGGCACGCAGACAGAAACCCTTCATGCATCCGCTGGCTTCGTCCACGATCAACAGCAGATACTTGCTGCCACCAAGCGAGTTTTCCTCCATGGGTCCGCAGATGTCGAAGTGGAGCAACTCGAACGTGTCATAGTGACGCTTGTCACGGTTGCTCGGGAATGGCTTTTGGACCATCTTCCCTTGCTGACATCCGCGACACAGACTTGGTCCACTCGACTTGGAAGGTGCCTTCGCGTCCCTGATCATCTTGGTGTCGACCATCTTGCGAAGCACCTCGACTGGAGCGTGACCCATGCGCGCGTGCAGGTCGACAGTCCTGCCACTCGTCGCTGCATTCGCCGATCGCTGAGGCGTGCGAAGCCAGTAGAGGCCATCCACGAGATCCGCCGTTGCCACCACTAGCTTCGAGTCCTTGCGCGAAACGTGCATTTCGGTGCCGTCGAACACCACTTGGAACTTGCCACTCTTGTTGATCTGCGGCACCGAGAGCAGGTTCTTGCTCATGCTCGGCACGTACAGCGCGCTCTTGATCTCGATCTCGATCTCGCGCTCGTCGCCGTTGGGCAGAACCACTCGTTCCACGATGGTTCCCACACCCTTGATGGCCGCCTTGTTGCCGTCGGCCACCGAAAGTTCGCCTTCGTTCCGCTCGATCAAATTGGCGAATTTGGCCTTGTCGTTGCAGATGTGGTGCGTTGCGCCGCTGTCGACCGCCCACATCCCGGACACATTCTTGCCCGTCGAAATGCCACATTCCAGGGAAACCGCGAACGCCACTCGATCGTAGCCGTAGTCGTAGTCGTAGTCGTAGTCGTCGCTGTCGTTTCTCCACTGGATGTTGTTGGCCCCGTGTCCACGGCCATTGCCATTGCCATTGCCATTGCCGCCGCGTCTTGGGCCCCGATTCTCGTCCTTCTGCTTGGTCCAGCACTTGTCAATGATGTGCCCCAATTTTCCGCAGTATGTGCATTGGCGAGACTCTCGGTCGGTGTTGAACGCCTTGGCCGCGTTCTCCGTCTTCACCGTCGCCGTCTTCTCGCCTTGCCGCTTGATATGCTCGTTCGTGAGCACCTTCACGACGTCTTGCGACCGCAGTTCAGCGCTGCTCATCTCCAAGTTCAGCACGACGTTCTCGTAGCTCTTGGGGAGACTGCGCAACAGGCAGATCGCCACGTCCTCGTCCTCCATCTTGGCGCCGATGCTGCTGAGCTTGGCGCTGATGTTGAGGACCTCATTGCAATGATGCAACACATTGCCGCCTTCCGACATCTCCATGCTGAAGAGTTGGCGCTTGAGGTAAATGCGTCCAGCCTTCTGCGATCCACCATACAGTGTCTTCAGGCGCGTCCACGCAACCCACGCTTCCTCGCAGTCGTCGACCACATGGTGGTAGTCCGCGTCCATGTGGAGCAACATCAGTCCGAACGCGATGTTGCTCGACTTGACGTAGTCGTCCTTGGCCCGCGAGTCCGTGAAGCTTGGCGTTGTCTCGCGGTTCACCACATGCCACACCGACTTGGTCAGGAACACGCCACGCATGTAGCGGTTCCACGTCGCGTAGTTGTCTCCGTTGAACTTGTCGATGGAGACCTTAGTCGAGGCGTCGTGGGCAGAGGACATGGTGCTTGGGCTCATAACCTGATGAAGGTGTTGAATTCTTGGAAGCGAGGCTTGGGCTGAGCGGAGGGAGTTCTGCACTTGGTGTGAAGACCGGAGTGAAGACCACTTGAGCTGAAGAAGGAAGATTCGAAAGTGATTGATTGATCGGAGTTTACACTGTCTTCACTACCTAGTCTGCATCCAATCATTTGGTGCATCTAATCACCAACACTCTGTACTCGTCCAATCATCCTACTCGTCTAATCATCGGTGGCGTAAACAACGTACCGTAATCATCGCAGGATCGTATTGGACCGGTTCGGGTTGACCGGTTAATGGATACAGCTGGTACACAGTACCCAAGACCAGCAACCCTCAATAAACGTCTCGTTCCACACGCGCGAAGCTTGTTTGAGACCGTAGATCGCCTTCACCAATTCCAGGCAGTCGAAATCACCATCGACCTCAACGCCATCAGGAACCACGCAAAACACCTGCTCCTTCATGATCCCATATAGGAATGCAGTCACCACGTCGAGTTGGTCGAGGGGCCAACCGAAGTACTTGGCAATGGCGATGACCATGCGCAGCGTCACGTACTTGACCACGGGCGAAAACGTCTCTGTGTAGTCGATGCCGTACTTCTGCTTGAAACCCTTGGCCACGAGGCGCGCCTTGTACTTCTCGATCGATCCGTCCGCTTTGCGCTTGATCTTGAACACCCACTTGGTGCCGATGGCGCGCTGTCCGTTGGGCAACTTGGCAGCACGAAACACTCCACGAAGACGCATCGACTTGAGTTCCGCGCGAATCGCCTTGCGCCAGTGCACTTGGTCAGGGCTGTTGATCGCCTCTTGAAACGTCGTCGGCTCCGATAGATCTGCTGCTTCGACGGCATTCGCACTGGCACGCCAAAACACCGGCGGAGTCGAATCATCGTCTTCATCTTGGTCCCCAGACTTTTCTTCTTCGTCGGGGTCCACTCGGTGCGAAGAGGAGTCCGGTGCACTCGCTTCTTCCAATCCAGGCCGATGACGCACAGTGCGCGGTCTTCTGGTACCTTCATCTTCGTCACTTGGATGACTCTTGCGCTTCCCCGCCTGCTTGTACTCCGTCTGGCGAGGACCGGCATCGTCGATGTCGAGCGAGTCGAAGTCCAGGTCATCGACATCTTCATCGGAAATCTGCGGCGAAAGTCCAAAGGCCGACTCATCGAAGTTGACATCGCGACTGATGACCACCTGCCCCGCCTCGATGTCATACACTCGATACGCCTTGGACACTTCTTCGTAGCCCAGGAATATTCCGGCGCGAGCCTTGGGGTCCCACTTGAGCCGCTTCTCCTTCGGAGTCAGAATGTACGTCCGACAGCCGAACACACGCATGTGCTTCACACTCGGCTTGGACTTGTACACGATCTCGAACGGAGTCTTGTGCTCGATCTTGGGTGACGGCAGGCGGTTCTTCACGTAGATGGCCGTCATGGCCGCCTCAGCCCAGAAACACTTGTCCAACTTGGCGTGATGCAGCATGCTGCGGCCGATCGTGACGATGGTCCGGATGGCTCGTTCTGCCGTGCCGTTGGTCTGGTGCGCGTACGGAACCGTGGTTTGCTGCTCGATGCCTTCGTCTTCGTAGAAAGCCTTGAGCGAGTTGGTCGCAAACTCACGAGCTCCGTCATGCCGCACAAACTTGACCTTCTTGCCGAACTGCTTCTGCACCTTCATGACGTACGTCTTGATGTAGTCTTCGCTCTCCGACTTGGCACGCAGACAGAAACCCTTCATGCATCCGCTGGCTTCGTCCACGATCAACAGCAGATACTTGCTGCCACCAAGCGAGTTTTCCTCCATGGGTCCGCAGATGTCGAAGTGGAGCAACTCGAAGGTGTCATAGTGACGCTTGTCACGGTTGCTCGGGAATGGCTTTTGGACCATCTTCCCTTGCTGACATCCGCGACACAGACTTGGTCCACTCGACTTGGAAGGTGCCTTCGCGTCCCTGATCATCTTGGTGTCGACCATCTTGCGAAGCACCTCGACTGGAGCGTGACCCATGCGCGCGTGCAGGTCGACAGTCCTGCCACTCGTCGCTGCATTCGCCGATCGCTGAGGCGTGCGAAGCCAGTAGAGGCCATCCACGAGATCCGCCGTTGCCACCACTAGCTTCGAGTCCTTGCGCGAAACGTGCATTTCGGTGCCGTCGAACACCACTTGGAACTTGCCACTCTTGTTGATCTGCGGCACCGAGAGCAGGTTCTTGCTCATGCTCGGCACGTACAGCGCGCTCTTGATCTCGATCTCGATCTCGCGCTCGTCGCCGTTGGGCAGAACCACTCGTTCCACGATGGTTCCCACACCCTTGATGGCCGCCTTGTTGCCGTCGGCCACCGAAAGTTCGCCTTCGTTCCGCTCGATCAAATTGGCGAATTTGGCCTTGTCGTTACAGATGTGGTGCGTTGCGCCGCTGTCGACCGCCCACATCCCGGACACATTCTTGCCCGTCGAAATGCCACATTCCAGGGAAACCGCGAACGCCACTCGATCGTAGCCGTAGTCGTAGTCGTAGTCGTCGCTGTCGTTTCTCCACTGGATGTTGTTGGCCCCGCGTCCACGGCCGTTGCCATTGCCATTGCCATTGCCATTGCCGCCGCGTCTTGGGCCCCGATTCTCGTCCTTCTGCTTGGTCCAGCACTTGTCAATGATGTGCCCCAATTTTCTGCAGTACGTGCATTGGCGAGACTCTCGGTCGGTGTTGAACGCCTTGGCCGCGTTCTCCGTCTTCACCGTCGCCGTCTTCTCGCCTTGCCGCTTGATATGCTCGTTCGTGAGCACCTTCACGACGTCTTGCGACCGCAGTTCAGCGCTGCTCATCTCCAAGTTCAGCACGACGTTCTCGTAGCTCTTGGGGAGACTGCGCAACAGGCAGATCGCCACGTCCTCGTCCTCCATCTTGGCGCCGATGCTGCTGAGCTTGGCGCTGATGTTGAGGACCTCATTGCAATGATGCAACACATTGCCGCCTTCCGACATCTCCATGCTGAAGAGTTGGCGCTTGAGGTAAATGCGTCCAGCCTTCTGCGATCCACCATACAGTGTCTTCAGGCGCGTCCACGCAACCCACGCTTCCTCGCAGTCGTCGACCACATGGTGGTAGTCCGCGTCCATGTGGAGCAACATCAGTCCGAACGCGATGTTGCTCGACTTGACGTAGTCGTCCTTGGCCCGCGAGTCCGTGAAGCTTGGCGTTGTCTCGCGGTTCACCACATGCCACACCGACTTGGTCAGGAACACGCCACGCATGTAGCGGTTCCACGTCGCGTAGTTGTCTCCGTTGAACTTGTCGATGGAGACCTTAGTCGAGGCGTCGTGGGCAGAGGACATGGTGCTTGGGCTCATAACCTGATGAAGGTGTTGAATTCTTGGAAGCGAGGCTTGGGCTGAGCGGAGGGAGTTCTGCACTTGGTGTGAAGACCGGAGTGAAGACCACTTGAGCTGAAGAAGGAAGATTCGAAAGTGATTGATTGATCGGAGTTTACACTGTCTTCACTACCTAGTCTGCATCCAATCATTTGGTGCATCTAATCACCAACACTCTGTACTCGTCCAATCATCCTACTCGTCTAATCATCGGTGGCGTAAACAACGTACCGTAATCATCGCAGGATCGTATTGGACCGGTTCGGGTTGACCGGTTAATGGGTACAGCTGGTACACAGTACCCAAGACCAGCAACCCTCAATAAACGTCTCGTTCCACACGCGCGAAGCTTGTTTGAGACCGTAGATCGCCTTCACCAATTCCAGGCAGTCGAAATCACCATCGACCTCAACGCCATCAGGAACCACGCAAAACACCTGCTCCTTCATGATCCCATATAGGAATGCAGTCACCACGTCGAGTTGGTCGAGGGGCCAACCGAAGTACTTGGCAATGGCGATGACCATGCGCAGCGTCACGTACTTGACCACGGGCGAAAACGTCTCTGTGTAGTCGATGCCGTACTTCTGCTTGAAACCCTTGGCCACGAGGCGCGCCTTGTACTTCTCGATCGATCCGTCCGCTTTGCGCTTGATCTTGAACACCCACTTGGTGCCGATGGCGCGCTGTCCGTTGGGCAACTTGGCAGCACGAAACACTCCACGAAGACGCATCGACTTGAGTTCCGCGCGAATCGCCTTGCGCCAGTGCACTTGGTCAGGGCTGTTGATCGCCTCTTGAAACGTCGTCGGCTCCGATAGATCTGCTGCTTCGACGGCATTCGCACTGGCACGCCAAAACACCGGCGGAGTCGAATCATCGTCTTCATCTTGGTCCCCAGACTTTTCTTCTTCGTCGGGGTCCACTCGGTGCGAAGAGGAGTCCGGTGCACTCGCTTCTTCCAATCCAGGCCGATGACGCACAGTGCGCGGTCTTCTGGTACCTTCATCTTCGTCACTTGGGTGACTCTTGCGCTTCCCCGCCTGCTTGTACTCCGTCTGGCGAGGACCGGCATCGTCGATGTCGAGCGAGTCGAAGTCCAGGTCATCGACATCTTCATCGGAAATCTGCGGCGAAAGTCCAAAGGCCGACTCATCGAAGTTGACATCGCGACTGATGACCACCTGCCCCGCCTCGATGTCATACACTCGATACGCCTTGGACACTTCTTCGTAGCCCAGGAATATTCCGGCGCGAGCCTTGGGGTCCCACTTGAGCCGCTTCTCCTTCGGAGTCAGAATGTACGTCCGACAGCCGAACACACGCATGTGCTTCACACTCGGCTTGGACTTGTACACGATCTCAAACGGAGTCTTGTGCTCGACCTTGGGTGACGGCAGGCGGTTCTTCACGTAGATGGCCGTCATGGCCGCCTCAGCCCAGAAACACTTGTCCAACTTGGCGTGATGCAGCATGCTGCGGCCGATCGTGACGATGGTCCGGATGGCTCGTTCTGCCGTGCCGTTGGTCTGGTGCGCGTACGGAACCGTGGTTTGCTGCTCGATGCCTTCGTCTTCGTAGAAAGCCTTGAGCGAGTTGGTCGCAAACTCACGAGCTCCGTCATGCCGCACAAACTTGACCTTCTTGCCGAACTGCTTCTGCACCTTCATGACGTACGTCTTGATGTAGTCTTCGCTCTCCGACTTGGCACGCAGACAGAAACCCTTCATGCATCCGCTGGCTTCGTCCACGATCAACAGCAGATACTTGCTGCCACCAAGCGAGTTTTCCTCCATGGGTCCGCAGATGTCGAAGTGGAGCAACTCGAAGGTGTCATAGTGACGCTTGTCACGGTTGCTGGGGAATGGCTTTTGGACCATCTTCCCTTGCTGACATCCGCGACACAGACTTGTCCACTCGACTTGGAGGGTGCCTTCGCGTCCTTGATCATCTTGGTGTCGACCATCTTGCGAAGCACCTCGACTGGAGCGTGGCCCATGCGCGCGTGCAGGTCGACAGTCCTGCCACTCGTCGCTGCATTCGCCGATCGCTGAGGCGTGCGAAGCCAGTAGAGGCCATCCACGAGATCCGCCGTTGCCACCACTAGCTTCGAGTCCTTGCGCGAAACGTGCATTTCGGTGCCGTCGAACACCACTTGGAACTTGCCACTCTTGTTGATCTGCGGCACCGAGAGCAGGTTCTTGCTCATGCTCGGCACGTACAGCGCGCTCTTGATCTCGATCTCGATCTCGCGCTCGTCGCCGTTGGGCAGAACCACTCGTTCCACGATGGTCCCCACACCCTTGATGGCCGCCTTGTTGCCGTCGGCCACCGAAAGTTCGTCTTCGTTCCGCTCGATCAAATTGGCGAACTTGGCCTTGCCGTTACAGATGTGGTGCGTTGCGCCGCTGTCGACCGCCCACATCCCGGACACATTCTTGCCCGTCGAAATGCCACATTCCAGGGAAACCGCGAACGCCACTCGATCGTAGCCGTAGTCGTAGTCGTAGTCGTCGCTGTCGTTTCTCCACTGGATGTTGTTGGCCCCGCGTCCACGGCCGTTGCCATTGCCATTGCCATTGCCATTGCCATTGCCGCCGCGTCTTGGGCCCCGATTCTCGTCTTTCTGCTTGGTCCAGCACTTATCGATCAGGTGCCCCAATTTTCCGCAGTAGTCACACCGGCGAGTTTGACGCTCGGCGTTGAAGGCCTTCGCTGCTTCCTCGATTTTCACCGCCGCAGTCTTCTCGCCTTGTCGCTTGATATGCTCATTCGTGAGCACCTTCACCACATCTTGCGTCCGCAGCTCTGCATTGCTCATCTCCATGTTGAGCACAACGTTCTTGTAGCTCTTGGGGAGACTGCGCAACAGGCAGATCGCCACGTCCTCGTCCTCCATCTTGGCGCCGATGCTGCTGAGCTTGGCGCTGATGTTGAGGACCTCATTGCAATGATGCAACACATTGCCGCCTTCCGACATCTCCATGCTGAAGAGCTGACGCTTCAGGTAGATGCGTCCAGCCTTCTGCGATCCACCGTACAGCGTCTTCAGGCGCGTCCACGCAACCCACGCTTCCTCGCAGTCGTCGACCACATGGTGGTAGTCCGCGTCCATGTGGAGCAACATCAGTCCGAACGCGATGTTGCTCGACTTGACGTAGTCGTCCTTGGCCCGCGAGTCCGTGAAGCTTGGCGTTGTCTCGCGGTTCACCACATGCCACACCGACTTGGTCAGGAACACGCCACGCATGTAGCGGTTCCACGTCGCGTAGTTGTCTCCGTTGAACTTGTCGATGGAGACCTTAGTCGAGGCGTCGTGGGCAGAGGACATGGTGCTTGGGCTCATAACCTGATGAAGGTGTTGAATTCTTGGAAGCGAGGCTTGGGCTGAGCGGAGGGAGTTCTGCACTTGGTGTGAAGACCGGAGTGAAGACCACTTGAGCTGAAGAAGGAAGATTCGAAAGTGATTGATTGATCGGAGTTTACACTGTCTTCACTACCTAGTCTGCATCCAATCATTTGGTGCATCTAATCACCAACACTCTGTACTCGTCCAATCATCCTACTCGTCTAATCATCGGTGGCGTAAACAACGTACCGTAATCATCGCAGGATCGTATTGGACCGGTTCGGGTTGACCGGTTAATGGATACAGCTGGTACACAGTACCCAAGACCAGCAACCCTCAATAAACGTCTCGTTCCACACGCGCGAAGCTTGTTTGAGACCGTAGATCGCCTTCACCAATTCCAGGCAGTCGAAATCACCATCGACCTCAACGCCATCAGGAACCACGCAAAACACCTGCTCCTTCATGATCCCATATAGGAATGCAGTCACCACGTCGAGTTGGTCGAGGGGCCAACCGAAGTACTTGGCAATGGCGATGACCATGCGCAGCGTCACGTACTTGACCACGGGCGAAAACGTCTCTGTGTAGTCGATGCCGTACTTCTGCTTGAAACCCTTGGCCACGAGGCGCGCCTTGTACTTCTCGATCGATCCGTCCGCTTTGCGCTTGATCTTGAACACCCACTTGGTGCCGATGGCGCGCTGTCCGTTGGGCAACTTGGCAGCACGAAACACTCCACGAAGACGCATCGACTTGAGTTCCGCGCGAATCGCCTTGCGCCAGTGCACTTGATCAGGGCTGTTGATCGCCTCTTGAAACGTCGTCGGTTCCGATAGATCTGCTGCTTCGACGGCATTCGCACTGGCACGCCAAACACCGGCGGAGTCGAATCATCGTCTTCATCTTGGTCCCCAGACTTTTCTTCTTCGTCGGGGTCCACTCGGTGCGAAGAGGAGTCCGGTGCACTCGCTTCTTCCAATCCAGGCCGATGACGCACAGTGCGCGGTCTTCTGGTACCTCCATCTTCGTCACTTGGATGACTCTTGCGCTTCCCCGCCTGCTTGTACTCCGTCTGGCGAGGACCGGCATCGTCGATGTCGAGCGAGTCGAAGTCCAGGTCATCGACATCTTCATCGGAAATCTGCGGCGAAAGTCCAAAGGCCGACTCATCGAAGTTGACATCGCGACTGATGACCACCTGCCCCGCCTCGATGTCATACACTCGATACGCCTTGGACACTTCTTCGTAGCCCAGGAATATTCCGGCGCGAGCCTTGGGGTCCCACTTGAGCCGCTTCTCCTTCGGAGTCAGAATGTACGTCCGACAGCCGAACACACGCATGTGCTTCACACTCGGCTTGGACTTGTACACGATCTCGAACGGAGTCTTGTGCTCGACCTTGGGTGACGGCAGGCGGTTCTTCACGTAGATGGCCGTCATGGCCGCCTCAGCCCAGAAACACTTGTCCAACTTGGCGTGATGCAGCATGCTGCGGCCGATCGTGACGATGGTCCGGATGGCTCGTTCTGCCGTGCCGTTGGTCTGGTGCGCGTACGGAACCGTGGTTTGCTGCTCGATGCCTTCGTCTTCGTAGAAAGCCTTGAGCGAGTTGGTCGCAAACTCACGAGCTCCGTCATGCCGCACAAACTTGACCTTCTTGCCGAACTGCTTCTGCACCTTCATGACGTACGTCTTGATGTAGTCTTCGCTCTCCGACTTGGCACGCAGACAGAAACCCTTCATGCATCCGCTGGCTTCGTCCACGATCAACAGCAGATACTTGCTGCCACCAAGCGAGTTTTCCTCCATGGGTCCGCAGATGTCGAAGTGGAGCAACTCGAAGGTGTCATAGTGACGCTTGTCACGGTTGCTCGGGAATGGCTTTTGGACCATCTTCCCTTGCTGACATCCGCGACACAGACTTGGTCCACTCGACTTGGAAGGTGCCTTCGCGTCCCTGATCATCTTGGTGTCGACCATCTTGCGAAGCACCTCGACTGGAGCGTGACCCATGCGCGCGTGCAGGTCGACAGTCCTGCCACTCGTCGCTGCATTCGCCGATCGCTGAGGCGTGCGAAGCCAGTAGAGGCCATCCACGAGATCCGCCGTTGCCACTACTAGCTTCGAGTCCTTGCGCGAAACGTGCATTTCGGTGCCGTCGAACACCACTTGGAACTTGCCACTCTTGTTGATCTGCGGCACCGAGAGCAGGTTCTTGCTCATGCTCGGCACGTACAGCGCGCTCTGGATCTCGATCTCGATCTCGATCTCGATCTCGCGCTCGTCGCCGTTGGGCAGAACCACTCGTTCCACGATGGTTCCCACACCCTTGATGGCCGCCTTGTTGCCGTCGGCCACCGAAAGTTCGCCTTCGTTCCGCTCGATCAAATTGGCGAATTTGGCCTTGTCGTTGCAGATGTGGTGCGTTGCGCCGCTGTCGACCGCCCACATCCCGGACACATTCTTGCCCGTCGAAATGCCACATTCCAGGGAAACCGCGAACGCCACTCGATCGTAGCCGTAGTCGTAGTCGTAGTCGTCGCTGTCGTTTCTCCACTGGATGTTGTTGGCCCCGCGTCCACGGCCGTTGCCATTGCCATTGCCGCCGCGTCTTGGGCCCCGATTCTCGTCCTTCTGCTTGGTCCAGCACTTGTCAATGATGTGCCCCAATTTTCCGCAGTACGTGCATTGGCGAGGCTCTCGGTCGGTGTTGAACGCCTTGGCCGCGTTCTCCGTCTTCACCGTCGCCGTCTTCTCGCCTTGCCGCTTGATGTGCTCGTTCGTGAGCACCTTCACGACGTCTTGCGACCGCAGTTCAGCGCTGCTCATCTCCAAGTTCAGCACGACGTTCTCGTAGCTCTTGGGGAGACTGCGCAACAGGCAGATCGCCACGTCCTCGTCCTCCATCTTGGCGCCGATGCTGCTGAGCTTGGCGCTGATGTTGAGGACCTCATTGCAATGATGCAACACATTGCCGCCTTCCGACATCTCCATGCTGAAGAGTTGGCGCTTGAGGTAAATGCGTCCAGCCTTCTGCGATCCACCATACAGTGTCTTCAGGCGCGTCCACGCAACCCACGCTTCCTCGCAGTCGTCGACCACATGGTGGTAGTCCGCGTCCATGTGGAGCAACATCAGTCCGAACGCGATGTTGCTCGACTTGACGTAGTCGTCCTTGGCCCGCGAGTCCGTGAAGCTTGGCGTTGTCTCGCGGTTCACCACATGCCACACCGACTTGGTCAGGAACACGCCACGCATGTAGCGGTTCCACGTCGCGTAGTTGTCTCCGTTGAACTTGTCGATGGAGACCTTAGTCGAGGCGTCGTGGGCAGAGGACATGGTGCTTGGGCTCATAACCTGATGAAGGTGTTGAATTCTTGGAAGCGAGGCTTGGGCTGAGCGGAGGGAGTTCTGCACTTGGTGTGAAGACCGGAGTGAAGACCACTTGAGCTGAAGAAGGAAGATTCGAAAGTGATTGATTGATCGGAGTTTACACTGTCTTCACTACCTAGTCTGCATCCAATCATTTGGTGCATCTAATCACCAACACTCTGTACTCGTCCAATCATCCTACTCGTCTAATCATCGGTGGCGTAAACAACGTACCGTAATCATCGCAGGATCGTATTGGACCGGTTCGGGTTGACCGGTTAATGGGTACAGCTGGTACACAGTACCCAAGACCAGCAACCCTCAATAAACGTCTCGTTCCACACGCGCGAAGCTTGTTTGAGACCGTAGATCGCCTTCACCAATTCCAGGCAGTCGAAATCACCATCGACCTCAACGCCATCAGGAACCACGCAAAACACCTGCTCCTTCATGATCCCATATAGGAATGCAGTCACCACGTCGAGTTGGTCGAGGGGCCAACCGAAGTACTTGGCAATGGCGATGACCATGCGCAGCGTCACGTACTTGACCACGGGCGAAAACGTCTCTGTGTAGTCGATGCCGTACTTCTGCTTGAAACCCTTGGCCACGAGGCGCGCCTTGTACTTCTCGATCGATCCGTCCGCTTTGCGCTTGATCTTGAACACCCACTTGGTGCCGATGGCGCGCTGTCCGTTGGGCAACTTGGCAGCACGAAACACTCCACGAAGACGCATCGACTTGAGTTCCGCGCGAATCGCCTTGCGCCAGTGCACTTAAAAGTCAAGGTCGTTTGAGCACTAGATGTCGAAATGCAAAGTGATTGATTTAGGTCCTTAGTTCGCAAAACTCCTTGCTACCTCTAAGCCTACTGGATTCTCTACTGGATACACTCTACTGGATTCTTTACTGGATACTGAGTTGCTTCAGCCAATCAGAGAGCGCCACGTCGTTGCCCGTCTTGTACCCACAATCTTGTACCCATGTGTCCCGTAGTCCCCGTAGCGTAAACAGCGTCCCATCATCAGTGTCCCGTAAACACAGGAATGATTGCGGTCCCACTGAGTGAAGGTTATACCGGTATCCTACCGGTATACCGCAGCTGGTCGAGGCGCCTTCTTGACAACACTCCCACTCGACTCGGCCGTAGTTGCGCCTTGAACTCCGAGCTTGCTCCGTAGGAAGTCGAACTGCGCAGCGGTGATCGCCTTCGTCATCAAGTTCGCCAGCATGTTCTTGGTCGAACAGTACTCCAACACCACTTGGCCGTCTTCTACCTTCTCACGCACGAAGTGGTAGCGAATGTCGATGTGCTTGGTGCGCTTGTGGAACTCCGGGTTCTTGGCCAACGCGATGGAGCCTTGGTTGTCCTCGTAGATCTTGATCGCTTCATCGCTTGCCATCTCGCCGAGCTCGCACAGAAATGCCTTGAGCCAAATAGCCTCTTGCGTAGCCTCCGTCAATGCCATGTACTCAGCCTCCGTCGATGATAGCGCCACTGTCCGCTGTTTCTTGCTTCTCCAGCTGATGCATCCGCCGTTCATCATGAACGCATAGCCGCTTGTACTCCGTCTTGACTCGATGTCGCCGGCCCAGTCCGCATCCGAAGAGCCTTGGAGTCCGTCCTCGCTGCCAGCTTGAAACTCGATGCCATGTGTCTTCGTGCCTTGAATGTAGCGGAACACCCTCTTGAGCGCTTGCCAGTGTGTCGGACACGGATCCGCGGCGAACTGGCTGAGAACTCCCACTGCCGCTGCGAGGTCCGGTCGGGTTCCCACCATCAGGTACATCAAACACCCGACGGCATTCCTGTACGGCACCTTCGCCATGGTCTCTTCGTGCTTGCATCCTCCTTCACACATGGCCTTGGTCAACTTGAGTCCCGGGTCTTGTGGTGTCTTGACAGGGTTGCTCTTCTCCATGCTGAACTTCTCCAGGATGTCCTTCGCAAACTTGGTCTGCCGCACCGACACATTTCCGGTCTTGGGATCTTGGTCGATTTCCATTCCGAGGAAGTACTTGAGCTGACCCATGTCCGTCATCTCGAACCGCACGCTGAGCGCCTCCTTGGTCGACTTGAGCAGCTCGTCGTTGTTGCTTGCCAGGATCAAATCGTCCACGTACAGCGCCACGAAGATCATGTCTTGGTCATTGCGCTTGACGTAGATGCAGTGATCCGCCTCACACTTCTTGAACCCCAGCTCCAGCATGAACTTGTCGATGGTCTGGTTCCACATCCGCGGCGACTGCTTGAGACCGTAAAGTGAACGCTTCAGCTTGCACACGAAGTCCGGGTGCGCCTCGTCAACGTAGCCGTCCGGCTGCACCATGTAGATGTCTTCGTCCAGCCAGCCGTTCAGGAACGCCGTCTTCACATCCATTTGGTGCACCGTGAGGTTGTACTTGGCCGCCAGACTGAGCAAGATCCTGATCGACGTGAACTTGGCCACCGGCGCGAACGTCTCTTCGTAGTCGATGCCGAACTTCTGCAAAAATCCCTTCGCCACTAGACGCGCCTTGAACCGCTCGATGTCTCCAGCCTGGTTCTCCTTGATCCGAAACACCCATTTGCAGCCGATCGCCTTGCGTCCCTTCGGCAATGGCACCAACACCCACGTCTCGTTCTTGCGAAGAGAGTTGATCTCCGAGTCGCACGCTTCCTTCCACTTGACCGAGTTGCTGGATTCCATCGCCGATACGAACGTAGTCGGCATTTCTCCCACTGAATCCACAACGAAGGCCGCGTCGAAGCCTTCTTCTCTTGCGATGGCTGACATCTCGTCTAGCGTTTGTTGTCGACTGTGCCGCTTGGACCTTGGGATCTCCACCGCTTCCTCCAACGACCGCGTCCGCTGGTGTCGTTTGCTGCCGGGTTCGAAGTCTTCGTCTCGCGCAGCTTCATCTTCATCATCCTCTTCCGGTCCGGACGATGCTTCTTGATCCGTGGCAACTTCATCTCGAAGTTCCACGATCGCTTCTTCTTGATCTAACTTGCGTCTCCCACCGTCGAAGACGTCTTCCATAAACTGTGCGTCGCGGCTCACCAACACGCGACCGCTCTTCATCTCTTCAAACCGATATGCTTTCTCATGCTCCGAGTATCCGAGAAACCGACAACGCACTGACCGAGCGTCAAACTTGGTACGTTTCTCCTTCGGGACCGTCACATACGCATGGCAACCGAACACCTTGAGGTTCGCCAGCAGCGGCTTCTTCCCGGTCCAGACTTGGTGTGGCGACTTGTCGTGGGTGGTGGAGCGTGTCGGACACCGGTTGCGAAGGAACGTCGCTGTCACCACCGCTTCACCCCAATATGACTTCGACAGTCCGGCATGTTCCAACATGCAGCGCGCACACTCCACTAACGTCCGGTTCATGCGCTCGGCCACTCCGTTCAGTTGAGGCGTGTACGGCGGAGTGAACTTCTGAACGATCCCGCGGTCGCTGCAGAACTTGGCCATCGCACCGGAAGTGTACTCGCCACCGTTGTCGCTCCGGAGTGTCTTCACGCGCTTGCCGGTCTGAGTTTCAGCAAACGCCACAAACTCCGCGAACTTGGCAGCCACTTCCGACTTGTTCCGCAGCAAGTATACCACACAAAAGTGCGAGTACTCGTCGATGAACGTGACGAAGTACCGCTTGCCGCTGAACGTGGGTGTCTGCATGGGACCGCAGACATCACTGTGGATGACTTCCAACAGCTTCTTGGCGCGGTTCGGTGACTTGGGCATATAACTCACTCGCGTTTGCTTGCCGAGTGCACATCCATCACACAGCTCCCACTGCTTCACCGACGTCATGTTCATCCCAACGCCATAACCCTTCTTGACGATGGCGTCTAGACCGCCATGGCCAATGTGACCAAGTCGAAGGTGCCAGAGGTACGACGTGGTGTCCCCTTTGCGTTCCTTCGAACTTGACACATTCGCCTCGTCAGGCATGATAGGCGTCATACACAACTTGAACAGTCCCTTGCCTTCACTTGATCCGAGCTTCCATTTGACGTTCTTCGTCTCGGCGAAGCACCCGTCGCGCTTGAACGTCACGGGCCCAACATCCTTGGTGAACCGTCCGACCGAAAACAGGTTGCGCGACAACTTGGGAATGTGCCACACACCGGTGAGCACACCCTTCTTGATCCCGCGTGGAGTCTTCATCGACATGACAATGTCGCCACTGCCGACCGCTTGAACCACTCCGTCGTCCGCGAGATGTACGTCCACCGGAGTCATCTTCTTGTAGTTCTTCATGTACTCTTTCGAGTACGTCATGTGCTGCGTCGCACCCGAGTCGACCAGCCAAACTTCACTCGACTTGGTGGCTCCACCACCAACCGAAAACAGGTAGTCGCCGTCGAACTCCTCTTCATTTTCATTCGCCACATTCGCTCGCTGTGGCTTCTGTCGTTCCGCGTTCTCGCGAATCCTCACGGGACACTTGGCGATCCAATGACCTTGTTCACCACAGTAGTGACAGGCACTGGCCTTCTGCGCTTGTCGTCCCTTGCTCTTCCCATTGCCGCTTGTCATGAACGCTTGACCGTGCGCGGTTCCTTCAGCACCGCCACCTTGTTCCTTGCGCTTCAAGTCCTCATGCAGCAGCCGAGCCGTCACGAGTTCCCACGTCAGCGAGTCAGCTCTCGACTCCAATGCCGTGATGAGGAACTGGTACGACTCGTTCAAACTTGCCAGAAGCGTGATCACCAAGTCATCCTCGCTGACCGGAGCGCCCACTGCATCGAGCTGTTCCGCCAGCGTCTTGATCTTGTTGATGTGTTCCAACACATCATCACCTTCCGCCATCATCGTCGTGAAGAAACGTCGACGAAGGAAGAGCTTGTTGGCCAAACTCTTCTTCTCGAAGTGTCCTTCCAGTCTTGACCATGCATCGAACGCATCCTTCGCCGAGCGAACCAACGGCAACTGCGAATCCTCCATCGCGAGACAGATGATCGCCAGCGCCTTGCGAGACTTCCTCTTGAACGTCGTCTGGTCCAGCGTCGTAGCGCAGTGCTCCAGCTTGATCTCTCCGCACGTCACTTCCCACAGGTCGCGCTCCTCGAGCACCATGCGCATCTTGAACTTCCATGTGTGGAAGTTGGTTCCGTCGAACTTGTTGATACGGGAGGTCGTGGTCGAGGTGGTGTCCATGGCGAAGGCGTAGTCGGAGTCTTCAGCAGGGAATACGGGGCTTGGGCTCATAACCAAAAGTCAAGGTCGTTTGAGCACTAGATGTCGAAATGCAAAGTGATTGATTTAGGTCCTTAGTTCGCAAAACTCCTTGCTACCTCTAAGCCTACTGGATTCTCTACTGGATACACTCTACTGGATTCTTTACTGGATACTGAGTTGCTTCAGCCAATCAGAGAGCGCCACGTCGTTGCCCGTCTTGTACCCACAATCTTGTACCCATGTGTCCCGTAGTCCCCGTAGCGTAAACAGCGTCCCATCATCAGTGTCCCGTAAACACAGGAATGATTGCGGTCCCACTGAGTGAAGGTTATACCGGTATCCTACCGGTATACCGCAGCTGGTCGAGGCGCCTTCTTGACAACACACTTGGTCAGGGCTGTTGATCGCCTCTTGAAACGTCGTCGGCTCCGATAGATCTGCTGCTTCGACGGCATTCGCACTGGCACGCCAAACACCGGCGGAGTCGAATCATCGTCTTCATCTTGGTCCCCAGACTTTTCTTCTTCGTCGGGGTCCACTCGGTGCGAAGAGGAGTCCGGTGCACTCGCTTCTTCCAATCCAGGCCGATGACGCACAGTGCGCGGTCTTCTGGTACCTTCATCTTCGTCACTTGGATGACTCTTGCGCTTCCCCGCCTGCTTGTACTCCGTCTGGCGAGGACCGGCATCGTCGATGTCGAGCGAGTCGAAGTCCAGGTCATCGACATCTTCATCGGAAATCTGCGGCGAAAGTCCAAAGGCCGACTCATCGAAGTTGACATCGCGACTGATGACCACCTGCCCCGCCTCGATGTCATACACTCGATACGCCTTGGACACTTCTTCGTAGCCCAGGAATATCCCCGCGCGAGCCTTGGGGTCCCACTTGAGCCGCTTCTCCTTCGGAGTCAGAATGTACGTCCGACAGCCGAACACACGCATGTGCTTCACACTTGGCTTGGACTTGTACACGATCTCAAACGGAGTCTTGTGCTCGACCTTGGGTGACGGCAGGCGGTTCTTCACGTAGATGGCCGTCATGGCCGCCTCAGCCCAGAAACACTTGTCCAACTTGGCGTGATGCAGCATGCTGCGGCCGATCGTGACGATGGTCCGGATGGCTCGTTCTGCCGTGCCGTTGGTCTGGTGCGCGTACGGAACCGTGGTTTGCTGCTCGATGCCTTCGTCTTCGTAGAAAGCCTTGAGCGAGTTGGTCGCAAACTCACGAGCTCCGTCATGCCGCACAAACTTGACCTTCTTGCCGAACTGCTTCTGCACCTTCATGACGTACGTCTTGATGTAGTCTTCGCTCTCCGACTTGGCACGCAGACAGAAACCCTTCATGCATCCGCTGGCTTCGTCCACGATCAACAGCAGATACTTGCTGCCACCAAGCGAGTTTTCCTCCATGGGTCCGCAGATGTCGAAGTGGAGCAACTCGAAGGTGTCATAGTGACGCTTGTCACGGTTGCTCGGGAATGGCTTTTGGACCATCTTCCCTTGCTGACATCCGCGACACAGACTTGTCCACTCGACTTGGAAGGTGCCTTCGCGTCCCTGATCATCTTGGTGTCGACCATCTTGCGAAGCACCTCGACTGGAGCGTGACCCATGCGCGCGTGCAGGTCGACAGTCCTGCCACTCGTCGCTGCATTCGCCGATCGCTGAGGCGTGCGAAGCCAGTAGAGGCCATCCACGAGATCCGCCGTTGCCACTACTAGCTTCGAGTCCTTGCGCGAAACGTGCATTTCGGTGCCGTCGAACACCACTTGGAACTTGCCACTCTTGTTGATCTGCGGCACCGAGAGCAGGTTCTTGCTCATGCTCGGCACGTACAGCGCGCTCTGGATCTCGATCTCGATCTCGATCTCGATCTCGCGCTCGTCGCCGTTGGGCAGAACCACTCGTTCCACGATGGTTCCCACACCCTTGATGGCCGCCTTGTTGCCGTCGGCCACCGAAAGTTCGCCTTCGTTCCGCTCGATCAAATTGGCGAATTTGGCCTTGTCGTTGCAGATGTGGTGCGTTGCGCCGCTGTCGACCGCCCACATCCCGGACACATTCTTGCCCGTCGAAATGCCACATTCCAGGGAAACCGCGAACGCCACTCGATCGTAGCCGTAGTCGTAGTCGTAGTCGTCGCTGTCGTTTCTCCACTGGATGTTGTTGGCCCCGCGTCCACGGCCGTTGCCATTGCCATTGCCGCCGCGTCTTGGGCCCCGATTCTCGTCCTTCTGCTTGGTCCAGCACTTGTCAATGATGTGCCCCAATTTTCCGCAGTACGTGCATTGGCGAGGCTCTCGGTCGGTGTTGAACGCCTTGGCCGCGTTCTCCGTCTTCACCGTCGCCGTCTTCTCGCCTTGCCGCTTGATATGCTCGTTCGTGAGCACCTTCACGACGTCTTGCGACCGCAGTTCAGCGCTGCTCATCTCCAAGTTCAGCACGACGTTCTCGTAGCTCTTGGGGAGACTGCGCAACAGGCAGATCGCCACGTCCTCGTCCTCCATCTTGGCGCCGATGCTGCTGAGCTTGGCGCTGATGTTGAGGACCTCATTGCAATGATGCAACACATTGCCGCCTTCCGACATCTCCATGCTGAAGAGTTGGCGCTTGAGGTAAATGCGTCCAGCCTTCTGCGATCCACCATACAGTGTCTTCAGGCGCGTCCACGCAACCCACGCTTCCTCGCAGTCGTCGACCACATGGTGGTAGTCCGCGTCCATGTGGAGCAACATCAGTCCGAACGCGATGTTGCTCGACTTGACGTAGTCGTCCTTGGCCCGCGAGTCCGTGAAGCTTGGCGTTGTCTCGCGGTTCACCACATGCCACACCGACTTGGTCAGGAACACGCCACGCATGTAGCGGTTCCACGTCGCGTAGTTGTCTCCGTTGAACTTGTCGATGGAGACCTTAGTCGAGGCGTCGTGGGCAGAGGACATGGTGCTTGGGCTCATAACCTGATGAAGGTGTTGAATTCTTGGAAGCGAGGCTTGGGCTGAGCGGAGGGAGTTCTGCACTTGGTGTGAAGACCGGAGTGAAGACCACTTGAGCTGAAGAAGGAAGATTCGAAAGTGATTGATTGATCGGAGTTTACACTGTCTTCACTACCTAGTCTGCATCCAATCATTTGGTGCATCTAATCACCAACACTCTGTACTCGTCCAATCATCCTACTCGTCTAATCATCGGTGGCGTAAACAACGTACCGTAATCATCGCAGGATCGTATTGGACCGATTCGGGTTGACCGGTTAATGGGTACAGCTGGTACACAGTACCCAAGACCAGCAACCCTCAATAAACGTCTCGTTCCACACGCGCGAAGCTTGTTTGAGACCGTAGATCGCCTTCACCAATTCCAGGCAGTCGAAATCACCATCGACCTCAACGCCATCAGGAACCACGCAAAACACCTGCTCCTTCATGATCCCATATAGGAATGCAGTCACCACGTCGAGTTGGTCGAGGGGCCAACCGAAGTACTTGGCAATGGCGATGACCATGCGCAGCGTCACGTACTTGACCACGGGCGAAAACGTCTCTGTGTAGTCGATGCCGTACTTCTGCTTGAAACCCTTGGCCACGAGGCGCGCCTTGTACTTCTCGATCGATCCGTCCGCTTTGCGCTTGATCTTGAACACCCACTTGGTGCCGATGGCGCGCTGTCCGTTGGGCAACTTGGCAGCACGAAACACTCCACGAAGACGCATCGACTTGAGTTCCGCGCGAATCGCCTTGCGCCAGTGCACTTGGTCAGGGCTGTTGATCGCCTCTTGAAACGTCGTCGGCTCCGATAGATCTGCTGCTTCGACGGCATTCGCACTGGCACGCCAAAACACCGGCGGAGTCGAATCATCGTCTTCATCTTGGTCCCCAGACTTTTCTTCTTCGTCGGGGTCCACTCGGTGCGAAGAGGAGTCCGGTGCACTCGCTTCTTCCAATCCAGGCCGATGACGCACAGTGCGCGGTCTTCTGGTACCTTCATCTTCGTCACTTGGATGACTCTTGCGCTTCCCCGCCTGCTTGTACTCCGTCTGGCGAGGACCGGCATCGTCGATGTCGAGCGAGTCGAAGTCCAGGTCATCGACATCTTCATCGGAAATCTGCGGCGAAAGTCCAAAGGCCGACTCATCGAAGTTGACATCGCGACTGATGACCACCTGCCCCGCCTCGATGTCATACACTCGATACGCCTTGGACACTTCTTCGTAGCCCAGGAATATCCCCGCGCGAGCCTTGGGGTCCCACTTGAGCCGCTTCTCCTTCGGAGTCAGAATGTACGTCCGACAGCCGAACACACGCATGTGCTTCACACTTGGCTTGGACTTGTACACGATCTCAAACGGAGTCTTGTGCTCGACCTTGGGTGACGGCAGGCGGTTCTTCACGTAGATGGCCGTCATGGCCGCCTCAGCCCAGAAACACTTGTCCAACTTGGCGTGATGCAGCATGCTGCGGCCGATCGTGACGATGGTCCGGATGGCTCGTTCTGCCGTGCCGTTGGTCTGGTGCGCGTACGGAACCGTGGTTTGCTGCTCGATGCCTTCGTCTTCGTAGAAAGCCTTGAGCGAGTTGGTCGCAAACTCACGAGCTCCGTCATGCCGCACAAACTTGACCTTCTTGCCGAACTGCTTCTGCACCTTCATGACGTACGTCTTGATGTAGTCTTCGCTCTCCGACTTGGCACGCAGACAGAAACCCTTCATGCATCCGCTGGCTTCGTCCACGATCAACAGCAGATACTTGCTGCCACCAAGCGAGTTTTCCTCCATGGGTCCGCAGATGTCGAAGTGGAGCAACTCGAAGGTGTCATAGTGACGCTTGTCACGGTTGCTCGGGAATGGCTTTTGGACCATCTTCCCTTGCTGACATCCGCGACACAGACTTGTCCACTCGACTTGGAGGGTGCCTTCGCGTCCTTGATCATCTTGGTGTCGACCATCTTGCGAAGCACCTCGACTGGAGCGTGGCCCATGCGCGCGCGCAGGTCGACAGTCCTGCCACTCGTTGCTGCATTCACCGATCGCTGAGGCGTGCGAAGCCAGTAGAGGCCATCCACGAGATCCGCCGTTGCCACCACTAGCTTCGAGTCCTTGCGCGAAACGTGCATTTCGGTGCCGTCGAACACCACTTGGAACTTGCCACTCTTGTTGATCTGCGGCACCGAGAGCAGGTTCTTGCTCATGCTCGGCACGTACAGCGCGCTCTGGATCTCGATCTCGATCTCGATCTCGATCTCGCGCTCGTCGCCGTTGGGCAGAACCACTCGTTCCACGATGGTTCCCACACCCTTGATGGCCGCCTTGTTGCCGTCGGCCACCGAAAGTTCGCCTTCGTTCCGCTCGATCAAATTGGCGAATTTGGCCTTGTCGTTGCAGATGTGGTGCGTTGCGCCGCTGTCGACCGCCCACATCCCGGACACATTCTTGCCCGTCGAAATGCCACATTCCAGGGAAACCGCGAACGCCACTCGATCGTAGCCGTAGTCGTAGTCGTAGTCGTCGCTGTCGTTTCTCCACTGGATGTTGTTGGCCCCGCGTCCACGGCCGTTGCCATTGCCATTGCCGCCGCGTCTTGGGCCCCGATTCTCGTCCTTCTGCTTGGTCCAGCACTTGTCAATGATGTGCCCCAATTTTCTGCAGTACGTGCATTGGCAAGACTCTCGGTCGGTGTTGAACGCCTTGGCCGCGTTCTCCGTCTTCACCGTCGCCGTCTTCTCGCCTTGCCGCTTGATATGCTCGTTCGTGAGCACCTTCACGACGTCTTGCGACCGCAGTTCAGCGCTGCTCATCTCCAAGTTCAGCACGACGTTCTCGTAGCTCTTGGGGAGACTGCGCAGCAAGCAGATCGCCACGTCCTCGTCCTCCATCTTGGCGCCGATGCTGCTGAGCTTGGCGCTGATGTTGAGGACCTCATTGCAATGATGCAACACATTGCCGCCTTCCGACATCTCCATACTGAAGAGCTGACGCTTGAGGTAAATGCGTCCAGCCTTCTGCGATCCACCGTACAGTGTCTTCAGGCGCGTCCACGCAACCCACGCTTCCTCGCAGTCGTCGACCACATGGTGGTAGTCCGCGTCCATGTGGAGCAACATCAGTCCGAACGCGATGTTGCTCGACTTGACGTAGTCATCCTTGGCCCGAGTGTCCGCAAAGGTCGGAGTCGTCTCTCGGTTCACTACTGTTGCAGGTGATCCAATACGATCCCGCGATGATTACGGTAGGATGTTTACGCCACCGATGATTAGACGAGTAGGATGATTGGACGCACACTGGTGAGTGATGGTTGATTAGACGCACTAGGTGATAGGACGCAGGGTCGCGTGTCTATAGCAGTAGTCTAGGATGTAAGCTCCAACAATTCAATCACTTCTGAATTTCCATTCTACCCCTCAAGTGACTTCCCTCGTCTCGGCCACCTCGCCCCAAGCTTCGGCAGTCCTCCCCTCGCAAGACAACCTCTACTACGACCTTCTTCAGGTTATGAGCCCAAGTACCATGTCATCTGTCCAAGATACCAAGATCTCCATCGACAAGTTCAACGGCGAGAACTACGCCACGTGGAACCGTTACATGCGTGGCGTGTTCCTGACCAAGTCGGTGTGGAATGTGGTGAACCGCGAGACGACGCCTACGTTCACGGACTCCAGGGCCAAGGACGACTACGTCAAGTCGAGCAACGTCGCCTTCGGTCTGATGCTCCTCCACATGGACGCGGATTACCATCATGTGGTCGACGACTACGAGGAAGCCTGGGTCGCGTGGGCGCGCTTGCGTACCCTTTACGGTGGATCGCAGAAGGCTGGACGCATCTACCTGAAGCGTCAGCTCTTCAGCATGGAAATGGCAGAAGGCGGCAATGTGTTGCATCATTGCAACGAAGTCCTCAACATCAGCGCGAAGCTTAGCAGTATCGGCGCCAAGATGGAGGACGAGGATGTGGCGATCTGCCTGTTGCGCAGTCTCCCCAAGAGCTACGAGAACGTCGTGCTGAACTTGGAGATGAGCAATGCAGAGCTGCGGACGCAAGATGTGGTGAAGGTGCTCACGAACGAGCACATCAAGCGACAAGGCGAGAAGACTGCGGCGGTGAAAACCGAGGAAGCAGCGAAGGCCTTCAATGCCGAGCGTCAAACTCGCCGGTGTGACTACTGCGGAAAATTGGGGCACCTGATCGACAAGTGCTGGACCAAGCAGAAAGAAGAAAATCGAGGAGCACGACGCGGCCGAGGTGGTCGCGGTGCCAGCAACGTTGAGTGGCGCGACGACGATGACGACTACATCGCGTTTGCGGTCTCCATGTCGACAGCGTGTGGAGTGTCGTCGGGCAAGAAATTTCAAGGCTCATGGGCGATCGACAGTGGTGCAACCCACCACATCTGCAACGACAAGTCCAAGTTCATCGACATCAACTTGCGCGACGAAGGCGAACTCACAGTCGCCAACGGTCAAACGGCCAAGATTTTGGGAGTTGGTACCGTTGTGCAACAAGTGATTCTGCCCAACCGGAGTGTGCGTGACGTCCGAATCGAAGATGCTCTCTACGTGCCGAGTATGAACAAGAACCTGCTGTCTGTGCCTCAGATCAACCGAGGTGGAGACTTCAAGGTGGTGTTTGACGGCTCCGAGATGCACATTGCGCGCAAGTCGTCGAGGAAGATCGTTGCTTCCGCGGACCTGATCGACGGACTCTACTGGCTACGAGTACCCAAGGGTTCTGCCAATTCGACGACTACGGTCTCGATCAACAGTGTCGATCTTCATGCGCGGATGGGTCATGCTCCGAACGACGTGCTACGGAAGATGGTTTCGAGCGGCATGGTGACGGGCGCGAAAATGCCGACCTCGTCAAAGAACTCAAGCGGATGCCGCGGGTGTCAGCAAGGGAAGATGGTCCAAAAACCCTTTCCGAGTAACCCGGACAAGCCCAAGTACAAGCCATTCGAGTTCCTGCACTTCGACCTTTGTGGACCCATGGAGAAAGAGTCGCTTGGTGGCAGCAAGTATCTACTGCTGATCACTGACGAAGCCAGCGGCTGCATGACGGGATTCTGTTTGCGCGCCAAGTCGGAGAGTGAAGACTGTCTGCGCAAGTTCATCGCTAAAGTGGAGCGCCAATTCGATGCCAGGGTCAAGTTCGCGCGTCATGACGGTGCCAAGGAGTTCGCGACCAACTCGCTCAAGGCCTTTTACGACAATCATGGCATTGAAGTCCAGCCGACGGTTCGATATGCGCATCAGACGAATGCTACTGCGGAACGCGCCAACCGGACGATTGTGACTATCGGGCGCAGCATGCTTCACTTCGCACGTTTGGACAAGACGTTTTGGGCGGAAGCGGCGATGACGGCAATTTACATCAAGAATCGACTGCCGTCACCCAAGGTCCCAGGGAAGACGCCATTTGAGATTGTGTACAAGAGGAAGCCCAACGTGAAGCACATGCGCGTTTTCGGGTGCAAGGCCTACGTCCTGACGCCGAAGGAGAAGCGACTCAAGTGGGACCCCAAGGCTCGTGAAGGAATTTTCATGGGCTATGAAGAGCGTTCGAAGGCGTATCGCGTTTATGACATCGAGGCGGGCCAGGTAGTGATTTCTCGCGATGTCACTTTCGACGAATCGACCTTCGACGACGCCAATGTTGTTGATGATGATGAAGATGTCGAAGATGCTGCGGATATCCTTGAAGACCTCGAGATTTCGAACGACCATGGAACGCGTGAATTCAAGCAGGCGGGGAAACGCAAGGCTCGTCCTAACGCCGAGGATCGTGAACATGTTCGTCGACCGCGTCGCAGTGCTGGATTAGAAGAAGCAAGCGCTCCGGACTCCGACCATCAAGAAGCCAAATCTGAAGACAACGATGATGATGATGACTCGAC
Organism: Phytophthora citrophthora; assembly: GCA_031305395.1. Taxonomy (NCBI): domain Eukaryota; phylum Oomycota; class Peronosporomycetes; order Peronosporales; family Peronosporaceae; genus Phytophthora; species Phytophthora citrophthora. Next base: position 309,551 of record JASMQC010000028.1, read on the forward strand.
TCAGCCGATGTACTGGCGTGCGAGTGCGAATGCAGTGGAGACGAGTGACAGCGCCGAGCCGAAGACGTTCCAAGATGCTGTGAGCGGCGAAGACCAAGTCCACTGGCGCAAGGCGATCCGAGCAGAACTCAAGTCGATGCGACTTCGTGGAGTGTTTCGTGGCGCTAACTTACCGAACAACCAACGCGCAGTCGGAACCAAGTGGGTGTTCAAGATCAAGCGTAAAGCCGACGGATCCATCGAAAAGTACAAGGCTCGACTCGTCGCGAAAGGATTTGTGCAGAAGTATGGGATCGACTACACCGAGACGTTTTCGCCGGTGGTCAAGTACGTCACGCTGCGAACGATCATCGCTGTGGCCAAGTTCTTCAATTGGCCCCTCGACCAACTTGATGTCGTCACGGCGTTCCTGTACGGCTTGATGAAGGAGAAGGTGTTCTGCAGTGTTCCAGAAGGTGTGGAACTTGATGACGGCTACGACTGCGTGGAACTGCTCAAGGCGATCTACGGTCTCAAGCAAGCTTCTCGAGTGTGGAATGAGACCTTCGACGAGTATGTGCGCTCCATCGGATTTCGCGTTTCGAGCTACGATCCGTGCCTCTACATCAAGGTTGTCGACGATGACTGCGTTCTGATGCTGGTGTACGTCGACGATGTTTTGGTGACCGGAAGCTCTTCGACGATCATTGCTGAAGTCAAGAAACAGCTCAAGGCACGATTCGAGATGACCGACAGCGGCAAGTGTTCCTTCATTCTGGGCATCGAAGTGGTCGACAACGCAGATGGCAGCGTCACGTTGTCCCAAGCTCGCTACATCAACGACATCCTGGAGCGCTTTGGCATGCAGAACTGCAAACCTGCTGCCAGTCCAGTCGACCTCAGTATGAAGCTCGTTGCCACTGACGTCTCGACCAAGTTGGATGCGCCGTTCCGTGAAGCTGTCGGTGCTCTCATGCACTTGATGACGTCGACTCGCCCGGACATTGCTTTTGCAGTTGGTTACGTTTCGCGCTTCATGGAGAACCCTCAAGTCGAGCACTGGATTGCAGTCAAGCGCATCTTCCGTTACCTTCAGGGCACCAAGTCGCACGGACTCCGTTTTTCGCCGGCCAAGGGAATCGACTTTCGTGGCTATTCGGATGCAGACTGGGCTGGTGACCACAGTGACCGCAAGTCGACTTCGGGCTACCTGTTTCAAGTTCTTGGCGGACCTGTGTCGTGGGGATCCAAGAAGCAATCGAGTGTGTCTCTTTCCACGAGTGAAGCCGAGTACATTGCGCTCAGTCTGGCAATCCAAGAAGGCAAGTGGGTGCACAAGCTTCTGTGTGAGATCCTCGACGCTGCAGGCGAAGACATCCCGGATCTGAAGATTTTCGAAGACAATCAGTCGTGCATCAAGATGACGAAGAACCCTGTGAACCATGGCCGCGCGAAGCACATCGACATCAAGTACCACCACATCCGTGATGAAGTCAAGCGCGGTGAAGTGATCGTCGAGTACTGCGAGACTACGACCATGCTGGCCGACATCTTGACCAAGGGACTCGGCGGACCTCGTCACAAGGACTTAACGACGGCTCTTGGCGTCCAAGCGTGTTCGCATTGAGAGGGGCTGTTGCAGGTGATCCAATACGATCCCGCGATGATTACGGTAGGATGTTTACGCCACCGATGATTAGACGAGTAGGATGATTGGACGCACACTGGTGAGTGATGGTTGATTAGACGCACTAGGTGATAGGACGCAGGGTCGCGTGTCTATAGCAGTAGTCTAGGATGTAAGCTCCAACAATTCAATCACTTCTGAATTTCCATTCTACCCCTCAAGTGACTTCCCTCGTCTCGGCCACCTCGCCCCAAGCTTCGGCAGTCCTCCCCTCGCAAGACAACCTCTACTACGACCTTCTTCAACTACATGCCACACCGACTTGGTCAGGAACACGCCACGCATGTAGCGGTTCCACGTCGCGTAGTTGTCTCCGTTGAACTTGTCGATGGAGACCTTAGTCGAGGCGTCGTGGGCAGAGGACATGGTGCTTGGGCTCATAACCTGATGGAAGGTATGGATCTTGGACACGTAGCTTGAACGAAGCGGAGGGAGGACAGCACTCTGGGAAGACCGGAGCGAAGACCAGTTGAGCTGAAGAAGGAAGATTCGAAAGTGATTGATTGATCGGAGCTTACACTGTCTTCACTACCTAGTCTGCATCCAATCATTTGGTGCGTCTAATCACCAACACTCTGTACTCGTCCAATCATCCTACTCGTCTAATCATCGGTGGCGTAAACAACGTGCCGTAATCATCACAGGATCGTATTGGACCGGTTCGGGTTGACAGGTTAATGGGTACAGCTGGTACACAGTACCCAAGACCAGCAACCCTCAATAAACGTCTCGTTCCACACGCGCGAAGCTTGTTTGAGACCGTAGATCGCCTTCACCAATTCCAGGCAGTCGAAATCACCATCGACCTCAACGCCATCAGGAACCACGCAAAACACCTGCTCCTTCATGATCCCATATAGGAATGCAGTCACCACGTCGAGTTGGTCGAGGGGCCAACCGAAGTACTTGGCAATGGCGATGACCATGCGCAGCGTCACGTACTTGACCACGGGCGAAAACGTCTCTGTGTAGTCGATGCCGTACTTCTGCTTGAAACCCTTGGCCACGAGGCGCGCCTTGTACTTCTCGATCGATCCGTCCGCTTTGCGCTTGATCTTGAACACCCACTTGGTGCCGATGGCGCACTGTCCGTTGGGCAACTTGGCAGCACGAAACACTCCACGAAGACGCATCGACTTGAGTTCCGCGCGAATCGCCTTGCGCCAGTGCACTTGGTCAGGGCTGTTGATCGCCTCTTGAAACGTCGTCGGCTCCGATAGATCTGCTGCTTCGACGGCATTCGCACTGGCACGCCAAAACACCGGCGGAGTCGAATCATCGTCTTCACCTTGGTCCCCAGACTTTTCTTCTTCGTCGGGGTCCACTCGGTGCGAAGAGGAGTCCGGTGCACTCGCTTCTTCCAATCCAGGCCGATGACGCACAGTGCGCGGTCTTCTGGTACCTTCATCTTCGTCACTTGGATGACTCTTGCGCTTCCCCGCCTGCTTGTACTCCGTCTGGCGAGGACCGGCATCGTCGATGTCGAGCGAGTCGAAGTCCAGGTCATCGACATCTTCATCGGAAATCTGCGGCGAAAGTCCAAAGGCCGACTCATCGAAGTTGACATCGCGACTGATGACCACCTGCCCCGCCTCGATGTCATACACTCGATACGCCTTGGACACTTCTTCGTAGCCCAGGAATATCCCCGCGCGAGCCTTGGGGTCCCACTTGAGCCGCTTCTCCTTCGGAGTCAGAATGTACGTCCGACAGCCGAACACACGCATGTGCTTCACACTTGGCTTGGACTTGTACACGATCTCAAACGGAGTCTTGTGCTCGACCTTGGGTGACGGCAGGCGGTTCTTCACGTAGATGGCCGTCATGGCCGCCTCAGCCCAGAAACACTTGTCCAACTTGGCGTGATGCAGCATGCTGCGGCCGATCGTGACGATGGTCCGGATGGCTCGTTCTGCCGTGCCGTTGGTCTGGTGCGCGTACGGAACCGTGGTTTGCTGCTCGATGCCTTCGTCTTCGTAGAAAGCCTTGAGCGAGTTGGTCGCAAACTCACGAGCTCCGTCATGCCGCACAAACTTGACCTTCTTGCCGAACTGCTTCTGCACCTTCATGACGTACGTCTTGATGTAGTCTTCGCTCTCCGACTTGGCACGCAGACAGAAACCCTTCATGCATCCGCTGGCTTCGTCCACGATCAACAGCAGATACTTGCTGCCACCAAGCGAGTTTTCCTCCATGGGTCCGCAGATGTCGAAGTGGAGCAACTCGAAGGTGTCATAGTGACGCTTGTCACGGTTGCTCGGGAATGGCTTTTGGACCATCTTCCCTTGCTGACATCCGCGACACAGACTTGTCCACTCGACTTGGAGGGTGCCTTCGCGTCCTTGATCATCTTGGTGTCGACCATCTTGCGAAGCACCTCGACTGGAGCGTGGCCCATGCGCGCGCGCAGGTCGACAGTCCTGCCACTCGTTGCTGCATTCACCGATCGCTGAGGCGTGCGAAGCCAGTAGAGGCCATCCACGAGATCCGCCGTTGCCACCACTAGCTTCGAGTCCTTGCGCGAAACGTGCATTTCGGTGCCGTCGAACACCACTTGGAACTTGCCACTCTTGTTGATCTGCGGCACCGAGAGTAGGTTCTTGCTCATGCTCGGCACGTACAGCGCGCTCTGGATCTCGATCTCGATCTCGATCTCGATCTCGCGCTCGTCGCCGTTGGGCAGAACCACTCGTTCCACGATGGTCCCCACACCCTTGATGGCCGCCTTGTTGCCGTCGGCCACCGAAAGTTCGTCTTCGTTCCGCTCGATCAAATTGGCGAACTTGGCCTTGCCGTTACAGATGTGGTGCGTTGCGCCGCTGTCGACCGCCCACATCCCGGACACATTCTTGCCCGTCGAAATGCCACATTCCAGGGAAACCGCGAACGCCACTCGATCGTAGCCGTAGTCGTAGTCGTAGTCGTCGCTGTCGTTTCTCCACTGGATGTTGTTGGCCCCGCGTCCACGGCCGTTGCCATTGCCATTGCCATTGCCATTGCCATTGCCATTGCCATTGCCATTGCCATTGCCGCCGCGTCTTGGGCCCCGATTCTCGTCCTTCTGCTTGGTCCAGCACTTGTCAATGATGTGCCCCAATTTTCTGCAGTACGTGCATTGGCAAGACTCTCGGTCGGTGTTGAACGCCTTGGCCGCGTTCTCCGTCTTCACCGTCGCCGTCTTCTCGCCTTGCCGCTTGATATGCTCGTTCGTGAGCACCTTCACGACGTCTTGCGACCGCAGTTCAGCGCTGCTCATCTCCAAGTTCAGCACGACGTTCTCGTAGCTCTTGGGGAGACTGCGCAGCAAGCAGATCGCCACGTCCTCGTCCTCCATCTTGGCGCCGATGCTGCTGAGCTTGGCGCTGATGTTGAGGACCTCATTGCAATGATGCAACACATTGCCGCCTTCCGACATCTCCATACTGAAGAGCTGACGCTTGAGGTAAATGCGTCCAGCCTTCTGCGATCCACCATACAGTGTCTTCAGGCGCGTCCACGCAACCCACGCTTCCTCGCAGTCGTCGACCACATGGTGGTAGTCCGCGTCCATGTGGAGCAACATCAGTCCGAACGCGATGTTGCTCGACTTGACGTAGTCATCCTTGGCCCGAGTGTCCGCAAAGGTCGGAGTCGTCTCTCGGTTCACTACATGCCACACCGACTTGGTCAGGAACACGCCACGCATGTAGCGGTTCCACGTCGCGTAGTTGTCTCCGTTGAACTTGTCGATGGAGACCTTAGTCGAGGCGTCGTGGGCAGAGGACATGGTGCTTGGGCTCATAACCTGATGGAAGGTATGGATCTTGGACACGTAGCTTGAACGAAGCGGAGGGAGGACAGCACTCTGAAGAAGGTCGTAGTAGAGGTTGTCTTGCGAGGGGAGGACTGCCGAAGCTTGGGGCGAGGTGGCCGAGACGAGGGAAGTCACTTGAGGGGTAGAATGGAAATTCAGAAGTGATTGAATTGTTGGAGCTTACATCCTAGACTACTGCTATAGACACGCGACCCTGCGTCCTATCACCTAGTGCGTCTAATCAACCATCACTCACCAGTGTGCGTCCAATCATCCTACTCGTCTAATCATCGGTGGCGTAAACATCCTACCGTAATCATCGCGGGATCGTATTGGATCACCTGCAACAGCCCCTCTCAATGCGAACACGCTTGGACGCCAAGAGCCGTCGTTAAGTCCTTGTGACGAGGTCCGCCGAGTCCCTTGGTCAAGATGTCGGCCAGCATGGTCGTAGTCTCGCAGTACTCGACGATCACTTCACCGCGCTTGACTTCATCACGGATGTGGTGGTACTTGATGTCGATGTGCTTCGCGCGGCCATGGTTCACAGGGTTCTTCGTCATCTTGATGCACGACTGATTGTCTTCGAAAATCTTCAGATCCGGGATGTCTTCGCCTGCAGCGTCGAGGATCTCACACAGAAGCTTGTGCACCCACTTGCCTTCTTGGATTGCCAGACTGAGCGCAATGTACTCGGCTTCACTCGTGGAAAGAGACACACTCGATTGCTTCTTGGATCCCCACGACACAGGTCCGCCAAGAACTTGAAACAGGTAGCCCGAAGTCGACTTGCGGTCACTGTGGTCACCAGCCCAGTCTGCATCCGAATAGCCACGAAAGTCGATTCCCTTGGCCGGCGAAAAACGGAGTCCGTGCGACTTGGTGCCCTGAAGGTAACGGAAGATGCGCTTGACTGCAATCCAGTGCTCGACTTGAGGGTTCTCCATGAAGCGCGAAACGTAACCAACTGCAAAAGCAATGTCCGGGCGAGTCGACGTCATCAAGTGCATGAGAGCACCGACAGCTTCACGGAACGGCGCATCCAACTTGGTCGAGACGTCAGTGGCAACGAGCTTCATACTGAGGTCGACTGGACTGGCAGCAGGTTTGCAGTTCTGCATGCCAAAGCGCTCCAGGATGTCGTTGATGTAGCGAGCTTGGGACAACGTGACGCTGCCATCTGCGTTGTCGACCACTTCGATACCCAGAATGAAGGAACACTTGCCGCTGTCGGTCATCTCGAATCGTGCCTTGAGCTGTTTCTTGACTTCAGCAATGATCGTCGAAGAGCTTCCGGTCACCAAAACATCGTCGACGTACACCAGCATCAGAACGCAGTCATCGTCGACAACCTTGATGTAGAGGCACGGATCGTAGCTCGAAACGCGAAATCCGATGGAGCGCACATACTCGTCGAAGGTCTCATTCCACACTCGAGAAGCTTGCTTGAGACCGTAGATCGCCTTGAGCAGTTCCACGCAGTCGTAGCCGTCATCAAGTTCCACACCTTCTGGAACACTGCAGAACACCTTCTCCTTCATCAAGCCGTACAGGAACGCCGTGACGACATCAAGTTGGTCGAGGGGCCAATTGAAGAACTTGGCCACAGCGATGATCGTTCGCAGCGTGACGTACTTGACCACCGGCGAAAACGTCTCGGTGTAGTCGATCCCATACTTCTGCACAAATCCTTTCGCGACGAGTCGAGCCTTGTACTTTTCGATGGATCCGTCGGCTTTACGCTTGATCTTGAACACCCACTTGGTTCCGACTGCGCGTTGGTTGTTCGGTAATTTAGCGCCACGAAACACTCCACGAAGTCGCATCGACTTGAGTTCTGCTCGGATCGCCTTGCGCCAGTGGACTTGGTCTTCGCCGCTCACAGCATCTTGGAACGTCTTCGGCTCGGCGCTGTCACTCGTCTCCACTGCATTCGCACTCGCACGCCAGTACATCGGCTGAGTCGAGTCATCATCATCATTGTCTTCAGATTTGGCTTCTTGATGGTCGGAGTCCGGAGCGCTTGCTTCTTCTAATCCAGCACTGCGACGCGGTCGACGAACATGTTCACGATCCTCGGCGTTAGGACGAGCCTTGCGTTTCCCCGCCTGCTTGAATTCACGCGTTCCATGGTCGTTCGAAATCTCGAGGTCTTCAAGGATATCCGCAGCATCTTCGACATCTTCATCATCATCAACAACATTGGCGTCGTCGAAGGTCGATTCGTCGAAAGTGACATCGCGAGAAATCACTACCTGGCCCGCCTCGATGTCATAAACGCGATACGCCTTCGAACGCTCTTCATAGCCCATGAAAATTCCTTCACGAGCCTTGGGGTCCCACTTGAGTCGCTTCTCCTTCGGCGTCAGGACGTAGGCCTTGCACCCGAAAACGCGCATGTGCTTCACGTTGGGCTTCCTCTTGTACACAATCTCAAATGGCGTCTTCCCTGGGACCTTGGGTGACGGCAGTCGATTCTTGATGTAAATTGCCGTCATCGCCGCTTCCGCCCAAAACGTCTTGTCCAAACGTGCGAAGTGAAGCATGCTGCGCCCGATAGTCACAATCGTCCGGTTGGCGCGTTCCGCAGTAGCATTCGTCTGATGCGCATATCGAACCGTCGGCTGGACTTCAATGCCATGATTGTCGTAAAAGGCCTTGAGCGAGTTGGTCGCGAACTCCTTGGCACCGTCATGACGCACGAACTTGACCCTGGCATCGAATTGGCGCTCCACTTTAGCGATGAACTTGCGCAGACAGTCTTCACTCTCCGACTTGGCGCGCAAACAGAATCCCGTCATGCAGCCGCTGGCTTCGTCAGTGATCAGCAGTAGATACTTGCTGCCACCAAGCGACTCTTTCTCCATGGGTCCACAAAGGTCGAAGTGCAGGAACTCGAATGGCTTGTACTTGGGCTTGTCCGGGTTACTCGGAAAGGGTTTTTGGACCATCTTCCCTTGCTGACACCCGCGGCATCCGCTTGAGTTCTTTGACGAGGTCGGCATTTTCGCGCCCGTCACCATGCCGCTCGAAACCATCTTCCGTAGCACGTCGTTCGGAGCATGACCCATCCGCGCATGAAGATCGACACTGTTGATCGAGACCGTAGTCGTCGAATTGGCAGAACCCTTGGGTACTCGTAGCCAGTAGAGTCCGTCGATCAGGTCCGCGGAAGCAACGATCTTCCTCGACGACTTGCGCGCAATGTGCATCTCGGAGCCGTCAAACACCACCTTGAAGTCTCCACCTCGGTTGATCTGAGGCACAGACAGCAGGTTCTTGTTCATACTCGGCACGTAGAGAGCATCTTCGATTCGGACGTCACGCACACTCCGGTTGGGCAGAATCACTTGTTGCACAACGGTACCAACTCCCAAAATCTTGGCCGTTTGACCGTTGGCGACTGTGAGTTCGCCTTCGTCGCGCAAGTTGATGTCGATGAACTTGGACTTGTCGTTGCAGATGTGGTGGGTTGCACCACTGTCGATCGCCCATGAGCCTTGAAATTTCTTGCCCGACGACACTCCACACGCTGTCGACATGGAGACCGCAAACGCGATGTAGTCGTCATCGTCGTCGCGCCACTCAACGTTGCTGGCACCGCGACCACCTCGGCCGCGTCGTGCTCCTCGATTTTCTTCTTTCTGCTTGGTCCAGCACTTGTCGATCAGGTGCCCCAATTTTCCGCAGTAGTCACACCGGCGAGTTTGACGCTCGGCGTTGAAGGCCTTCGCTGCTTCCTCGATTTTCACCGCCGCAGTCTTCTCGCCTTGTCGCTTGATGTGCTCGTTCGTGAGCACCTTCACCACATCTTGCGTCCGCAGCTCTGCATTGCTCATCTCCAAGTTCAGCACGACGTTCTCGTAGCTCTTGGGGAGACTGCGCAACAGGCAGATCGCCACATCCTCGTCCTCCATCTTGGCGCCGATACTGCTAAGCTTCGCGCTGATGTTGAGGACTTCGTTGCAATGATGCAACACATTGCCGCCTTCTGCCATTTCCATGCTGAAGAGCTGACGCTTCAGGTAGATGCGTCCAGCCTTCTGCGATCCACCGTAAAGGGTACGCAAGCGCGCCCACGCGACCCAGGCTTCCTCGTAGTCGTCGACCACATGATGGTAATCCGCGTCCATGTGGAGGAGCATCAGACCGAAGGCGACGTTGCTCGACTTGACGTAGTCGTCCTTGGCCCTGGAGTCCGTGAACGTAGGCGTCGTCTCGCGGTTCACCACATTCCACACCGACTTGGTCAGGAACACGCCACGCATGTAACGGTTCCACGTGGCGTAGTTCTCGCCGTTGAACTTGTCGATGGAGATCTTGGTATCTTGGACAGATGACATGGTACTTGGGCTCATAACCTGAAGAAGGTCGTAGTAGAGGTTGTCTTGCGAGGGGAGGACTGCCGAAGCTTGGGGCGAGGTGGCCGAGACGAGGGAAGTCACTTGAATCATCACAGGATCGTATTGGACCGGTTCGGGTTGACAGGTTAATGGGTACAGCTGGTACACAGTACCCAAGACCATCAACCCTCAATAGTACCGTTGTGCAACAAGTGATTCTGCCCAACCGGAGTGTGCGTGACGTCCGAATCGAAGATGCTCTCTACGTGCCGAGTATGAACAAGAACCTGCTGCCTGTGCCTCAGATCAACCGAGGTGGAGACTTCAAGGTGGTGTTTGACGGCTCCGAGATGCACATTGCGCGCAAGTCGTCGAGGAAGATCGTTGCTTCCGCGGACCTGATCGACGGACTCTACTGGCTACGAGTACCCAAGGGTTCTGCCAATTCGACGACTACGGTCTCGATCAACAGTGTCGATCTTCATGCGCGGATGGGTCATGCTCCGAACGACGTGCTACGGAAGATGGTTTCGAGCGGCATGGTGACGGGCGCGAAAATGCCGACCTCGTCAAAGAACTAAAGCGGATGCCGCGGGCGTCAGCAAGGGAAGATGGTCCAAAAACCCTTTCCGAGTAACCCGGACAAGCCCAAGTACAAGCCATTCGAGTTCCTGCACTTCGACCTTTGTGGCGCCATGGAGAAAGAGTCGCTTGGTGACAGCAAGTATCTACTGCTGATCACTGACGAAGCCAGCGGCTGCATGACGGGATTCTGTTTGCGCGCCAAGTCGGAGAGTGAAGACTGTCTGCGCAAGTTCATCGCTAAAGTGGAGCGCCAATTCGATGCCAGGGTCAAGTTCGTGCGTCATGACGGTGCCAAGGAGTTCGCGACCAACTCGCTCAAGGCCCTTTACGACAATCATGGCATTGAAGTGCAGCCGACGGTTCGATATGCGCATCAGACGAATGCTACTGCGGAACGCGCCAACCGGACGATTGTGACTATCGGGCGCAGCATGCTTCACTTCGCACGTTTGGACAAGACGTTTTGGGCGGAAGCGGCGATGACGGCAATTTACATCAAGAATCGACTGCCGTCACCCAAAGTCCCAGAGAAGACGCCATTTGAGATTGTGTACAAGAGGAAGCCCAACGTGAAGCATATGCGCGTTTTCGGGTGTATTGAGGGTTGCTGGTCTTGGGTACTGTGTACCAGCTGTACCCATTAACCTGTCAACCCGAACCGGTCCAATACGATCCTGCGATGATTACGGCACGTTGTTTACGCCACCGATGATTAGACGAGTAGGATGATTGGACGAGTACAGAGTGTTGGTGATTAGATGCACCAAATGATTGGATGCAGACTAGGTAGTGAAGACAGTGTAAGCTCCGATCAATCAATCACTTTCGAATCTTCCTTCTTCAGCTCAAGTGGTCTTCACTCCGGTCTTCCCCCAGAGTGCTGTCCTCCCTCCGCTTCGTTCAAGCTACGTGTCCAAGATCCATACCATCCATCAGGTTATGAGCCCAAGTACCATGTCATCTGTCCAAGATACCAAGATCTCCATTGACAAGTTCAACGGCGACAACTACGCGACATGGAGCCGCTACATGCGTGGCGTGTTCCTGACCAAGTCGGTGTGGCATGTAGTGAACTGAGAGACGACTCCGACCTTTGCGGACACTCGGGCCAAGGATGACTACGTCAAGTCGAGCAACATCGCGTTCGGACTGATGTTGCTCCACATGGACGCGGACTACCACCATGTGGTCGACGACTGCGAGGAAGCGTGGGTTGCGTGGACGCGCCTGAAGACGCTGTACGGTGGATCGCAGAAGGCTGGACGCATCTACCTCAAGCGCCAACTCTTCAGCATGGAGATGTCGGAAGGCGGCAATGTGTTGCATCATTGCAATGAGGTCCTCAACATCAGCGCCAAGCTCAGCAGCATCGGCGCCAAGATGGAGGACGAGGACGTGGCGATCTGCTTGCTGCGCAGTCTCCCCAAGAGCTACGAGAACGTCGTGCTGAACTTGGAGATGAGCAGCGCTGAACTGCGGTCGCAAGACGTCGTGAAGGTGCTCACGAACGAGCATATCAAGCGGCAAGGCGAGAAGACGGCGACGGTGAAGACGGAGAACGCGGCCAAGGCGTTCAACACCGACCGAGAGCCTCGCCAATGCACGTACTGCGGAAAATTGGGGCACATCATTGACAAGTGCTGGACCAAGCAGAAGGACGAGAATCGGGGCCCAAGACGCGGCGGCAATGGCAATGGCAATGGCAATGGCCGTGGCAACGGCCGTGGACGCGGGGCCAACAACATCCAGTGGAGAAACGACAGCGACGACTACGACTACGACTACGACTACGGCTACGATCGAGTGGCGTTCGCGGTTTCCCTGGAATGTGGCATTTCGACGGGCAAGAATGTGTCCGGGATGTGGGCGGTCGACAGCGGCGCAACGCACCACATCTGTAACGACAAGGCCAAGTTCGCCAATTTGATCGAGCGGAACGAAGGCGAACTTTCGGTGGCCGACGGCAACAAGGCGGCCATCAAGGGTGTGGGGACCATCGTGGAACGAGTGGTTCTGCCCAACGGCGACGAGCGCGAGATCGAGATCAAGAGCGCGCTGTACGTGCCGAGCATGAGCAAGAACCTGCTCTCGGTGCCGCAGATCAACAAGAGTGGCAAGTTCCAAGTGGTGTTCGACGGCACCGAAATGCACGTTTCGCGCAAGGACTCGAAGCTAGTGGTGGCAACGGCGGATCTCGTGGATGGCCTCTACTGGCTTCGCACGCCTCAGCGATCGGCAAATGCAGCGACGAGTGGCAGGACTGTCGACCTGCACGCGCGCATGGGCCACGCTCCAGTCGAGGTGCTTCGCAAGATGGTCGACACCAAGATGATCAAGGACGCGAAGGCACCCTCCAAGTCGAGTGGACAAGTCTGTGTCGCGGATGTCAGCAAGGGAAGATGGTCCAAAAGCCATTCCCGAGCAACCGTGACAAGCGTCACTATGACACCTTCGAGTTGCTCCACTTCGACATCTGCGGACCCATGGAGGAAAACTCGCTTGGTGGCAGCAAGTATCTGCTGTTGATCGTGGACGAAGCCAGCGGATGCATGAAGGGTTTCTGTCTGCGTGCCAAGTCGGAGAGCGAAGACTACATCAAGACGTACGTCATGAAGGTGCAGAAGCAGTTCGGCAAGAAGGTCAAGTTTGTGCGGCATGACGGAGCTCGTGAGTTTGCGACCAACTCGCTCAAGGCTTTCTACGAAGACGAAGGCATCGAGCAGCAAACCACGGTTCCGTACGCGCACCAGACCAACGGCACGGCAGAACGAGCCATCCGGACCATCGTCACGATCGGCCGCAGCATGCTGCATCACGCCAAGCTGGACAAGTGTTTCTGGGCTGAAGCGGCCATGACGGCCATCTACGTGAAGAACCGCCTGCCGTCACCCAAGGTCGAGCACAAGACTCCGTTTGAGATCGTGTACAAGTCCAAGCCGAGTGTGAAGCACATGCGTGTGTTCGGCTGTCGGACGTACATTCTGACTCCGAAGGAGAAGCGGCTCAAGTGGGACCCCAAGGCTCGCGCGGGGATATTCCTGGGCTACGAAGAAGTGTCCAAGGCGTATCGAGTGTATGACATCGAGGCGGGGCAGGTGGTCATCAGTCGCGATGTCAACTTCGATGAGTCGGCCTTTGGACTTTCGCCGCAGATTTCCGATGAAGATGTCGATGACCTGGACTTCGACTCGCTCGACATCGACGATGCCGGTCCTCGCCAGACGGAGTACAAGCAGGCGGGGAAGCGCAAGAGTCATCCAAGTGACGAAGATGAAGGTACCAGAAGACCGCGCACTGTGCGTCATCGGCCTGGATTGGAAGAAGCGAGTGCACCGGACTCCTCTTCGCACCGAGTGGACCCCGACGAAGAAGAAAAGTCTGGGGACCAAGATGAAGACGATGATTCGACTCCGCCGGTGTTTTGGCGTGCCAGTGCGAATGCCGTCGAAGCAGCAGATCTATCGGAACCGACGACGTTTCAAGAGGCGATCAACAGTCCCGATCAAGTGCACTGGCGCAAGGCGATTCGCGCGGAACTCAAGTCGATGCGTCTTCGTGGAGTGTTTCGTGCTGCCAAGTTGCCCAACGGACAGCGCGCCATCGGCACCAAGTGGGTGTTCAAGATCAAGCGCAAAGCGGACGGATCGATCGAGAAGTACAAGGCGCGCCTCGTGGCCAAGGGTTTCAAGCAGAAGTACGGCATCGACTACACAGAGACGTTTTCGCCCGTGGTCAAGTACGTGACGCTGCGCATGGTCATCACCATTGCCAAGTACTTCGGTTGGCCCCTCGACCAACTCGACGTGGTGACTGCATTCCTATATGGGATCATGAAGGAGCAGGTGTTTTGCGTGGTTCCTGATGGCGTTGAGGTCGATGGTGATTTCGACTGCCTGGAATTGGTGAAGGCGATCTACGGTCTCAAACAAGCTTCGCGCGTGTGGAACGAGACGTTCGACGAGTTCGTGTGCTCCATCGGTTTCCAAGTTTCGGCCTTCGATCCGTGCCTCTACATCAAGGTTGAGGATGGCCACTGTGTGCTCGTGCTGGTCTACGTGGACGATGTGTTGGTGACCGGAAGTTCACCCGAGCTGATCGCACGCACGAAGAATGACCTGAAGACTCGCTTCGAGATGACCGACAGCGGCAAGTGTGCTTTTGTCCTTGGGATCGAGTTGGTGGACGGCTCGGACGGCAGTGTGACGATGTGCCAGCGGCGTTATGTGGACGATATCCTGAAGCGCTTCGGTATGGATGAGTGCAAGGCTGTGGTGAGTCCCGTCGATATGAGCTCTCGACTAGTTCCAAGCGACGCAGTGACCAAGGTGAATGCTCCGTTTCGCGAAGCTGTGGGTGCTCTAATGCATCTGATGACTGCCACGCGCCCGGACATCGCGTACGCTGTGGGCTATGTGTCGCGCTTCATGGAGAATCCCCAAGAGGAACACTGGGTTGCGGTCAAGCGTATCTTTCGCTACCTGCAAGGCACCAAGACGCATGGGATCTGCTACAAGCCGGGTGACAAGATCGACTTTCGTGGATACTCGGACGCGGACTGGGCCGGTGACCTCGCGGACCGCAAGTCGACTTCCGGCTACACGTTCATGCTGATGAGTGCGCCTGTGAGCTGGGGAAGCAAGAAGCAGTCAAGCGTGTCGCTGTCTACAAGCGAAGCGGAATACATCGCGCTCAGTCTGGCTATCCAAGAGGGCAAGTGGATCCATCGCCTGCTGTGCGAGATACTGGCGGCTGCCAACGAGACGGGACCCGAGCTCATGATCCGCGAAGACAACCAGTCGTGCATCAAGATGACGAAGAACCCGGTGAATCACGGCCGCGCCAAGCACATCGACATCAAGTATCACCACATCCGCGACGAAGTGAAGCGCGGTGAAGTGAAGCTCCAGTATTGCGAGACTTCTGTGATGCTGGCGGACATCATGACGAAGGCGCTCGCGGGACCACGCCACACGGACCTGACGGCAGCTCTCGGCATCCATGCATGTTCGCATTGAGGGGGCGTATTGAGGGTTGCTGGTCTTGGGTACTGTGTACCAGCTGTACCCATTAACCGGTCAACCCGAACCGGTCCAATACGATCCTGCGATGATTACGGTACGTTGTTTACGCCACCGATGATTAGACGAGTAGGATGATTGGACGAGTACAGAGTGTTGGTGATTAGATGCACCAAATGATTGGATGCAGACTAGGTAGTGAAGACAGTGTAAACTCCGATCAATCAATCACTTTCGAATCTTCCTTCTTCAGCTCAAGTGGTCTTCACTCCGGTCTTCACACCAAGTGCAGAACTCCCTCCGCTCAGCCTCGCTTCCAAGATCCATACCTTCCATCAGGGTGCAAGGCCTACGTCCTGACGCCGAAGGAGAAGCGAGTCAAGTGGGACCCCAAGGCTCGTGAAGGAATTTTCATGGGCTATGAAGAGCGTTCGAAGGCGTACCGCGTTTATGACATCGAGGCGGGCCAGGTAGTGATTTCTCGCGCTGTCACTTTCGACGAATCGACCTTCGACGACGCCAATGTTGTTGATGATGATGATGAAGATGTCGAAGATGCTGCGGATATCCTTGAAGACCTCGAGATTTCGAACGACCATGGAACGCGTGAATTCAAGCAGGCGGGGAAACGCAAGGCTCGTCCTAACGCCGAGGATCGTGAACATGTCCGTCGACCGCGTCGCAGTGCTGGATTAGAAGAAGCAAGCGCTCCGGACTCCGACCATCAAGAAGCCAAATCTGAAGACAATGATGATGATGACTCGACTCAGCCGATGTACTGGCGTGCGAGTGCGAATGCAGTGGAGACGAGTGACAGCGCCGAGCCGAAGACGTTCCAAGATGCTGTGAGCGGCGAAGACCAAGTCCACTGGCGCAAGGCGATCCGAGCAGAACTCAAGTCCATGCGACTTCGTGGAGTGTTTCGTGGCGCTAAATTACCGAACAACCAACGCGCAGTCGGAACCAAGTGGGTGTTCAAGATCAAGCGTAAAGCCGACGGATCCATCGAAAAGTACAAGGCTCGACTCGTCGCGAAAGGATTTGTGCAGAAGTATGGGATCGACTACACCGAGACGTTTTCGCCCGTGGTCAAGTACGTCACGCTGCGAACGATCATCGCTGTGGCCAAGTTCTTCAATTGGCCCCTCGACCAACTTGATGTCGTCACGGCGTTCCTGTACGGCTTGATGAAGGAGAAGGTGTTCTGCAGTGTTCCAGAAGGTGTGGAACTTGATGACGGCTACGACTGCGTGGAACTGCTCAAGGCGATCTACGGTCTCAAGCAAGCTTCTCGAGTGTGGAATGAGACCTTCGACGAGTATGTGCGCTCCATCGGATTTCGCGTTTCGAGCTACGATCCGTGCCTCTACATCAAGGTTGTCGACAATGACTGCGTTCTGATGCTGGTGTACGTCGACGATGTTTTGGTGACCGGAAGCTCTTCGACGATCATTGCTGAAGTCAAGAAACAGCTCAAGGCACGATTCGAGATGACCGACAGCGGCAAGTGTTCCTTCATTTTGGGCATCGAAGTGGTCGACAACGCAGATGGCAGCGTCACGTTGTCCCAAGCTCGCTACATCAACGACATCCTGGAGCGCTTTGGCATGCAGAACTGCAAACCTGCTGCCAGTCCAGTCGACCTCAGCATGAAGCTCGTTGCCAGTGACGTCTCGACCAAGTTGGATGCGCCGTTCCGTGAAGCTGTCGGTGCTCTCATGCACTTGATGACGTCGACTCGGCCGGACATTGCTTTTGCAGTTGGTTACGTTTCGCGCTTCATGGAGAACCCTCAAGTCGAGCACTGGATTGCAGTCAAGCGCATCTTCCGTTACCTTCAGGGCACCAAGTCGCACGGACTCCGTTTTTCGCCGGCCAAGGGAATCGACTTTCGTGGCTATTCGGATGCAGACTGGGCTGGTGACCACAGTGACCGCAAGTCGACTTCGGGCTACCTGTTTCAAGTTCTTGGCGGACCGTGTCGTGGGGTTCCAAGAAGCAATCAAGTGTGTCTCTTTCCACGAGTGAAGCCGAGTACATTGCGCTCAGTCTGGCAATCCAAGAAGGCAAGTGGGTGCACAAGCTTCTGTGTGAGATCCTCGACGCTGCAGGCGAAGACATCCCGGATCTGAAGATTTTCGAAGACAATCAGTCGTGCATCAAGATGACGAAGAACCCTGTGAACCATGGCCGCGCGAAGCACATCGACATCAAGTACCACCACATCCGTGATGAAGTCAAGCGCGGTGAAGTGATCGTCGAGTACTGCGAGACTACGACCATGCTGGCCGACATCTTGACCAAGGGACTCGGCGGACCTCGTCACAAGGACTTAACGACGGCTCTTGGCGTCCAAGCGTGTTCGCATTGAGAGGGGCTGTTGCAGGTGATCCAATACGATCCCGCGATGATTACGGTAGGATGTTTACGCCACCGATGATTAGACGAGTAGGATGATTGGACGTGCACTGGTGAGTGATGGTTGATTAGACGCACTAGGTGATAGGACGCAGGGTCGCGTGTCTATAGCAGTAGTCTAGGATGTAAGCTCCAACAATTCAATCACTTCTGAATTTCCATTCTACCCCTCAAGTGACTTCCCTCGTCTCGGCCACCTCACCCCAAGCTTCGGCAGTCCTCCCCTCGCAAGACAGCCTCTACTACGACCTTCTTCAGGTTATGAGCCCAAGTACCATGTCATCTGTCCAAGATACCAAGATCTCCATCGACAAGTTCAACGGCGAGAACTACGCCACGTGGAACCGTTACATGCGTGGCGTGTTCCTGACCAAGTCGGTGTGGAATGTGGTGAACCGCGAGACGACGCCTACGTTCACGGACTCCAGGGCCAAGGACGACTACGTCAAGTCGAGCAACGTCGCCTTCGGTCTGATGCTCCTCCACATGGACGCGGACTACCATCATGTGGTCGACGACTACGAGGAAGCGTGGGTCGCGTGGGCGCGCTTGCGTACCCTTTACGGTGGATCGCAGAAGGCTGGACGCATCTATCTCAAGCGTCAGCTCTTCAGCATGGAAATGGCAGAAGGCGGCAATGTGTTGCATCATTGCAACGAAGTCCTCAACATCAGCGCGAAGCTTAGCAGTATCGGCGCCAAGATGGAGGACGAGGATGTGGCGATCTGCTTGCTGCGCAGTCTCCCCAAGAGCTACGAGAACGTCGTGCTCAACATGGAGATGAGCAATGCAGAGCTGCGGACGCAAGATGTGGTGAAGGTGCTCACGAATGAGCATATCAAGCGACAAGGCGAGAAGACTGCGGCGGTGAAAATCGAGGAAGCAGCGAAGGCCTTCAACGCCGAGCGTCAAACTCGCCGGTGTGACTACTGCGGAAAATTGGGGCACCTGATCGACAAGTGCTGGACCAAGCAGAAAGAAGAAAATCGAGGAGCACGACGCGGCCGAGGTGGTCGCGGTGCCAGCAACGTTGAGTGGCGCGACGACGATGACGACTACATCGCGTTTGCGGTCTCCATGTCGACAGCGTGTGGAGTGTCGTCGGGCAAGAAATTTCAAGGCTCATGGGCGATCGACAGTGGTGCAACCCACCACATCTGCAACGACAAGTCCAAGTTCATCGACATCAACTTGCGCGACGAAGGCGAACTCACAGTCGCCAACGGTCAAACGGCCAAGATTTTGGGAGTTGGTACCGTTGTGCAACAAGTGATTCTGCCCAACCGGAGTGTGCGTGACGTCCGAATCGAAGATGCTCTCTACGTGCCGAGTATGAACAAGAACCTGCTGTCTGTGCCTCAGATCAACCGAGGTGGAGACTTCAAGGTGGTGTTTGACGGCTCCGAGATGCACATTGCGCGCAAGTCGTCGAGGAAGATCGTTGCTTCCGCGGACCTGATCGACGGACTCTACTGGCTACGAGTACCCAAGGGTTCTGCCAATTCGACGACTACGGTCTCGATCAACAGTGTCGATCTTCATGCGCGGATGGGTCATGCTCCGAACGACGT
This sequence comes from Phytophthora citrophthora, assembly GCA_031305395.1. Classification (NCBI taxonomy): domain Eukaryota; phylum Oomycota; class Peronosporomycetes; order Peronosporales; family Peronosporaceae; genus Phytophthora; species Phytophthora citrophthora. The sequence continues at coordinate 328,945 of JASMQC010000028.1, forward strand.
GCTACGGAAGATGGTTTCGAGCGGCATGGTGACGGGCGCGAAAATGCCGACCTCGTCAAAGAACTCAAGCGGATGCCGCGGGTGTCAGCAAGGGAAGATGGTCCAAAAACCCTTTCCGAGTAACCCGGACAAGCCCAAGTACAAGCCATTCGAGTTCCTGCACTTCGACCTTTGTGGACCCATGGAGAAAGAGTCGCTTGGAGGCAGCAAGTATCTACTGCTGATCACTGACGAAGCCAGCGGCTGCATGACGGGATTCTGTTTGCGCGCCAAGTCGGAGAGTGAAGACTGTCTGCGCAAGTTCATCGCTAAAGTGGAGCGCCAATTCGATGCCAGGGTCAAGTTCGTGCGTCATGACGGTGCCAAGGAGTTCGCGACCAACTCGCTCAAGGCCTTTTACGACAATCATGGCATTGAAGTCCAGCCGACGGTTCGATATGCGCATCAGACGAATGCTACTGCGGAACGCGCCAACCGGACGATTGTGACTATCGGGCGCAGCATGCTTCACTTCGCACGTTTGGACAAGACGTTTTGGGCGGAAGCGGCGATGACGGCAATTTACATCAAGAATCGACTGCCGTCACCCAAGGTCCCAGGGAAGACGCCATTTGAGATTGTGTACAAGAGGAAGCCCAACGTGAAGCACATGCGCGTTTTCGGGTGCAAGGCCTACGTCCTGACGCCGAAGGAGAAGCGACTCAAGTGGGACCCCAAGGCTCGTGAAGGAATTTTCATGGGCTATGAAGAGCGTTCGAAGGCGTATCGCGTTTATGACATCGAGGCGGGCCAGGTAGTGATTTCTCGCGATGTCACTTTCGACGAATCGACCTTCGACGACGCCAATGTTGTTGATGATGATGAAGATGTCGAAGATGCTGCGGATATCCTTGAAGACCTCGAGATTTCGAACGACCATGGAACGCGTGAATTCAAGCAGGCGGGGAAACGCAAGGCTCGTCCTAACGCCGAGGATCGTGAACATGTTCGTCGACCGCGTCGCAGTGCTGGATTAGAAGAAGCAAGCGCTCCGGACTCCGACCATCAAGAAGCCAAATCTGAAGACAATGATGATGATGACTCGACTCAGCCGATGTACTGGCGTGCGAGTGCGAATGCAGTGGAGACGAGTGACAGCGCCGAGCCGAAGACGTTCCAAGATGCTGTGAGCGGCGAAGACCAAGTCCACTGGCGCAAGGCGATCCGAGCAGAACTCAAGTCGATGCGACTTCGTGGAGTGTTTCGTGGCGCTAAATTACCGAACAACCAACGCGCAGTCGGAACCAAGTGGGTGTTCAAGATCAAGCGTAAAGCCGACGGATCCATCGAAAAGTACAAGGCTCGACTCGTCGCGAAAGGATTTGTGCAGAAGTATGGGATCGACTACACCGAGACGTTTTCGCCGGTGGTCAAGTACGTCACGCTGCGAACGATCATCGCTGTGGCCAAGTTCTTCAATTGGCCCCTCGACCAACTTGATGTCGTCACGGCGTTCCTGTACGGCTTGATGAAGGAGAAGGTGTTCTGCAGTGTTCCAGAAGGTGTGGAACTTGATGACGGCTACGACTGCGTGGAACTGCTCAAGGCGATCTACGGTCTCAAGCAAGCTTCTCGAGTGTGGAATGAGACCTTCGACGAGTATGTGCGCTCCATCGGATTTCGCGTTTCGAGCTACGATCCGTGCCTCTACATCAAGGTTGTCGACGATGACTGCGTTCTGATGCTGGTGTACGTCGACGATGTTTTGGTGACCGGAAGCTCTTCGACGATCATTGCTGAAGTCAAGAAACAGCTCAAGGCACGATTCGAGATGACCGACAGCGGCAAGTGTTCCTTCATTCTGGGCATCGAAGTGGTCGACAACGCAGATGGCAGCGTCACGTTGTCCCAAGCTCGCTACATCAACGACATCCTGGAGCGCTTTGGCATGCAGAACTGCAAACCTGCTGCCAGTCCAGTCGACCTCAGCATGAAGCTCGTTGCCAGTGACGTCTCGACCAAGTTGGATGCGCCGTTCCGTGAAGCTGTCGGTGCTCTCATGCACTTGATGACGTCGACTCGGCCGGACATTGCTTTTGCAGTTGGTTACGTTTCGCGCTTCATGGAGAACCCTCAAGTCGAGCACTGGATTGCAGTCAAGCGCATCTTCCGTTACCTTCAGGGCACCAAGTCGCACGGACTCCGTTTTTCGCCGGCCAAGGGAATCGACTTTCGTGGCTATTCGGATGCAGACTGGGCTGGTGACCACAGTGACCGCAAGTCGACTTCGGGCTACCTGTTTCAAGTTCTTGGCGGACCTGTGTCGTGGGGATCCAAGAAGCAATCGAGTGTGTCTCTTTCCACGAGTGAAGCCGAGTACATTGCGCTCAGTCTGGCAATCCAAGAAGGCAAGTGGGTGCACAAGCTTCTGTGTGAGATCCTCGACGCTGCAGGCGAAGACATCCCGGATCTGAAGATTTTCGAAGACAATCAGTCGTGCATCAAGATGACGAAGAACCCTGTGAACCATGGCCGCGCGAAGCACATCGACATCAAGTACCACCACATCCGTGATGAAGTCAAGCGCGGTGAAGTGATCGTCGAGTACTGCGAGACTACGACCATGCTGGCCGACATCTTGACCAAGGGACTCGGCGGACCTCGTCACAAGGACTTAACGACGGCTCTTGGCGTCCAAGCGTGTTCGCATTGAGAGGGGCTGTTGCAGGTGATCCAATACGATCCCGCGATGATTACGGTAGGATGTTTACGCCACCGATGATTAGACGAGTAGGATGATTGGACGTGCACTGGTGAGTGATGGTTGATTAGACGCACTAGGTGATAGGACGCAGGGTCGCGTGTCTATAGCAGTAGTCTAGGATGTAAGCTCCAACAATTCAATCACTTCTGAATTTCCATTCTACCCCTCAAGTGACTTCCCTCGTCTCGGCCACCTCGCCCCAAGCTTCGGCAGTCCTCCCCTCGCAAGACAGCCTCTACTACGACCTTCTTCAGGTTATGAGCCCAAGTACCATGTCATCTGTCCAAGATACCAAGATCTCCATCGACAAGTTCAACGGCGAGAACTACGCCACGTGGAACCGTTACATGCGTGGCGTGTTCCTGACCAAGTCGGTGTGGAATGTGGTGAACCGCGAGACGACGCCTACGTTCACGGACTCCAGGGCCAAGGACGACTACGTCAAGTCGAGCAACGTCGCCTTCGGTCTGATGCTCCTCCACATGGACGCGGACTACCATCATGTGGTCGACGACTACGAGGAAGCCTGGGTCGCGTGGGCGCGCTTGCGTACCCTTTACGGTGGATCGCAGAAGGCTGGACGCATCTATCTCAAGCGTCAGCTCTTCAGCATGGAAATGGCAGAAGGCGGCAATGTGTTGCATCATTGCAACGAAGTCCTCAACATCAGCGCGAAGCTTAGCAGTATCGGCGCCAAGATGGAGGACGAGGATGTGGCGATCTGCTTGCTGCGCAGTCTCCCCAAGAGCTACGAGAACGTCGTGCTCAACATGGAGATGAGCAATGCAGAGCTGCGGACGCAAGATGTGGTGAAGGTGCTCACGAATGAGCATATCAAGCGACAAGGCGAGAAGACTGCGGCGGTGAAAATCGAGGAAGCAGCGAAGGCCTTCAACGCCGAGCGTCAAACTCGCCGGTGTGACTACTGCGGAAAATTGGGGCACCTGATCGACAAGTGCTGGACCAAGCAGAAAGAAGAAAATCGAGGAGCACGACGCGGCCGAGGTGGTCGCGGTGCCAGCAACGTTGAGTGGCGCGACGACGATGACGACTACATCGCGTTTGCGGTCTCCATGTCGACAGCGTGTGGAGTGTCGTCGGGCAAGAAATTTCAAGGCTCATGGGCGATCGACAGTGGTGCAACCCACCACATCTGCAACGACAAGTCCAAGTTCATCGACATCAACTTGCGCGACGAAGGCGAACTCACAGTCGCCAACGGTCAAACGGCCAAGATTTTGGGAGTTGGTACCGTTGTGCAACAAGTGATTCTGCCCAACCGGAGTGTGCGTGACGTCCGAATCGAAGATGCTCTCTACGTGCCGAGTATGAACAAGAACCTGCTGTCTGTGCCTCAGATCAACCGAGGTGGAGACTTCAAGGTGGTGTTTGACGGCTCCGAGATGCACATTGCGCGCAAGTCGTCGAGGAAGATCGTTGCTTCCGCGGACCTGATCGACGGACTCTACTGGCTACGAGTACCCAAGGGTTCTGCCAATTCGACGACTACGGTCTCGATCAACAGTGTCGATCTTCATGCGCGGATGGGTCATGCTCCGAACGACGTGCTACGGAAGATGGTTTCGAGCGGCATGGTGACGGGCGCGAAAATGCCGACCTCGTCAAAGAACTCAAGCGGATGCCGCGGGTGTCAGCAAGGGAAGATGGTCCAAAAACCCTTTCCGAGTAACCCGGACAAGCCCAAGTACAAGCCATTCGAGTTCCTGCACTTCGACATTTGTGGACCCATGGAGAAAGAGTCGCTTGGTGGCAGCAAGTATCTACTGCTGATCACTGACGAAGCCAGCGGCTGCATGACGGGATTCTGTTTGCGCGCCAAGTCGGAGAGTGAAGACTGTCTGCGCAAGTTCATCGCTAAAGTGGAGCGCCAATTCGATGCCAGGGTCAAGTTCGTGCGTCATGACGGTGCCAAGGAGTTCGCGACCAACTCGCTCAAGGCCTTTTACGACAATCATGGCATTGAAGTCCAGCCGACGGTTCGATATGCGCATCAGACGAATGCTACTGCGGAACGCGCCAACCGGACGATTGTGACTATCGGGCGCAGCATGCTTCACTTCGCACGTTTGGACAAGACGTTTTGGGCGGAAGCGGCGATGACGGCAATTTACATCAAGAATCGACTGCCGTCACCCAAGGTCCCAGGGAAGACGCCATTTGAGATTGTGTACAAGAGGAAGCCCAACGTGAAGCACATGCGCGTTTTCGGGTGCAAGGCCTACGTCCTGACGCCGAAGGAGAAGCGACTCAAGTGGGACCCCAAGGCTCGTGAAGGAATTTTCATGGGCTATGAAGAGCGTTCGAAGGCGTATCGCGTTTATGACATCGAGGCGGGCCAGGTAGTGATTTCTCGCGATGTCACTTTCGACGAATCGACCTTCGACGACGCCAATGTTGTTGATGATGATGAAGATGTCGAAGATGCTGCGGATATCCTTGAAGACCTCGAGATTTCGAACGACCATGGAACGCGTGAATTCAAGCAGGCGGGGAAACGCAAGGCTCGTCCTAACGCCGAGGATCGTGAACATGTTCGTCGACCGCGTCGCAGTGCTGGATTAGAAGAAGCAAGCGCTCCGGACTCCGACCATCAAGAAGCCAAATCTGAAGACAATGATGATGATGACTCGACTCAGCCGATGTACTGGCGTGCGAGTGCGAATGCAGTGGAGACGAGTGACAGCGCCGAGCCGAAGACGTTCCAAGATGCTGTGAGCGGCGAAGACCAAGTCCACTGGCGCAAGGCGATCCGAGCAGAACTCAAGTCGATGCGACTTCGTGGAGTGTTTCGTGGCGCTAAATTACCGAACAACCAACGCGCAGTCGGAACCAAGTGGGTGTTCAAGATCAAGCGTAAAGCCGACGGATCCATCGAAAAGTACAAGGCTCGACTCGTCGCGAAAGGATTTGTGCAGAAGTATGGGATCGACTACACCGAGACGTTTTCGCCCGTGGTCAAGTACGTCACGCTGCGAACGATCATCGCTGTGGCCAAGTTCTTCAATTGGCCCCTCGACCAACTTGATGTCGTCACGGCGTTCCTGTACGGCTTGATGAAGGAGAAGGTGTTCTGCAGTGTTCCAGAAGGTGTGGAACTTGATGACGGCTACGACTGCGTGGAACTGCTCAAGGCGATCTACGGTCTCAAGCAAGCTTCTCGAGTGTGGAATGAGACCTTCGACGAGTATGTGCGCTCCATCGGATTTCGCGTTTCGAGCTACGATCCGTGCCTCTACATCAAGGTTGTCGACAATGACTGCGTTCTGATGCTGGTGTACGTCGACGATGTTTTGGTGACCGGAAGCTCTTCGACGATCATTGCTGAAGTCAAGAAACAGCTCAAGGCACGATTCGAGATGACCGACAGCGGCAAGTGTTCCTTCATTTTGGGCATCGAAGTGGTCGACAACGCAGATGGCAGCGTCACGTTGTCCCAAGCTCGCTACATCAACGACATCCTGGAGCGCTTTGGCATGCAGAACTGCAAACCTGCTGCCAGTCCAGTCGACCTCAGCATGAAGCTCGTTGCCAGTGACGTCTCGACCAAGTTGGATGCGCCGTTCCGTGAAGCTGTCGGTGCTCTCATGCACTTGATGACGTCGACTCGGCCGGACATTGCTTTTGCAGTTGGTTACGTTTCGCGCTTCATGGAGAACCCTCAAGTCGAGCACTGGATTGCAGTCAAGCGCATCTTCCGTTACCTTCAGGGCACCAAGTCGCACGGACTCCGTTTTTCGCCGGCCAAGGGAATCGACTTTCGTGGCTATTCGGATGCAGACTGGGCTGGTGACCACAGTGACCGCAAGTCGACTTCGGGCTACCTGTTTCAAGTTCTTGGCGGATCGATTTCATGGGGTTCCAAGAAGCAGTCAAGCGTATCGCTGTCGACAAGCGAGGCCGAGTACATTGCGCTCAGTCTGGCAATCCAAGAAGGCAAGTGGGTGCACAAGCTTCTGTGTGAGATCCTCGACGCTGCAGGCGAAGACATCCCAGATCTGAAGATTTTCGAAGACAATCAGTCGTGCATCGAGATGACGAAGAACCCTGTGAACCATGGCCGCGCGAAGCACATCGACATCAAGTACCACCACATCCGTGATGAAGTCAAGCGCGGTGAAGTGATCGTCGAGTACTGCGAGACTACGACCATGCTGGCCGACATCTTGACCAAGGGACTCGGCGGACCTCGTCACAAGGACTTGACGGCCGCACTTGGCGTCCAAGCGTGTTCGCATTGAGAGGGGCTGTTGCAGGTGATCCAATACGATCCCGCGATGATTACGGTAGGATGTTTACGCCACCGATGATTAGACGAGTAGGATGATTGGACGTGCACTGGTGAGTGATGGTTGATTAGACGCACTAGGTGATAGGACGCAGGGTCGCGTGTCTATAGCAGTAGTCTAGGATGTAAGCTCCAACAATTCAATCACTTCTGAATTTCCATTCTACCCCTCAAGTGACTTCCCTCGTCTCGGCCACCTCGTCCCAAGCTTCGGCAGTCCTCCCCTCGCAAGACAGCCTCTACTACGACCTTCTTCACGTACGCGCACCAGACCAACGGCACGGCAGAACGAGCCATCCGGACCATCGTCACGATCGGCCGCAGCATGCTGCATCACGCCAAGTTGGACAAGTGGTTCTGGGCTGAGGCGGCCATGACAGCCATCTACGTGAAGAACCGCCTGCCCACCCAAGGTCGAGCACAAGACTCCGTTCGAGATCGTGTACAAGTTCAAGCCGAGTGTGAAGCACATGCGTGTGTTCGGCTGTCGGACGTACATTCTGACTCCGAAGGAGAAGCGGCTCAAGTGGGACCCCAAGGCTCGCGCCGGGATATTCCTCGGCTACGAAGAAGTGTCCAAGGCGTATCGAGTTTTTTTTTTATGACATCGAGGCGGGGCAGATGGTCATCAGTCGCGATGTCAACTTCGATGAGTCAGCCTTTGGACTTTCGCCGCAGATTTCCGATGAAGATGTCGATGACCTGGACTTCGACTCGCTCGACATCGACGATGCCGGTCCTCGCCAGACGGAGTACAAGCAGGCGGGGAAGCGCAAGAGCCACCCAAGTGATGAAGATGAAGGTACCAGAAGACCACACACTGTGCGTCATCGGCCTGGATTGGAAGAAGCGAGTGCACCGGACTCCTCTTCGCACCGAGTGGACCCCGACGAAGAAGAAAAGTCTGGGGACCAAGATGAAGACGATGATTCGACTCCGCCGGTGTTTGGCGTGCCAGTGCGAATGCCGTCGAAGCAGCAGATCTATCGGAACCGACGACGTTTCAAGAGGCGATCAACAGTCCCGATCAAGTGCACTGGCGCAAGGCGATTCGCGCGGAACTCAAGTCGATGCGTCTTCGTGGAGTGTTTCGTGCTGCCAAGTTGCCCAACGGACAGCGCGCCATCGGCACCAAGTGGGTGTTCAAGATCAAGCGCAAAGCGGACGGATCGATCGAGAAGTACAAGGCGCGCCTCGTGGCCAAGGGTTTCAAGCAGAAGTACGGCATCGACTACACGGAGACGTTTTCGCCCGTGGTCAAGTACGTGACGCTGCGCATGGTCATCGCCATTGCCAAGTACTTCGGTTGGCCCCTCGACCAACTCGACGTGGTGACTGCATTCCTATATGGGATCATGAAGGAGCAGGTGTTCTGCGTGGTTCCTGATGGCGTTGAGGTCGATGGTGACTTCGACTGTCTGGAATTGGTGAAGGCGATCTACGGTCTCAAACAAGCTTCGCGCGTGTGGAACGAGACGTTCGACGAGTTCGTGTGCTCCATCGGTTTCCAAGTTTCGGCCTTCGATCCGTGCCTCTACATCAAGGTTGAGGATGGTCACTGTGTGCTCGTGCTGGTCTACGTGGACGATGTGTTGGTGACCGGAAGTTCACCCGAGCTGATCGCACGCACGAAGACGGACCTCAAGACTCGCTTCGAGATGACCGACAGCGGCAAGTGTGCGTTCGTTCTTGGGATCGAGTTGGTGGACGGCTCGGACGGCAGTGTGACCATGTGCCAGCGGCGTTATGTGGATGATATCCTGAAGCGCTTCGGTATGGATGAGTGCAAGGCTGTGGTGAGTCCCGTCGACATGAGCTCTCGACTAGTTCCAAGCGACGCAGCGACCAAGGTGAACGCTCCGTTTCGCGAAGCTGTGGGTGCTCTAATGCATCTGATGACTGCCACGCGCCCGGACATCGCGTACGCTGTGGGCTATGTGCCGCGCTTCATGGAGAATCCCCAAGAGGAACACTGGGTTGCGGTCAAGCGTATCTTTCGCTACCTGCAGGGCACCAAGACGCATGGGATCTGCTACAAGCCGGGTGACAACATCAACTTTCGTGGATACTCGGACGCGGACTGGGTCGGTGATCTCGCGGACCGCAAGTCGACTTCCGGCTACACGTTCATGCTGATGAGTGCGCCTGTGAGCTGGGGAAGCAAGAAGCAGTCAAGCGTGTCGCTGTCTACGAGCGAAGCGGAGTACATCGCGCTCAGTCTGGCTATCCAAGAGGGCAAGTGGATCCACCGCCTGCTGTACGAGATACTGGCGGCTGCCAACGAGACGGGACCTGAGCTCATGATCCGCGAAGACAACCAGTCGTGCATCAAGATGACGAAGAACCCGGTGAATCACGGCCGCGCCAAGCACATCGACATCAAGTATCACCACATCCGCGACGAAGTGAAGCGCGGTGAAGTGAAGCTCCAGTATTGCGAGACTTCTGTGATGCTGGCGGACATCATGACGAAGGCGCTCGCGGGACCACGCCACATGGACCTGACGGCGGCTCTCGGCATCCACGCATGTTCGCATTGAGGGGGCGTATTGAGGGTTGCTGGTCTTGGGTACTGTGTACCAGCTGTACCCATTAACCGGTCAACCCGAATCGGTCCAATACGATCCTGCGATGATCACGGTACGTTGTTTACGCCACCGATGATTAGACGAGTAGGATGATTGGACGAGTACAGAGTGTTGGTGATTAGACGCACCAAATGATTGGATGCAGACTAGGTAGTGAAGACAGTGTAAGCTCCGATCAATCAATCACTTTCGAATCTTCCTTCTTCAGCTCAAGTGGTTTCCTGCCTTCGCTCCGGTGTTCCCAGAGTGCTGTCCTCCCTCCGCTTCGTCCAAACTACGTGTCCAAGATCCATACCTTCCATCACGTCGTACCTCTGGCACCTTCGACTTGGGCACATTGGCCATGGCGGTCTAGACGCCATCGTCAAGAAGGGTTATGGCGTTGGGATGAACATGACGTCGGTGAAGCAGTGGGAGCTGTGTGATGGATGTGCACTCGGCAAGCAAACGCGAGTGAGTTATATGCCCAAGTCACCGAACCGCGCCAAGAAGCTGTTGGAAGTCATCCACAGTGATGTCTGCGGTCCCATGCAGACACCCACGTTCAGCGGCAAGCGGTACTTCGTCACGTTCATCGACGAGTACTCGCACTTTTGTGTGGTATACTTGCTGCGGAACAAGTCGGAAGTGGCTGCCAAGTTCGCGGAGTTTGTAGCGTTTGCTGAAACTCAGACCGGCAAGCGCGTGAAGACACTCCGGAGCGACAACGGTGGCGAGTACACTTCCGGTGCGATGGCCAAGTTCTGCAGCGACCGCGGGATCGTTCAGAAGTTCACTCCGCCGTACACGCCTCAACTGAACGGAGTGGCCGAGCGCATGAACCGGACGTTAGTGGAGTGTGCGCGCTGCATGTTGGAACATGCCGGACTGTCGAAGTCATATTGGGGTGAAGCGGTGGTGACAGCGACGTTCCTTCGCAACCGGTGTCCGACACGCTCCACCACCCACGACAAGTCGCCACACCAAGTCTGGACCGGGAAGAAGCCGCTGCTGGCGAACCTCAAGGTGTTCGGTTGTCATGCGTATGTGACGGTCCCGAAGGAGAAACGTACCAAGTTTGACGCTCGGTCAGTGCGTTGTCGGTTTCTCGGATACTCGGAGCATGAGAAAGCATATCGGTTTGAAGAGATGAAAAGCGGTCGCGTGCTGGTGAGCCGCGACGCACAGTTCATGGAAGACGTCTTCGACGGTGGGAGACGCAAGTTGGATCAAGAAGAAGCGATCGTGGAACTTCGAGATGAAGTTGCCACGGATCAAGAAGTATCGTCCGGACCGGAAGAGGATGATGAAGATGAAGCTGCGCGAGACGAAGAATTCGAACCCGGCAGCAAACGACACCAGCGGACGCGGTCGTTGGAGGAAGCGGTGGAGATCCCAAGGTCCAAGCGGCACAGTCGACAACAAACGCTAGACGAGATGTCAGCCATCGCAAGAGAAGAAGGCTTCGACGCGGCCTTCGTTGTGGATTCAGTGGGAGAAATGCCGACTACGTTCGTATCGGCGATGGAATCCAGCAACTCGGTCAAGTGGAAGGAAGCGTGCGACTCGGAGATCAACTCTCTTCGCAAGAACGAGACGTGGGTGTTGGTGCCATTGCCGAAGGACGCAAGGCGATCGGCTGCAAATGGGTGTTTCGGATCAAGGAGAACCAGGCTGGAGACATCGAGCGGTTCAAGGCGCGTCTAGTGGCGAAGGGATTTTTGCAGAAGTTCGGCATCGACTACGAAGAGACGTTCGCGCCGGTGGCCAAGTTCACGTCGATCAGGATCTTGCTCAGTCTGGCGGCCAAGTACAACCTCACGGTGCACCAAATGGATGTGAAGACGGCGTTCCTGAACGGCTGGCTGGACGAAGACATCTACATGGTGCAGCCGGATGGCTACGTTGACGAGGCGCACCCGGACTTCGTGTGCAAGCTGAAGCGTTCGCTTTACGGTCTCAAGCAGTCACCGCGGATGTGGAACCAGACCATCGACAAGTTCATGCTGGAGCTGGGGTTCAAGAAGTGTGAGGCGGATCACTGCATCTACGTCAAGCGCAATGACCAAGACATGATCTTCGTGGCGCTGTACGTGGACGACTTGATCCTGGCAAGCAACAACGACGAGCTGCTCAAGTCGACCAAGGAGGCGCTCAGCGTGCGGTTCGAGATGACGGACATGGGTCAGCTCAAGTACTTCCTCGGCATGGAAATCGACCAAGATCCCAAGACCGGAAATGTGTCGGTGCGGCAGACCAAGTTTGCGAAGGACATCCTGGAGAAGTTCAGCATGGAGAAGAGCAACCCTGTCAAGACACCACAAGACCCGGGACTCAAGTTGACCAAGGCCATGTGTGAAGGAGGATGCAAGCACGAAGAGACCATGGCGAAGGTGCCGTACAGGAATGCCGTCGGGTGTTTGATGTACCTGATGGTGGGAACCCGACCGGACCTCGCAGCGGCAGTGGGAGTTCTCAGCCAGTTCGCCGCGGATCCGTGTCCGACACACTGGCAAGCGCTCAAGAGGGTGTTCCGCTACATTCAAGGCACGAAGACACATGGCATCGAGTTTCAAGCTGGCAGCGAGGACGGACTCCAAGGCTATTCGGATGCGGACTGGGCCGGCGACATCGAGTCAAGACGGAGTACAAGCGGCTACGCGTTCATGATGAACGGCGGATGCATCAGCTGGAGAAGCAAGAAACAGCGGACGGTGGCGCTATCATCGACGGAGGCTGAGTACATGGCATTGACGGAGGCTACGCAAGAGGCTATTTGGCTCAAGGCATTTCTGTGCGAGCTCGACGAGATGGCAAGCGATGAAGCGATCAAGATCTACGAGGACAACCAAGGCTCCATCGCGTTGGCCAAGAACCCGGAGTTCCACAAGCGCACCAAGCACATCGACATTCGTTACCACTTCGTGCGTGAGAAGGTAGAAGACGGCCAAGTGGTGTTGGAGTACTGTTCGACCAAGAACATGCTGGCGGACTTGATGACGAAGGCGATCACCGCGGTGCAGTTCGACTTCCTACGGAGCAAGCTCGGAGTTCAAGGCGCAACTACGGCCGAGTCGAGTGGGAGTGTTGTCAAGAAGGCGCCTCGACCAGCTGCGGTATACCGGTAGGATACCGGTATGACCTTCACTCAGTGGGACCGCAAGCATTCCTGTGTTTACGGGACACTGATGATGGGACGCTGTTTACGCTGCGGGGACTACGGGACACGTGGGTACAAGATTGTGGGTACAAGATGGACATCGACGTGGCACTCTCTGATTGGCTGAAGCAACTCAGTATCCAGTACAGAATCCAGTAGAGTGTATCCAGTAGAGAATCTAATAGGCTTAGAGGTAGCAAGGAGTTTTGCGAATTAAGGACCTAAATCAATCATTTTGCATTTCGACATCTAGTGCTCAAACGACCTTGACTTGTGTTCATCCCAACGCCATAACCCTTCTTGACGATGGCGTCTAGACCGCCATGTCCAATGTGACCAAGTCGAAGGTGCCAGAGGTACGACGTGGTGTCCCCTTTGCGTTCCTTCGAACTGGACACATTCGCCTCGTCAGGCATGATAGGCGTCATACACAACTTGAACAGTCCCTTGCCTTCACTTGCTCCGAGCTTCCATTTGACGTTCTTCGTCTCGGCGAAGCACCCGTCGCGCTTGAACATCACGGGCCCAACATCCTTGGTGAACCGTCCGACCGAAAACAGGTTGCGCGATAACTTGGGAATGTGCCACACACCGGTGAGCACACCCTTCTTGATCCCGCGTGGAGTCTTCATCGACATGACAATGTCGCCACTGCCGACCGCTTGAACCACTCCGTCGTCCGCGAGATGTACGTCCACCGGAGTCATCTTCTTGTAGTTCTTCATGTACTCTTTCGAGTACGTCATGTGCTGCGTCGCACCCGAGTCGACCAGCCAAACTTCACTCGACTTGATGGCTCCACCACCAACCGAAAACAGGTAGTCGCCGTCGAACTCCTCTTCATTTTCATTCGCCACATTCGCTCGCTGTGGCTTCTGTCGTTCCGTGTTCTCGCGAATCCTCACGGGACACTTGGCGATCCAATGACCTTGTTCACCACAGTAGTGACAGGCACTGGCCTTCTGCGCTTGTCGTCCCTTGCTCTTCCCATTGCCGCTTGTCATGAACGCTTGACCGTGCGCGGTTCCTTCAGCACCGCCACCTTGTTCCTTGCTCTTCAAGTCCTCATGCAGCAGCCGAGTCGTCACGAGTTCCCATGTCAGCGAGTCAGCTCTCGACTCCAACGCCGTGATGAGGAACTGGTACGACTCGTTCAAACTTGCCAGAAGCGTGATCACCAAGTCATCCTCGCTGACCGGAGCGCCCACTGCATCGAGCTGTTCCGCCAGCGTCTTGATCTTGTTGATGTGTTCCAACACATCATCACCTTCCGCCATCATCGTCGTGAAGAAACGTCGACGAAGGAAGAGCTTGTTGGCCAAACTCTTCTTCTCGAAGTGTCCTTCCAGTCTTGACCATGCATCGAACGCATCCTTCGCCGAGCGAACCAACGGCAACTGCGAATCCTCCATCGCGAGACAGATGATCGCCAGCGCCTTGCGAGACTTCCTTTTGAACGTCGTCTGGTCCAGCGTTGTAGCGCAGTGCTCCAGCTTGATCTCTCCGCACGTCACTTCCCACAGGTCGCGCTCCTCGAGCACCATGCGCATCTTGAACTTCCACGTGTGGAAGTTGGTTCCGTCGAACTTGTTGATGCGGGAGGTCGTGGTCGAGGTGGTGTCCATGGCGAAGGCGTAGTCGGAGTCTTCAGCAGGGAATACGGGGCTTGGGCTCATAACCAAAAGTCAAGGTCGTTTGAGCACTAGATGTCGAAATGCAAAATGATTGATTTAGGTCCTTAGTTCGCAAAACTCCTTGCTACCTCTAAGCCTACTGGATTCTCTACTGGATACACTCTACTGGATTCTGTACTGGATACTGAGTTGCTTCAGCCAATCGGAGAGCGCCACGTCGATGTCCATCTTGTACCCACAATCTTGTACCCACGTGTCCCGTAGTCCCCGTAGCGTAAACAGCGTCCCATCATCAGTGTCCCATCATCATCAGTGTCCCGTAAACACAGGAATGCTTGCGGTCCCACTGAGTGAAGGTTATACCGGTATCCTACCGGTATACCGCAGCTGGTCGAGGCGCCTTCTTGACAACAGTCGCGCCACTCAACGTTGCTGGCACCGCGACCACCTTGGCCGCGTCGTGCTCCTCGATTTTCTTCTTTCTGCTTGGTCCAGCACTTGTTGATCAGGTGCCCCAAGTTTCCGCAGTAGTCACACCGGCGAGTTTGACGCTCGGCATTGAAGGCCTTCGCTGCTTCCTCGATTTTCACCGCCGCAGTCTTCTCGCCTTGTCGCTTGATATGCTCATTCGTGAGCACCTTCACCATATCTTGCGTCCGCAGCTCTGCATTGCTCATCTCCATGTTGAGCACGATGTTCTCGTAGCTCTTGGGCAGACTGCGCAGCAAGCAGATCGCCACGTCCTCGTCCTCCATCTTGGCGCCGATACTGCTAAGCTTGGCGCTGATGTTGAGGACTTCGTTGCAATGATGCAACACATTGCCGCCTTCTGCCATTTCCATGCTGAAGAGCTGACGCTTGAGATAGATGCGTCCAGCCTTCTGCGATTCACCGTAAAGGGTACGCAAGCGCGCCCACGCGACCCAGGCTTCCTCGTAGTCGTCGACTACATGATGGTAGTCCGCGTCCATGTGGAGGAGCATCAGACCGAAGGCGACGTTGCTCGACTTGACGTAGTCGTCCTTGGCCCTGGAGTCCGTGAACGTAGGCGTCGTCTCGCGGTTCACCACATTCCACACCGACTTGGTCAGGAACACGCCACGCATGTAACGGTTCCACGTGGCGTAGTTCTCGCCGTTGAACTTGTCGATGGAGATCTTGGTATCTTGGACAGATGACATGGTACTTGGGCTCATAACCTGAAGAGGATCGTAGTAGAGGCTGTCTTGCGAGGGGAGGCCTGCCGAAGCTTGGGGCGAGGCAGCCGAGACGAGGGAAGTCACTTGAGGGGTAGAATGGAAATTCAGAAGTGATTGAATTGTTGGAGCTTACATGTAACGGGGTTATACGTACAAGTGGCTACACCACTTGTAACTCTAACAGTTATCCTAACTGTTAGAGGTTGGAAATGGACCTCAGACCTTGGTGTGCTGTACACATCAATGGCTACATGGGCGAACCACATCATTGAGTGGTTCGCGTGCATTTGTGCATGTTATTGGTAGAAAGTAACGGATTTCTACCAATCAATGCCCTTCACGGAAGCAGAGATTCTGCCAACCACACGTTGACAGATCCTTTAGAAATAGATTAAACAGTTTTAGGAGGTTCCATAATGGCTTCGTGCCAAATTCAATAACAGTTCTCATTTTACGGTATTTTTTGCAGTTTAGATTAGTAATATTTGATTTAAATATACTTATTTGAATAAGTATATTTAAATTAAGTCTATCCTAATTGCACGCTTCCTCATACACGTAAGCGCACGTGTACGCCACCTAGTGGGTCTAAGTAGACCCATTACACCTGGTAGCACTTGTAGTCCGTCCTACGACCGACTGCTGTTCGTTCGTATGGAGTCATACGAACGCGGGGTAGAGAACTCCCCAATGGATCAGGGATCCACTGGGACCCCACACATGTCCGTGACGCGCACGGACTGTGCCCACCTGTCAGACCCAGAGTGGGAAGCTCTCCAAAGACTCTCGCAAGTCATTGGAGAGGCGGCGGTAGCGACGATGCTTCGTACGCTATCGCCGACAGAGCAACATGGTGTTGCTCTGGGGTACATTGTTAAGGAGCAACGAGATGTTGCTGCCTCGGTGGCTTCCCCGAAGCCACGCGTGGAGTCGTTGAAACTCCACGTGAGTACCTACACGGGGAAGGAGGACGAGACCCTCCTTCGTTGGCTTGTCGAACTCGACACAGCCGTTGCGGCTCGACGTATCGTCGATCCGATGTCGAAGGTCGCGTTCGCCATGTCATGTCTTGGCGGACGTGCGAGGAGTTGGGCCTATGGGCGCCGACTCTCGGATCCTACGTGCTTCAGCACGTACGAAGTGTTCAAGGAGGAACTCAAACTCGCGTTTGAGCCTCCGAAGAACGAGTTCAGATCGAGAGCGGAGTTTCTCGATCTGCAGCAGGGCAAGGATGATGTTCACACCTTTGCCCAGCGTGCTCGATACTTGGTATCGAACATAGTGGCCAACCCGATCGACGAGGCGACCAAGGTCGTCACGTTCATGAAGGGACTGAGAGATGGTCCCGTCAAGACGTATCTCTTCCGAGAGTATCCGAATACTCTCGAGGAGGCGATCAGCCTTGCGATGCAAGAGGAGTTTAGCCGGCGTCAAGCTAAACTCCATGCGAACGCGCCGAGGCCGGCGCGTTCTGTTGCGAAGACGGGAGGTCCGGAGCCTATGGACCTCTCGAGTGCTACGACTGCTGGTCAACAGCAGCGTAGGTACGGCAAGGTTCGATGTTACAAGTGTAGTAACATCGGTCACTATGCACGCGAGTGCATGGCGGGCGGGCGTTCAAAAAACGCCAAGAACCAGTAGGCGCGGGGCGTCCTACTGGTGATGCAGTCTCGCGTGTCGAGCTTGGACACGCGACGTTGAGGACTGCTGCCCCCAGCGAGAAGGTTTCTCGCTGCGATATGCAAGATGACAAGCCAAACCTTGTCATCCTGAACGTGATGTCGAAGAGAGTTAACTCTCTTCGTGCCCTAGTGGACTCGGGCGCGTCGAACAACTTTGTTCGACAGGAAAGTCTTCGAAGCCTTGACTTCGAAGAGGCCGACACGCCTCGCGGCGTGTTGGAGGTGCGGTTGGCAACAGGTGCCACCGTGAGGACTGAGAAGCGCGTAGTCCGTGTGCGCTTCTCTTACAAACGAAGGACGTTTGTGGAAGACCTTATCGTCTTGGATCTGTATTACCGGTATTACCGGTATCCTTGGAGGTACTTCAAGCCCCCAAGGGTCGCGCCGACGACGTCGCGTCAACTCCGGGAGTTGACGAAGCAAATAAAATTCGGGGAACCGAAAGACGTGCGTCAGCTCCGGGAGCTGACGCCACTGGCGCTTCGCTGCTAGTTCCGGGAACTAGCGATCGTGCATCAGCTCTGGGAGCTGATGATACGTGTACAAGCGAATACTCGCTAGCGCTGAAAGCTAGCGAGAGCACGTCGACTCCGGGAGTCGACGATGCGGATACTCCATCAGCTCCGGGAGTTGATGGAGGCGCAGCGGTTCTGGAAACCGACTGCGCGGCAGGAGGTGTTGGCGGTTGCAAACGTCCAGCACCCGAACAACCTGCGTGCTCACGTGCAGCAGCGCTGTACGCGATGAGCGGCACTCAAGCCGGGCTTGAATGTGCGAGTCAGCGGAAGGAATCCGCTGACGACTATAGCGATAACGTCCCGTCCAAGGTGAGATGCCTTGGACGTGGAGCACCTGGAGCCGGGCTCCAAGGTAGACCTTCGCGGCGCAAGCTCAGGGAGCTGCGCGAGTCTCAGTCCGGGACTGAGACGGGTGTATCTGCAGTGCAGACACCGTGTGTCGAGACGTTGAACGCCTTGACACGTACTGGTACTGGGTTACAGTACCAGAGGATGCGGTTGGAGAATCCGCCGACGAGTACGTCGGCGTTGACCGCACTTCCAACGATGAGTTGGAAGCGCTTCACGCGGGACTTGTACGATGGACGCATCGAACAAATTTGCATTCTCTCGGATGTCGAGAGAGTGGATCGTGAAGCCGAAGAGCTGAAGCAGCTCGTCGTCGATGGCATCACTGAGGGCGATGACACCCTCAGTGCGAAGACCAAGAAGCAGCGCTTCGAGGAGCAGAGTTGGGACTCGTTGAGGTCGAGTCCCTATTACGAGATTCTGCGGGAGTACAAGGATGTACTCCCGGACGAGATTCCTTCGGAGCTTCCGAAGGATAAGGGCGTACAGCACGAGATTGATCTCGTGCCGGGCACGAAGTACTGTGTTACACGGCAGTGGCCACTGCCGCGTGAACAAGTGCAAGCGATCGACGACTTCTTTGAAAGTCGTCGTCTTGCAGGTCAAGTGCGGGAATCGAAGTCCCCGCACAGTGCCCCAACGTTCTGTGTTAAGAAACCACAGGGCGGCTGGCGCATCGTTCATGCGTACAACAAGCTGAACGATGCGACGATACCGGCGCAGACGCCGATACCGCAAAAAGATGTTATCATCGATTCGATGGCCTTGAGCACTATCTTCAGTGTTCTAGATCTGCGTGATGGATTCTACCAAATCCTCATGCGTGAGAGGGCCATTCCTCTCACACCGGTAAGCACTCCAAGCGGAATGCTTTGGGAGTGGCTCGTCATGCCACAAGGGGCTTAAGAATGCCTCTGCGACGTTCAATAGATGCGTGACACATCTATTGCGCTCGGTGCGCGACTTCGCACCGAGCTACTTCGACGACGTGTTCGTCCACAGCTGGGCTGTGAACGGGGAGACGGACATTGAAATACACAAGGTGCATCTCCGGAAGCTGCTAGAGCTTATGAGGAAACATAAGCTCTTTGCGAACCTGAAGAATTGTATCTTCGGGGCGAGCGAGATACCCGTGCTGGGGTGTCTCGTGGGGAAAGACGGCGTGCGCCCTGACCCAGAGAAGGTCAGAGTGATCAATGAATGGCCCACGCCATCCAATGTGAAGGAACTGAGGCAGTTCCTTGGGCTTGCCACGTACTTGAGCAAGTACGTGGAGAACTATGCGGGCAAGATTCGCCCGTTGTCACAGCTTCTTAAGAAAGAAGCTGAGTGGATTTGGACGACCGAGTGCGAGGAGGCATTCGGTGCAGTCAAGCAGGGCTTGACTGAAGCGCCGATCTTGGCCGTGGCGGACCAAGATCGTCCATTCCACGTAGTGTGCGATGCATCCGACTTTGCAATCGGATGTGCATTGATGCAGCACGATCACGAAGGGCGTGATCGTGTGGTCTACTATCAATCGCGTCAGCTGAAGCCAGCTGAGCGTAACTACCCCGTACATGACAAGGAACTCCTTGCCATGAAGTATGCACTCGCAAAGTTCCGAGTGTATCTACTTGGGAGTAGACCGTTCGTGGTCTATACAGACCACGCATCATTGCGGACGGCGATTAAGTCGCCGCACATCTCGCAACGTATGGCGAGATGGTTGTCCTTCTTCACGGAGTACAACTTCCGGGTGGAGTACAAACCCGGAAGACTCAACGTAGTGGCCGACGCGTTATCGCGTCGACCTGACTATGCGGAGACGGTCGACGCCAACTGCGTAGGCGTCGTGAGGACAAGTGTGCCGTCGTCAACGCTGGTTGACGACGTGAAGAACGCGTATGCAAGAGATGCAGACGCGAAGGGGCTGCTGGAGTTCCTCGCAGCACCTTCCGACATGGCACGTCGGAAGCTAACCCCTCATCTTCGAGCTCGTGTACACCGCTATCGTGTACACGAAGGCCTACTGCTGTACAGTGCAGTAGACGACAATGCGGATCGCATTGTCGTTCCGAATGATCATGACCTCCGGTTGAGGATCATGTTCGAGTATCACGATGCCCCTACGGCAGGGCATCCGGGTCGTGAGAAGACGTACCCTCTTCTCACGCGTGACTTCTACTGGCACCACCAGTACAAGTGGGTGCGCAAGTACGTACGTGCTTGCGAGGTTTGTCAACGCGTGAAGCCTGCGCGGTTGTCGCAGGCTCCTCTTCAATCACTTCCGACTCCGTTGGAGTGTTGGCAGTCCATGTCCATGGACTTTGTCTTCGGTCTTCCGCCTGACAACAAGCGGAGGACGGGAATCGTTGTCTTTGTGGACCGATTCAGCAAGATGGTCCATCTTGCTGCCGTCCCGGCTACTGTTACAGCCGCGCAGACTGCGCGACTGTTTGTTGACATGGTGTTCAAACACCATGGCATGCCGCTCGACATTGTGTCGGACCGTGATCCACGCTTCACAGCGCGGTTCTGGCAAGAAGTGTTTACACTTCTTGGTTCACAGTTGTCAATGTCGACTGCGGATCATCTGCAGACGGACGGACAAACCGAACGCGTCAACCGTGTACTGGGTGACGCGCTGAAGAGCTACGCTCACTCGTTCCCGCATTGGAGCGAGTGCTTGTCGATGGCAGAGTTTGCCATCAACAACTCGGTGCATGCCTCGACTGGGCATACACCGTTCTACGTGAATGCCATGCGGCATCCACGATTGCCGAGCATGCTCGGTGGGGTAGCTTCCTCCTTAAGTGGGGGAGGATCTACGGTTGCGTCCGAACAACCGCAGAATACGGCTGATAGCAGCACACTATCAGCTGCGGTGACGCGCGCGACGTCTCGTTCGAGCAGGAACGAGCGCGCGATGTCTATGCCCGGCACAGACATGAGAGATGATAGCGAGCAGGCAGGACCTGCTGCTGACAAAGGCGACAAGCTGAAAGGATTCAGCTCGGGTGCGCTAGACTTTGTCCAGCGAAGACAAGCCGTAATACGGTTTGTACAGGTAGAGGCAACATCAGTGAATTCGAGAAGGGTTCATTAGTTTTGTTAGCTACACAAAACCTACCTAGACATGCAGTGTCTGACTTTGGAGCAAGCAAGCTTGCTCCAAGATTCATTGGGCCGTGTTGCAGGTGATCCAATACGATCCCGCAATGATTACGGTAGGATATTTACGCCACCGATGATTAGACGAGTAGGATGATTGGACGTGCACTGGTGAGTGATGGTTGATTAGACGCACTAGGTGATAGGACGCAGGGTCGCGTGTCTATAGCAGTAGTCTAGGATGTAAGCTCCAACAATTCAATCACTTCTGAATTTCCATTCTACCCCTCAAGTGACTTCCCTCGTCTCGGCTGCCTCGCCCCAAGCTTCGGCAGGCCTCCCCTCGCAAGACAGCCTCTACTACGATCCTCTTCAGGTTATGAGCCCAAGTACCATGTCATCTGTCCAAGATACCAAGATCTCCATCGACAAGTTCAACGGCGAGAACTACGCCACGTGGAACCGTTACATGCGTGGCGTGTTCCTGACCAAGTCGGTGTGGAATGTGGTGAACCGCGAGACGACGCCTACGTTCACGGACTCCAGGGCCAAGGACGACTACGTCAAGTCGAGCAACGTCGCCTTCGGTCTGATGCTCCTCCACATGGACGCGGACTACCATCATGTAGTCGACGACTACGAGGAAGCCTGGGTCGCGTGGGCGCGCTTGCGTACCCTTTACGGTGAATCGCAGAAGGCTGGACGCATCTATCTCAAGCGTCAGCTCTTCAGCATGGAAATGGCAGAAGGCGGCAATGTGTTGCATCATTGCAACGAAGTCCTCAACATCAGCGCCAAGCTTAGCAGTATCGGCGCCAAGATGGAGGACGAGGATGTGGCGATCTGCTTGCTGCGCAGTCTGCCCAAGAGCTACGAGAACATCGTGCTCAACATGGAGATGAGCAATGCAGAGCTGCGGACGCAAGATATGGTGAAGGTGCTCACGAATGAGCATATCAAGCGACAAGGCGAGAAGACTGCGGCGGTGAAAATCGAGGAAGCAGCGAAGGCCTTCAACGCCGAGCGTCAAACTCGCCGGTGTGACTACTGCGGAAAATTGGGGCACCTGATCAACAAGTGCTGGACCAAGCAGAAAGAAGAAAATCGAGGAGCACGACGCGGCCGAGGTGGTCGCGGTGCCAGCAACGTTGAGCGGCGCGACGACGATGACGACTACATCGCGTTTGCGGTCTCCATGTCGAAAGCGTGTGGAGTGTCGTCGGGCAAGAAATTTCAAGGCTCATGGGCGATCGACAGTGGTGCAACCCACCACATCTGCAACGACAAGTCCAAGTTCATCGACATCAACTTGCGCGACGAAGGCGAACTCACAGTCGCCAACGGTCAAACGGCCAAGATTTTGGGAGTTGGTACCGTTGTGCAACAAGTGATTCTGCCCAACCGGAGTGTGCGTGACATCCGAATCGAAGATGCTCTCTACGTGCCGAGTATGAACAAGAACCTGCTGTCTGTGCCTCAGATCAACCGAGGTGGAGACTTCAAGGTGGTGTTTGACGGCTCCGAGATGCACATTGCGCGCAAGTCGTCGAGGAAGATCGTTGCTTCCGCGGACCTGATCGACGGACTCTACTGGCTACGAGTACCCAAGGGTTCTGCCAATTCGACGACTACGGTCTCGATCAACAGTGTCGATCTTCATGCGCGGATGGGTCATGCTCCGAACGACGTGCTACGGAAGATGGTTTCGAGCGGCATGGTGACGGGCGCGAAAATGCCGACCTCGTCAAAGAACTCAAGCGGATGCCGCGGGTGTCAGCAAGGGAAGATGGTCCAAAAACCCTTTCCGAGTAACCCGGACAAGCCCAAGTACAAGCCATTCGAGTTCCTGCACTTCGACCTTTGTGGCGCCATGGAGAAAGAGTCGCTTGGTGCCAAGGAGTTCGCGACCAACTCGCTCAAGGCCTTTTACGACAATCATGGCATTGAAGTCCAGCCGACGGTTCGATATGCGCATCAGACGAATGCTACTGCGGAACGCGCCAACCGGACGATTGTGACTATCGGGCGCAGCATGCTTCACTTCGCACGTTTGGACAAGACGTTTTGGGCGGAAGCGGCGATGACGGCAATTTACATCAAGAATCGACTGCAGTCACCCAAGGTCCCAGGGAAGACGCCATTTGAGATTGTGTACAAGAGGAAGCCCAACGTGAAGCACATGCGCGTTTTCGGGTGCAAGGCCTACGTCCTGACGCCGAAGGAGAAGCGACTCAAGTGGGACCCCAAGGCTCGTGAAGGAATTTTCATGGGCTATGAAGAGCGTTCGAAGGCGTATCGCGTTTATGACATCGAGGCGGGCCAGGTAGTGATTTCTCGCGATGTCACTTTCGACGAATCGACCTTCGACGACGTCAATATTGTTGATGATGATGAAGATGTCGAAGATGCTGCGGATATCCTTGAAGACCTCGAGATTTCGAACGACCATGGAACGCGTGAATTCAAGCAGGCGGGGAAACGCAAGGCTCGTCCTAACGCCGAGGATCGTGAACATGTTCGTCGACCGCGTCGCAGTGCTGGATTAGAAGAAGCAAGCGCTCCGGACTCCGACCATCAAGAAGCCAAATCTGAAGACAATGATGATGATGACTCGACTCAGCCGATGTACTGGCGTGCGAGTGCGAATGCAGTGGAGACGAGTGACAGCGCCGAGCCGAAGACGTTC
The DNA here is from genome assembly GCA_031305395.1 of Phytophthora citrophthora. Taxonomy (NCBI): domain Eukaryota; phylum Oomycota; class Peronosporomycetes; order Peronosporales; family Peronosporaceae; genus Phytophthora; species Phytophthora citrophthora. The sequence continues at coordinate 352,881 of JASMQC010000028.1, forward strand.
CAAGATGCTGTGAGCGGCGAAGACCAAGTCCACTGGCGCAAGGCGATCCGAGCAGAACTCAAGTCGATGCGACTTCGTGGAGTGTTTCGTGGCGCTAAATTACCGAACAACCAACGCGCAGTCGGAACCAAGTGGGTGTTCAAGATCAAGCGTAAAGCCGACGGATCCATCGAAAAGTACAAGGCTCGACTCGTCGCGAAAGGATTTGTGCAGAAGTATGGGATCGACTACACCGAGACGTTTTCGCCGGTGGTCAAGTACGTCACGCTGCGAACGATCATCGCTGTGGCCAAGTTCTTCAATTGGCCCCTCGACCAACTTGATGTCGTCACGGCGTTCCTGTACGGCTTGATGAAGGAGAAGGTGTTCTGCAGTGTTCCAGAAGGTGTGGAACTTGATGATGGCTACGACTGCGTGGAACTGCTCAAGGCGATCTACGGTCTCAAGCAAGCTTCTCGAGTGTGGAATGAGACCTTCGACGAGTATGTGCGCTCCATCGGATTTCGCGTTTCGAGCTACGATCCGTGCCTCTACATCAAGGTTGTCGACGATGACTGCGTTCTGATGCTGGTGTACGTCGACGATGTTTTGGTGACCGGAAGCTCTTCGACGATCATTGCTGAAGTCAAGAAACAGCTCAAAGCACGATTCGAGATGACCGACAGCGGCAAGTGTTCCTTCATTCTGGGCATCGAAGTGGTCGACAACGCAGATGGTAGCGTCACGTTGTCCCAAGCTCGCTACATCAACGACATCCTAGAGCGCTTTGGCATGCAGAACTGCAAACCTGCTGCCAGTCCAGTCGACCTCAGCATGAAGCTCGTTGCCAGTGACGTCTCGACCAAGTTGGATGCGCCGTTCCGTGAAGCTGTCGGTGCTCTCATGCACTTGATGACGTCGACTCGGCCGGACATTGCTTTTGCAGTTGGTTACGTTTCGCGCTTCATGGAGAACCCTCAAGTCGAGCACTGGATTGCAGTCAAGCGCATCTTCCGTTACCTTCAGGGCACCAAGTCGCACGGACTCCGTTTTTCGCCGGCCAAGGGAATCGACTTTCGTGGCTATTCGGATGCAGACTGGGCTGGTGACCACAGTGACCGCAAGTCGACTTCGGGCTACCTGTTTCAAGTTCTTGGCGGATCGATTTCATGGGGTTCCAAGAAGCAGTCAAGCGTATCGCTGTCGACAAGCGAGGCCGAGTACATTGCGCTCAGTCTGGCAATCCAAGAAGGCAAGTGGGTGCACAAGCTTCTGTGTGAGATCCTCGACGCTGCAGGCGAAGACATCCCAGATCTGAAGATTTTCGAAGACAATCAGTCGTGCATCGAGATGACGAAGAACCCTGTGAACCATGGCCGCGCGAAGCACATCGACATCAAGTACCACCACATCCGTGATGAAGTCAAGCGCGGTGAAGTGGTCGTCGAGTACTGCGAGACTACGACCATGCTGGCCGACATCTTGACCAAGGGACTCGGCGGACCTCGTCACAAGGCCTTAACGACGGCTCTTGGCGTCCAAGCGTGTTCGCATTGAGAGGGGCTGTTGCAGGTGATCCAATACGATCCCGCGATGATTACGGTAGGATGTTTACGCCACCGATGATTAGACGAGTAGGATGATTGGACGTGCACTGGTGAGTGATGGTTGATTAGACGCACTAGGTGATAGGACGCAGGGTCGCGTGTCTATAGCAGTAGTCTAGGATGTAAGCTCCAACAATTCAATCACTTCTGAATTTCCATTCTACCCCTCAAGTGACTTCCCTCGTCTCGGCCACCTCGCCCCAAGCTTCGGCAGTCCTCCCCTCGCAAGACAGCCTCTACTACGACCTTCTTCAGGCCGTTCAAGGTACTTGAACGGCATGGTAACGCGTACCGGCTGGACATACCGTCCAGCATGAGGCTCCGCCCGACCTTCTACGTCGGGCGGTTGAAGTCGTACGTGGAGCACGGATTACCTAGGGTTGGTAATCCGAGAGAGGAGTGCGAGAAGCCTGGAAGGCCTTCTCGAGACCGTCAACACGGTCGACCAGCCGGTTCACTCTCGTCCCGAGACCGGACGAGAGGTTCGAGGCAGTCTGAGCTGCCTGGCCAACCTCAGCACGGAGGACACGGACCTCCTGCTTCAGAGCCGCTATCTCAGCGCTCTGTGACTGCTCCAGCGCAGCAACTCGATCGTGCAGGGCACGATCGTCATGGTCATAGCGTTGACCATACGGAGGGAGTGTTTCCGCCCCCTCCGCCGCCGTTGCGCGACGCGCGTGGAGCGATCCGCTGGATTGTGGAGCGGATCGTGGCTCATAAGAGAACGAACTCTCAAGGGGTCCGTTTTCGTATTCGTTGGAGAGGATTTCACCCCCAGCGAGATACGTGGGAGCCGCGGAACGTCCTGATGGAGGACGTTCCGGAAATGGTGAGGGCATACGAAGCCCACCATAACTTGCAGGATTAAGTCCTGCACGAGGAGTGCTGCGGTCAACCACAGCACTCGGAGCTTCGCGTGGCTCGAAACGAGCACGGAGCTCCTTGATGTGATCGGATACACGGACAAGCGTGTACCCCGTAAGATCACTTTCGGAGAGACGTGTTGCCCCGGGCGGGCAGCAGAATGTGCCGAAGGGAACGGCACATGGGATCCCCGCTTCCATGGATTGATCATGGAGGCGTTCACACTTACCACGGCTGGTGTAAGTGTAGAAGCGATCGCGAGTCGCGACAACGCGCTCGCGATATGCCTTCGGGTCTTTGTTGAAGTTATCAACAAAGGCGTTCCACGACTGACAAAGTGCCTGCCACTCTGGCACTTTGCTTTTGCGCGAAGTCTTCTTTGCTGCAAAATATCGGAGCTCATGGAAGTCTGATATAGTAGTCGCGTCTTTGAGTCTCAGACTCAAAGTCAACCTCTTTGGCGACATCGTCGTCGTTGATACTGTTGCATGAGTACAACAGTATCGGGTTCGGTGGAGAACTAGCACTGAACCGGTCATGGATCTGCGCCTCAGTAGGCATCCATGGTGCGCGCACTGGCGGATCAGTGCGCAGAGCAGTGAGCGCCCTCAACATGGGGGACGCTTCTTCATCACTGCGCGGACGCTTCGAGCTGAAAGCGTCCGGGACCTGATCACGAGGTCGTCGTGACCCCAAGGGTGGGTCTGGCGTGTCTTCGGATGAAGACACGGGAGCAGGAGTCTTGCCCTCAAGCTCTCCCTCCTCGACATCGTCGTAGTCGACGATGTCTTCGTAGTCATCTCCAAAGAGTTCTTTGAGAGAGACAGCAGGGTGTTTGATCCCTGCTAGGGAAGAAGACTTCTTCTTCGCATCCTTCTCCTGGTGGAGAGCATGGTACTTGGCGACAGAGAGCTTCTCTGTCGAACCGCTGGAAACAGCAGTGCTAGTGAGGACTGCTGAGGTTGTTGTTCCTGCTGCAGAGGCAACAGGTGAGGCTTGCGCGTCCGCAAGAGCGGACGGAGACGTGGGCGTTGGCGAGTTCATCGTAGAATGAACTCGAGTTCTCTCGGGAACTTGACGGTCTTGTCAAGTTCTGTTGATAGACGTACCGGGACCGATACGTCGAAGCTTAACGGGGGGATGGTGTAACGGGGTTACACGTACAAGTGGCTACACCACTTGTAACTCTAACAGTTATCCTAACTGTTAGAGGTTGGAAATGGACCTCAGACCTTGGTGTGCTGTACACACCAATGGCTACATGGGCGAACCACATCATTGAGTGGTTCGCGTGCATTTGTGCATGTTATTGGTAGAAAGTAACGGATTTCTACCAATCAATGCCCTTCACGGAAGCAGAGATTCTGCCAATCACACGTTGGCAGATCCTTTAGAAATAGATTAAACAGTTTTAGGCAGTTCCATAATTGGCTTCGTGCCAAATTCAATAACAGTTCTCATTTTACGGTATTTTTTGCAGTTTAGATTAGTTATATTTGATTAAACTATCCTTATTTGAATAAGTATATTTAAATTAAGTCTATCTTAATTGCACGCTTCCTCATACACGTAAGCGCACGTGTACGCCATCTAGTGGGTCTAAGTAGACCCATTACAGCCTCGGACTCTGCCGAGGCGTATCGAGAGGATCTTGTCTGGTACTCTGGGGGCTGCGCTAGCGTGAACGTCGGATCTATGAGCGCACGTCGATCACCGACAAGAGGTTTCAGTCGCGGATCGTGTCGTGACACAAGCGGAAGAGAGCATCTCCGTCAAAAGCTCCCGCAGCGATACCAGCCTCGAGCAGGCGTGGGAGATCTAAGGCGCTGTCGAGACTGTTTGTAGACTGAGCCGGTGCCGTGATCGGGCCGGTGACGGATCCAACCAACTGGGGTTGTAGGGTCCTAGTCACGTGGTCTTCCCGGAGGAAGTCCGCAAGAGCGAACCGGCGATACGAAACCTCCTGTTGGGACGACGTCCACTCGGATTTTCTTCGACATCAGATACTGGTGCCTTCAACTTCTTCCACGCAGTCTTCGTACTCTTCGACATCTTACCACCTGAAATCTGCGCGGTGGTGGTGGTGGCTGAATATCCAACAGCTTTTGCTGTCGAATCCTCACCCGGCGGATCAGAACTCGCGTTCCGATCCGCGGGGGTCCCTGAAGGGACCTGGGGAGGAGGGGGAGGGTTTAATTCTGATTCCGTTGCCAGACTCACCTCCTTCCTGTCGACAGAGCTTCTCCCAGGACTCTGCCGATCCGTGGATCTCGCGTTCAGCGATGCTGACGGCGATCCAACAACTGTCGGCACTTCTTCTCCCGGTTCTTCCTTCACTTGTGCAGTCCCTTCGGACTCATGGTGATTTCCGCCATCCCCAAATAATTCCGGCACGCGCACCATTATGGTGTAGCGGATCCGCTGGAATGAGCAGGGATCTGGCGCTCACACACGGCGCCCAGACACAGACTATCGGAGGGGGTATTCCGGTAACCATGGGGGTTGCTAAGGTTCAACTTGTGTACCCGTCAGTGGGCGGGATCTACTTCCTCAGGATCAGGGAAGTGCACACAGGTGTGTGGACTTGAACATCCTTGGCGGGGACTTGAGAGGTGGGGGTCTTGGGTCTTGGTCTTGAGGTCGAGATCCGGTGGATCCTTAGTAGCCAGGCATACGAAGTAACTTGCAGGAACATTAAGGGGAGGCCAATACGCTATCCCCTTCCCTTGCCGTGGGTCCTGGCGAAATCCACTTGCACACTAGAAGGTAATTTCGCCTCTCCGTTTAAGCTTAACCTGTTCTCTATCTTCACATCTGTATCCCTAGCATATCGGCTCTGTAATGGGTTTACTTCGACCCACTAGGTGGCGTACACGTGCGCTTACGTGTATGAGGAAGCGTGCAATTAAGATAGACTTAATTTAAATATACTTATTCAAATAAGGATAGTTTAATCAAATATAAGCAATTCAAACTGCAAAATACCGTAAATAAGAACTGTTATTGAATTTGGCACGAAGCCATTATGGAACCTCCTAAAACTGTTTAATCTATTTCTAAAGGATCTGCCAACGTGTGGTTGGCAGAATCTCTGCTTCCGTGAAGGGCATTGATTGGTAGAAATCCGTTGCTTTCTACCAATAACATGCACAAATGCACGCGAACCACTCAATGATGTGGTTCGCCCATGTAGCCATTGGTGTGTATAGCACACCAAGGTCTGAGGTCCATTTCCAACCTCTAACAGTTAGGATAACTGTTAGAGTTACAAGTGGTGTAGCCACTTGTACGTGTAACCCCGTTACAGGCTCTCCCACAGCAGCCTTGACACCACCTCTGTCCTGATCACGCACTCCCAGCTACATATGTTGATGTGGCGTAGTGGTCCATGAGGATTTTCGACACGAAGGACACTCACAAATCCGGACTGACGGAGGGGGTACTCCGCTTGCCGTGGGGGGCTCTGAGGATTTGTTCATCTTGTGTACACGTCGAGTTGGACGGTTATGGTCTTCTTGGGTGACTCAGGAGGATGCTGGCTTGATCTGGGATGAGGGGTGTGGACGGCACTTGGGTTTCGACATGACTGCTAAAGGAAGTTCTTCACTCGCAGTCGTTAGGGTTGTAGATCTAGGTTTGGCGTAGATCTTCGGGGGTCCTGTGGTGTAGCGGGATCGGCCAAAATCTTGTTAAGGCCAGATCCTGGTATCGCTTATGCCCAGACACCGACTGTCGGAGGGGGTGCTCCGATGATCCGCGATCTGTGTTGAACTTGTTCAGATTGTGTACCCGTCGGTGGGCGGGATCTACTCTTCCAGGTAACTTCGAAGAGGTCTTGGTATGAAAATTGAACGTCTTGGCGAGACGTAGAGGGTTGTGGGTAGCGTGGAAGTCTTCACTCTACCGCCGAGTTGTAGATCCTGGTCTTGATAGACTTAGTCTAGATCTGATCTGGCGTCGGATCTAAATCCGAGTCTTGTTGGTTGCCGAGTGGTGGAGTGTGGTCCTTGTCCTTTTCGTTGCTTGCTGCTTCCAATAGCGGGGGTCTTGAGAGTTGAGAGTCGAAGGATCTTCGGGCCAAGCAATAAAGTCCCTTAGATCAGATCTTGCACTTGAGGTAGATCACTAGAGTAGATAAAGCTGGCCAATATATTATCCAGACTTATATCACACAACTAGATCAGCTTCACTTAGCTTCCTAACACCTTCTAGGGCCAATGTTTCCTCCCGTTTCCTGGTGTAGCAAAGGCGCTTGCGTAGTTCAAGGCAAATTTGAGTCTGATTTACAATTATACCAAATCCCGTCCTATCATCTGGATTCATGTCACCTGCCTCTCCTGGATCTGCATACCTTTTATGTCCCTTCGGCATCATCCGTTGTGTCCTGTACTCCATCGTCTCCTTCACACTTCTGGATCCTGTCCTGTCGATCTTGATTTTCGTGGGGATCCGACCTTCGCTAGATCTGGATCTGGACCTAGATCCCCGAGATCCGATCTTCGCGAGATTTGGATCTTGGGCAGAGATCTGATCTTCGTGAGATCTAGGTCTTGGACTGAGATCTTTGGGATCCAATCTTCACGAAGTCCTTTAGATCTGATCTTCATACAACCTTCTAGATCCGATCATCGTGAGGCCTGGATCTGGGACAGAGATCCGAATCTAGGATCTCGCCGTACCCATTTTGATACCCCGAACTGCTACCATGTGAGATGTGACCCCAGATCGGATTCCATCGCGGTCAATCACTTTCCCCAAATTGTTCAGACTCACGTCACCACAGTCCTAAGGGTGTGTTTTCAAAGGCCAATAGATAGGACGCTTAAGTCTGGATAAAGAAGAATTCTCTCTCCGTTGTTGAGAGTTAACCCTTCTAGTCCCGTGTGCTGTTTAATACAACAGAAGGGATTCTAAAGGTTTTAATGCAGCGAACACTGAAACATCAAAACTTCTCGCATACTAATGTTTGCATAGAGATTTTTCAAATCAGGATCGTTGCTGATTTCTACACAGCTCAGGATAGGGAAGTCCTGTTTATTACGGATATCGAGTGGATAGAGGTTCTCACCATTTATCAATCCTGCATCATACAACAGCCTGACCTCGAGAACTGTGGAGAGAGTTACGCAAGGAAGGGTGGACGCCAAAGGCCCGAATGACCTTCGTAGCGGACACCGCTACGTCCGTCCAGGAAGAAGCGTTCGAGGGAAAGAAGAAACGAATTTCTTCACGGGTAGGCACTTCAATAGCGCTTGTGTAGGATCTCGTAGTTTTATACTGATATTTGTGTGATCTTAGGGGAGAGAGCTTTGATGGCCTTTGCTAGGCAGGGTGGGTGGCTAAATTACGGCGTGGTGACAGGTGCTACATCCTCTGGAGCTCATAGCAGTGTTTTACAAGCGCCAGATACGGCGACAAGAGTTCAGGAGGGTCTACACCAGCTTCTGAAGCTCCGACCGCCTCATGGGCAAACGATACGGCTATCCATGTTCCTTCTCAGCGGCCAGACTCGCCGACCGTAGATTCCGTGGCATCTTTGCCGGCGCCAGGTCGGGTTACCCCCCAATGCTCAGCATCACCAGCTAAATTTGTCGCAGCCGCCTCAGCATCAACTTTGTCACCACTGACGTCTTCACCAACGTTAACCTCGGCAGAAACGTCAGTGTGTGGACGTACTACGACGTGTGATACAGCAGAAGCCGCAGCGACTGTGACTGTCCCTACAGCACAAGCTCATGTCACAATTATCTGTGATGTCAAATACAGCACACGAATCGGTACAACCAACCCCTGAGCTGTCATATACAACACGATCTGCTGTACCATCCGTGGTTATTCCCGTCGCTACAGCACCAGCACAAGTCTATTCAAGTCTTTCTCTGCCGCTTACAGCAGAAGTTGATGATGAGACTGAATTCAACATGTTTGACTCCGAGCACTTAATTTCGGCCCTGGGCAAACGTACCTGGACGCAGGAACCTGATGCAGATGGTCCCTACCTGCGTAATTCTGAAACTGAGGTGGATGAGTCGGATGAGGTCGAGTCAGAAGCTTACATAGCAGAAGTGATGAGCGAACCGCTAAGCGATGGCGATGAGGCTTTTGATGACCTGGATTTCTTTGACGATGTTGCCAATGAGGACTGGTTTCCAAGAGAAGAGGCTAACAACAATCCAGTTTTTCTTAGTGATGCTGAATTGAAGGCTATTGCTGATGAGTGGAGGGTGACTGATCAAGATCACAGTGATGGGCTAGAAATTGACGGAGCTACTGATCTTTTCTGTGGAGGGTGGGGGCCTACGGAGTCTGCAAGAGCGTTCGCGGAACCGCCTCTGGCAATGTTCTATCACTTCATGCCCAAGGTGATGTGGATGAATATAGCTGAAGAATCCTACCGACATCGCACGTCTGCGCTAGACGGAGTAGCTGTTCAGCCGCAAGAACGCCAGCAGTGATGGCAAGCAACTCATCCAAACAGCCGATTACAGTCGTCACGGAGATGCTGATCAAGTTAAAGCCATTCCAGGCGCACGAGATCGTCCACTACATTGCTCTACTCCTCTCGAGGGTGCTTTGCGCTCACCGCTACTCTATGGGAGAATACTGGTCAACGTCGGAGTGCGGCGCAATTCCCCGAGGTACATTCGGAAATTTATGAGTCGAAAGCGCTTCGAGGACATTACCCGCTACCTACACTTCAAAGTTAACACGAGCAGCAGACGCAAAAAGGACAAAGCTTGGAAGTTACGTCCCGTCCTTCAGGCGGTTGAAAGACCTTCCGTAATGACTACCGGATGTGTTCTATAGTGTCCTTTGACGAAGGAATGATCGGGAGCCGACACCAGTACAACCCAATGCGAATTTACAGGAAGACAAGCCGACAAGATGAGGTACAAAGTTCTACATGGTGTGCTGTGCCTATACAGCTTACGTTGCTAATATGTCTGATACAGCATATATTTGCTATATAATACAGCACAACACCGTGCTATCTACTAATACTCCGATTGTTTGCTGTATGATACAGCATAGAAATCTCCCGAGGATGGGAAGATACTCAGGCGGTTATTTCTAAGGCTGTTGTGCGGATTCTGGCAAAAGCTTGCGGGACCAACCAGGCAAGCGCCATGTTGTCACTGACAACTACTACACCTGTGTGGAGTTAGCCAAACGGCTACTGAGGGTGGGATTATATACTGTGGGAACAACACGCATTAATCGTACAGGCTGGAGCAAAACTATCCAGTTTCCAGCTCACAGCAGGACTGCACGAGCAGTAGAACGGGGCGCGTACCGTATCGCTCAGGATTTGCGCATTCCAGAGCTCGTAGCGGTGTCGTGGAAGGACTCACGGATTGTAAACTTCATGACAACTAGGATGCAACTTGGATGCAGTACAAAGCGAGTGAATATCCAGCGAAACGAAAGGGTGACGGTGGCACGCTAGATGTACCGTGCCCGGAACTGGTACGCACGTATTATGAAGACATGGTGGAGTGGACCAGCACGATCAGTTGCGGCTGCATCGCTGCTCAATTCGAAAGGCACTGCGGCATCGTTCCTACTACAAAAACCTCTTCTTCGACGTAGTCGACATGGCACTCGTAAATTGGTTGATCGTGCACAAGCATGTCATGAACGCGAACGGAAAACCCGCACCTATGCATGCCGACTACATGGCTGGCTTCATGTTGAGCTGCTGACGCAGCTGAAACAAGACTTCCAAGGAAACCTGCAGACCGAAAATTTGTTGGTGACGTCAGCAGCCGCGACATCGCACGTGCCAACAAAAACTACTGAGACATACAAAAAAAAAAGTACGCCAGTACTTGTGCAAGGTATGTTCGGCTTTCTCTGACAAACAACACCGTAGCTTCGAGACACCGTATTTTTGCGAGGAATGTACACGCACTTTTGGTGGCCGTGTGGCCCTGTGTAATAAGGTCCGTCGCGAGGACAGTGGTAACACCTACACGTGTCACCAGATCTGGCACACAATTTGGAAGAATGGCTCCATGATTCCACCTGACAAGCGTAAGATCAGATTTAAGAAGCGTAAGATCGCGGAACTGTAGCAGACGAGTAAGGACCTCACCTGAATCTAGCCAGACAAAATTGGAGGAAACTTTGCCCATTTATTGTTGCACAAGCCTTTGATTGACAAATGAGCAAAAGTTTTCTCCGAGCAAGACAGCATTGGCGCGTGGTGTAGAAGCCAGTGTCTCTGACGCCAGTGGTTTTGGCGCGAAACTAGAAATCGAGTTCTTCTGAAAGGGTAACAAATATGCCAGTGAAACCGCAGGTATATGTACAATTATCTAGCTAATCAAAGTGTTAGTTTTGACTTTCATTTTCACAAATGGTGCTAGCAACTGGCTTCATTGCACGAAAGAGGCTACGCACAGATAAAATTTTCGCAGGTACGCCACAATACTTTAATCAAGCCTATTGTTCTGCTGTATTATTCATCATAAAACGCGGGGCTAGAAGGGTTAGGCTACTTCGAGGTAAATGAATACTAATATGCAACCTAATCCTTTCTTCTATGTCTCTTAGGCCTTTGAACGCCTCCCAACCTCCTATTCGCGAACTAGCTCCAGGATCGTACTTAGTACGAAGACTGAACATCTTGATCTCTCGACGTGTGTCCAAATGATTGCACCACGTTTTCCCCAGCACCATGATCTCCTCATCTTCAACGAACAGCGATCTCCCAAAATTGGATTGTCTCGTCAAGTATCACATCTGAAGGGTCAAGATCTTCCCATTGTGCTGTACCATATATCGGGTACATCTTTACGAAGATCTAGTGCACGGGAAACACAACATCCACTGTAACGGGGTTACACATACAAGTGGCTACACCACTTGTAACTCTAACAGTTATCCTAACTGTTAGAGGTTGGAAATGGACCTCAGACCTTGGTGTGCTGTACACACCAATGGCTACATGGGCGAACCACATCATTGAGTGGTTCGCGTGCATTTGTGCATGTTATTGGTAGAAAGCAACGGATTTCTACCAATCAATGCCCTTCACGGAAGCAGAGATTCTGCCAACCACACGTTGGCAGATCCTTTAGAAATAGATTAAACAGTTTTAGGAGGTTCCATAATGGCTTTGTGCCAAATTCAATAACAGTTCTCATTTTACGGTATTTTTGCAGTTTTAATTGTTTATATTTGATTAAACTATCCTTATTTGAATAAGTATATTTAAATTAAGTCTATCTTAATTGCACGCTTCCTCATACACGTAAGCGCACGTGTACGCAACCTAGTGGGTCGAAGTGGACCCATTACATCCACTACTCCACATTGACATCTTGGCCTCAGATCCTAGGGAATCGACTTTGGATCCGATGATCCAGATTTGGATATCGGAGATTAGGGGATTTGGTGATCTGGGATCCAGGTATCCGGATCTTGGATCCTCCCCTGGGTCATCACCTTGGATCTTGTATCCTTCTTAGTCTGGATCCGCACCTAAGCGTGGTAGGACCCGTACCAAGGCGAAGTGGGATCTGCACCTAAGCAGGTGGGATCCAAACTTACCATGTTGCACGCCACCCATCATTGTAGACACGCCACATGATGTCTGGCTTGAATTGGATCTACTCCACCACACTGGTGCTGGCTGTGTGGCTACATATATGCCCCGGCTGCACTGCACGGGTACAACATGCTGCACCTCACATCAGTTACGTTCAACGTGCTGTTGAGAGGTTTGGAAAGGCAACTGTCCACCGAGTGAACTTGATCAAAGACAATTGTATCTGTGGGTTCTTTGGTCAGAAAAAGATTCTATGCCGTCACATGAACTCAGCTCTACAAAGCAATGCGGCACTAGATACCGTATTCCGGTACTTTGAAACTGTGTTCAAATTTTACAGCATACGCAGAAGCATTCATGAACAAGGTTGTACACTTACCTTTGGATCAAGATCTACAGGCAGACGGAATCACATTACCTCCGGTGCTAGCACCGAAACGTGGGTGTGCCAAGAAGAAGCACAATCCAAGCAATGGTGAAGAAGGGTTGGTCAATAGCTATCGGTGTGGAGGCTATGATCAGCTAGCTAGGTCATAACAAGAGGAGTTGTAAAAGACGCAAGATAGCAGTTCATCCACTAGGTCAGGTATGTCACTGTTGGATTTTGACCGGAACAAGTCCTCAAGGCTATTGGAGTGGTTCTGCTTGTCGCGTTGCTTGGCATCGCCAAGTCTCAACCAAACCTACTCTCCGTGCACCATTCTACAAAAGTAATGTCATGGCGTGTGTGTGGTATGTGTGCATTAACCCCTCATGAGATCTCGGTATGGGGTAGGAACAATCGGTATTCACACGTTAAGTTCATACCTCTTTGGTTGTACCACCTGCCTAAATTCAATGGTACCAAGTTTTGTCAAATCAACGTTCTGTTTGTCACTATTTTAACAACCTCGTTTTTATGACTTTTGGGTAGCGCCAAAACCATAACCAAGAAGCTATGACCGAAGCCGCAGTTGCTACGCCCGTGGAGACGGCGGACGTGCCGCCCAACCACACGATCTATTTAAACAACCTGAATGACAAGATCAAGGCTGACCGCATGAAGGCCACGCTGTACGCGACTCTTTCGCAGCACGGCAAGATCCTGGAGATTGTCATGGGTCGTGCGCGACGACTGCGAGGCCAGGCTTGGGTCACATTTAATGACATCCCGAGCGCATCCAATGCGTTACGCACGGTAAACGGATCGACGCTATTCGACAAGCCTGTGGTCATCCACTTTGCCAAGGAGAAGGCCGACGTCATCGCAAGACGCGAAGGCACCTTCGTCCCGCGCGAGAAGCGGAAGCGTGAGCCCAAGCCCGCTCCATTACAGACTACCGCCAAGAAGCAGGCAGGAGAGAATGGCAAGGCAACGCCATCAGCTTCGAGGGCGCCAGCTCCACCAGCTCAGAACGTGCCCAACAAGATTTTGTTCCTTCAGGAGCTGCCCGAGTCGTGCAACCAGGAGATGTTGAGCGTACTGTTCAAGCAATACCAGGGCTTCAAGGTACGACAATGGATGGTGTTCTAGTTGACAGTGGGTAGATCTGAGTATTAATTGATGCTCTTTGTGTTGCAGGAAGTCCGTATGGTGCCAGGTAAGAAGGGTCTGGCGTTCGTGGAGTTCGGTGACGAAGCTCAGGCCGCCATCGCTCTGCAAGGACTCTTCGGCTTCAAGCTCACGCCCACCGACACCCTCAAGGTCTCCTTTGCCAAGAAGTAGCTTTAGCTCAGGAAAGGGATGGACGAGAAGAATCAGCACAAACAAGTAGTCGACGAGACTGTCGTCTACTGTAGACGTCCATTTGAGTCAGGAGCTCCGTCCTCCTGTCGTTAAGCTGAAGAACCAGTTAATAGTCCACTCTATCCTTGCTGTCGACGTCGGAGGCGTCAGTTGCTTCCTCGTTTCTTCGTCCGAGCATTTTCCTATGACAGCATCATTTGACTTGTTTTTTGTATGGTTGTGTCAGAGCCTCGCAATATCCGAGCCATTAAATCATTCGCCGTCAAAGCTCCAGCAACTTCCCACCGCTCTCCCTTCCTCCCCATGGCGACACCCACCACCGGCCTGGAGGCGCGCGACATGGCGCTGGCCAAGAACACGCAGGAGCAACTTGCTGAGCACCAGCGCGTCACGCAGGGCAAAGTGCGCACGCGTTTCCCACCGGAACCTAATGGATATCTGCACGTGGGTCACGCTAAATCCATGAACATGAACTTCTTCGAGGCCTTCGAGAAGCTGAACGTCCCCATGGACAAGCGCGAGACTTACTTCCGCTATGACGACACCAATCCGGAGGCTGAGAGCAACGAGTACATCGACGCCATCGCCAATAACGTGCACTGGTTGGGTTACACCCCTACTAAAGTCACGTACAGCAGTCAATACTTCCAGGAACTGTACGAATTGGCTCTGAAGCTCATCCGCAAGGGCAAAGCTTATGTGTGCCATCAGAGTAAGGCTGAGATCGAAGCTTCTCGTGTTGTTCTGCAGCAGTTCCACGCTACACCTGGAGCCAAGGACGAGAAGGACGTTTCGGAAGCTGGCAAATCTCCCTTCCGCTCCCGTTCAGTTGCTGAGAACTTGGCAGAGTTTGAGAAGATGCGTCTTGGTCTGTATGGTGAAGGAGAGGCCTGTCTCCGCATGAAGATGGATCTCGGCAGTCCCAACCCGAATATGTGGGACCACGTGGCCTACCGCATCAAGTTTGTGCCGCACCCGCACATTGGAGACAAGTGGTGCATCTACCCGACGTACGACTACACGCACTGCATCGTGGATGCGTTGGAGCACATCGACTACTCCATCTGCACGCTCGAGTTCGAGACGCGTCGCGAGTCCTACTACTGGCTGCTCAATGAACTGGATTTGTTCAAGCCCAATGTGTACGAGTTCGCTCGTCTGTCTATGACCTACACGGTGCTCAGCAAACGCAAACTGCTCAAGCTCGTGACGTCCAAGACGGTGCGTGGCTGGGACGACCCTCGCATGGGCACGCTCAACGGTCTTCGTCGTCGTGGCTTCACCCCGGAGATCATCAAGCAGTTCTGCAAGGAGATCGGAGTTACCCGCGTGCAGTCAACGATCCAAATCGAACGGCTACACTCTGTGGCTCGTAGCGTTCTGGGTGAATCCTCGAAGCGTGTCATGGCTGTGCTTGACCCCGTGGAACTCGTAATCGAGAACTTCAGCGATGCACCTGACAAGGATGCTCTTTCGTTGCGGGTACCGGACTACCCGCAGGACGCAGATCGCGATGCGTCCCACCAGGTTCAGCTCACACAGAAAATCTTCCTCGACCGCAGTGACGTACGTGCTGAGGACTCCAAGGACTTCTACGGTGTGGCACCTAACAAGCAGGTGCGACTGAAATACGCTTTCCCGTTCACGTGCACGAAGCTGGAGACGGACGCTAGTGGCCGCGTGACGAAGGTGGTGGGCCAGATGGATTGGACCAACGCAGCCAAACCCAAGGGTGTTCTTTCGTGGGTGCCAGCTAACAGTCCCAAGGTGGAAGTGCGTGTGTACTCTCACCTATTCACGGTACCGGAGCTGCCGAGCGACGTCAAGGACTGGGAGTCATTCGTGGACTCGAAGAATTCGGAGCGCGTGTACGCCACAGCCCGCATGGACCCCGAGTCGTACGCGAACAACTTGAATGAGATCGTGCAGTTCGAGCGCATCGGCTACTTCGTGCCGGATCAGGACTCGACCAAGAACAAGAAGGTGCTGAACCAGATCGTGGCTCTGCGTGAGAGTGGGGGTGAAACAGCCAGTGGCGCTGCAACTTCAGGCGCAAACGCGAGTCGCAAGGATGCGCAGATGCAGCAGCTGGCGCTCAAGATGGAGAAGATGAAGCTGTCGCCGGTCGAAATGTTCAAGAAGCAGCCAGAGCTCTACTCGCAGTTCGACGCTGAAGGTCTCCCGACCCACAATGCTGCTGGTGAAGAACTGACGAAGAACCAGCGTAAGAAACTCAAGAAGGAGCAAGACAAGCAGAAGAAGCTGCACGACTCGTACCTCGCCAAGGAGAAGGCGTAGATCGTAGGGGTTAAAAGAGCGAGTAAATGGTGGTAACAACAACATGAAGCCATGTGTGACGCACTGCTGAAGTTTCTTGTACATTTGTCGTTACAAAATGTGGCTAGAACCACAATTCCATGTTTTCGCATCGTTTTTAACCAATTGAAACTCAGGTCCGTTCCACCATTCTATTATTCCCACCGACTCTGCTGTAGACCTGCCATGGTGGCCGCCGATGCGCACGACGTGGAGCCACCAGCGCCTGGCAGTGGCTCTGCTGACGTCGAGGTGGTGCGGGTGAGCGAGTCCAAGGTGGTAACGATGAGGAGTGAGCGCTCGCCGCTACTGTCCAAGCCAGAGGAGGAGGTTTACCCTTTGCCGTGGTTCCGCAGTCCCGAATGGACCAAGCGACCGCCACCAGCGAAGAACCCAGGCCGTCGTCGACAAGGAGAGACCAACAAGAGAGTATCTGGCTGTCCGGCAGCTCTGATATGTTGCTACAACTCGTCAGGTTCGGACGCTGGCTCGGAGTCGGACATGGAGTTGGGCTACCTTGCGAGGAGACCGGCAAATGCAAGTGAGGCGGAGGACGAAGCCGACAGCTTTAAGCAGTGCATCCAGTTCCTAGTGGGTCTTATTGTGATCATGGCCATGGCGCTCATCCTGCTGATCATTTTCCAGCCGAAACCCGACAACTCGCGTTGAACGACTTGAGTGACAGACATTGAAAGCCAGAGATCAGGAATTTAAGAGCGAAAGTGCGAGGTAGAGAGACGCCACCAAGCCACAAGATGTACAATATCCCCCGTCTCGAACCCGCAAGTCAATAAAGTCCCTGCAGCAAGCCCCAATAATAAGCTAATGTATGCGTGAATCCTACAAAGAGAACTATCGAGTATATCTGATAGTCCAAACGTTCCAGCCTACATACAGAAGCATCGAAAGCCATCGAGGCATGATGTATCAATGCCGCATGAGCAACATATCGTCCAGGTGACCTGACTCAGACATACTACAGCATGGTGACATGATTTTCACCAATAGAATCTACAATTGATCAATAATAGCGTTGATTGGTTGAAAACCATACAGCGGATTGCCAGCCTTTCAGTACCAACGAACAAGCGGCCAGCAGCGATCGAGACAAAATGGCGGCGATGCTCGTGAAGAACGCGCTGCAGCTGAGTCTACGCGCACGACCAGGGGCTTCAAGCGTTCGCGCTCTGTCCAGCATCTCCACTGGCAGCTTTTCGGCCTCCAATGCGCTGCCGAACCCTTCTGTCCTGATGATGGCTACACCCGCCAACCACATGAGTGCGTCATTCGCGTCCTCTTTGCTTGTGTTTGTATGTCTAACAATGCTTCTTTTTTTTTTTAATCTCTGCAGACGCACTGATGAAGAACCCGCTGGTCTTCGAGACGGGCGTCAACCGCGTGCAGATCGACGATTTCCTGCCGCAGCTCGACCAGATCGGAGAGCTCGAGTGCCCCACTGAGAACCTCAACGGTGAGTCCGTTGCTACTTTATTGCCAGTTCTCTTGCCAATAGGAAACTCACTTGGTTGTTATCCATTGCAGAGCCTCTGCAGGCTATTAAGCGCACCTACCAACCCAGTGTACTGCGTCGCAAGCGCAAGCACGGCTTCCGTACTCGCCGCGTGTCCATTTCGGGTCGTAAGGTGCTCAAGCGCCGCTTCAACAAGGGCCGATGGCGTATGTCGCTGTAAGTCTCGCGATGATGATGGATAACGATACGTGAGGCAAACAGGAGAAGGCAAGCGTGCAACTGGAGCAATGATGTGTGAACGACCCTTTTCTTTAGGACTCATGTAGCTCCAGGCTCTGGCGGATTCCTAAGCAAAAGGCTGCAATAGACTTACCAAGTGAACATTAGCTGGCAGTTACACGAAGAAGGTTATCTCTATTTCGTCAGTCTTTCACGGTGCAAGCTTGCAGTTGGCGTCTATTGCAGTACCTTGCCCATGTACTTCTCCAGTTTAGGCGAAAACACCTCGTAAATGAATGTTACAGGTCGCCCGCCGTTCCAGAAGAGGTAGGAGCGACCCCAAAACGGCCCAGGAGCTCCGAACGCCTCCTCTAATTCCCTCGAGTGTCCACAGAAGACGCTCTTCATGTCACGATACAGCTCCGTCTTGTGCTGTAGGATGTTCTTGCCAATAGGAATCTTGGTGTCCTTGAACACAGCCCCCACGTCCCCCTCGCTAATCCACGACGCTGCGTAGCCCAGACGTTCACAACGAGCGTTGCGTAGGAAAACTTGCCGTCTGCAACGAGGTGCTGCAATGGCTTCAATCTCGGACGGAGCATTGTCTACACTGTCCCCAACCGGCAGCATTCCGAGCACGTCCACCTCAGTGGGGGAGCCTGTGAGCAGTCCCAGATGGTGCGTGGGTGAGCCATTGCCAAATAGAAATAGTCGCCACGCCGCGCTCATATCTGCGTGTCCAAGCTGATTTATAGCCAAGCGAATTTGCAAAAAGCTCGAGTTAGTTAGTCATTTGCTTCCAGCCACAGGAGTAGTAGGTCGTATAGTACCAGCATTGAGTCAGGAGAAGCTTGGAACGTCACGCTCAGCTTGTGCCACTCGCAGTCTTTGTTGACTTCTTCATTGGCAGAGGTGGTGAGCGTTGTGGGCGTCTCCTTCGCTTCGGTTGTCGCGTGGTCTGCTACCATGTCTACAGCGGATTCACGACGTGCGGTGGTCGTGCACTGAAGTCGCCAATAAAAGCGGATTTTTGATTGGCTTGATATTTTAATAAAAAGTGCGAATGACGACTAGCAACATGTAGGTCTTGCTGCAAACCTTCGCGTTATAAGCGTACGTATTTCACATCGAGGATGTATTCCGTAGGGCCATCACTACATGTACTCTTAACGAAGCAGTTTTATCGCTCAATTAAAGATAAACCTTCGCTGTTCTCCCCCCCATCCACTCTTTATCAATGGTAGTGAACACTTTTAGCGAACAGAATCAACCACCGAAGATCAGGCTACCACAGGCTGGGCAAGCTCACCATGTGCTGCTTGCTAGGGAATCTTATTCGCACGTCAAAAGCTTTGAAAACTGTGACCCAGCAATAGCACCGCTTCATCGCAATCTGTCCCAAACTTCACGATTAAGGACTGGATTGGCGATGAATGATCTCCTACAAGTCGGTGCACGCAGCTCCCAACTTGTTCGTGCACTTGACATCTTGCCATACTAGCAGCTTGATTCCGCGTTGATCCAACGCAAAGGGTAGCCATTTCGTCTAAGTGCGATGCAATTTCTGAAAATTTTGAGAACGTCCGAAAATCGTTGTCGTACTTAGGCAGGCGGCTGATATCCCTTAGTATCCAGTGTCAGCATCGGCAAGCCATCCGTGACCTGATACATTAGCCATGCCAACCCATTCGCACAGCTATATGTATGGCCGCACCAGGTAGACTATGAAAACGTCGATGTCGACTGCGTCGATGCCGTAGATCGCATCAACTGCACTCAGAACAGTGCGAACTTAAAGCGCACTTATAAAAAACAGTCATCCCTCGGATTGGTTCAAATGTCATCCGTTTTCTATAGACAAACCCCTACTCTCTCTTGATATTTGTATGTTTCTTACTTTACCCAAGTGAATCTCCTCTTCCGTTTCTTCGCCAGAGACGGCGCATCGCCAACCTTCAGTGCAAAAGCGAACCGGCCCCAAACGAGGACGAAGCTCCCAGGGCCTTCACCGCCTTCACTTCACGTAACGACTCGAGTAGTTCGCAGCGTACGGTAGACACAGAACAGGAAACAGAAGAATGAGCACGTCTGGACGCCCCAGTGGCGTAGGCCGAGGCTCCTTCTCGGCCGGCCGCAGCTCTGAGGTTGAGCGCATCATCGCCGCCGCAGACGTCGACACCACCTTCGCAGGCAAGAAGGCGCGGTACCGCGGCCGTCGGTCGGTACGTAACCATACCTGATCCATTCTACCGGTATTGAAGAATGTTGATCACTGACGTTCACTCTTTTTTGTTATACAGACATGGCCAGGAGCTCTTGCTCTGTTGCTGTTGGCTGTCGTGTCTGTGGCTGGTCTCACGTACTACGGCATTAAAGTGCACGACGATGTGAACGAGACCGAAGCCAATAGTGAAGCTGCTGCTGAAGCCAAGTACACGGACGGCACACAGATTGATGATGGCAGCCCCACCGACTCGGCGGACATTACCGTCACCAACCCCAAAGAGTACACGGACAAGGGCTGTGAGCAGCCCAACTACATCAGTAAGAACGGCCGCATCTACGCTCAGCTGGCGGACGGAACTTCCACACAGATCGACATCAAGGGCATCAACTGGAAGGGGATGGAGGACAGCAAGGGCGTACCCAAGGGTCTGTGGGACAACACGGTAGATGGCGATTCGCTGTACCGTTACGCCTACTTCCTGCACTACAACAAGTTCAATGTGGTTCGGTTCCCGCTGTCTATTGACGCTGTGATGCGTAACACGGACATCGACACGAACCTCATCAACACCAACTCGAACCGAGCTCTAGCCACGGCTTCACGTTACAACACGCTGCTAGGCCTGCTGGTACAAGGTCTGGGCCAGTTCAACATCGGTGTAGTGCTGGACTTCCACGTCCTGTCCTCGTCAGATGACGACAGCTCCGGTCTGTGGTACGGCTCGTCCATCAAGCTGGCTGACATCAAGACGGCGATCACGAACCTGGCTGAGGCCATGTGCGACTCGACCCACTTCAATATCATCGGTATTGATCTCAAGGATGGTCTAAGCACGGATGCGACGTGGGGAGATGGATCGGACACGGACTGGTCAGTCGCAGCTACGGAGCTTGGAAACCACATGGTTAAGAAGTGCCCGAAGTGGCTGGCGTTCGTGCAGGGTGTGCAGGGTGAGAGCCACAAGGACACGTACGGAGACCGTTCACTTAAGAACACGTTCCTTCCCGGCTCGGACCTTTCTGGTGTCAGCTCAGCTCCCATTACTCTGGACACGGACAACAAGGTGGTGTACTCGCCGAAGTACTTCTCGAGTTCATACCTGCCACGTCTTTTCTTCTTTGAGGACGGCGCGACGAGCGGAGACTTACTGGAAGATTACGTCGAGTACGGTGACGAAGACCTTCTGGCCAACGTGAAGCTCAACATGAATTACTCGTTCGGAGCGGCTTTCGACACTGGAAGTGCTGTGGTATTGTCATCTTTCGGTGGTCTTGTTGGCGATCTCGATGGGACGCCCAAGCTGACGAGCACACGTATTGTCAAGGACGTTATTGCTCAGATGGCTGGCTCAACAGAGCCTTTCCTTGCTGGCGGCTTCTGGTGGACGTTGAACCCCGACTCGCTATGGCCGTACCCGGCCCCCGATGATTCCAACTCGACGGAACAGGGTCTGGTCGACGATACGTGGCGTGTTGCAAACATGGATGTTCTGGAGGTGCTCGCCTCTATGAACAAGACCATGACCAGCGTGAAGTTCATCCCGTGCTCTACATAAGTCTATGAGGGAGGGATACGCATAGCCAAGCAGCTTTTGGCGCTTTCATTACCAATTCATTTGCAGTTGTTCTTCTCTTTTTCTAGCCTTTTTGGAGACGAGGGAGACGGTAAGATATTAGTACACACTCCACTTTTCTCCATCTGCATGGTTGTTAATTACTGGAGAGAAGCTGTCTACAGTACTGCACGTATCTCAATGGGCTCATTCCTCGCTCTACTTCCGCATTTTCTGCGCGCGGCCATTGTTCCGCTTGGAGCCTACGGCTGGTTTGTCAGCAGCAGGAGGAAAGAATGATGAAGCGAAGCCGGTTGTGGCTACTGTGGGCGCTGTGAAACCTCCTGCCGTTCCTCCCGTCGTCAGTGGGGTAGCCGTGATACTCGTAGTCGTAGCAGGGGGTGCCACGGACGTGGCTGTGCTACTTGTGAGGTTGAATGATACTGTCTTGGCTGGGGCAGACGCTGCAGTTGAACCAAAGCTGAAGCCGCTAGTAGGAGCCGCTGCTGTACCGAATCCAAAGGCAGAGGTAGCGGCAGGAGCTGCGGGTGCTGGCTGGGGAGTCACAATTGTAGGCGCGACACTTGTGCGGAAGCGAATCTTGTCGATAGCCTGGCGTTTGTCCGCCTCGCTGCTCTTCTTGCGCTTGTCGAATGGATTCTGGAAGGTTGCGGGGTTCTCACCGTGTCGAACGAGGTCCTCCTGCATCTTCACCAGGAAAAGTTGCCGCATTTCCTCCGCCTTCTCATGAACTTCAGCCACACGAGCAGCAGCCTGCATGAGCGCAGCATTCTGCGCAACCAAAATCTGTTGCAGTTGTGCCGGTGCCGGCGCTCCAGTCGCAGATCCAGTTCGTCCTTCATAGAGTGGCTTAAACTGAGCCTCTACATCTTCAATCTGTGACTTGATCGCTGCCATCTTCTGCTCGTAATGGCCTAGCAGCTCCCAGTAGTAGGGTGAAGGCATTTCCACGCGTCGCATGACGTGGTACATGTTGGGGGTGCTTCCATTGCTGTTGTCCAGACTGCGACGAGTGAGCGTGGCAGCGTCTACCTGATGAAGCAGCTGCCGAACGTCCTGGCGCACATGCTGCACAGCAGTAGTTTGACGGTCCTGTCGGTTGCGTCGAGCCAGCACCTCCTGCTCCAGCTTGGCCATGTTTTCACGCAGCATTTCCATTTGACGGGGTGACACAGTCTTGAGGAAGGCGTCCGACTGATCCTGTTCCTTCAGGAAGGCATGGAACTGCGTCATATTCTTCTTCACATCTTCTGGCAGAGCTTCGAATGCTGTCTCCAAGGTGATCGGAGGACCACTAAAGCATAATAAAAAGATATGTCAGTAAACTATTCTACCAATAAGTAGTAAAGAATTCCACACACGTACGCTGGTTGAGCGGCTGCTGGCTGAGCAACATTAGCACCTAAGCCAAAGCTTCCAAAACCCGTTGTAGGCTGCGTAGCAGTAGTTCCGAATCCGAATCCTGAAGCTGCAGGAGTTGCAGCACCAAAGACACTGGTTGTAGGAGCTGCAGGAGTTGTAGATGCCCCAAAACCGAAGCCTGTAGAGGGAGTAGCAGGTTTCGCACCAAAGCTGAAGCCGCTGGAGGCTGCAGGTGCCGCCGTGTTCCCACCAAAACTGAAACCTGAAGAGGGAGCAGGGGTCGCCGCTGCTCCACCAAAGTTAAAGCCGCCAGAAGCTGCAGAAGCCGCCGGTGTAGCACCAAAACTGAAGCCACTTGAAGCTGCGGGAGCTGCGGAGGTTCCACCAAAGCTGAAGCCACTGGAGGCAGTTGGAGCTGTAGAAGTCGCTCCGAAACTGAAGCCACTGGAAGCAGTAGGAGCAGCATTGAAGCCAAAGCCTAACAAAAGGGGAAAGAAGATCGAGTGAGAAGGATTTAACTGGAGAAAGAGACTGTAACGTACCGGAGGAGGCAGCAGGCGCGGCTGCAGTGGCGCCGAAGGAGAAGGCCATGAGGGACTTTGGTTGGGCGGAGGTTTATCTCTTTGGGCCTCTACCTATCACAACTGAGACTGACAAAATGCATGTCATGTTGTTTATGAGTTTATTACCTTTCTGGACCAAAATTTGATCCAGAATAGTCATCTCGAACGCATAGCTACTGTCGCCGAAATCACTGTGGCAGATCGTATTCGACAACTACATATCCGATTACAGTGCAGGGCACTTTGTTCGATCCACCGCAGCGAGACCAGTAGCGTGCGTGTTCGGTTTTGTCGTAGAGGTGTGAAGGACCCCGGAGAAGAAATACAACGGAGGAGGGAGCTGCGATTGATCAGGTCGAAAGGTGTGTGCGACCAGTTAACGCACGAGGGTAGGGGGCTGGTGCGTTTTGATCAACAATAACTTCATTTCATCGTCATGACTCGGGCCGGCCTACTTTAATGCTTTGGGCTCCGGTTAATCATTCAGCAAAGAACAAAAATGTGCATGCAGCCCCACCTTCTCATTATCATAGTGCAGCCCTTCGTCTTCATACGCAAGTCAAGCAACTACACCAAAGCAACTTTGGTCACTTGTCCCCATTTTCATCTTCGTACTGGCGCGTTGTCGTCTGCGGAGCGTCATTGTGGCTCGTCATTTGATCAGCGAGACGATGATCACAGCGCTGATGATTGGCGAGACTGGATACTACGCCACGATGCTGGAGGCGGCGATCGGATACATTGCAGCCTTTGATGGAGCTGCCAAAGCAGACGAAATGACCCACCGAAACAGTGGCAGTGGAAGCACAGCATTCAGCAGCTTCTAAGTGGACGAAAGTCAGTAAATTATTTCCTATACATGTAGCAATGAATCCCCAAGTATCAACTGCAACCTGGCTGCGCTTTTGTGCTGCACCATGCCTCATCTACATGTACTGCATTTGCATACACTTCAACCGAGCAAGTGCAACCACGCCAAATCAACTTGGGCTGATCGCTTGCTCAGTGACGCACAACCGTTTCTACGGTGGTATGCACGTCCCCCCTGTGTAGGCTACCAGAACGAGATGTTCGTCAGCGCTACACCTTCTCCAATTCGTGGCTGCGTATAAGAAAAAATCATAAGGAGTCACCGACACAAGGACTAAAAGCTCGACGCGCCAGGCCACATCGTTGTTCTAAGGGGTAGTGCAAGGCTGTATCCAGACATCCGCAGCTCTAATCTAGTGCGAAAGTACCTCGCATGCCTTCCGACTTCGCCTCGCTTGCTAATACCTTGCCAAACACGGCGAATCTGTCGGTGTCCGCAATTGCGAGATAAACACGCATTGGCGATCTTCTGACGTTTCGCTCCGTCTCTGATCACCTTTTGCAAATTGACAACCGACCGTCACATGGCTACATGCCAGCAGAACAGCTCTCAAGCGGAAGGATCACGCTGGCCTGCTTGAGCTGTGCTTGTTGACGGCAAGCAGCAATCGTCCGTAGACCAGTTGGATCGCCCAATTCAAGTCGAGATGCAGATGTCTTGCGCAGCGTGAACCGCCCCCTTCACCTACAGGCTGTAGGCTACAGCTACATAGATTCCATGCGGCTGTCCACCGTAATTCCACGGTCGAGTAAACTCGACCACATATTCCAAAACAAGACGCACGTTGCAGCGACATGTTCTTCACCACGAGGCAGAACCAGAGAAGGACCATCATTAGCGACAGACAGGCGCTTTTTTGTCCCTGTAATCGACGATCAACACATTCTGAAACAAGACGTTGTCGGAGCACAACTTTCACACGACACGACGCGTAACGATCTCTCCACCAGCCCAGCAACAGCAACGTGTGCCAGATACACGCGCCTGCCTCGCCTTAGGCAATATGGCGCGCTTACAGCGGTCAAAACCGACGAACGGCTAGCGTGGTTGTCCTTGTTCCGCCGCAAACGTAGAGCAGGACCAGTCTCTGGTGCTGCAGCAGCGAGAACCTAGCCTTGGTCGCTGCGGGGCTGATTATGAAGCTCGCCGAGTGGTGCGAGAGTATTCCGCCTGCCCGTCCCAGCTGCGCTGTCGTGGTCTGTTGAAACTTGGAAAGCCCAAGGCAAGACTGGTCATCCGATATCCTAGATAGAATCTAGTCCGCTAGACAGTGCCTCGTAGACACATCAAGTGCTCGCTGGCAACGCTCCGGACGCAGCGTAGATCCATCGCCGTTGCCAGGAATATGTGAACGATACTGACTGGCATGGAGCTCCGCGGCGTTCGTCGAAGCGGAGCCGGGTGATGCTTACCAAGCATTGCTTGATGCCGCCAAGTCTTTCTTTGCTCGAACTTGGAGCGCCACAGCGTAGAGCCAATGCAAACGGCCGCGCCGCCAACCCAGACACGAACGACTGACGACCCATGTGCGCTTGGCTTGAACTGCAGCTGGAAGGTGATGCAGCTCAATAGCCTATTGTTACGAACGGAGAAGCAGCTACACGTAGGACACAGACCAACTCGTCGCTCTCTCTCTCTCTCTCTCTGCATTGTGTAAGTTACCAAAAGGTAAGTCAAGGGTGGCGTCAAGAGCTCCTGGTGCGTTTGAACCATTCTGGTGAGCTATTCTGCCGTCTGTCTGTCATTCTACAATCTGGTACAGCTGAAAAAATATTGTCGAGACTCGCTATACGAGCGATCCTACTGGCCCTCGTTAATACTGATGGCTACATTTTGAAAACCTATATACTGTCATGAATCCTATTGTACATCATATTTTGACCAGCATGGACGCGGAACGGGAGCTCTTCATCCAGCAGCTCGTGGCGGCGCTCCAGGAGAATACGACGCTTTCTGGTGGTGCCTCCTTACTCCCTTCTTCTTTGCCATCGTCTTCTGATGCTGCTGATGGTAGTTCCAGCTCTGATAGTGCCACAGAAGGTGAGAAATCGCCTCAAGAGTTCACTGGACTCTTCCAGTCCGGGGTCTTATCAATCTCTAGCAACGATAGCGAGCGTATGGCGAAGGATGCGTATATGCAACTGCAATTTGATTTCCCCCAAGTACAAGAGACGTCGATTGAGGCTCTGGCGGAGCTCTACAGACGCGTTTCGACTGAGAAATCGACTCGACAAGTAGCAGCTGAGATTCCCCTTACAACCACGTTACTGGACGGCGTGGCGTACTTAAACGACGAGGGACCGTCGTCTAGATCCAGTGGAGCGCAGAGATCATCACGTAGCTCGGAGGGCAGTGGACTATTGGCTGCTGCTATCTTTCTGCTGGTTTTTCACTGGTGTTTGGAGACGCCGGAAGACCCTCAAGTGGAGACGCTGCTGTCCTCACTGGAGGTTAAACAGCAAGAACTAGAGCAAAAGAAGACTGACAAGCTTCCTGTTGAGAAGAAGGAGGATGACGACGATTTTGTGGAGAAGTTTGCAGCCCAAGAGGACCCTGATGACTTGAGTGAGGTGTACGAAGGTCACTTGCCAGAGCCTCGTGACCACCGCATTCCCATGTGGAACCACCAGAAATCAACTAAAAGAGTGTCGAGAAGCGAAAAGCTGCGGTTTCTGGCCTCTCAGACATTCTCATCGTCTTTCGAGCCTGTGTCCATGGAAAAGTGGGAGATGTGGCGTCTGGATGATGAACTTGTTGCTATCATGCGGCTGTTAGTTAATCAGGCACTTGAAAACTCTACAACACCAGAAAACAAGCGTAATTCGGCACTGTATGGACCACGTGGTGAATGGAGCAGGTATCTGTACGTGTTGCGAGACCGCGTTCTCCGTTTCCCGAACTCCAGTCGCAATGCGTTATGGCGCTTAAAGGAACTGATCGAGTTCCTTCAAGCTGTTCCTATTACAGTACAACACCGTGTTCAGCCGCAGCATTTAGTCTATCGAGTATTAGCAGAGCTGGCGATCTCTCGAGAATTTCATCAAGGAGCGGCACAGCGGGCACAGCAAGGCTTAGCGTTAGCCATCCAGGAACTGCTGCCTCTCATTTCAAAGGAAATCCACCAGCTTGTACCAGTTCCGAGCGCCGTCAGTCGTAAAGATGCTCCAGAAAATGAGACGGAAGACGATGGAGATGCTGAGTTGGCTGTGGTTTTCCTGCAGTTGCTGCACTTCATGCTCTTCGCCTCACCCAACGCTCGTACGACCGTCGAGAAGCTCCACGAGAGTGGAATGTTGCGAACTCTGCTGATGCTTCTGCCTCCAACACCAGTTAACGACGCTCAGAAGATGCAACAAGCTGAGTGTCTGGAAAAGCGCTGGTTCCCAGCTCTTCTTCGCCTCCTGGGTGAATGTGCTCTGTGGCATTCAGGATTTGCTGGGTACATCGTTCGTGTCCCCAAGGTTGTTGCTTTGCTTCCGACGTTGAGAGAGCAGATGATGGCGGAGGAGCTTCTGCTCGCACTCGCGTTCCACCAGCATCAAGTGCAGGTTAATGCTCCAGTGAGTGGAAGTCAGACAAGTATCGACATTTGGGAATCGTTTGTATCGGACTCAGTGTTCCCACACCACTGCGAATCGTATCTTGAAGCAATGAAGAAGGTAAAGACGAGAGCTTGGATACTTTTTGCTGGGTATATTATTCCTAACGTCTATGCTATCCTACAGCTTCAAGACGCAGTGTTTGTACTCGATTGCTTGGAGAAGGTGGTCTCAATTTTGAGGCCTACGATGCAGAAGGAGCTACAGCGCAGTCTGCAGAAAATCTACTCCAGTTTTGCTCAGTCTTTTGAGTATCCAAGTTTTGAAGCTGCAGAAGCTGCTCGTCAAGAACAGCAATTCGAACAGCAAGTACAGACAAAAGATTCAGACGATGAGAAGAAGGAGAAGAAGGAGGAAGACCGTGGTCAAGCGGAGGCGCTGCAGTTTACAGCGTTACGGAACAAGTTGCGGCAGAGTCTCAAGTCGCTATTGGCTTCACTCTCAACGGGTTCCGATATCGGTGGACGCGCGTCGTCCAAGTTAGACTAAACTCCAATAGAATGTCTGCATGCGTTATCAAAGCGCGTGGTTTTGTGATCAAACACAGTGTTTGATTCTATTTCAAACTGCTTGGAAATGTGGCAACAGAGTGCCAAAATGCTGCACTTTAAGGTTAAAACAGTCTTTTCATCGCAGCACACGTAATTTTCTTCCTCTCCTTGCCGTTCAGCCAGCCAAACTGCGTCAACATCCCTTCTCCATACACTTCCGTTATCTTAAAGTCCGTCAACCGCTCACGACCCACCAGAAAGACAATTTCAAGCTTCTGAACCTTAAATGCTTCCTTTGAGCCTGCAAATTGCTCCAACCATAAGGAGAATAAATCAATGCGAAAGGTGCAAGTCTGAGCACTCGTAACTTGTACCATTCGTACGTGTCCAGTCCGTTTACAGACCATAATTGCATCGTATCCATCTTGGATCCACTTTTCCGGTTTAATCCAGACTGCGTGGTCTTCTGACAGCGTTGGGACTCCATCTGAGACGGCAATTCTATTGGCTTTAGGCCACTTGTCCATCGTATTCCCTGCTGCGTCGACCGTCGTCACGCTATCGTTCCGAAGACTAGCAAAAAACGCCAAGTCCAATCCCCATCCGTTCAAGCAACGTCGGACGAGCACTCTAGAAGCCGCGATGTAAATGTTTTAGTCGTTCTAGGATCACATTGAATACCAATCATTGTGGCAGCGTACCGACTGATCACAGGTTGTACAAGCCATCCATTAGGAGGTCGGAACATTCCAAACAAACGGTTGATAACTGGAGAGGAACTTCCCAAGAAACCACTCAATGTGCTCACAGCAGCAAGCAGTTTCTCCTTTACGTCCGCAGTGCTAAAGGTAAACATGTATCGACAGCATCCACCAGCGTGATAGTACTTCGACGCAACTACAGCAGCGCGATTAACTGGTGAAACATCCAAAAACGGCGAAACCTGGCTGAAAAATTCATCATCCTCTGTCGCACTAATATACTCTTCTAAAGTCCAAGACTCCACTTGAAATTCCAGCGCTTTGCTCCTTAGATCCTCTTGCTTGTAATTTTTGTAACGGGACGCCACAGAACAAATGAACGAGAGTCGTCTCTTCATTGTAGTGTCTGGATACAAAAACCACCTCATGCACTTAGTGGTGAGTAGGGAACAGTCCTCCGTCCAGCCATCCACAAGCACCAAGTGGTGTTGTGTATCTTCCTCTAGCAGCAACACCTTGTCCAAGTCTTCAGCTGAGGTCAATACACATTGCCGCTTATTACCAACCAAACCCACACAGTAAAAACCTTCATAGTCTGTAACATGGATCCACGTCACAACCCACAGTTCTCTGTTGACAGTCAACGCGAACGCCGCTGCTGTGGATGATTTTCCAGTCCCAGGGGGACCGAGAATGTAGCTAAGATGGCCATTGTCCAGTACATTTTTGGCCAGAAAGTCAAACTGCAAGCAGCTTCACTTCAAACTTTGCGTGTAATACCGGTAGTCCGAAATCAACCAGATATTTCTTTTCCAGCATGAAGTAGTTTAAGCTCGAGTCGTATACGTGAGGCTCAAGCAGCTCGAAACTCCAGTCCAAAGCCACAACCACCGCCAGAAAATGGATCTCATCAGTCCACGGAGGATCTATATCATCCAGGAAGTATCTCAGTGTATTGCCTGCATTTAACTTTTTGTTTTCCGATATTAGCTCTTCAATGAGGGCAGTCTTCTCGCCATTCTCCAGTTTTCTCATATCGTCCGAGCTTTTCTCCAATAACCAAGCACTGCATTCGTCATCTTGCGCAGCCAGGTAGAGCTGGAGGTCGCCTGCAGAATCCTTAATGGCCTTCGTCTTCTTGATCGATTTCTTCAGTTGAGTACCAGTCTTCGACTCCTCAATTTCAATAGAGACCACGCTCGCTCTCCCTTCTTCGATGATCGCGCAGTTCAATAGAACCATCTTTCTTCAGAGCGGCAGGTGCTCAAATGACAGATGAAATACTGACAGAGGAAATACTCTAGTGAGCGCAGTTCATTCAAGTTGATGGAAATGAAATTACTTCACTCAATATTGCCGTGTGTTTTTTTGTGACCAAACCAAGCCTCCAATTCCATTTCAGTAGTCGAAGTGGACCAGGAGTGGCATTGTAACTACAGTACGGAGGCTCTGGCTCGAGGTCATCTCCTGCTGGCCATCCACTCAACCTCACACGGCAACCACACACGCCTGATGATGCTTCAGTCCCGCTTGAAACTACCACTGTTGAGTTAAATGAGACTCTCACGCTACGAGCAAGCGTCGCACACACAAAGCAGCGAATGCGACACCGACGATGGCTTGATAACACTTCAGAGCGAAGCAGGGTAGATCGTAGATTCCTAGGATCTCGACTGCATGGTGGCGTCGCTGGAAGCGTAGACTCTGCTGAGGAAAAACCATTGCGTTTTGGTACACGTGCATTGCATTTCCGCCTTTAAATACTGTACGGCTATTGTCGACTCTACATACTCCTACATGATCCACTTAGAACAAACACTCGAGCAGGTCCTTCAGGTCTTCCTCTGAAATCGCTTCCGGGTTTGTCGTCGGCGGGTTCAGGAACGAGAACTGCTGCAGCTGATCTTCCACAGGGGGCAAGAACGCCATCATGTCAAAGTCCAGAGCGTCCAAGACAGGGAACTCATCACATGGCGACTGCATCGTCATAACAGGAGACACAACCTTCGCTGCCTGTTGCTGGATCTGCTGTCGGTATCGCTGCTGTCTGGAGCTGCGTGAGTTGGCTGGCAGCGGCACTGAGCGGTGCTGCGTCTTCATATGCCGCGTGAGGTTCCCTGCAGTACTGAAGGTCTTGCCACAGCCTTCGACAACGCACGTGTGGATGGAGTTGCCGTTGTGCACCTTCTGGTGCTTGGCCAGCATGTCCTTACTGGTGAAGATGCGCGTGCAGCCCGCCACGGGGCACTCCATCTTGTGCAGTGAGTGCAGACGCTTGTGACGCGCCAAGTTGCCGGACGTGCTGAAGCGCTTGCCGCAGGATTCGATAGGACATTGGTGGGGCTGCTCACCCGTGTGCGTCTTCATGTGCTCGTGCAGCGTGAATTTGCGGTGGAAGCGGCCGCCGCACAGCGGTACGGGGCACGCGAACGGCCGGTCCTGCTGTGGGTCGCGAAAGCGCGTCTGGTTCATCATATTGGGGCGAACGGCGGTGATAGCAGACATGGTGTAGTACGGATATTGCTCAACGTTGGCAGGAGTGAAGGCGTTTCGACAGGCGCGCTCCAAATCGAAAAGTGAGTTGAGTTGAGGCGCGTGCGGGCCGGTCAGGCTTGCTGCGAGACATACGGCGTCGCTGATGGACCCTACCCCAGTCCGCTCCAGAAACACGTCAGTCGACATGGCCCGGCCCTTGTCTTTGGAGGACACATCAAAAGATATCGCAGCAATACGCCGATCGCTGGGAGTTCGCAGTTCACCGTGTTTGGCGACGGTAACCGCAGCCAAGGCACATGGTGCTGCTCGAAAAAAGCTTCAAAGAAGTTCGGGCCAACACCTCGTTGCATATGCCTTCGTATAAGTTTAACTTCCGCCTGGTAAACGCTCCAAAATTATCGCAAGGTACAGATTGGATATGGGCAGGTTACTGCCAGCAGGATCGCTCGCGTGGTTGGCCGTAAACTGTAGCGAGTCTCAAATTTTTGCCTCGACAATATTTTATCAGCCGTACCAGATTGTAGAATGACAGACAGACGGCAGAATAGCTCACCACAATGGTTCAAACGCTCCTACGTGTAGCTGCTTCTCCGTTCGTAACAATAGGCTATTGAGCTGCATCACCTTCCAGCTGCAGTTCAAGCCAAGCGCACATGGGTCGTCAGTCGTTCGTGTCTGGGTTGGCGGCGCGGCCGTTTGCATTGGCTCTACGCTGTGGCGCTCCAAGTTCGAGCAAAGAAAGACTTGGCGGCATCAAGCAATGCTTGGTAAGCATCACCCGGCTCCGCTTCGACGAACGCCGCGGAGCTCCATGCCAGTCAGTATCGTTCACATATTCCTGGCAACGGCGATGGATCTACGCTGCGTCCGGAGCGTTGCCAGCGAGCACTTGATGTGTCTACGAGGCACTGTCTAGCGGACTAGATTCTATCTAGGATATCGGATGACCAGTCTTGCCTTGGGCTTTCCAAGTTTCAACAGACCACGACAGCGCAGCTGGGACGGGCAGGCGGAATACTCTCGCACCACTCGGCGAGCTTCATAATCAGCCCCGCAGCGACCAAGGCTAGGTTCTCGCTGCTGCAGCACCAGAGACTGGTCCTGCTCTACGTTTGCGGCGGAACAAGGACAACCACGCTAGCCGTTCGTCGGTTTTGACCGCTGTAAGCGCGCCATATTGCCTAAGGCGAGGCAGGCGCGTGTATCTGGCACACGTTGCTGTTGCTGGGCTGGTGGAGAGATCGTTACGCGTCGTGTCGTGTGAAAGTTGTGCTCCGACAACGTCTTGTTTCAGAATGTGTTGATCGTCGATTACAGGGACAAAAAAGCGCCTGTCTGTCGCTAATGATGGTCCTTCTCTGGTTCTGCCTCGTGGTGAAGAACATGTCGCTGCAACGTGCGTCTTGTTTTGGAATATGTGGTCGAGTTTACTCGACCGTGGAATTACGGTGGACAGCCGCATGGAATCTATGTAGCTGTAGCCTACAGCCTGTAGGTGAAGGGGGCGGTTCACGCTGCGCAAGACATCTGCATCTCGACTTGAATTGGGCGATCCAACTGGTCTACGGACGATTGCTGCTTGCCGTCAACAAGCACAGCTCAAGCAGGCCAGCGTGATCCTTCCGCTTGAGAGCTGTTCTGCTGGCATGTAGCCATGTGACGGTCGGTTGTCAATTTGCAAAAGGTGATCAGAGACGGAGCGAAACGTCAGAAGATCGCCAATGCGTGTTTATCTCGCAATTGCGGACACCGACAGATTCGCCGTGTTTGGCAAGGTATTAGCAAGCGAGGCGAAGTCGGAAGGCATGCGAGGTACTTTCGCACTAGATTAGAGCTGCGGATGTCTGGATACAGCCTTGCACTACCCCTTAGAACAACGATGTGGCCTGGCGCGTCGAGCTTTTAGTCCTTGTGTCGGTGACTCCTTATGATTTTTTCTTATACGCAGCCACGAATTGGAGAAGGTGTAGCGCTGACGAACATCTCGTTCTGGTAGCCTACACAGGGGGGACGTGCATACCACCGTAGAAACGGTTGTGCGTCACTGAGCAAGCGATCAGCCCAAGTTGATTTGGCGTGGTTGCACTTGCTCGGTTGAAGTGTATGCAAATGCAGTACATGTAGATGAGGCATGGTGCAGCACAAAAGCGCAGCCAGGTTGCAGTTGATACTTGGGGATTCATTGCTACATGTATAGGAAATAATTTACTGACTTTCGTCCACTTAGAAGCTGCTGAATGCTGTGCTTCCACTGCCACTGTTTCGGTGGGTCATTTCGTCTGCTTTGGCAGCTCCATCAAAGGCTGCAATGTATCCGATCGCCGCCTCCAGCATCGTGGCGTAGTATCCAGTCTCGCCAATCATCAGCGCTGTGATCATCGTCTCGCTGATCAAATGACGAGCCACAATGACGCTCCGCAGACGACAACGCGCCAGTACGAAGATGAAAATGGGGAGGAAGTCGTCAGCTGCCATTGGAGTTGGTTGCCTTGAGCTTTCAGAGTTGAAACCGTGTTCCCGTGCGTGGGTCTCGTAAATACACCGCGCAACCTCCACAAGCACTGCTGCCTTCTCTGATGGCAACGAGTAGTTGTCCATGGAGTTCAGTAAAGCGATCGCTGACTTCCATTCGACGGTGACTGTTGTGACACTTGAATCTCCAGGAAACTCTGCGGCTGAGCAGCTACAAGCGCCCGTAGTCGCTCGAATCGCTCCTCTTCTTCCTGTCTTAAGCCGACCCCAGTACCTAATAACTGGTAAATAACTTCCTGCAATGGGATAAACGTCCGACGCTCCAGCTTGTACAGTGCTGCACGACGTGCTAGCCCCCATTCGTCATCAGTCGGCGCTCGCTTCCCGTTAAGTGCTGAGTCTCCGAGCTGGCGAGGTGTACTAGGGTTTGCCATATCGGCCAAGTGCTCCATGATCATCTCCAGTGATCGCTCCAAGAAGAACCGGTAGTTCTTTAATGCCAAGAGACTGCGGGCATCTTGCAGCGTCGTGACGTTATGAAGCTCTTGCGGTGTCGCACCTAGAGAGCCTTCGCGTATCTCCTGGTCGCTGTCCGATTCATTTCCACTGACTCCAGCGGGAGCCCACGGCTCTGACAGCCGTGTCCACGCTGAAGCGCCCATTGCAGTCACTGAAGATCCAGACTGTTGTTCATACTTTTGCCTGAACATGACCAGGAAGCTGGCGATGTGCTGACGCATCGTGAAACTCGCGAGAAACTGGTCGCAAGCACGCAACAGCGAGCGCAAGGTAGGAGACGCGGAACTTACGGCACTCAATACACCGCCCGGTTTCGCATGTAACGAGGCCCATAATCGCAGGACATCGCCTCCATTGCTTCCGCTTCTTCTCTGGCCGTGAGACGAGGAAGACTCGCTTTGGTCGTCATAGTCCTCCTCGTCACTCAAGTCATCGGTGACTGCCCCTCCATGTGCGTGGCTGATCCCACCCAAATTATCCCGAAATGAGCTGCCGTCCAACGCCATCGCCTCTGCACTCAGCAGTCTCCGCTGCGCCACACTCTCTCGTAGATCACAATACGGTCCTGGTCCGATGGCCATTCCTTGAGGGTGATATGAGTCCCGACAGAGCAATGCGTCCTCAATACAGTACATCCAATTCTCCCGGTCTCGTAATTGAGCTGCCTGCAGCAACAGTGTATACTCCGGCCCCACTTGAATAGCAAAGCTTGCGTCTCGACCACCAGCCACATGAACATCCACGTAATGAACTCGAGTCTGCGGATGGAAAAGTAACACTTCGCCTTTGAGCTTCGTACAGGAGGAATCTGTGTAGTAGCGCAACACCGACCTCTCCAATACAAAATACCGAGCTTTCCAGTTCTTCCGTACGTGGCCTCGTTTCCTTAACCAGCCACTCATAGAGTCCAGGAAGGCATCGTCAAAGGCACTGGAAGATGTTCCACCCGAGATACTACTCCTGCCTGAACGTAATCGTCGATAACGCACCCATTTCCGCCTCCGAACACGCAGACGTTTACCCGAAGAGCTGGCTGGTAAAGAAGACGGCAATTCTCTTCCCGACTGTGACAATGACTGGCTCAAGGAATCGATTGATCTCCCTCGTGTTCGGAGCGATGGACGTGGATTAAAGTGGTGTGCTGTGCCGCACTATTCGCATGTATTTGTCAGGGTCCAGAGGCAGTAAATGGCCTTTAGAGCCCCAGCCCAGTACCATCTGATACCGTTGATGCTCGAACACTTCCTCCGCTACAATTACAGGTCTCTTGCTCTCTGTATGAGCTCTAGAGCTTGACCTTTCTTTATTCTTCTTCCTGGTGCGTCTTCTGTTGGTCTTGGGGGCGAAAAAGTTGCTGTCGTAGAGCGACGAAGGAGGAGGAGGGACGATATCTGATTCCAAAGGCTGCGAGGGCTTCTCTGCTTCATTCTGCTGTGGATTATGTAGAATCGAGAGGTTCTTGAGCTCCAACAGGCTTTTATTGCTGTTCTGACGGCCACTAGCCACGTCCAGGAAGCTGCTGCTGCTGCTGTTGCTGCGGATGCTCAAGAGGAAGCTATTGGCGTCCAAACTGCGCGTGGAAGAGGACGTCGATACGATCGTAGCGGCCCCTGAGCGAGAGGAGGAAGGAGCGGAGGCGACGGACAGCCAATAGGACGCGTCGCGAGCGCTCACAGGCGGCATCGAGTCCATGCGAGGCAGCGGAGGCGGTTTCTCCGCCATTTTGTCTATATAGCGTTTAGTTCGATCAAGGTCATTCTATATATGTGATTTAGTCTAGAAAGGTTGTTTTCATAGCTGGGCCATCGACACAAAACGACGACGCGTCACGAGGCACAGCATCTGGCGTAAAGCGACGCTTATCACATCTTGGGAGACCCTCTCTAAGTGTCGCCGTTTCCCCGTTTCCTTGCGCTTATATCGCGGTGGTGCGCTCCCTTCCTGTGCGGCTCCACTACGTACGCAAGGCAGGTATGTTCATGAGCATGCCTCCTATATGCCAAGTTTCGTCGCTGATTTCGCGGTATTTAGCGCACGGTGTGCTCGGGGAAGGTCCCCCAACTATCACTGGAGTCAAACTTTATATGTAGACGCGTAGATAAAGTATTGAAAATTGAAGTGAATTCATCTCCTCCCCTCTTCCTCCACTGTTCTTGCCTGGTACCTCTGACAAAAACTCCATCAGTTCTTGAGGGTGCTGTTGAACTGGAGTCCGTAGCTGGCGTGGCGAGAAAGACCCTGTTTTCACAACGGATTTCCCCCTTGCTCATTAAAAATATAAGCTACCTCCACTGGAGGTCCTCCAGAGGTAGTGAAATTTACAGATCAGCGATGTTAAATGGGAACGAGTCGTTCCCTCTCTCACTGCATAGTCTTCTTCGACGCAGACTAACTAGTTACATGGTTCTTCCCCCCCCTCCCCCTTCCCAGTCGCCAATCCTCGATCTTCGCGAGGAAAATGGTGGGAGTGATGAAGGTGATCAAGTTCAGATTGACGAGGTCGGAGGAGGAGGATGAAGAAAAGAATGACAGTGGCGAGGAGATAGTGACGAAGAAGTCTCATCTTTCACGTGACGACTACAGAGTCATCGTTACCTGGATGGAAGTACCAGCGAACTACAAGTCCCCTACGATAATAATAATAATTCCATGTATTAAAAATAGGTGTCACTGCATTGCAGCCACATTAGCTGCAGTACAAATGACACGAGCAGCAGCGTGGAACTCGCTGGACGATCGATGGCAAACTGAATGGCAGGCACATCGCAACCGCTTGTCGTTCATCCAATCGGCCAATTCCGTATCTGCGCAGGCCTGTTCCTCTGCGCTTGCAGCGTCTTCCCATCCTCGTCGACTCCACACCAGTAGAAGCAGTTGGAACTCTTCCAGTCCTGTCAAACTCATCGCCAGATCCAAGTCACCCGCGGTGAAATCGCGTCAGAAACAGATCGAGCACGACAATCTCGTCTTAATCAAGAAAATCATCGCAATTGACAATGCCAAAGTGAAAAAGCCAAAGACAAAGCGAAAACAGAGATGTTCAACCACGTCTACAGCTCACAGTAGTGACAGAAACGCCATTATAGTACCGAAACCAGCGCATTCCGATCACGAATGTCTACGTACATTAGCAGACGTCCCTCCACCATCTAGCCACGCGCTGTACACTCGAAGCTCAGCCACCATGAAGAACAATTTCGTCGAGTATAACGCTCCGACGATGTTCCATTCCTCCAATTTCACTTCAGCTGCAGCTCGAGTCCGGTCACGAGCTCAATCTAAAATTCTGGACGAGAACAAGAAGATCCTACGGCGGATTCTCAGCGCTCGGACAACAGTTGATCGCTCGGAACTAGAAAGACACGGGGAAAGACACAGTAAGTTGCGAACGATCATGTCCAGACACAATTCAACGTCTAAACTACCGCAACAAAGTCACGAGAGATCACTACGAACGTCACGTAGTCAAGTGACTTTGCATCGAGACAACAGCGATTCAGGTATTC
Organism: Phytophthora citrophthora; assembly: GCA_031305395.1. Taxonomy (NCBI): domain Eukaryota; phylum Oomycota; class Peronosporomycetes; order Peronosporales; family Peronosporaceae; genus Phytophthora; species Phytophthora citrophthora. Next base: position 390,996 of record JASMQC010000028.1, read on the forward strand.
GTACGGATTCCGTGAGTCATCTTAAATCTCGACCTCGTTCAGCTTCTCAAGCTGTTAAACCACACACGGCACGAAGAAGTAGTGAATCTCTGGTCTCAAGGATACGGAACATGACGATGGAAAGTCAAGGCAAGTAAAACCCATGACATTAAAATGTTTAATCCCTGTAAAAAAAACAAAGGCTTCTACAGTTCCACGCCTCCTTCCCAGTCACTCGGGGCCATTCGCTGGAACGTGAGCTTGATCGGAGTCTGCGCCATCATCTTGGCGAAGAATTTCGTCAGCACCGTACCTGATCCTTCCAGTCCGAGGTCCGAGACGTAGGCGTCGCCAACACGAATCAGTACATCCCCCACCCGCACGTTGTCGAAGCTCCTGCACGTGCTGCGCTCCGTGTTGAGCAGCATACGCAAGAAAAGCTGCGGTTCTTGATTCCGATCGTCGAACTCGAACTCGTTCTCATCCGTGTACACGCGCTGAACGGAGAACGCAAACTCGCCTGACTTCCACGTCACTTCGTAGAAGTACTTCGTATCCATCACAAACGTCGACGAACCACTTGATAAACCGGATAACACACCGATAGACGGTGGCAATTGGTTTTTCAAGTCCATCGGAGCCCGAGCTCGTGAGCGACGGACGTAGCTGGAAACAGATGTCGTAGATGATGGAGGTGGTACGCGATTGCGTCGGGTGCTACTCAAGGCACGGCCTGTAGTGGCTGGAACTGGTGGGCGACCAAGTGCACGTGATCGCGGGAAAGCAGACGATGCTGGCGTGTAAGACATCGGCGGTGGTGCGTGCTTCGGAGACTGTTTGCCGTTTACCGAGGAAATGGGAGAACCGGCGTCTGAAATGGAGGAGATACTGGTACGACCCAATGCGTAGAACGCCAGGTCTTTCGCTGAAAGTCTCGACACTGGAGCCTGCTCCTCTTCGTCCTCTTCCTTGACCGTTGATAATTCAGTAGCTGGAGGAGTCGGAACGTCTTCATCTTCCTGATCAGCTTCAGGTTCTTGGTTACTGCGTTTAGCATCCTCTGGTGGTGAGTCCTCGTCGCTTTCGTCGGAATACACATCCATTTCCACGTCCACTTCTAGCACGTGAGCTTCAAACATCGAGTACCCGGACGACGACAAGTACTCGGAATCACTGTCGAATTCGTAGCTATCGTCCGTGTCGTATGTCGATGTATCTCCAGCATCTTCTTCCTCCGACCTGCTCGACTCTTCAGGCTCCGGTACCACCGATGGCGGCGGTGATTCTACGTTTTCAGGTGCCTCCACCACTTGGTTGTCTACCTGTATCTGGTCAACATCAATTTCAGTCTCAACAACAGCAACCTTCAGCTTGACAACCTCCTGCTCTAGCTCTAGGGTGTCCTCAATCTCCGGCGTATCAACGACAGGTTCTTCAGACTTCACTGGTTGTACTTCAGGCGTCTCTGGTTCTTTCTGCTTCGGTGGGGTTTTCTTTTCCCCCGAGCTCCGTCGTCGAGGTACCATATCCTCAAAGGCAGATATCTTAATGTCCGACTTGGGCGGTGGGTTGTTAATCGAGCTCCGTCGGGTACGCCCCACAGGCGACGTCGGGATCGCCTGGGCGATATCCTCGTAAGCAGAGAGTTTAATAGCCGACTTGGGCGGGTTCTCAACTGAACCAGAGCGTCTTCCACGTGTAGCAGCGATTGGTGACGTCGGTCCTTTTCCTTTCGCTCGAGCATTGACATTCTTCATCTCTTGCTCTCGGTGACGTTGGTGACGCGCCTCTCGCTCCTTCCGGCGCTTCCTCTCCTCATTCTCCAGCTCCATCTTCTTAATTGACTCTCGAAGTTCGTCCTCGTGTCCTTCAAAGCGGACACGGGACGTCGGCGGACGTGCAATCCCCGACCTCATGGCGGACGGTGGGCCATTCAGCGCTGTATTGAAGTACGAACTGGACGGAGCTCTGTGTCTGTGCTTGTCCTCCCCAACTTTGCTCTTACTATGTTGTGAGCCTGTCATAGGGGGTTTCGAGCTCGAATAGACCAAATACGGCGTCGACATTGGTGGTGGCCCCCCATTTAGTGGGTCTGTGTCTCCTTGGGAGTACTTGGATCTGCTTTTGTATTGCTGTTGGGCATATCTGCTCGAATGATGTCTCGAACTCGTATCGTACTTAGACGAAGGTGGTCGACGACTAGAAGGCGGCACACCGTACCGTGCAGTTGAAGGAGGCGGCGGTGGCATCCCATGGTGCCTCGTGGACGGTGGTTGCCTCATAGTCGACGCAGGAGGAGCGTAATGTCTCGAGGCTGTAGCTGGCATATCCTCCATTAACACACTCTTAACTGGAGCTTTGTGCATGGCGCTATTGTACTCGGACGAAGGGATATAGGACGAACTGGAACTGCTCGGCGCATTACGGGCGAGCCGACGCTGAGCACGTTCGAGCTTGGAGCGGATCTGGTCCATCATGGCGCGTTCGGCCGTCAATGGCGCGTCACTACGGCGGGACGAGGGTGGTGGTGCATTGCTGCTGTGGACGCTACTGTGCATTGTGGTGGACCTGATGCAAATGAGCGAATGCAGGCAGTGGCGCGGCGGTGTCTCTGACAGAAGGTTTCCTCTGCCATGGCCATTCTTGCAAAGGGGTTGGGTGCAACACTTGACTTTTTATTAACTAGGAGTTTGTATGCTGCAGTTGTAACTGAGATGGAGAATTCCCAAAAACTTTTAAGGAAGGAATTATCTTAATCCAGTAGAAAAGTACTGGGTTAGTCACTTAAATCAATTATGCACAGGGACATTCCAGAATAAGCTTTTATTTTTTACTGGTTTAAGGTAATTCATTGCTTTAAAGGGATGTGTAATGTGGTCTGGATCCAGCGTCCCAGTTGTTGAAAACGACCAGACTTTTCAGTTGCCAACGACTAAAAGGTTTCAACACGGCACGTGCGTTCAATGCCCTGGGACACTGGCTGTGCTCAACCGCAGACGTCTTTGACGGAATGACTGCAAGTCTCAAAATGACGGACATCCGTAGACCGCGTAAAACAACTTTGACATCTTTTGTCCTCAACCTGAATGCTTGATAGTCTTCACGACTTGACTTGGCTACGCGCACTCCACTTTCAGCGCTTCTGTTGGAAACTCTTGTTGCACAGGGGCTCAAACCTCATCAGTTTAATGCCCTGCCTCCGTGTCTCAATCGTCCATAGTGAAAAACCTATTTTCCACAATACCCCACGAATTGTGGACCACGATAGATGTGGTTGCTGGTGCTGCTACAATTCAGCATGTTGATCTCGCTGGTGCATCGCCCCCTCCGCAAGCGGAGTCCGCTTGTATTGCAATGCCCTGGCGCCGAATCGATGCGGCAGCCACCACTTGCCTTGAAGCACCATCCAGATTCGCTCATGTTTCATTAAAATCCACCCAGAACCCCATTTAACGCGTCGCTAATAGCGTACATGCGTCTCCGCTCATGTTTGACGTGGCCGATCCCAACGCTCTGGCCACCACTGGCAAACGCCATCATATTCTTCCCACCAATACTGTCCGGATCGCCACGCTTCTCGTAGAAGAAAACGTCGTTCACCACGCGGTCCAGTGCCGAGTAAATGTGGCTAGGAACGGCGATAGTCGACACGGTGTCGAACAGAGCCTGCTCCGATACGAATGCGTTCCATACATCCTGATGAATGACATTGCGCTGCAGCAGCGGGAGTGCCACGTCCATCTCCGCCTCCATCAACTGTGGCGCTAATAGCTCGTGAATGGCCATTGCCGTGCGGAAGAGAAACACCGTTCCGTCCAGCAAAAAGTTGTCGAACACGCGCGCCGCAGATTCGAGAGGTAGAACCTGCAGGAACAGCGTCTGCAGCCAGTTCATAAGGTACATGGAGCACGAAAACACTCCAATCTCCCGTAAATGAGCGTGCAGGTGCGGCAATCTCGAGTTCAGGAACGTGTCGAAGAGCGTGTAGTACACGTTGGCCAGGTCAGCATCCAGCAAGTAGAACGTGAAGAGGTGCTCGTTCACCATGAGGTTGGACAGACACTGGAAGGCCAAGTAGCGGTCTTGAGGCATGTGAAGACACAACATGGCGGCTAAGTACGACATCCCCTGGATGTATCCCAGATCTGGACGATAGCACGCATACGTCTCGAGCACTTCCAGTAAGAATGCGTAGTACGGACCACTTGAATCGAACAGCTTCAGCGACGGGAATGTACGCGGCAGGTCCGTGTCAATTAGAGCTAGAGTGTGCTCACGTCCGCCGTCAACCGCACCGTCTTTCTCTTTCGCTCGATCCTTCTTATAGGCAGCAGCTCGGCGACGATAGATCTTGAACATTTCAGGGGTTATCTTCAATTTATTCCCGATAGCCATGGGCCACACACGAGCTCGAATCGATGGCGGAATGCCTTGTCTCCATAGTGAATGTGCCAATGGAGTGTCCTTATTCTCTTCCCAGTCACGCAGGATCCGTGTTCGCCAGAGCTTCTTTGCACGCCGCAGTTCCTCCTCCTTCTCGTGAATGGCTTCACGAGGCAATTCGCTTACATCCATAGCCAACGTTGGAGGGGAACCTCGTCGATGGCGACGAGTAGCGGTTGGCGGGGTTCTTGGTCGTCCAGGGGAGCCTTGGCCGAAATACGGACCATCTTCACTCGCTTCACTGCCCTCTGAAAGCTGTCTGCTAGTCCGAGGCATCTCCAGTCCATTTACTGCCGCTTCAGTCTCCATCATTGTCTGGGATGAGGGCTGTCCATACAGTGATGGATGCACTTCAAGAGCGATGGTATACTTGTGTCCACAAGCAACGACCAGCTCTGTTTGCGATGAAAAACAGTCGATACGCTCGGGTTTGTCCTTGTTCGCAGTATGACCAAGCCCACAAGCACCGTAAGAGTTCAATCCCCATGCGAACATGATGCGCTTCTCTGTTGTAGCGATGGAGTGAAAAGCACCACAATACACACGCACGATCTGGTCAGGAGCGCACATAGCGTCTGGGGGCAATTGGACGCGCGCAGGGAGTGGTTGATAGACATCCCCCGTACCAAGTTGGCCGTACTCTCCTAGTCCCCATGAATACAGCTCCCCACTCGCTGTTAGCACAACAGTATGGGTATAACCACACGCAACCTCCACTACTGGAGACCCAGTTGCTACGCCTCGAAGCTTCTCGACGCAACGAGGCACCACTTGGTCTTTATCCACATATCCCAAGCCACATTGACCTTCTCCTGTTTTCCCCCACGTGAAAATACTACCCTGTCGATCCAGTGCAGCCGTGAAGTTCCAGCCACACACGATCTGCGAGATTCGTGTCCCCTGCGGGAAAGATACAACTTGATGTGGTGTATCGCGCCACTTGTTATCCCCCAGACCCAAACGCCCGTTGCGGCCACGACCGAACGTGAACACCGTCCCTTTAGCGCTCAGCACTGCCGTATGAGCTCCACCGCAGCTTGCACTGACTACACTCTCACGCAGTAAACTCATGACCTTACGCGGAACAGCACGATCACGCATATCTCCATGACCAAGACGGCCATCTTCGCCACTTCCCCACGTATAAAGCTCCCCGGTATCGGTAATGGCCAATGAATGCTGTGCTCCACAAGCGATCATAGCGATGGCTGTGCGGTGAAGCGCTTTCTCCAGCGCGAGTTCTTCGACTAGATGCGGGGTCAGAAACGATGAGTTTAAGCTCGTTCGCGTCGAATCATCGACCGAGCTAGAGTTGTTAGTTGCAACGGTGACGGCTACGGTCTTCTTGTCTTCGTTATCACCGTAGCTGTAGACGTCTCCAGTAGACGTCAGATACAATAGGTGCTCACCACCACATGCCACTTGAACAATGGACTGCCCGTTAAGCAATGAAACCTGTTTGGGACGAAGTACTAGTGGGGTTCCCCCCTCCAGACTAGGCGGACGACCCCACACCCACATACTGTAACTTGGCTCTTCAATGGGCTGAGTCGGCACGTCTTCTCCATCCAAGAGCTCTTTCACCACTTGTGCTTCATCTTCAGCGCTGCCTTCTCCTTCGTCGTCACTTTCGTTGCCGTCCATCTCCTCTACACTTTCGTTGTTTTCTTCATGATTTTGTTCAACGACTGGTGTTGTTGTAGGGTCATTCGACGACTGCATTTCATTATCGTGGCCAGCTACTTGTGTTGAAGACGGCTTAGCAGTGCCCGTCAATGATATGCTGATACCCCGAGAGTTTTTGCGTCCACGACGACTGCTTTTTAGGTTGAGCGTCGGCTGGGACTGACTGCGTTGCCTCGGCATTCTCCGTACGCGCTTGAACCCATGCAGGCGATCATGCATAGCGGCCAACATCTCGCTCTGGAGTGCCACCAATGCTGTCATACTGCTCTGCACGTCTTCACGTAACTTTCCGTGTAAACTCTCCCGTTCCTGCTGCAGTCTCCGCACATTGGCATCGCCGTTGCTCGCACTGTTGTGTCTAGTCCAGTACGTGTGCTTGATCTCCGGCAAGATGTCGTGACTCAGCGTTTCCAATGGACTCAGCACTGCGTCCTCACACTTCTTCTCGAACTCAGGTTGGAGAGACTCCAGCACTTGCGTCAATGCCTTCACGAGTCTCGCTGCATGTGTTTTACTGTCTTCTTCCCTCTTACGCTGTTCCTCGTCTTCTATATCCAATTGAGCATCAGCAAAGAGCGGCATATCCGCCACTCGCTTGTATTCGTCCAGCACCGCCGCAGTTGCTCCCCACCAGGCCGTCGTGGCCTGCATGTACGCTCTCACACAGTGCCACAATGCACTGAGATTGCCCTCAGCCTGCAACACCTCGTTCCTGAACTGCGCAGACACATCTCCTGTTGGCTCAACGTCTTCCGGACCCAATAGCTCTTGATCGGAGTCTCCATCGCTCTCCAACAGACCGACATCTTCACTATCTGTTACACTTTCTGCCTCTGCCCACGTCGTCGTCACCGCGGGAGGTTTCGCCCAGTCCGGCAACTCTCCTTTCACCGGTTTCGGTGGTCGATTGCGATGATGCGATACAAAGTCACAGAAGATCTGCATATCCAACCCAGCACTTGAGCTCGTGTCGTGATGCATTCCAGCCGCGTGTTGCACCGACAAATGACCTACAACCTCCCGTAGGAAGCTCTGAAGACCGTCGAAGCGCTGCTGCAGCTGTTCATTCGTCAACGGGAAGACCTGCAGTGCGTACTTAGGCGGAAGCCCCACTGGCGGATGGAAATGCAGTTTAGCCGCTAACGCTGCGATCTGAGAATACCGACGGTACACGAGGAAGTCCGAGCTGGTCGTGCCCACCTGCAGTACATACGCTAAGAATGGCTGGCGGTCGTGTGCGTGCTGGGCCTGGTAGAAGCCCAGCATCTGCACGTCCGTCAACAGCCCGAAGCCGAAGCCGCCCATGTCTTCCAAGAGAGACGAAGAATGATTGTTTATCAGGATTAGACTCAGAACGACATATCTGATTCGAACCAGAGGAATCAGTGACAATCACTCTTTGACAAAAAATGACTGAGCGTGCGGAATGGACGTTGGCGCTGCGGCAGGTCTTCCATGACGTTCAGGTGCAGGCTGTGGAGGCCAGTGGGTACATGCGCAACCCGTCAGGTGTAGCGCATCAGCGGACACTTGTACCAGCTGTACGACGTCTCAATACGCTGTTTCGTGACGAGGTACTGGACGGGAAACGAGGTGTGGTGGAAGAGGTCTTTTTGCAGTTCTTGGACGAGTTGTGGATGGCTGTAGCGAGAGTGTTGGTAGCTCCCAAGATTAGTGACGTGGTGCTATTGGCTGTGTCTTCCCTCACGGGCGAATTCCTCCACCGGAAGAGTAGCAAGAGCAAGGAGGTGAAGGGCAAAGAAGAGCTTCGTGTAGAGCTGCTGAAGAAACTCATGGAAGCCACACAGGCTGAAGACAGAACTGTGAGATTGAGGACGTGCCACTTGCTTCAGATTGTGGTGAACAGACTCGGGTTTATTGAGTAAGAGGGGGAAAACTTGTACTGAGTACTGTTACAAGTATGCTGACCTTCGTACTGTTGTAGGGAGGAGTTGGAGACGCAGTTGAGGAAGACAATGCTACTTAGACTCAATGACAAGTTAACTTCTGTGAGGATCCAGAGTATATACGGGCTTAAGAACCTACAGGAGGATCCTGTGGAAGATGAGAAGGACGAGGACGAAGTGACGCGGGAACTGAGGAAGCTGATGGTGTCAGACCCGTCCAAGTGAGTTGCAAGAATGAGTTTATACTGGTGTAAACTGTTTTTAACGTTGTGTTACTGATAGGGACGTTCGTAAGGCGGCGCTGCTTAACTTAACAATGTCGAGGAAGACGTACCAGGACCTGCTGATCCGCATCCGTGACGTGAGCGAAGACGTTCGCCACGCTGCCTTCCGGACGATCGGCAACGAAATACCTATGGAGGATGTCCCAATCAACGACCGTGCGCATCTTCTGGACCAAGGTCTTCAAGACCGTGCAGTGCGCGTGCGTAAGGCGTGTGAGCAAATGGTGCTGAAGAAGTGGTTTCCTGAGTGTGACTCGTCCCCCGTGTTGCTATTGCAAGCTTTGGATATCGAGCAATACCCCGAGATCGGCTCGAAGGTCTCACGTCTTTTGTTAAAGCATTTCTCGGAGCAACCTCGAGCACTGCTAGAAAAAGAAGGAGTTGTCGAGTTCAACGCATTGGACATGATGTCGGAGAACAGTGAAGCCTTCAACGCCGCGAGCGTCTTCTTTTGGAGAGAGCAGTGCTACTACTATCAGAAAGTCGACCACGACCTGGACAAGGCAGCGGCTATTCTTCCCAATGTGTCTGATTTCAGCAAGATGTTGGTGGCGACCTGCAGGGCCGAGAGCGATGTGCTCTTTATTGCACAGCAGCTGCTGAAATTTGGACATTTGCTGGATTTCCAGGATGAATTTGGGCGGCGCAACCTGCTCGATGCGTTGCAGAATCTTCTGCGCGAGCTGGGAACTGACAGCCAGTTGATTAAGGGTATCATGGAGTTGATGGCTTTCGTATACTCCGGGAGCTCGGAGCAAGAGTTCATTCAGGTCGTCGCTGAGATTGTTTCGGATATGTACGATCCAGTTGAAGCTGGCAACCAAGAAGTATCGGCATCTCAACAAGAGGACGTCGAGATCGCTCCGTCGCAGCCTGACGATGATCAACCAGCTCTTAGCTTTGGTCCTCACTTCCACACGTTGAGTGAGGAAGACCGGGAAGCGGCTGAAGCCAAGTTTGAAGAGCTCGAAAAGCGCCTTGACACACTTGAGTTTGATTCGGACGAGTATAACCAGGTCCAAGCGGAGATGGTAGCAGTGGAGGCGCTTTTGCAGGACCCAAAAGTACTGAGCTGGCTGCGATGCCTTGAGATCGTAGCGCAGCTCTTGAAGCTGACGTCGCACAATTTGAGCGACCCTATCGTGGATGGCATGAGTCGTTACATCCTTCCTGCTATCGACAGCGATGTGCCGGCATTGCGTGAAGCTGGACTGGAGAATCTCGGTCTGTTCTGCCTACTTGACAAACGCCTCGCAGAGCGGTATTTGATCGTATTTTGGCGTGCATTGAACAACCCCGAGGAAGAGAGCGAGGTGAAGCATACGTGTGTTCAGTCAATTTTGGATATGGCTTTCAGCTTTGCGAACCTTCAACCCCACATTTTCGGCTCCAAGCAATCTGAAGACGATGGTGAAGCTGAAGAAACAGGCGAAGGTGCTAAAACGAGCGAAGCTGTGGAGGGAGATAAGAGCAATGATAACGATGGAGAGAAGGGTGGAAATAGTGATCAAGATGGAGACGAAAACATGGATAAAGACAAAGAAGCAGAGCCAGTAGCAGTCCCTGAAAAGCTGGACTTGGACACCATCTTCATAGGTCTGGGCCAATTGATCACTGTCGACGACTTGGACCTCCAAAGCACGATCGTGGAGGGCTTCTGCCGGCTTTTTATGATGAACCGGATTGATAACATCACCGTTCTGGCTATCCTGCTCGAAACGTATTTCAGTCCCAAGCTTCAAAAGGTGCAGACGCTCCGTGAACACGGATTCCAGTCGCGGTCTCTCCAGCTGCTAAGCATTTTTTTCCCGGCGTTTGTTATGGCAACATCAGCCAACTGCATGCTGCTGGAAGAAGCTGCTACACATTTAATCCAGAAGTCGATGGAAAAACTGGACATAGAGAGCAGCTCCATGCTCGACCTGGGGGCCTGCTCGAAGTATGTGATGCACTTGCTGAGCCACAACGAGCAAGAGGAAGAGGCGGCAGTACAGGCAGTTAACTCCAGGAAGAAGCGAGCGAAGAAACCAGAGCGACGGCGATGCGCACACCACAACCGCATCGGGATCACAATTTGTTTGGAGATGTTGGCGCTAGAGAAGGTGTCCGCTATGGAGTCCATCCACCACGATGTCGTCATTCTCCGACAGAAGGCACTCCTTAAGATGATTTCGTGGGTGGAAGTGACGTTCGACGAGCAACGCTCTGCTGCGTTGTTCAAATACCTGCTGCAGGAAACCACTTCGTCCTGCTTCAGCTCTCAGAAGGCTCTACTTCGCAGTGCTGAAGCGGCGCTGAAACGCACGTCAGCGAGCTACTCGGAGCAATGTACGGAGCAGAGCGATGAGCAGCAGGCAGCAGCTTTGGAGCAAGATCAGACGTGGGCCCATGACCTAGTGAAGGAGCGGGATGAGGTTCTACACGAGGTGCTGCTGAAGGCAAGTGCGGATCACGAGAAGTTGCTCAAGAAGCAGAAGCGAGAGAAGCAACAAAAACGACGCTTCATCTCGTCAGACACCTCGGAATCAAGCGAGAGCGAGAGCGACGAGGATAGCGACGACAAACCGCCCGCTGCGCCTGCGCGGCGCGAGACATCTGCTCGTCGGAGCAAGACAGCAGCCGTGAACCGGATGCACGAGAAGGAGGGCGAGTTCGAGGCCAAGATCAAGCAGGCGCTGCAGGCCGATGATGCTGATGAGAGTGACGAAGAGGAGGAAGAGGAGGAAAGTGACAGTGACGAGGAGGACAGTGAGAGTGATGCAAACGAGGAGGAGGAGGCGTCCGAAGGTGAAGACGGCGAGTAAGGGCAGCAGGTTAGGCAATAAGCACGGCGAGTGAGTGGAGAAGCTATTAAATGCGTTGGTACTTTGCTGTCAAGTTCACAATACAGAAAGTGTTTATCATCTTCGGGCGATCAGTCGAGTCAAATCGAAGGGCATCAGAAGCAGGTTGAGCCTGTAATACTCAGATCAAAGAAGAAGAAGAAGAAGAAGAAGAAGAAGAAAAAGAAGAGAAAAAGAAGTTCTAGTTTATTTAGAAAAAGGTATCCATGCTGAGTCGGGACTGGGTTCACCACACATAGAGAACCGCGATCCGTCGTCTGGAAATTATCTCGGATGGAGTCTCACGCAGCACAATGCAACGACGCGCCGCTTGAGCGAACATGAGCATGTTGGTATGGATCGACAAGGTCACTGAGTGATGAAGCACCGACGGGTAGTAGGAACTTCTAACAAGAAGAAGAAATGCTACCGCAAAACAATAATCTACCCTTCGCTGTATTTTTAACGCTAGTCAACGTTGATTTGCCTTCTCTTCATTCAAGCGATGGCGTTATGCAGACAGTGATTCTTCTGCAGCGGCTCCTCTGTCTGGGACACGATTCGTGTCACATGAGGCTTGACATGCATGCGCGGCCCCACCGTGTCACTGACGCCGTCAGCGCCTCCTCATGGATAAATCTGCTGTCGCCACTATATCACCCACTCGGCACGCTCTGGACCGTTTTGAGCCGCATCCCGACACTCCCCCGCAACAACCTCCCCCCCCCGTTGCCATGTCATCCTTGAGCTGAGAATGCGCCGATTTCGACCTGCTTGACCTTCCCGAGTCAGAGTGACTGACGGTGGCATACTGAGCGCAAGTGAAGCGGCCGTTTCGTGGCGATAACTGCTCAACGGCAGCTTAGTCTGGTGTAACGTAAATTATATGTAGCTCGACGCGGATTGGCTGGCGAAACGGTGCACAACTTCAACGTCGGCTCTTTTTTTTTATGGCAACGCGATTGGTTCTGGAGGAGACGCGGCAGTTTAGCAGAGCAGTTTAGCAGGGCGGACGAATCCTGCAACGCGCTGTGAAGCTGAGGCTAGCGACTTGGTTGCGATCGCTTGTTCGTTCGGTGGAGGCGGGGCGGCGTGTACTGCGTCCTAAGACCGAGGAGCACGCCATCGCATGTCGCTCCGCTTCAATTCGCCCCCACACGGTACCTCTCTGGAATCAAGATGCGAGTTTTAGCTGAGACTTGAGGGAGTTGCTGATACCAGCGCTGTAGCTCGTAGCAGATACCGTGCACATAATGCTTCGTGTGTTTGCGTGGGTTAGCGCTGCATTTGTTAGCGCGCTGGGAAGTTGCACCGTCACACGAAGAAAACTACGCCACCGACGTAATGGTCTCCACTGCAACTTGCAGTACATGTACAAGTACTCATGGGCTCAGAAAGTTGTTGGTTACGCAACTCGATCGCTTAGCTCTTGGTGTATGGTGGCAAGAGTCCTCATTGATCGTCTCCGACATCTGTTCAGATGACTTCTTCGTCTCGCTTCGTCACTGTTCTAACGTCAGCCCAGCATTTCCAGCAGCAATTCGTCATGCATCTCAACTTACAGGTATAAGGATACTACGAACGGCATTTTCAATCTATGGTGTATTTGGTTGAGTTGCTGGTTATTTACAGCTATGTTCAGTGGTGTATGTGGTGGAATTTCTACTAACTACATTGGAGGCACATGCTTAGACTCGGAGCTCAAAGTCACACGGGCTGCAATTGCTTGGACACTCGAGCTTGACAGCAACAGGCATCGCTGGTACAGCTGCAGCAGTGGCTTTTGCGGCCGCAGAGGTTTTCGCCGCCATTGTGAGACTATAGTGCAGTCGGCAAAGGCCCTTGATCTGCCCGTTCTTGTTGCAGTCCGGCAGGCGGCACAACCGAGCGCCGCCGTGGAGCTTGCACAACCCCTTAGACTGAGCCGATTTCTGACAGCCAGTGACCGAACAGCGACGACCGCCGCCGTGAGCGATGCAGTGGCCTCCGCCCTGGTCGCTAATCTCACATCCGGGTGTCGTACAACGACGACCGCCGCCATGAGCCTTGCATAGACCACGCGAGCGAATGCCCTTGGTACAGCCAGGCATGCGGCAGATGCGAGACGCTGGTTTCTTCTTCTGCATGCGGCTAGGACGGTTAGTACGTCGGTATCCACGGCGAGAAGCTGCCGTTGGTGACGTGAAGAGCATCGAAGTGTGGTGGACGCCAAAGCCAGCGATCCCTGTGTTGACGCGAACCTTAGGGTCATTCAGCATTGGGAAGAAGGCTGTGTTGCGGGCTGCTCCCATTGAGAATGCTGGCACGCGGAGAGCAGCCGCCATGTTGGGCGAGATGGAGCCAACCGACGGACGGCGCATCGTACTAGTAAGCTGTGGCGTCGAGGGGGCTGACGTCGTTGGTGCAATTACAGGGTTGAACAGAGTGGTGGGGATCGGGGCCTCCTGGTCCTGTAGGTCGGGGGTCATGATGTCCTGGAAGATCTCGTCCAGCATTTCCTCATCGCTGAGGGCCGGGTTGAGCGAGTTGCACAGCGTTGGGTGCATATTCGTGGTAGAGTACTGAACCTGAGTCTGTTGTTGGTACGGCGCTGCCTGTGCGTCGGAGTGGAAGAGCATGAACGTGTACTCGGAGTCGCTGGATCTCCAGTCGGAGGGCATGGCGTGCGACATCGTCTGCTGGGTGCCGAGCTGGGACCGAGACAGTTGAATGGAAAGTGACCGTCGTGGGAGCGCAGGAAATCCATAGAGGGGCGGCTACGCTCGCACGCACACCTTGTAATTCTTCCATGCAGCGGTTATCCTTATAACGGCCAAAGCTGGCGTTCTGTAGAATCTCGTTCGATTGTGCTGCAACCAAGAAACAGTGAGCTACTTGGAGGGGAATGGCAGCGGAGTCAGGACACCGGGCTTTGGAGCCGATACACTGAAATGTCAGCAACATTCAAGTCACCACCGGACCCCCACGTACGAGGGCAACCAGCTCCAGAGCCCGGAGCTGCTGGCGACAAAGCGCTAGTTACGACCGCCAGGCGGAACACGTGCATAAAGGACAGGGTGAGAGACGTCTTGACTTGCACCATGCAGCTGAGGACTGGCGCTGCTGTTATCGTCTTTGATTCGTCTTTATAGGAGCAGCAGAATAAGGATCAGCGTGTGTCTGCCTATTTCCTATGGCTGGCTTAAGCGTTTGGTAATTTGTTCTTTTGCCACCAGCCACTAGCCTTCCAGGCGAGTTTGCTGGCTCCCAACTGAAAAGACCCACGGCCGTAATGCATGCAAGAATCATGCTGTGGGTAACGGGGACTTATAGAGCCCCACACAATACCTACCGCCCCTGGGTTCGTCGAAAGCACGCAGAACCATCTCGTCTGGCACCTGGACGCCGATGTAGAAGACGTACTGAACTGCCAGCCACGTGCGATTCGTATCCCGCGTCGCTAGAGTAACACATCGAGCACCGACATTGGTTTAACATTCATGGTCTCCGCTGCGAGTCAGCAACAGACATCCTCTTGGTCTCAGCTAGATCCAATCCTCCCCAGAGTCACTTCAAGCGACATGCGATGGCGTGCTCCTCAGTCTTAGGACGCAGTACACGCCGCCCCGCCTCCACCGAACGAACAAGCGATCGCAACCAAGTCGCTAGCCTCAGCTTCACAGCGCGTTGCAGGATTCGTCCGCCCTGCTAAACTGCCGCGTCTCCTCCAGAACCAATCGCGTTGCCATAAAAAAAAGAGCCGACGTTGAAGTTGTGCACCGTTTCGCCAGCCAATCCGCGTCGAGCTACATATAATTTACGTTACGCCAGACTAAGCTGCCATTGAGCAGTTATCGCCACGAAACGGCCGCTTCACTTGCGCTCAGTATGCCACCGTCAGTCACTCTGACTCGGGAAGGTCAAGCAGGTCGAAATCGGCGCATTCTCAGCTCAAGGATGACATGGCAACGGGGGGGGGAGGTTGTTGCGGGGGAGTGTCGGGATGCGGCTCAAAACGGTCCAGAGCGTGCCGAGTGGGTGATATAGTGGCGACAGCAGATTTATCCATGAGGAGGCGCTATCTCGCTCCAAGCGTTTCGACTCGGAGCTCCAAATGAGGTGGCGCCGCACATGTCAAGCTTCGTGTCCCAGGCTCCAACGGCGAGGGCTAGTTGGATAGTGCTGATGATATGAGCTATCAACTAGTGCTGCTGCAGCGAAGACATGTCAGAAAGCTGGAAGAAACAGAGGAGACGTGATCCAGTCAATGACCCTTATCTGAATAACGGCATCACTTGAATAAAGAGAAGACCTGCCAGAGAACGAACCGAAGTAGATTTTCTTGTACTTGCTTTCTCTACTTCACGGGACTTGCTCCACTTCGTCAATCAAAGCCATTGCCTCGCTCAAGCGGCGCGTTGTTGCATTGTGCTGCAGTGTATGTTGTCCAGCGTAGGTCTCAATGTTCCTAGCAACGGATGCTAGTTCTCTATGCGTTCTGCGCCAGTGCCGGCCGACTTGACATGGATACATCTACCCAAACTAGATTTCTCGCGCTGAATGCAACGTCCCCTTCAATGTACATCGTTGCAGACCTTCTTGAAGTTCTTCTTCTTCTTCTGCTGAGCCATTACAGACTCAACCAGCTGTACCAGCAGAAGAACACGACGCACTACCACAGTCTCACCTCGACTCGCCTCAGTAGCACACGCTCAACAATACTTTACAGCAGCGAAGAATAACGAATTGACAGCCTTCGCCAACGACTTGACTCACCAGCTCTTCCTTCGCCTCTGTGCTTCTGCTATGGAAAGTCTTGTCTTGCTTTCTTTACTGCCAGAGTTCGAGTCTTACCACTTTGCCATCGCAGCCACATGCTCAATTTGCCTTTGCAACCGGTAGGTAGAACCGGTATACCGCATTAAATGTGGTCTCCGCCTTTTCGTGTAATAATTGAGACGGGGCATAAAACCGAAAACATACCGGTACTGTATCTGGTACATTTGATCACGTATACATGTACATCGCACTTAGCCGGACCACTCTTCTGACTCAGACCAGTATATTTCCGCCATGGCTTCTGATCGCGCTGAGCAGCTCAAGCTGCAGGGCAACCAGTGCTTCCAGAAGGGCAAGTTCCTCGCCGCCATCGACATGTACACAGAGGCGATCGTGCTCGCCCCCGGCCGCTCCACGTACTACTCAAACCGCGCGCTGTGCCACACAAAACTGGAGAAATGGGAGAATTGCCGCGAAGACTGCGAACTGGCGCTCAAGTTCGACGCTCTCAATGCCAAAGCCAGTTATATGCTGGGCACAAGTCATATGCACCTGCTAGCCTTCGATTCAGCGGTGGATGCACTGCAAACGGCGCTCAATAGCGCGGAGAAGACCAAAAAGTCCAAATCCTTCCAGGAGGACATTGCGACGGAGCTCCGACGCGTCAAGAAGCGGCGATGGCACCACAATCAGAAGCAGAGAATCGTCAGACACGACAAAGTAAAGATCCAGCTGGAGAAGCTCTTCGGGGACAGACAGACGGCGGAGATTCTGCACAGACAAACAGACAACGCCACTCGCACAGGAACTGACGAAGCGGACGCTCTGATGGCGTACGTGGAGCACATGGCTGCGTGCTACGAGACGGACATGTACCCGAGTGAAGTACCCGACTATTTCATGTGTCCTATCAGTATGGAAGTCATGCTTGACCCAGTGACGACCCCCAATGGCGTCTCGTACGTACATTATGTTATTTTTCCGGAATTCTTTCGTCTTGTGCGCTAATTTGTGAAATTGTTGCTTGCTGGTTCTTAGATACGAACGACGCTGTTTGGAGGAGCATTTGCGCCACAATGGAGCGATTGACCCGCTGACCCGCAAAAGACTGACACTAGATATGCTACGACCCAATACGTCTTTGAAAGCTGCTATTCAGGATTACCTCGACAAGAACTCGTGGGCTTTCGAGTATTAGCGCAGGTCCTGCAACGGTTTTGAGTGATGCACCATAGGAATGTATTAAAACACTAACAATCGAAGCTTAATGACATGCAGGACCCTACATCCTAGGCTTCTACTTCCTTCAGACTTTCATACCAAAGGTCCCTCACAGTTTCACACGTAGAACTTGTTGATCCGCAGTTCACTGACACTTCATCCTCTTTCGAAGGGTAGTATATCACGTAGAGCACTACTTGAGCCATACACAAGGCAATACCAATTGCGTTCGGGACCAGTACGAGCATGTCACCTTCGACTTCGCTGTGTACTACCCAAGTTACGCTGTTCGACAGGAGGAGTACGCTGATAGCGATGGGAATTGTCGACGCATCTTTGTTTTCAACTACGTCCTTGGCAGTTTCCAGTGGTGAGGCATACAAGGCCAAATTAATGAGGCCACTGAATACTCCAAGGGTATTTCCAACTGCGTTGTCAGACTGGTTCGTAGCCCCGCTCGTCCCGAGACTGTAGTACAGAGTGTAAATCGCCAGTACGTAGAACGCGACGCCGTAGAGTTTGTTAATACGTGCGTGGTCCTGGGTCCAGTGGTAGTATATTCCTGCACAGAGGATCGAGGAGAGCATACCGACCGCGTACACCACGAAAAGTGGAGGAATACTGTTCACCACTCGCGCGTACATGGCCCACGTGTAGCAGTTGCAGAAAGTGAGGATGGCCGGTAGAACGGACACGCAGTCAGTCGAACGGGTCTTGAAAACGCGCCAGAACGAGGGTATCGGAGCGAGAACCGCCACAACTGCAGCGGCGGTGGAGAGGAGGTGGAGGAGACTGGGGAACATTTGAAAGTGATACAGAAATCAATATGACCAGGAGAACACAGACTATCGGTGGTTGTACGAACATGTACAACGTCATCAAACATGTACAACGTCATCAAAGTTGCAACGTCATTAAAGATTGCAGAGCTTCAGAGCTTCACGAAAAACTTGTTGCGTTCTTATCTTTATGGAGCTATTCTGGTTTCCTTCACTTTCAACATGACAAATATGACAACACCTTTTCCTGTTGGAAGTTTAGCTTGGCTGCCTTGGAGACGCGTGTGGTATTTAACACGTGTCGAGAAGGTTCGTCAAGATGAAGATCATTCTGTAAAGCTACTGGTTCACGTACACGGGGAGCCCTTGACGAAGGACAAGTGGGTAACCGTGTTACAAAATGGCTCCAGTGCAACTGGAACTCCACCACTTCGACTGCTTCAAGTGCTACCCAATGCACTTCCAGGAGTTGGGGCGTTTCCAACAGTAGGAAACCACGTTCGGTTGCTCGTAATGGACCAGGAACTCATCAAACGCATCAACTCTCGACGCTCGGACGACCCTAATGATGTCGAAATTCCTGCACTAGTGGGGATCGTTGTCAAGGTTTTGCCTGCACGTGACGCATCACTGGTCCACGTTGCGTATCCTACTGATCTCGTAGCTCAAATACCCGACGAATCGCAGTGGCAACGCGTTCAGATCGGCAACGGATATGTAAGTTTTCTTGAATCAAGCAAAATAATAGCTTACTCACTCTGTAAGTTTTTTATTATGCAGATTAACGTCATCTCCGAGTCGCAGTTCGTCCATTTCCAGCAGCAGCTTCTTCTCGCATTGACAAATACATAAAGAGCTCAAAACACGGCGTTCTATCCGGTCGTCTATTGGACTTACTGCACTCTAACGCTTTCTACAGGTCGCTATTGATGCTTCCGCTTCGTTTCTTAGCGTAGCTCATACGTTCCGAACTCTTGCTCTTGACTGCGTAGCTGTCCTTCGTTCTCACTGGCGCGCCATAAGCGAATTTACGAATTTCACTGCGCTGGATCGTTCGGAAGTCCAATTCTTCTTCGTCATCATCTAGCGCGAACTCTTCCAGGTCGTCTTCGTGCATCGGGACTTCCAGGTACGGATTCAGTGGTAACGGACGGAAGCGGTAGCCTGTGACCGAGAAAAACACCAGCGCAGCCAACTCACCAACTGCTACAGCGATCCACGTGGCATCATAGGGCAAGCTGGCTTGCAGAAGCTGCAGTACCAGGCGAGTCACGTAAATGTAGCAGATCACCAGCAAGTAGAAGGACCGGAACTGCGTAAGTTTCTGGAGGTTAATAAACGCTTTCCCGTCCGTTGCAGCAGCGACTCGAAGCTCGCGAATTGACCACACAATGGGGAACAACACAGCAGCACAACAGGTCACGTCTGTGAGCAACAGGACGTCCCTCCAGCTCACCCAAGCGCGAGTTCCCACTGACGTTTCCGACTGTAAAATCTGAGCTGTGTTGCTTATAACTTGCAGCACCAGCACCAGTGACAGCACCGACTTGTCCCGTGGTGACAGATGAGGCTTTAGAAGAGACCAACCCGTGCCGATAAGCAGCAGAACAGAGAAGAGCAGAATTCCCTTCAAACTCATGAACGTGTACGTTACTGCAGTCCACGCCGTGAGGGTGTCGCCGTTCTGCTTCATGTAGTACACGCGCATCGCTTCTGCAAAGAGAGCCACCGTCTTGACAGTCACTAGCACAGCCATGAGCCAGTGCACTCGCTGTACGAAGTCCAAATGCACTACAAGACATCTCCACCACATTGCGGCTGCACACAGGAAGAGCAAACTTGTGGTAAGATACACAACTGGGAGTGGTGCGTCTCCAGCAGATAAAAAGTCATTGGCTCCGTTCTTGAACATCGCATCCATCTACAACAAGAATTTTTGTCAATACATTTCTTAACGAATACTTCAAAGAAATGTACTTACATGGAAGGAGACCTTGAGTCCAGGTGTGCATTGAGCGTAAAAAATGTAGTAGAATCCGATTTTCAGTGGTCCATTATGTGCTCCACCTTCTCTTCCTTTCAGTTCCACTTGTTGATGTCCTCGACTCACATTCCTATAAAATACAGAATCGATCAATAAAAAACAATGGCATGACCTAGCATAATTCTAGAGAAATAAATTACCACGTGTGCGCATCAGTCATATCAATCCACCGACTGTCCTGCCTCAGTTGCAATGCGCATTTGTCTCCATCTCCACTGGCTTGTGCGGTTATGGCCATGGGATCCTCCAGGTCCAGATCTTCAGTGCTCATTGCATCGTCCAGCAACGCTACAGTCTCCCACAGGTCGTCCTGGTGCACAAACAACAGTCCTGCCTGCACTTCCTCGGCGTCTTCAGGTGCCTCAATGGCCACTTGTGACACGCTCACGTCCATTCGCCCACTGGGACCGAAACCAAAGCGCTCGATGAGGAAATGCGAACGGTCCTCGCTCTCAAAGACCCACGACTGCTTCATGGCTGAGGTGGCCTGTAGCCCCAGCGCTAAGAGCGCCAAGAACGACACTATTCTTCCCATAGTTTGGTGATGATGTGTAATGTTCAGCATGTGTCTGGACCTGTATATTTTGATATCGCTGTATACAGGTTCTATGAGATGAGATATATATGTCATCAATGTAGACAACTCCAGCACGGGAGGCAAAACCGTAGCGCTCCACACAGACCACTTGCGCGGATGAAGCTTGGTACGAGCATAGAGAACCATTTGGTACAGCTTGTGACGAATTATGAAATCACACATGCAAATACCTTCTCAAGCCACCATATCCCCCACTGCCGGGATGTCTTCATCTCACGATCAGACTTTGTTGGTTCTGCTTTCAACATAGTCCAAAGTTGGCGGAGACTGAAGTCCTCCAGACGATGGAGATTCAACTTGATCGCCGCAAATTGCCACCTCTTTGCCATTGCGTGGGGGGTACATAACGTAAAGAACCACCTGAGCAATACAAACCAACATTCCGATCGCATTCGGCACCATTACGAATACGTCGTTGTCGGCAATAGCGAAAATGGTCCATACGGTGGTGTTCGTTAAGAAGATGGCGCTGATGATGATCGGCAACGTCGTGGCGTCTTTGGTCTCGATCACCTTCTTCATCGTCTCCAGGGGAGAAGCGTACAGCACCAAACTCACGATGTCGCTCAGGACACCCAGGACCTTCTCCACGGAGTCTTCCGACTGGTTTGTAACGTCATTCGTCCCGAGGATGTAGTAAAGTGTGTAAACTGCCATCGCAACGAAGGCAACAGCACAGACTTTGTGGATATGTACGCGGTCGTTGCTCCAACGGTAATAAACGCCCCCAAAGACGAGAGAAGTGAACATTCCGAAGCAGCAGTTCGCAAAAAGCGGTAGGAAATTCTCCACGAGGTAGGCATACAGGACCCACACGTAGCAGTTGCAAAAGATCATGACCACCGGGAGGATGGAGGAGACGCCAGTCGATCGAGTCTTGTGGATTTTCCAGTAGTCCGGTGCTGGTGATACAGCGACGAGGATTGCTGTAATGGTGGAGATCACACGCATGACATCGAGGAAGCCGACCATGGTTGAACTGGAACAGTTGGTAAAGACTCTTCAAAATCGAAAATGTAGTTCTTCTTCTGCTTGGACAGAGGAGATTTGGGTCATCTTAGCTGAGTGGATGGATGCACTTTTAAGCAACGAAGACGTGCCAGTTTCTGTATGAGCGAGCGACACGTGTGAACATTCGTATCTCGCTAGTACATCATACACCACGCCATCAAATGATACCTTGGACTTCAAGCATATATTAATTAACTTGAGCCATCGTCGTGCGCGTTCCACTTCGGAACACGTGTCAGTTCATCGGTGGAGCGCCACTGCGTCGATCGCCCCACTCATTAAAGTTGACTCGGGATATTCTCCTGTAGTTTTGTTAGTTGTCTTTTGATGGCGTGCCACAAAACCGTTCCTTGTGCATCAAAGACTAAAAACGTTCGTTCGATCTCCAACCACGTTGCCACTCAGCGAAGATGTCAATGCTAGCGGTCTAGACAAGTTGTATCTGTAGTTCTAGGTTCAAGTCCAGGCGTGAATAATAGCTTCGCGTCATGTCGATTGCTGGGAGAAACTGGCCCTGCGACGAAATGCGCCACTTTGGAGATCCGTTACAATCGAATTCGCGCCATGGGAGATAGCACGGGTTCCTCCAGCGCCGCAGGGGTGTACCCCGTCGATGCTGCAGTCGCCAAACAGGCGCATATCAAGAGTTTGGAGCAGTATGAAGCCATGTACAAGAGCTCACTCGAGAACCCTGAGCAATTCTGGGGAGATCTCGCTCGAGAGAATCTCCTGTGGTTCCGAGACTTTGACCAAACCGTGACCGGTAGCGTCAGCAAAGGGGATGTGGCCTGGTTCCTCAATGGTCTCATCAACGTGAGTGTTAACTGCATCGACCGTCACGTCAAGACGCACCCGGACAAGACTGCCATCATCTGGGAAGCGGACGAGATCGGCCAGGGCCGGAAGATCTCGTACGCGGAGCTATTGGCAGAGACCTGTCGCGTCGCCAACGCTATGAAACACGCTGGAGTGAGGAAAGGTGACACTGTCGCCATGTACATGCCGATGATCCCCGAGACGGTCTTCGTCATGCTCGCGTGCACACGAATCGGAGTCGTTCACAACATGGTCTTTGCCGGTTTATCGGCTGAGGCGCTGCGAAGTCGCGTCATTGACGCTCGAGCGCAGTGGATCTTCACTGCAGACGAAGGTCGACGTGGCGGACGTACGTTGCCTCTCAAACAGACCGTCGATACTGCGATCCGAAACCTCGACTTTGTTCGCAACGTGTTCGTGTTCAAACGTACTCACAATGACGTCGAGATGCATCCGGCAATTGATATCGACATGGAGAAGGAACTCGCTCGTCATCGCCCGTACTGCGTCGCAGAGTTCATGAACGCTGAAGATCTCATGTTCATCTTGTACACGTCCGGATCTACCGGCACCCCCAAGGGTATTGCACACACCACTGGTGGTTACTTGCTGTACGCCTTGTTGACAGCTAAATATGCCTTCGATATCCACGACGACGACGTGTTCGCGTGTGTTGCCGACTGCGGGTGGATCACAGGCCACTCGTACGTTGTGTATGGCCCGTTGGCGAATGGTATCACCACTGTTCTGTTCGAGAGCACCCCCACGTATCCGGACCACGGGCGATACTGGGACCTCGTTCAGCGCCACAAAGTGACTCAGTTCTACACGGCACCGACTGCAATCCGAGCTTTAATGGCTCATGGTAGTGATATCGTTCGCGAGTACGATCTCTCGAGCCTCCGGGTTCTCGGTAGCGTCGGCGAACCGATCAACCCAGAGGCGTGGAAATGGTACTACGAGGTGGTTGGCAACCGTCAGTGCTACGTCGTTGATACATACTGGCAGACGGAAACTGGTGGCCATATTGGTGTTGGTTTACCTGGAGCTATCTCCATGAAACCAGGTTCATGCAGTAAGCCATTCTTCGGTGTTGATTTCGTCCTGACGAATGAGAATGGCACAGAAATCAAAGGGAACGACGTTGAGGGCCAATTGTGTATCCGGTCGCCGTGGCCTGGCATGGCTCGAACGGTATATGGCGACCATAACCGCTACTTGCAGGTGTACACAGCCTCCCACAAGGGTTTGTACTTCACAGGAGATGGCTGTCGTCGCGACAAGGATGGCTACTACTTCATCACAGGCCGTATCGATGATGTACTGTGTCCTTCTGGCCACCGAATCAGCACTACAGAGCTGGAAAGCACACTTATTGGTCACGACGCAGTGGCTGAAGCTGCAGTGGTTGGTATTCCCCATCGTATCAAAGGTGAAGGTATCTGCTGCTACGTGACACTCATGGACTGTGTGGAGGCTACTTCTCAAGTGGAAAAGGAGCTCACGATGCTGATCCGCTCCAAGATCGGGGCCTTTGCGACTCCAGACCTCTTCGTTGTGGCCCCAAACTTGCCAAAAACTCGCAGCGGGAAAATCATGCGACGTATTCTGCGTAAAATCGCTCAAGGGGAAGAAGACTCTCTCAACGACTTGTCCACATTGGCCGAACCGACTGTAGTGCCAGATCTCGTTAGTGCCATGCGCAGAGCACTGGTCGGGAAGGCATTTTAGGACCTAAATCGTCTTGCACGTTCAATTTTTAGGGGTATGCAGATCCATTAAATTTGATTGAGCCCACGACTAGTGCTTTACCATCTCTTGTAACGTGATCAGTTGTCTGTAAACGCGTTGATGCCCGTCGGAAACTTGTCTTGAAAGCCCTGGAAACTCCCCACAAGGCTCTGCTGGAGCCAGTAGCACAGTTGACGCGCGACTGACTGCAAGCACCAGCGTAGTGCACACTGGGTGGCTTCCAAGAGGGCGAGTTCAGGTTGTGCCACCTCCAGAGGCGTAGCGACTCCGGGCCAGGCTTTGACAATGAGCAGCTCGGTCTTTGAGGCAACAGACATGGGTGGAAGCAAGGGGCAACTGCGGGGTTGAACGCAAAATGGCAACTGAGAAGTTCTGGCACTGTCAACTGCAGGAGTGATTGTCCTTCAACTTGCACTTCAACCTGGTGATCAAGGGCCGCCAGGTGTCGACCTTTGCAAAGTCTTACAGACAATCACTCTGCGTCGCTACCTTGTGCTTGTGGAATCTTCATCTAAACTCATGCCTAGCATTTCCACCTAGAGACGAAAGCAACTGTAGTAATGCCAGCATTACCTCAAAGATTCTCCTTGGCAACGGCAGGAAGCGCGTACCGGCGATGATCACTTGACAATTAAAGTCCCGCCATATGGAGGATGAATTCGACATTTAGATTCGTTCGGCAAGTGTCCGTGGAATCTCAGGATGTCAAAGCAAGGATAGGCAGGCATTGGTCCCTTGGACGGACCTGGAGTGGATAGATCACTTTCCAATTGGCCTCGGAACAAGCAGCTATGAATACCGTCTCCGCTCTTTTGTCAGCTCTACTGGCAGCTCACACTGCCCAGGCTTACAGTGAGGGCTTCGACCTCACAGACCACACGAGTCAACTCAATTTCTACCACCAAGCTGCAACTGATCTCACGGCCGAACAAGTCGCTCTTGATGACACGTGCGTTGTCGACCAAGTGCACATGGTAAGTGGAGATTGCAATACGTATTGTTACCACTCAATACTGGAGACTAACAGTTCCTCATGTAGATCATGCGGCATGGAACGCGCTACCCTTCGTCAGGCAGCTACAACGGCATCAAGAGCTTTGCAGAGACAGTGACAGAATACTTGAGTTGGTCCAACATGTCCGACACGTTAGCCGAGGAACTACAATTCCTTAAGACCTGGAACCTGACCGAGTTGATCCCGCACCCGAGTATTGAGGTGGACAATCTCACGACGCTCGGTCTGCAGGAAGCGTACGACGTTGGTTCTGCCTTCCGTAGCAAGTATGCAGATTTGTACAACGGAAAGGAGACCGTGTGGACGAACGCGAAGGAGCGTGTGGTGCGCACTGCCCAGGGCTTTATGAAGGGATTCCATGGTGAAAGTTGGGATGACAATCTATTGGTTCAAGTGAGCAATACCGACGAAACTTTGGGCGGAAACACGCTGACGCCCATCGATACGTGCCAAAACTTCGACGGTGATGAAAGTTTGGGACAAACGGCATTTGCACAGGCTACGGGCTGGCAAGATGCACTGGCGGAGCGCCTCGAGTCGCTTTGGCCTGGCTTCGGCTTCTCGACTGGTGTAGCACTGACGGTCATGGATTTGTGCATGTACCAGCGTAATTACCTGGGCAAGGACCACCTGGAGTTCTGTCAGATCTTCACGGACGATGAGTGGAAGCACTATGGCTACCATAAAGACCTAGGTTACTACTACGGCTCTGGATATGGCGTGGCACTTGCGCCTACCGTCGGGTTCCCGTATGCTGAAGCTGTGACTAAGCTGCTTAACGAGACGGAGACAACTTACTGCCAGAAGATCTTCGTGGCTTTCAGCC
Source organism: Phytophthora citrophthora (assembly GCA_031305395.1). Taxonomy (NCBI): domain Eukaryota; phylum Oomycota; class Peronosporomycetes; order Peronosporales; family Peronosporaceae; genus Phytophthora; species Phytophthora citrophthora. Next base: position 416,937 of record JASMQC010000028.1, read on the forward strand.
AGGACACGCAGTTAAACGTCATGTACTCCGGTTTCGGGCTTAATTTTGACGAGACGTACCCGACGAACGCCATCAATGCCACTCGCAACTTCCGCTCTTCGCGTGTACTTGCCATGGGGTCGCGTTTGGTTACGGAGCGCATTACCTGCAATGGTGAGAGCTACGTCCGCTTCAACATCAACGAACAGGTGGTTCCTCTTCCTGGATGTCAGAGCGGACCGGGTCTTACGTGTCCGCTGTCTGAGTTCACCAAATACATGGAGACTCGAAAGACAAATGTGGGCGACTTTGTGACAAAGTGCGCCTCGACCGGCGGATCCTCGGAGCTCACGATCTTCGAAAATCCCGTCATGAACCAGTGCGCTGTGACGTCGTGCTAAACGAAGCAAAACCGATACGTATCTGCACGCAGGAGCTGGTAGTGCAGACTAATTCCCGTTTTATAAAATCTTGTGGTGATGAGATTGTGCTGCGTCACGTCTTGGTCGCATCAGAATTCTTTTGGCCGGTAGAAATTACTATGAACACTTGACAAGGAAACTTGGTGTGGTCACTCGTTCGCTCCACCAGGTTACGACTTGACCTGTGGGGAGGCAAAGGACCCCTGCCTGATATGGGGGAACCTTGTATACTATTGCGAGGCCCAACAGCAGTCGCCAGGATACTAGCGACACCAAGCACCAGAAATTTTCCGGTGTACGCTCGAGGTGTGGTGTGGTCCACACTTCCAGTCGCCCCGTCTACGTGCCCATCCCCTTGGGTATACATGCCCATCCCCCTGAGTATACGTGCCCATCCCCCCTGGGTGTAGACGAACCCCCTGTCGCTTTGGGAGATCCCAAAGCGACAGGGGCAAAGCTGCCCCTGGCAGCACATATGCGTTGGTTGTGCGCCGTACACACGCGCTGTCGCCCTGTCAATATGACACGAGCGGCATCAAATGGTCTTACATGCTCGTACCAAGTTTCGGCCCCGAAGGCGCATTGTGGAGAGAGCTGTGGCGTTTTGGGAAATCCCAAATCGTCACTCAACCCCCCTTTTAGTGGACTTAACCTCCCTATTAGTGGACCCTAAATCAACAGACGGGTGTAGTAGTGTCTTTCTACTGCGCCAGACAATCGACAGCAGCAGCAGCAACTGCTGCTGCCTCGTCGCATTTACTGTCGACGCATTGCACAGGCTCTCTTTCTGACGGACATCGATTCCTATGAAGCCCAGGTGCGTGCTAACCTTGTCTTTGGTCGCGGGCTCCATCCAGTGCAGAATGTATTGATTCCAGGATCGGTCCAGACTCCCAGAGCCAAGGTTAGCACTGTTTGCGCTGTCCTAAGGGAAGTACCAGGCCAGGACCATTTCCAAATCGGATTCCTCTCTAGCTGACCTCACAATATGAGTGTTGGATTGACTGTTCTCCAAGCTGTGGCATCGTCCTGTACGGTGGCCATGATCCTCGCCTCGGCACCATCCGTATACCACATTCACCAGAACCGTGGCACAGGATGCGTATCGCTCTTTCCTCTCGTTGGACTCTGGCTTAGCTGTCATTTAGTGTAAGTCTTCAAGATCATTCTCTTTCTTGTTGCAAAACCACTCATTCTTTTTTTTTTTTTTTTTCATTCAACAGAACGCTGTACGGCTGGTCTACAGGCTCCTACTTCCCGCTCTTCGCTATTTACCTCTTCGGCGAGCTCACCTCCATCGTCTACGTCAGTGTTTTCTTCCGGTGGACGAAGGCCCGCTCTTATGCCGTGAAGACGATTGCCTGCAACATCTTCATCATCATTCTCCTTACGACCTACGTTGTGCTCGGCATGACAGGTGTAACAGGTCAAACTACCGACCAAGTAGGCGATACTGTCGGCTGGATGATGACGGTAGGTTGCTTGCTACCGTACATCGCGCCGCTCGAGACCATTAAGACGGTGGTGAAGACCCGCTCAAGCGCTTCAATTCCACTGGGGATGTGCCTCGCCGGAGCCATTTCTAACGCGCTCTGGGTGCTGGAGGGATACCTCGACAATGACATCTTCATGCTGGTGTTGAGTGCCGCGTGCTCCTTCATGGGTTTTGTCCAAGTTACACTCTACATTATCTACCGACCAGGACGATACCCTGCCTCACTAGACCTCCCGACGATCGACTGCGTCCTCCCTGTGGCAGCGACTATGACCGTGAAGAGCGACACTACAGTCGAGAGTCTGCCGTCGCCGAACTTCATTGCTATCTGTTCGCCATGAGCAGCTCTCCATCCCATCGGATAGACTTCATCAAACCTAATAGACACTGTAAAACATGCGCCAAGGTACTCACCGCTTCATCTGTGCTGTTAGGACGTTGCCCCCCATCCTTGGCGTGCGCTCATACCAGAACGAATGAAAACCCCAAAAGCACTCAACGTTGGAGAACCAGATCGCGCGCGTGCTGGTGCAAAGCTGAAGTTCCCCCGTCTCTGGATCGCGTCGATGCCAAGTCGCGACAGCCACAGACCAGTCGTTGCGCTCGAAACTGAAGCATGGGCAAGGCAAGTCGGAAGATGCTGCAATAGACGCGGCAACGTAGGCCGTTCTCGTGCTCGAGACAATCACTCTTCCTCCACCTTCCAATCGACTGATACGACGCCAAGTCGCACAGCGTCGTATCTCCACGGCCTCATTGCCACCAGCTTGTTGTTTGGTGGCGCTTTTGAGATGGATACGGTGCTGGCGTCAGTGGAGCATGTTCGAGTGAGACACAATGAGCTTGAATCAACTGCAAGATAGAGACTTTGGTTCATTTCTGAATTGGACTTAATCCACTCGTATCAAGAGATCTACAGACGACAATGAGTGTCGGGCTTACAATTATCCAGGTGCTGGCGTCGATCTGCTCGGTCGCTATGATCCTGAGCTCCGTGCCAGCGATGTACCGCATCCACCAGCGTCAAGACACGGGCGCCGTGGCGCTCTTCCCGCTTGTGGGACTCTGGATCAACTGCCACGTCTTGTAAGTCGCTGCTCATCATTTTGTCGATTGTAGATGAGCTGGTTACTAACAATGTTGCCTTTGACAGAATGCTCTATGGATGGGCAACCGCAGACTACTTCCCGCTCTTCGCGACCTACCTCTTTGGAGACATTATGGCAGTGCTCTACGTTGGCGTGTTCTACCGATACACCAAGCAGCGCGCATACGCCCTTAAGGCCATTGGTGTGTCCTTCGCTGTCGTGCTGGCCACGGCGGTCTATACAATTCTGGGTATGACCGGTGCCACAGGCCAGTCCACTGACTCGGTTGGTCTTGTCACGGGCTACATTATGGCCATAGGCAGTGTGTTGTTGTACGTTTCGCCATTCGAGACCATCAAGACTGTGTTGAAGACCCGGTCGGGAGCGTCGATCCCTTTTTGGATGTGTCTTGCGGGCACGACGTCCAATGTTCTCTGGATGATCAACGGCTTGCTTACGAGTGACATCTTTATCTTCCTTCTTGGAACTGTCTGCGCGGCGTTGGGGATGGTGCAAGTAGTGCTCTACCTTATCTACCGTCCAGGACGGTCACAAATTGTCGCGAAGTCCGGCAAGGAGTCCGTTCTCCCTATCACTGCTGCAACCACGCCTCAAAATAACGGCAATCAGTGCTCGCTGCCGTCTCCAATCTACATCGCAGTCCACTCGCCGTCACCGTCGAAGTAAATGCTGCAACGACAGCGTATCTAAAGAACCTAAGTAGAATGATAATTTACCACATTAAACACAAGTTCATTGTAAGAGGTTGCGCTTCAACACGTTGTACGACAAGCAGGAGAAGGCAAATATAGCTGGATATGACGCGTGGATTCGCAGCACTAGACGTTAGTATTAATTCTCTGGTCGGAAGGTTCTGCGATGAAACAGAAGACGTCACAAGTACTAACTCTAATAGAGCTGAATGTCTACAGATACGAAGACGTGCAGCGTTGCAGCGATCTAAAAAAGCCTCTGCTTGATGGCTGCGGTGGCATCTAGAAATGCTCACAACGCCTTTTTCCGACGGTCAAGATGAGTGCTGGACTCGCAGTTCTCAAGGTGTTGGCATCGAGCTGCTCTGTCATCATGATCCTCAGCTCTGCGCCTTCGATCCACGCTATCCATAAGCACCGTGAAACGGGCGACGTGGCTCTTTCCCCCCTCGTTGGGCTCTGGCTCAACTGCGTCATGGTGTAAGTTGTAGATACATGAATCAACTTGTAGACGACCTCATGGCTAATTTACGTCTGTGTTTTCAGATCTGGGCGTCAGGGAGCTACTTCCCTCTGTTTGCTACGTACGTCTTCGGTACGATGGTATCAACCGCGTACATTGGCGTGTATTTCCGGTGGAAAAAGGGACGGACGTACGCTTTGAAGGCAATTAGTGCTGCATTCGTCGCGAACGTAGTCGGATCCGCGTACATCGTACTGGATCAGCCCAGTCGAACTGATAGCTGGGAACATGATGACTGTTGCCTGTTTGCTGCCTTACGTCGCCCCCTTCGAGACGATCAAGACGGTATTGAAGACGCGGTCGGGTGCCTCCATCCCCTTCAGCATGTGCTTGGCCGGCGCGACGTCCAACTTGATTTGGACGATTGAAGGGTTGTACACTGATGATATGTTTATCCTCTTCCTCAGTGCTGCTTGTTCGGCCCTCGGGTTTGTGCAAGTGGCGCTGTACCTCGTCTTCCGACCAAGGATGACGGAGAAGGTGCTGGAGGTGGACGTGACAGTCGCCTCTGGCAAGACCGCTCTCCCAGTAACGAGCCAGCCGACGAAGATGGAAAAGGATATTTGTCCCTGCCCTGTGGCGGAACCTGTGCAGACTAGATGCCTGGACAAGATCGAGATTATCTCACCGGCAACTCTTGTGCCTGTAATCTCGTAAGCTAAGTACATCGTGTATTCTGATCAAGTGCAAACTCTCTCCTTTCTCTCCTACATGCAAAGGTTACAGTAAATCCAAAAGAGAACACAGTCTCTTTCGTGCAAGTGGAGCTGTCCATCTATGCGCTGTGGTAGTTTTGCATGCCACAACGCGGGCTTCAAACTACACTCATCGCTGATCACGCTTTCCATTCTTTCGCGAGATTCCTTCACAATTGCTTTTATCCAGCCGTGTGCAGTTCAAAGTTTGTTATGGCGAACGACGGATTGCTGCTCACTCTTCGCGTCTTGACGTTCATTACGGCTCTGGCTGTAGGGCTCAGTCCGTATCCTGAAATCCGACGTGTTCATAAGCAGCAGGGCGTCGGCGACGTGTCCATCTTCCCAGTCGTCACGCTGTTTGGCAACTCGTACCTGTGGATGATCTACTCGTACTTGATCGGTAACTTCTTCCCTCTCTTCTCGGTGTGTGCTTTCCAGACAGCATCGGCCATCGTCTTCGGCGTCATTTACTGGTGGTGGAGCACGTCACGTCGAGGATTCTACGTGCTGTGGGGAGTTTTCGTTGCCGGTATGTTGCTAATCTCCATCTACGCAGCCATCGCCATGGCAGGCGTCACACACCAGTCCCCACATCAAATAGAGACGATCCTCGGGTACATGTGTGTAGTCATGAATTTGTGTCTGAAGGTGTCGCCTCTAGAGACGCTCAAGCGGATCATCCGCACCAAGAACGCGTCGTCGATGCCCGTGACCATGTCAGTTGTGGCTTTCATCAACGGTTTGCTATGGGTTTGGACCAGTGCGCTCGAAAATGACTTGTACGTGTTGTCGACTAACGCTGTGGGGGCAGCATTAGGAGCAGTTCAGATCATCGTGTACATCATCTACAGACCAGGGAGGATTAAGGACGCAGCACTCGGTCCGCAAGCTGTGGAACACTCGTGCTCTAAGACCGAGCAGGCTGTCGTGCATGATTTAGAGGCAGACACATGCAGCAAAACCGCGCCGTTCGTCGAGGCAAAGTCGCCTTAAGTAAATACACCAACAGGAGCATCGGAGCAACCAATTTCTTGTGACAAAGAAGCAATCGATGCGATGAGTTTATGTAAACCAAGTCGCTTGTATACTTGTGACAGGCACTTGCTCGATGAGCGTCACTCCTTAATTTACCCGCTACGTTCACCATGTACGGCGGCGCCGGCGTTATGGTTGTGCGCGTGTGGGTCACATGCTCTACACTCGCAATGGCTTACTTGCCGTCCCTCTCCGTGTGTCGAATCTACAAGAAAGGAGATATAGGAGCTGCTTCTATCGTCCCCCTCCTCTCATTACTGATCAACTCGCACGTGTGGGTCATGTACGCCTACATGTGCAAGACGTGGTTCCCCAGCTTCCCGGTCTTCCTCACGGGCGACATTTGTGCATTGTGCTACCTCTTCATCTACTGGTGGTTTTCACCCGAGAAAACACGAGTTGGTAGAATAATAGCAATGGCGATTGGAGTGCTGCTGTTGCCTTCCATCTACGTGATCGTCGCTGGCTTGGGCTACACAAATCAAACACGAGCGGAGGTGGGCGAGACCGAGGGATACATCTGTGACGTCGTAGTGGTGGCCTTGCATTTGGTCATGCTGAAAAATCTCCTCAATGTGGTCAAAACGAGATCTACGGCATCGCTAAACCTTCGCGCGTTGGTCGTGGGGACAATCAACACGTACGGCTGGTTCACGTTCGGTGTGACGACCTCGAACTGGATCATTAGCGGGCCCCACGTCTTCGTCATGGCGCTTCACACAGCGGGGCTAGTCCTGTATTTCGCGTTGAGACCTAGTCCCCATGCAGTCACTGCAATCGAAGAAGAACAGGTCATTGTGTCCATAGAGCTCTCACAGAGAGTTAACAAGGCTGCAAGCGTGACGGCAACAACCAGTAATAGCCCTGGGTATCGTGCTTTGCGGTCTCCGATGGCTGCGCTGTAGTGACAGAAACATATTCAAGAATGGATAACTACTACTAATGAAACTGAACTAAGTTCGCCTGACCGTTATCTTGAATTGAATCAATATGGTCTTATGACGCGAACGAGATCTTGTTTGCACGGAGCGCTGGGTCAAGATAACAAATGTAGCCATTGTCTCTACCAGTTGAAGCGGACTCTTTTGCTTCGTTGCTGCAAACAAACAACGGCCAGTAGCTTTTTTTTAATGGCCCGTTTGAAGTGAATCACCTTGCTCTACAGGTATCCATCTACTATTGAGCCGGGCATTTTACGAAACAGAAACGTATGGCCCACATTGACGCTCAAGTGTCAACAACATCAGCAATATAGAGGTACGTGTATGGAGCTCTGCAGCGTTTGACTCATTGAGGGAGCAACTCCCAAGAGTTAAGTTGCAGGCTGCAACTCCCACACTTACGCTGACGTTTTGCACCAGCAAGGGCGATGTTGGTTCGTCGACAGAGTGCTTTCACGTCAAACTTCAACTCGCGTTGACACACTTCCAATCAAGCTGTTTGTTCGAATCACAAGCTCTAAACGCAAGGACCAATTTGTTTTGGCAATCAAAACTGACAGCGTTGTGTGGAAACGGTAGTACTAGCGCTGCTCTAGTCCTACCATCTCCACCCTGCGCGCCACCGGATGCCCAAAAGTCTCACACATCAAATCGAGCTAAACGAGCGAAAGCTTTGACAATGAGACGTCTACTGAAACATGGGCAACTTACCAGAATGAGTGAGGCTCTTCCTGTTTACTGTTTATATTAATCAATGACCATCGAAAGGAAGCAACCACGCATCGCATTGATGAAGGCCTTCCGGTGCGTGTGCAGCAGACAAAAGTTTTCCGGTCCTGCGCCAGCCATTCAGGCTCTTCTTTTTCTATGAGTCACCCGAAATATGGCCCCTTTCAAAAACATTTGAACAATAAATCGTATTACACGGTATACTGGATATTACAGGCTATGACAACCTTATTTATATACAATTCTACAAAGCACAACTATAAAGACAAAGAGGTAAGTAACAGCACGCGCTGCAACTACAGGTACGGTTACCTGACCAGTTCACTTGCCGATTTGCCACTTGCCAGTCACTGCAACGCTGCAGCCCCGCGGCGTCTCTCCAATCCACTTGTCCAAGTATAACTACACAAAATGGCCAGCAGCAACGTCGTCATGGCGGTGCGCGTCTGGATCTGGTGCTCCACGCTGCTCATGATCTACATGCCGTCGCTCGTCGTGCGCCGCATCCAGAGCGACCGCGCCGTCGGCTCCGCGTCCATCATCCCCATCTTCCTAGTGCTCGCCAATTCGCACGTATGGATGCTTTACGGTTACCTGGGGAAGACCTGGTTCCCTAGCTTTCCAGTCTTCCTCATCGGCGACATAGTTTCGCTCTGTTACCTGTTCATCTACTGGCGGTACTCTCACGAGCGCCGGCAAGTGGTCAAGACTATTGCGCTCATGTTCGCCTGGCTGGCCGTGCCCACCTTCTACGTGACTGTCGCTAGTTTGGGCTTCACTGGCCAGTCTCGAGAGGAGGTCTGGAAGACTCAGGGCCTGTGCTTCTGCGACGTCACTGTCATCTCGATCCACATGCTCATGCTTAAGAACCTAATCTACGCGTTTAAACAGCGGTCAGCTGCGGCGCTCGTCCCGCGGGCTCTAGCTGTCACGACGTTCAACACGTTCGGCTGGTTCACGTTCGGTCGAGTAACTTCCAACTGGATCATCGCCGGCCCCCAGGTGTTTGTCATCGCATTGCACGTGGCTGCATGGACCATGTACGTCGTCTTCACTCGACGTACCAGCCCCGAGACAGCATTTGCATTGGAGGAAGGGTCCGTCGTCATGTCGGTCAATCTCTCGCCTAAGGAGATCGACGTTAACGTGAAGGAAGGAACCGTTCCCAGTAGCCCAGAGTACCAGGCCTTGCGCTCGCCACTAGCACCCTTACACAGCTAGATAAAATCAACTAAAGTTATTCAAGAAAGAAAAGATTCATCAAAAGCTTGTGGCTGAAGCCCAGCACCACGAGAAAAGGTGCGGTCCACACATCACAAGCTTCTACCTGAGGCAATGGTCCTCGTCGCCCTGGCACAGACGGCACGTTCACCGAAATGATAGTTCACTCTCCCTTTTGCACCTCACATCTCGATGGTCGACAACACTCTGTTCTGGGTGATCAAGCTCCTTGCGGCGTTGACGTCGCTGGGGATGATCTGCAGCCCTGCGCTCTCCATCTACTGGATCCACAAGAAAAGAGACGTGGGCATCGCGTCCGTCATCCCATTGGCTTCACTGCTCGCTAATACTCACAACTGGGTCCTGTACGGCTACATGGTCGAGAATTGGTTCCCTATCTTTTGGGTCTTTGTCTTCGGTGACGTCGCTGCACTGTTTTACATGACAGTGTATTGGTGGTACACGACGGAGCGGCGCTACGTCCTGCGCGTTCTGGCGGTTGTAGCTGCGTTTCTGCTGGTCGTAACGACCTACGCTATTGTCGGTGGCCTCGGATACCTTGGCCAAACCCGAGGACAAGTTAGCTCAGTACTCGGCATCATTTGTGATGTAGTTGCTGTGTTTGTATGGAGCTCAAATGGAGAAGCTCTTCCACGTGCTCAGGTACAAGTCTGCCGTCTTCATTAATGTGCACATGGTCATTGCTGGACTCTCCAACAACGTCATGTGGATCGTGTACGGTATTGTGACGAGTAACTGGTACATTATCTCGCCCAACATTTTCCACATCTCTGTCAACACGTCCACCCTCGTGCTCTACCTGATTTTCAACCCCAAGACACATCCACTCCCGGACAGCTACTACAACACGACCGAGGAAGCCATCTCTATCGAGATCACACCAACAGCTACACATAAACTCCCAGCGTTTCATGCTGTTGTTTCACCAGTAGACGCTTGAATAGTGGTGACTGCTCTACTTGAAGTCTTCAACGCATCCCTCTAACGTCGACTGAAGTCGACCAACACCATCACTTTCCCATTCGCCAGAGAGACGACAGACCAGCGACATCTTCCACTGCGGCAATGGTGGACAGCTCCGTGCTTTGGACGATCAAGGTGCTGGCGGCGTCGACGTCCATCATGATGATCTGCAGTCCGTCGATCTCAATGTACCGGATTCACAAGAAGGGGGACGTGGGGGTGGCATCTGTCGTCCCGTTGGTCTCGCTGTTAGCCAACGGCCACATGTGGATGCTGTACGGGTACATGGTGGAGAACTGGTTCCCGATTTTCTGGATCTTCGTGTTTGGCGACGTCGCGGCGCTCTCTTACCTCGCTGTCTATTGGCGGTACACTACCGAACGTCGCTCCACTGGACGAATTCTAGCTGTGGTCTTGTCCTTCTTAACTTTAGGGACCCTCTATGCTATTATCGGGGGATTCGGATATACGGGGCAGAGTCGCCATCAAACGGGTACAGTGCTGGGCTTCATCTGTGACGTGGTGGCGGTCTGTCTGTATGGTGCGCCGATGGAGAAGCTCTTCCACGTGCTCAAGTACCGGTCCGCGGCCTTCATCAACGTGCACATGGTGATCGCAGGACTCTCCAACAATTGCACGTGGATCACGTACGGCATTCTGACGAGCAACTGGTTCATTATCTCGCCCAACATCCTCTTCATCACGCTCAACTCGTTCACGTTGGTGCTGTATCTGGTCTTCAACCCCAAGACGCATCCACTTCCGGACAATTTCCACCGGACGACGGTGCAAGGCGGAGGAGAGTCGAGGATATCCGTAGCGCTCACTCCAAGAGAAAGTTTCAGTCGAAAGATAGGCAGCGAGCTCCCAAGTCCGGCGTATGAAGCGATGCAGTCTCCACTCGAGACGCTACCGTGGTAAGACACGGATTATTGTTGTTGAAAGGTGGTCTTGATCACGTGGCACCCTCTATCAACAAGCATATCGTTGTGTAAAGGTTTTTAACAATGATTTTTCTGTAAAATGTTTCTCACGTACCAATACAAAGGTACTGCAATACCTCAAATAAGCATAATCCCGTAATCGATCGACGGCATCACAAGTCGAGTGCGTCAAGTTAGTGTTAGTCTCCATGCGCTCATTATCCCATTAACCACCTCTCGCCTACATCAACTGCCTATCTCTCTGTATAAATCCAGTGGAAAATGGTGAGCGGTACTGCAATGCGAGTGGTGGAAGTTCTCTCTGCTTTGACGTCTCTAGCTCTGATCTGCAGTCCAGCCATCGCCATGTTCCGTGTCTTCCGCAGCAAGGACGTGGGCGTAGCGTCCGTCATCCCTTTGGCTACGTTGCTGGCCAATTCGCACATGTGGATGCTCTACGGTTACATGATTAAGAACTGGTTCCCTGTCTTCTGGGTCTTCCTCTTTGGAGACGCCTGCGGACTGCTCTACCTCGTAATCTACGGACTCTACACGCCGGAACGTCGACAGTTTGTACGTGTGTTGAGCTTCACACTCGCTGTCTTAGTCATTGCCACGATGTACGCGGTTATCGGTGGCTACGGATACACTGGACAGACCAGGGGACAAGTGGGCTCCACTGTGGGCATCCTCTGCGACGTGGTGGCTGTGTGTCTGTACAGTGCGCCGATGGAGAAGCTCTTCCACGTGCTCAAGTACAGATCAGCCGTTTTCATCAACGTGCACATGGTGATCGCCAGTCTCGCCAATAACGTCATGTGGTTCACGTACGGTGTCTTGACGGACAACTGGTACATTATCTCGCCCAACATTCTGTTCATCACGCTCAACTCGTCCACTCTGGTGCTTTACTTGGCTTTTAACCCCAAGACGCACCCGCTACCAGCAGACTTTAACCCCCACACGACAACGGAAGACTCTAAGACTCTCAGTCCAGCGTTCGAGGCCTTGCAGTCGCCCCCAGAGACGCTCGTGTAGTCTAGAATAAAATTCAACTGACGCAAGAATCGCCGGGAGATTTGAGCTCGACATGGCTTGCTATCGCGTGCTGATTGGCGACGGCGAACTCTCATCTACCTGGCTGTCCACCTCCTAGCCGAGAACCACTTCTACTTTCGAGATCAATATGGGCGTGTGGATGATCGTACTCAAGGCGACGACGTCTATCGCCGCAATGATCATGTGTCTGAGTCCGATCCCGTCCACCTACCACATCTACACGACCAAAGACACTGGGGAAGTGGCAGTGCTGCCTCTCGTGGCTCTTTGGAGGTTCTTAAAAGTCTACGGGTTATCTGCTTTTGCTTAACTTCTTGTTGAATAGGATGATCTACGGATACGTTACGGACGATATTTTCCCGCTACTAGTGACCTACCTCTTTGGAGAAGTGCTAGCAGCCTGCTACGTTGCTGTTTACTTCCGCTACACTAAGTCACGCACCTACACGGCCAAGGCAATAGCTTTCGCTTTGATTTTCACAGCTCTTGGCACTGTCCTGGGACGTGAAGGCGTGGCGAACCAGAGTCTGAGCACTGTGGGTGACTTCATGGGCTGAATCACAGCGGGCGGCAGTTTCTTGTTGTATACATCACCCTTCGAGACGATCAAGCGCGTGCTACAGACCAAGTCCAGTGCTTCCATCCCCATCGCACTCTGTTGCGCCGGGTTCGTCAGTAACGCGCTCTGGATCCTCTACGTTCTCGTGGTGGACGACATGTTCGGCGTCTTCTGCACGGCTCTACCGCTCTTCCAGATCGTCTTGTACTCCCTGTTCAATCCCAAACGGCAGCAACTTGCAACAGGCAAAGACTCGGACCTAGCACAGGTCGTCGTTACTCCAAGTATCGAACCGGAACAGGTCGGTAGCTCTGGCCACTTTCACACAACGTCTCCTTAAGAGTTCAAGACGATTCATTTCATTTCTCTCCATAATTTACACGATACACCCTTGTGCTTACTTTGACACTTGAACAGAGTCCAGTGGCGAGTGGATTGCCTCGAAAGCTGGACTAGGTAGCTTACTATCCCTCTTCTCTCCATCACTGTCATCTCCTTGGACGTGGAAATCCTCCGGAAGAGGATGCGTCTTGGGGTCAAACACTACGCACAACACCAGAGTGAAGGTGTTGAGCGAGATGAAGATGATGTTTGGCGAGATAATGAACCAATTGTCCGACAAAATGCCGTACGTGAACCACAGGCAGTTGTTGGTGAGCCCAGCGATGACCATGTGCGCGTTGATGAAGGCTGCAGACCTGTACTTGAGCACTTGAAGCAGCTTCTCCATAGGTGCAGCGTACATGCAGATAGCCGAGATATCAGCGAAAATACCTGTAACAGAGCCCATGCCGTCTCTCGACTGGCCAGTGTAGCCGAGGCCTCCGATGATGGCGTAGATCGTGACGACGATTAAGATGGCAGCCATGATCATCAGCACTTTGTTCACGTATCGTCGCTGTCGTGTATATCTCCAATAAACTGCGAGGAAGCTCAAGGCCACAGCGTCTCCGAACAGGTAGATCCAGAAGATAGGGAACCAGTTCTCCACCATGTAGCCGTAGATCGCCCACACGTGACAATTAGAGAACAGCGTCACGAGCGGAATAACGGACGCCACGCCCACGTCCTTCTGCTTGGACACGCGGTAGATCAAAATGGACGGGCTCAGGATCATTACCGTGCCAGAGCACGCAGCCATCGCCCGAACCACAAGCTCTGCGGTGCCTGTCATTTCGATAGTCGAGGCACAAGTCCTGCGTACGCGGAGGATTGAAGAGTGAGTGAAGATGAAGGGACACAAAGCAGTTCCAGTTCGTTAAGCCGTCGTAATCGACGAGATAGGAAGAACTTGGCTGGCCTACACGCAATCCTACGCTGTGTCTGGAGTTAACTACGATGTGATGAAGAGCTCTGAATGCCATTCAGAAGTGTATGGTAGAGATGTTCATGTACATGTGTTGCCCCTCTTTTGTTTTTGACAGTCGCAGGAATACTTCAACCTACGCAACGGGCGTCATGATCAGTGGCTGCATCTCCAAGTCGCTGAGCTCGTCGCCCGTATCCATTGCGAACTGCAGCGAGTCCGGCGTAGGGATCGGCGTGCCTGAGAACGACGGCATGCTGCCCACAGTTAGCGGCGTTCCTTCGGCGCGTTGATACGTGTAGGTCGTGAATTTGGCCACGCGGGACGGTCGTACAGTGCGGTATGTCGCCGGCAAAGAACTCCCCAGATCCAGCTTGGCCTTGAAGCTGTCGACGTTCGTACCGTAGCCTTCTTCCAGCCAGGCATCCGCGTCCATATACGGGTTTGTTTCACGGTAGATGAAGTAGAGCGGGATCTGTACACCGCTGAATACGAGACCGATGATGCTCGGGATCAACACGAACATGTCGTCGTCCACGATGGACGTAGCCACCCACATGCAGCAATTGAGGAAGATCATGACGCACAGATTGATCGGCAGCGACGCAGATGACTTGGTTGCTAGCACGATCTTGATTGTAGCCAAAGGCGATGCGTACATGCAGACATTGATAGTCGCGCCAACGTAGCCTAGAGACTGCACGACTTGGTCGAAAGTCTGTCCGGTCTTGCCAGCGACACCAAGCAGCACGTACAGCGTCACCAATGCCACACCGAGGAAGGCAGCTCCACACGTCCGACGAGCTTCGAGGGCGTTGCGTGCCCAGCGATAGTAGACACCTGTGAAGACGATGCCAGCGATTTCACCCACTAGCGCCGCGACGCACAGAGGGAAGTAGCTGCCAGTCAACAGACCGTAGAGCAGCCATAAGTGGTTGTTAAAGCACATGAGCACGAGCGGGAGCAGCGCCATTTGCCCCGTCGTCTTGAATTTGTGTACACGGTGCATATCCGGCGCCGGACTGAGGTTCATGGCGATCTGGATGGCGGCCGTCGTCATGCGCAGTAGAGTCACTAGAGCAGGGGAACCCATGGCTGTCCGAGCTTTCAGCCGGGGCGAGACGGTCGAGAAACTCGACGGAGGAGAGGAATCGTGGTTAGCTTTCAAGTTTGAAAATGAGGGCAAGAACGCTCGATACGAAGCACGTAAGGAATTATTCAAATGGAAAGTCTCAGCTTGGCACTGAGCAGTGAGCCCTCATCCGCCAGGAAGACTGATTCCTCTCCGTCCTCAAGAACTGTGCGATTGGCTCAAGATTTTTGACTGAAAAATACTCGAGGATGGTGAGTGCGACTCGCACTGCGAGCACCTGAGCATCGAAACGATATACGGACCAACGCAGTGAGTCAGACAGTCAACTGTCCGTGGTGGACGATTCTGAGGGTTCACGCGAATTTTTAACACTGGGCACGTCTGGCATCACTCTCACTAGCGATCGAATCGATCTGGGATGGCAATGTAACCTGCTTGAACCTCCATTAGAGGAGTCCAATTGAGAGATTGGTACGTGTCGGCTCGCTCCTGTATCGGTAACTTGGAAAACTCGTCTCCAACGCCTCTTGGTTGGTACATCGCCTCGGAAATGCCTCCTTGCACCAGTATGAATAGACTCGTAGGGTTTACACTGCGCGATAGCACTCGAATGCTTAGCTGCTGCTCCAGTGACATGATCAGTCGAATCCGGCGTAGTGGTATCCCCCTAGCGTTACAGCTAGCGCTAAAGGCGAACAGGTCGATGTCGAGCGATTGCTCACCGTCAGAAAACGACGCAGCATAGTCACTGAAGCTCCATTCGCCTGCAACAACCAAACCACTGGGGAGGTTGCTGACTGGACGCAGCCTCCCATCAAGCACCAGCTCCATCGATGACTCTCCTAGAATCGAAAACGCTGAGCATGCGGTCAAACAGGACATGTCGCTCTCGAGCTGCAAATCAACACAGCCACACTCATGGATGAACTGCGCGACGTCAACCACACGTAAGGTTGGGATTGCGCTCGACACTCCGTCGTTGAGCTTTAGAGATCCAGGTTCTAGCAGCCAGTGGCGGCTCCAAGCTCGCTGCAATGGGGTTCTGTCTGCCAAAGACGCTCTTCCAAGTAATTGCTGGCCACATTGCAACGTCTGGGTCTTAAACGCACAGAACGCGCGGTTCAAGGCACTTGACAGTGACCCTGGAGCTTGTTGGCTGAGTAAAAGAGTCGAAAACCGCCCCCGAAGTATGCTAAAACGCCCCTGGCTGTATACAATCGACAGCACGTCGTCCACTAACGTCGATAACGTCGCCTTACTTGTGTATTGCATCAAACCGTTTAAGAAGTCATAAATGCAAACAATTAACCGCGCGAAGCGGTCATGAAGCCATTTGCTGTCAGCCTCCAGCGCAGATTGGATGAGACACTGCGCAGTACTGGAAAATAGCGCTCGAAGGAGTAAATACACCGTCTTTTGGATCGCAGGAGCTGTCGAAGGCCTATCACCACCAGTTCCTCGAAAGATTTCGCCCAAGAAAGACTCAATGATATCATCAGATTGAGCTGACGGAGGGGCCTGAAATGCTGAAAAAGCATGTAACCAGTGAATACTGGCGAGTCTTGTGTCCACATGAATGTCCTCCAGAGTAAGACACTGTAGAAACTCCAGTAGAATAAAAATATGAAGACCCTGTTCACGAAAACCAGGGTACCGAACTTCAGCTTCCAACTGCCACAAATTCGAGTCTTCCTGATCTTCACGAGTACCAACTAATTGACGCTTCCTTTGAAGAACTACATCGCTTGGTTTCTTCTCGCTCGCCACATAGGGAGACTTTGTCTGCTCCATATTGCTTCCCGGTCCTTTCATTGCTGGAAGCGTGCGGCCAGAGCCCTCCGCTCCACGGGACCGACGGTATGACACAAGCAAGAAAGCCGGAGACGCGTGACGTGCAAGTACTGTTGCACTCTGGTTGTTTTGTAAACGGAAGGCGTACGCCACGAGGTGGTGCGTCATTTCTCGTTGTGTACGTGTGACGCTGCTGTCGTAATGGTAGAACCACTTGGGAGATTTACCTCCATTTAGCACATACAGCCTGGTATTGTTGGCAGAATGCTGATGTTTCACTCGTTCTCCACGAACCCACTGGCCACCAGAGCTTTCACTTTGCCATGTTAAATTCGCCACACTCTCACCAATATCCAACGTGCGATTCTCCTGTGTAGCATCAGAACCAGGAGCCCCCAAGTCTTGTGCTAGACTAGCCAAACTCTCGGGCCAAAGTGGTGCCACGCGTGTGGGCTCAAAGCGAGCACACACCAGAATATCGTCCAGATTCAAGGCTCTTACGTCTGTGGAGAACGTCACCAGGACGCGCACCGATCCGCCACAGTAGCTCCGCTTCACATGTTCTGGACAACAGTGTGGGAAGCATCGGAGCAGCTACAGAGCAGCAAGTAATGGTAAGTCCAAAAATGTTCTATAACCGCTTGCATGAGGTGATCGTACCTTGACACCACGTTCTCTGTTGGTCCTGGGATGACAGTGAAGTATAAGTACATGTAGTTGAAGACACTCAGAGGAGGGGTAAGTACCTGGCGTATTCTTGTCGAAAGAGCGAGTGGCGCTCCTCTCTGCAGCGTAGGAATTCACAGGAGATCACGTGGGCCATGGCAAGTGTCTCGCGAAGAACCAGGAGGACTGAGGAGGCACCGACCGTCCACAATTCAGTCCAGAATAGCCTGAAAAACGCACATGGCAGGTTTAACGCCTGCGTAAGATAACTCGTGGCATATCGGTGTAAGATGAACCTTACATTTTTACCGTGTTTCATGTCTTCTTGTTGGCTGTCTTGAAACTGCAGATCTTTCGCGTTGAAGCTGGCACGTGAAAATGCTTTGTTTAAATACTAAACACGGAGTCCCTGTACACGATATACATATCGCTACCAGTAAACTTGGAGCTTTCACAGCGTTCACCCCGAGTTTTACCTCTTAAGCTGCTCCTGAGATCTCGTTATCATGCGCACCGCTCAAGCACAAACGCTTACTTGGTCGAGAATCGATCAAGCAGCAAGGTGTCGACAGTCAACCACACTTAGAACAAGAACCTTGCAACGACCTTACTCCTAATTCATTGTCGCCGCCAAGCTGCTTGTGTTCCGATTCCTGCGATGAATACCTGAAGCCTATCTATAACGTCAGCTGCACGACATCCTCATGCAGTTCGTACATGTAACAGAAGCGCCGACTTCGGCAGAAAGGCTCAAGCATGTTACAGTGGACGCGTCAATTATATTGACTCAATGCCCGTTGTACCCTTGTAAACCCGTACAGGGAGCAGCATATTGCGATTCTCAATAAATGCGAGAAAGATCTAACCACACTGTAACAAGTAGGGAAACACGAAAGAGCTCGTTAGATACTTGTAATACAATCACTTAACACTGTACAATGCGTCTTAACAAGTTCCCCCAACTCACCTCACCTCACGTTACACGTTACACATATCCTGTAACCCGCACCTTTCTTTTGGTGTCGATCTCTCTCATCATCTGGTCACACAACCTGCTTTGAGTCAGCAAAATCGCTCTGCATTGATAACACGCGTGTTAGAAGACATTCAACGCGTTTGGTCTGACGTTGTCAAGGTCGGATCGCGCAGAAGAGGGCCCCGGGCGAGAGAGGGGGTCGCAGACGACGCGCGTGCTACCCCTTGAATTCCTCACATGACTGTGATCATTGCCTGTGTTGGATCAATAGGGAGGGGGACTAAAGGTGGTGGGGCGGGTGGTCCGTCTCTGTCGACACACCCGCAAATGTACCGGAAGCGTCTTACCGAGCTTGGATCGAATTGGGGGCAATAGTTCATGGACTACCTTGTTAATAACAAGTTGTTATCCTAGTTCACGTAGGTCGGAAACGGCGAGAAATCTCGTGGCGCACCACCGCGATAAGGACCGTGGCCAGAAATCGGAGGGACCTCATTTGTTGATGGTCAACAAGGGTAGAGAGATTTACTGCAATTATAGATAATAACATTTGACAGTTGTGATAGTTGGGGCAAGTGCCCCGAGCACCAATACAGCGAAATGAGCGGCGAAACTTGGCATACAGATAGAATGCATGCCCATGAACATACCTGCATTGCACCACCGCGGAGGAGCGCATGTAGCGAGCGCACCACCGCGATAGAAGCGCAGATAAATGGACAGGGGGCGCCACTTAGAGAGGGTGTCCCAAGGGTCGCCTACGTCATCGCCGCTTGCTGGCCTCTGATGACACCCAAAAGCGGAGACGGAAGAGATCCGCAGTGACCAGTACTTATTCCTGTTTCTCAAGTTCATCCAGTCGGTCATCCCTACCATTGACTATGACTACACGATCGAGGTGAACGCCAAGCAGTATGGTTTTCATGCTCAGGTATCTTATCAGACTACCTAATAAAGCTCGGTGGAATGAACCACATGTACAATGGAAAGGTTTGTCTGTAATGAAAAGAGGAGTACGTTGTATTTATTCGTTAACTGTAGATCCGACCGAGGTTGCAACCTGCACCGGAAATTACACTCACTGCTAGTTGCCGCAACACAGGGGCATATACAGAGGCAACTTCGTTGTCTCTGTATCCCCAGTTCCGGCTCTGATGAGGAACCCAAGATTGCAAGAGGAAATCTGTTGAATCCAAGACCAACACAATTAAAATGGACAACAACCCGGACAACAACCCAGCAATTCTGACGAGCGCCGCTGGTTGCACAGGAACATCGCTCTTATGCGCTCGCGTGCTCCTCTAAATGGACAACATCCCGAGCTGAACAGGTCGAACGTGTTGTATCTGCTTCGGGTAGCCTCGCTGACACGGATGAACAACGGTGCTATGGAGTTGACGCCAACTGGAGCTCACTTCAACATAAAACAACGACAACTACCCAGGTACGCATTTTTTGTGGTGATTTAGATTCTATACTAACGACTATGCAGGTATACCAACAACTACGCGGGCAAGTTCGGGTACACCAAGGATCCGGCCCGAGTAAGGTTCAACACGTTCGTAAGTCACTGCCAAGCCACAGGATTTCCGGAACGCTTGGAACCTGTCTTCGAGATGGCCATCATTGGCATCCCTCCAAGAAGACTGCATCAAATGGAACATGGCCTCCGCAACTTCCTGGATCGTGAAGAAGTCCGCTTGCAGTTGCATTCGAGATCGACGTTCATTTACCCGGAGAACACGAACATGTTTACGGAGAGGCATGAGTTCGCGCAGACAGACG
Source organism: Phytophthora citrophthora (assembly GCA_031305395.1). Lineage (NCBI taxonomy): Eukaryota > Oomycota > Peronosporomycetes > Peronosporales > Peronosporaceae > Phytophthora > Phytophthora citrophthora. The sequence goes on from JASMQC010000028.1 coordinate 436,923, forward strand.
AGCAGGGTGGCGGCCTTTTCGACCTTTTTGACAACTTCACGAGACACCTGGAGCGAGGACGGAGGCGTGCCGTTGATGCTGCTCGGGAGGCGGATATTCGTCAAAGTCGAGCGATCGAAGCCCGCAAAGCTCCGATGTGCATTGAGCATCAAAGAATCCACAACCACAAGCTGGACGAATTCTTCCGCATCGAACAAGCTCACTGGCAGGCTTTAGCTGGACAGCCAGAACACGTTGTTCGTGTGGCATTCGCAGGTTCTACTACATCCTTCTGCAAAGTTTGGTGGCTAGTCAGGCCGCAAGTATCGCGCGAATTGAGAGCGACACACCACGGGTCAACGTCTGGGCAATCGAACACAGAGCTCTTTGCGTGGCAGCGCAGATGCTTGAACCGTTGGAGTAAGCAAATGCTTGAAGCAGGACATCACAGTGGAGAACTGGAAGTGAGTAACACGAAATCAATACAATACATGTTTGAGTTGCAGTTACCAGACTTGGATCGATCCAGCAATACCGCCATCTCAACGGTGAGCGAGTGGTAGAACATCAACCACGATGGCGACACAACTGGGTCTCAACAAGGTCATTTTCGTGCCAGCAGTAGCGTCCAGAGGACGCCGTCCACATACACCGTTTGGGTGATCTGTGCAATACCGTGCCACAACGTCGTTGACAGAAGTTTATGCGCATTCTTCTAGTAGAGCTTGAGCCAGGATAACCAGCTCTAACGTTTCTCGGAGCGATATTTGATGAGTATATCGGCTGACAACTAGCTTGTAGGTCCCTACAACTCCATACTTGTCAAGAATGCTAGGGCATTGCCTTCGATGCTCTTCCCAGTCTCGTGTGGTGCTCGTTGTCCACTGCGTGATCTGCTCGTGATGCGTCGTCGTTTTGTGTCAATGACCCAGCTATGAAAACTACTTTTCTAGACTAAATCACAATATGACCACTTACAAATTTCAAGACAACAAGACCAAACGGGACTACAAAACCTGTCCCGGCTGTGTAAACCAGTCCGCCTATCAGAGACGAGGTCGATTCTGATTGGCTGAAAATCCCTGTGATTACGAATCTAATCGATTTAAATTAAGCAGAGCTAAAATTAAAATCGAGCTTGAATTAAAGCAAGCAGATTTTTTAACAATCATGGATACCCTTGGGGTTTCCATTAGGGCCATCACACCCTTACTTTAAAAACCTCTCTCCTTTGCATCGTTTCCTTATGCCTATATCCCGGCCGTGCTTCCGATACATGCGCGTCTCCGCATGGGAAGGCAGGCTGGTAGGTGCACGACCATGTCTTTCAACCACTTGCCAAGTTTCGCGGACGTACAAGCGCCATTACCACGCCACGAATAGCATTTCCGCGACTGGATGAAGGGGGATAACAAAGAGAATCTATGCGGTTCATCACGGGCCGTATATTACCGGGGTTATCTACGCTGATCAAGAGGAACGAGTCCTTGTCAACGCAGAGTCTGACCTGCAGACGAAGCTGGTGGAACTTGGTCTCTCTCCTACGGTTCCTAACGGTAAAGGGCGGAACAACAGAGACGTTCTTCTTTAACGAGAAGTCACTACCGATAATCCACGACGTTGTCTATTGTACATATTCACCACTCGTCCTTCGGCGTGTATGTTATCGCTCGTGCAGCTTCTCTAAAGCATTCAACCATGCATATGTACACTGTACGAGTTTCCATCATAATACCCGTTGTTCGTCCATTCGGCTCTGCGACGATGCCTCCCATCGTGTTTTGAATGCTTCCTCGAACGCTCTTCCAGGGATGGATGCTGTACGCGTCGCAAAAGCGCAGGTCTACGTCGCACATTACCCTGGGACTCCGAGTGGGAGGCTCACAATCCTGGCCAATGGCTGAGCATTGTCGTCAATGCAGCTTCACTCTAGACAGCATTACAGTAACTCGGAAGGCTTCCTAGGGCACCGACGCGCGTGCTGCGACCACCAGTTCGTTAAACGCTGACCGGCCGTACTTAAACCGTCAGCAATCAAGTGTCGTAGCCACTCTGTCGCGCCAAGCAGCACTGCTCGATCCTCCAGCAGAGTCTACGCTCGCAACACCAAGGCAGTTGAGCCAACTACCCACCGCACAAACCCAATCGATAGTGCTGGATATCCCTGCATTAAACCTCCCAGTCTCTCAAGACGCGAAACAAGGCGAGAAATGGCAGCAGATTCGTCGTGCCTGCTGGTCGGCGTGTCACTGACGACGAGACGATTGCTTCAGATTCCTTGTCGCTGTCCAAGCACCTCATTTGACAACGTGCGTGGCACGAGCACTTCCACTTCAGCATGACCCCGGCTCCATTAACCAGCGTCGTCGTGGTGACTCGCTCGCAACCAGGTATCGCCGAGCTCTCGCATGTGACGGACACGTTATCGGCTTTCCTGGACTGCTCTTCGAGTCTACCGCTCTCTCGAGCTTCAGCCGTGGGCTCTGTATCGCTCCTACAGAGAATCTGGGATGCCAGTAAGTCATCGGAGACTATTGCAGACTCATGGTGCCAGCCGACCAATACCTGGCGGCCGGCCAAAATGCTGTGGACCAACCAGTTCTACTACCAAGACCAGTTCGCCAAGGGGATGATAGAGGCCTGCAAACATGCAGATGTGGATACTGTACAGTGGCTCGTAGACCAGTTCACCAACTGCGTGGTGCCGGCTCAAGCAGTGGAGGCAGCAGCACAACGTGGCAAGCGAGACATTCTGCAGGTGCTGGTGAATATACATGAAGACTACAAGAAGGCATCTATGCCTGGTGCTCGTGTACTCGCAGACAAGAAGCCTCATCAAGTAACGTTATGGGAGAGTAACGTCCTTCTTGCTGCTGCGTCTGGAGGACATGGAGACCTGGTAATCTGGTTGTACACGGATGTCTTCCATGGGTTTTACATGAACAGCAACCAAGAAGTGATGGATGAATTGGCGCGCCATGGGGATTTCACGGCGGTGCGACGGCTAGTTGCAGATGGCTGGCAACCTCCACGGATTGACTACGCAGCGGAAGGAGGCAGTCTGGACATGGTGCAATGGCTATTGGACCAGCATCGAGATGTTGGTAAGCAGTGGGCACTTAAGAACGCAGCAGCACGAGGCTACCTAGAGATCGTCCAATTACTGGTGAACGAAGGCATTGTGTATCTTGATGGCGAGGCATTTTGCGATGCAGCATCGAACGGACACTTATCTGTGGTACAGTGGCTCAGGGAGAACAACCTCGGCTGGAGCTTGGCGTACAAAGCGATGGACTTAGCGGCAAGCAATGGACACTTGGAGATTGGTCAGTACCTTCACAGCCACTGTGGTGCCACGTGCACCCATCGCACAATGCGTGGAGCAGCTACTAACGGGCATCTCCAGATAGTGGAGTGGCTCCATGCGCAGTTCGGAGACAACCCCAGCGTCGATTTGTACGAAGCTGGGTCCAAGCAACAGTACAATACGACGGTGATGGATGTTGCTGCCATGAACGGCCATCTCCACGTACTGAAGTATTTACACAGAGTGGCGTTGGCAATGGAGACAATCGCAATGGTTGAACTAGGGAAGACTGTGCCAACTTGTACAATGGCGGCGATCCAGTTTGCAGCTGCACATGGTCACCTCGAGGTGCTGAAGTGGCTCCACGATAATTACTGGATGGAGCCCTCTGTAGATGTGGTGGACATTGCAGCTGCGAGTGGTAACTTAGACATGGTCAAATGGCTTTGTGAACACTCGACAGCGAAATTTTCTCCGGCAGCTTTAGACGCTGCCGCGCGAGAGGGCCATTTAGCTGTGCTCCAGTGGTTAGACGAACATGTTCGCGAAGGATGCACAGTCAAAGCAATGGATGAAGCTGCGGCGATGGGTCATCTCGACACAGTTCAGTGGCTCAGCGAGAATCGAACTGAAGGTTGTTCGCCGAAAGCATTGGACGGCGCAAGTGCGGGAGGCCACTTTGACGTTGTGCTGCTTTTGGCTACGAGATATCCCGAACTTGGTAGCAGAGCAGACATGGGTGGTTTCATTGAGAACAGCCATATCAAGACGTGGATGGAGGCAGCATATCACTAGATGGCTGTTGTACATTACAGAGCTTGGTATTCCAGCAGATATTTGCACAAGTATTAACGACGTACCAGACATCTTGCAGGAACACGCTATTCTCACATAAAATGGAAAGGAGACCCGGAGTGGATGATGTCACGGCCCTTAGATCAGCAAACCTGGCAGTGTAAGCAGTGTCTAAATCCCCTCAGCAAGCAAAACCACTATTGCGTTCTTAGGTTTGGCCTCATTGAACTCGTAGTAGAAAATTACTTCGAAGTAGACTTTCACGTATCCTCAGATCTTCAATTTACCATCGCCCTGTAAAAATCTATTGAACCTGTAAAGTCACTATACTAAAGTGCACTCTTGAAATTTCTCTAAGGCAGAGATGGTGTCTGCCTAAAATTTGATAAAAGCTACGTGAGCTCTGGCGAAAACAACGAAAGAATATTTGCTTTGATTTGCTCGTCAATCAATATATGTGGCACGCACTCTTTATGGAGGTGCTCAAAACACCTCAAAACCCTTATTAAGGATCGTTGTCTCCACCGGCCAAATTGATCAATCAGCTCGTGTACTCTCGTGTTCTACCCTGAGGAATTTCCATAAAGTAGTAATAAGTACTGAGATTGGATGCAGCACGAGGTAATGCGAAAAATACTGATCAGTACGTGGATCTATTACTATCTACATTTTTGTCAAAGTAATAGTACTATCCACTAATCCGTGCTAAAAAGCGTACGCGGAAATCTAGCACGTTTAAACACTTATACATGAGCTTTCATTCTACTTTTTACGTGTTCGGCCCCAATGGCACGCCATCCTCCGAAGATAAAACCCGGGCGTCCCAAAAAGCGTAAAACTCGTACTTGCTTCAGATGCAAAGTGTTGTAGTCAATATATGTTTCTTGGTCTACAATGTAACCAGCTTCCGATGCAAAGTGATGTTTAGCTCACCGACTATACTGAAGCAACATCTTGCACATAAGGCTGGCTGTGGCTTTTCAAAAGGAGTATTGGCTTTCAAAAGGAGTATTGGCTTTCAAGCAAGATGTATTCAATTAAACAAGATGATCTGGACAACGTTGGCATTTGGGGAATCGAATCCGGCAGTGAGGACGAGAGCATGAGCGAGCAAAAGTGAGTACCTTTCTCAGACAACCTTGCTGCTGCGAAACGTATTGCAGCGATTGACTGGACGATGTTATGGCTTTTGTAAGTACTAGTTTTAAAATAGTAACGAATTCAACTGTAGATAAACTACTGATTTCAATTTTCAAAATACTATTTGCCCATCTTTCTCGCGAATCTTAGTACTAAGTACTACTTCCTCGTTCTACCCTACTTTCGCAGCCATATTGCCCGTAATCTTGCCATGTAGCCAAACAGAAAATGGACCATAATGAGTCAGGTGTTGGGGACCACACGAGGCAACTGTTTGCCATCCAATCTCGCAGTCCCACCGTCTGGCTAAATCCAAGCGACTGTCGGTGGTCGAAACGCGACCTACATACAACTTGTACGTATATCACACTGTACAAGGCTCTACGAGTGTCTGATGAGGAATCACAAAGGTTACAATCTACCATTATCCATTCATCCCAGTCCTATTGAAGCTCCCGAGTTCCGTCGCTGTGCTGGGTTCAGGGGGCAAAACCAGCGCTATTGGACAGGAGCCAGACCTTTTGCAGGACAAACCAGGTGCTTGTCAAATTGTCCATGCCTTTGACTTCGCAAAGCCTCCCCGACGCTATGCGTGCGTGATGACCGCCACCATTTCGTACCTCGTGCTCAGTATTGCATTCACCGGTATGTACCGGTATACCAGACTTCGCAACCCCGAAAGCTCCAAAAGCTCGCTCATTTTTGCTCTCTGACTCAACGTGCTGCTGCTACTATCGTGCGTCAACGACTAGCAATTCCTTTGAAATCGACACCAATGTGAGAGACCACCATACTAGACGTGTATCAATGCTTATTCACCTCGAATCATCTTATTTTCCTCCGTCCGCCAAGTTCTCCGTGCCGGTTAGAAGATCACATTTTGCCCCACCGAACCGACCATTCGTCATGGTTCGTGTGGTCTCGTGCCGCTTCTTGCGTCTTGACTGTAAGGAGGAAGATCACCCGCTCTTCCGCCGAGAGTACGCCAGGTACAGTATGAACGCTCGTTTACGGTAGATCGCAAATGCTGACTCGTGCTTGGACAGGAACAACCGCGAGCGAGGAATCAAGGTGCGAACGCTCAGAAATCTATTAGGTTTCGTTTCGAACATAGCTTTGTTACACGAGTTTTTAACGGTTTACACGTAGCTACTGCGATGCTTCCCACACTGCTGCCCGGAGCATGTCAGACGGAGCTATTGCGGGTGCTCGGTCCACGTATTGGTGACGTTCTCAGCTGACGTGGGCGCTGAGCCGCCGAGCGATCTGCTGGTGTGTGCTCGCTTCGAGCCATCTCGTGTAGCTCCTCTATGGCCTGCTGGCTTGGCGGATTTAGCTCGGGATCTCGGCGCTACAAGTGTAAACGACGGCAGCAGACGGGAAGACAAGTGCAGACTAGACATCGGGGAACGCGTGGCACTTCCCGACGTTTTATTAACGACGGCCAGTCAGACAACAGGCAGCGGTGATGCTTGGGTGGTAGCGGAAAGAGAAACACACGCGAATCATCACGGATTTCCGAAGGCATGGCAAACAGGCTGGCACGATTGCACGGTTCGTCTACCTAACTGCGCTAACTTTCGTGTTTGATGTGGTAGAATGCAGCTCTGTACATCCTCAACAAGCGGCTATCTCCGAAATGGTTCTACAACTATGACAGCAGCGTGACGCGTGCGCAACGAGAGATGACGCATCACTTAGTTGCGTACGTTTTTCGACGAATTCCTGCGGCAGTAGCCGTATCACCACAACAACCGAATGTTGTTGTATTAGCACGACATGCCTCTCCAGGATTCCTCCTTGTTTCGTATCGGCGATCCGGAGCTGCAAGCAATCCTGGTTGTTTGCTGCCAGCATTCCCCGTGGACAGATCCGAGGAAAACAATCAGGGTGTTATGATACCTGAAGAACAATCTACATCATGGATAGTTCAGCAACAAGAGCGCCAGCAGCACCGACTTCAATTTCAGCTGCGTCAGCATTTTCAAGACCAGCAGCAACAGCAGCAGAGGATACCTCAATTGAGAGTCCATTCTCATGTGACCGACCGTAATTTTATGAAACGGAATCCTCCTATCCAAGCAGCCCACGAGATCCAACCAAGTGACGAACAAAATAAGCCCGATTCTCAAAGTTCCAATCCAGAAAGTGATACACTGTGGCAGTTTGAGGCGGATAGTCGTAACCCCGGCTTCAGCGAGAAGGCTCAGCATCTCCTTATCCTATGGAGCTTCCTCCAGTGCGTTACACCGAAAGATCTTGCGTTACACAGAGACATGATCGATGAATTAATACGCTCCCATTGGGTGCGTGCGGCAAGGGCTCTCCAAGAACCGTCGATTGGTTTCAATTCATCACTGGAAGCGGCGATGTTGACGTTCACAAACAACATTTTCGGTGCATCGAACATTGAAACACTGACAAGAGACCAAGCTACGATTCGAGAGTGTGTGTATCTCCTTCTTCGCGCAATGTCATCCTGTACCGTTCAGTACATATTAAGCGACGCTCATCGGGCTGCAAGTGGACCTATCAGTGTTGAGCAGCTACGCGAGAGGTTTATTTCACTCGTGGTAAACCTGTACGACTCTCTCACAGACATACTTGCCGAAGTGTCTACAAAACCTTCCAGTCTGAACCAAAACGACAGCAACCTGTCAGACTTGGTAGATAAGGTGGTCTCCGTCGTGTACCGCCGAGAACAGTTTAGTGAGCTCAGACCAGCGGTTTTGGCTTTGCTGATGAATCGACACGTTGACTCCTCCCAAAATGCTTTGAATTGCACACTCCAAGCGTTCATGACGCAAGTTCGGCAGCCCCAGCATCAGTTTTCGAGGGGTGCAAACTCAAGGGGTACATTGGGGAACTTATGGACTCGCCGATGGTTGTTAGAACCTGGTTCCGTGCGCCTTATGCGTACTGGCCAGCACTCAAACAGCTTGGCATCCGATGATGTGAGTTTGTTATCGATGACGCAATTCATTCGTGAGTTTGGCTGCGTGGATTTAGGATTTGCTGACGGAGACGCACGATGCATGGTGGTGCGATCAGTGATCCCTTTTATCAGTGAAACGCATGCGACATCGATGGAATTGGTGCTTGACGGGCGGCTGCGTGAGTACAATTCGTTGCCGAGTGGAGTGTCCTCAATGATCGCGACGGCCGGGGGCTGGGTTGTTGGAGACTACGTTGCGGTGCATGCAGATGACACCCAGTCTGTCATGCTGCACTTCTTTAAATTTAAAGAGGCGGCTATTGAAGATGGACAAACGCAGGTGCGTCGGGTGAGTTTGTCTCTCAACTTAGAGCAGCAAGTCAACACCGACACCTCAGGAGATTCGACGGACCTGTTCATCGTTGTACAAGGGAGGGCATGGGACTCGACGTACTATTCATCCAGCAGGAAGCTCTCGGAATTGACGTTGGTTGATAGAGGTGGAATCTGGGAGAGGCTGGATTGGATATCGGTGCTCGAGATCCACGCAGGATACGTTGCTATCTGACGGCGGGTGTAAGCGTTTCCCATGAATTGCAGTGCCCTTGCTGGAACATTCAGCTTTGTTTTGTGTAAACTACAAAGATTACGGTAAAAACGCAAATACACGCTGAGGAACGTGATGGTCGGGTCCAAGACTAGGAGTCCTCGCTATTGTTTGAGCTTCATAGAGGAGGAGAATCCGCATGTGAACCAGTCAGTTGGCCGGGAGAGTCTGGAAACAAAGATCCGTCGAGTTACGATCTAGACCAACCAAGTGGGAGGCTCCGACAGTTTTATTATTGTGCATGGAACTGTGTATGGCTCGACTTTCAGTCGCTCTGACGGACTTGGTCGTGTTAAACCGAAGTTAGGAACCATGACGAGTGGAGATCGAAGTGCTGTGTGGAATGAGTTGAAGTGGGAGCCGTTGTTTGAGGTGCAAGCAGGTTATGTTGCTCTCTAAATACTAGTAGTAAATGTCGCTCGCTCATGAGTTAACTAATTGGAGTGAATCCGCCTCGCATCTTGCGTCCACTTGAGTTGAACAGTTAAGAGAACGAACGTTTTAACATTGGTGACCTGGCGTTGGAAATGGAAAGGCCCAATTGCAGCTGCTCGTGGGGTCACGACGTTTATGTGGACCTTGAACGAATGAAGTTGAACGAAAAGTTGAAGGACTGCAGTATTTCTGTTATATTTGAGCGTCCATGCGCTTCCTACGGCTTCTTACTCGTTTCAAACTATTCAAAGATGGTGTAAAGCGATGAATCCTGCCTGAAACTCGCTGAGAGGAGTCCATTTGGCCTGCTTCCAGATCTCAGAGCGGTCCAAACTCGAGTCTGAGAGCGTCAACCTTTCTATTTGCTCGTCCGCAGAGTAAAATACCGATCCGTACACAATTCCGTGCACAAAAGCGAAGGCATCACTCGGTCTCGGGTCTTCGTCGTTGTTGAATTCTTCTTCCAGCTTCATTGAAAAGCTAATTCGGCGTAGAGGGATGTGGCCACTGCGTCTCAGACCTCGGATACGGTCGCCATTATTCATTTGAGCTTCAGAGAAGCCAAGTAAGTGAATTGAAACCGAACGACAGTCATCGGAAAGCACAGCTGAGTATTCGCTGGTTGTCCACCCTCCAATTGTTGATAAAATGCCAGTAGGAAGCACATTCAACGCACGAAATTTCCCATCTAGCACCAATGTCATTGGAGCAGCAAGTGAACCGTTTAAAATCGATAGCACAGAGCGTATCGACATACACGCCGCATGCTCCTCAATAGTGACGTCGATACAGCCGAACTCGTAGACAAACTGCGCCACGTCCAACAGATTTAGGTCCTCCACGTTTTTATTTTCGCCCGAAGAAACGTCAACCAGTTGCAACGACCCAGGCTCCAGCAGCCACCGCTGGTTCCACAACCTGCTACTCTCCTTGTGTCTGAGCTCGAAAAGCTGCTGTCTCCAGTGACTTGGCGCAAGTTCCGCCTTACGCCTAACAGCTGACAACACTAAAGCGTAGTCACTCAACGCATCAGACAAAATCTGGTGGTCCAGCAACAAGGCTGATAATTCCGCCTTCTCCTCTGCAAAATGAGGCTGAGTGTACACAATGGACAGCACCTCATCAACAAGTTGGCCCACCGAAGCCACTTGGTTTCCAAAAGGCGCTGGTCGCATTTCTCTCGGAATTTCCCGTAGAACATCACTGAAGGTATCGTACACGTGCGAGACCAGCAGCACGAATCCCTCCTGAACGTGCGTTTCATCCATTGCGCTACATGCAGAACGCACACGTTCCTGCACAGAACGGAGCGAAACCAGTCGCAGAAAGAGATGCGCCGTCACTCGGAGCACAAATCTCTCTCGATCCGAAAATGCTGTAGCTGTAGCTGCTGACTTGTGATTCTGTTGCACGACGAACGTGCTGCTGAATAATCCACTCAGGAACGAGGACGTCACGTCTTTAATATTTTCACAGTCGGTCGAAGCCGTTGCTCGAAGCACGGACGCTGCACGTAACCAGTGCGGACGCACGTGCTCATCGACAACGTCGGGTCCGAATCCAAGGTCACGTAACGAGACATTATGAAGGAAACGCCACAAAATGAGCAAGTGCTGGCCCTTCTCTCGGAATCCACAGGTACGCGCGGTCCGACCTCGCTGCCATGATGAGTTATCTTGAGCTAAGTCATCGAATCTATCTGTCCACTCATAAGAATCGAGGCGTAATCCGCGTGATTTTGCGTCTTTTGTCTCTTCGTGATGCTGTTTCTGCTGGAGAAAACCTGCCGGAGGCACATTCTGCGTGTCACGTGCACTGAGGCGTTTGTTTTCGTACGGAAACGGTTCTTGCCATTCGGGAGAATCAATTTCCATGCCATTTGACTGCGCTGAGTTTTCGTGAGGCAAATCTCCAGGTAGAGCAGCGAAATTACCATCATTGGCCACTTCAAGTCCTGGGAGATCACATCCTGCGTCGCGGGCATTGATCCCCGAGCGCCGGTACGAAATAAGTGAGAACCCAGGAGACTCATAGCGTGCCAGAACTGCTGCGTTAACGTGACCAGGCTGAGATCTGAAACCTGTGAGCTGAAAAACGTAGACCACCAGGTGGTGCGTCATCTCGCGTTGCGTTCTGGTGACGCTGCTGTCGTAACTGTACGCCCACTTGGGGAACCGATGATTGTTGAGTACGTACAGCACCGCGTTCTTCGCGAACAGGTTCAGTCGGCAGATACATAAAGCACAAGTTAACTTTACTCTTACGTCAAAACTCATTGAACAAACAACTCAATTGTCAAACCTTTGTCGTCTGCTTGGACTCTCCCTCTCGGTCTCCTCGTATCCACCCCACCTGCTTGGCCTTCCTGTTTCCCGAAGGCAGGAGAGTGGCTGGTATCGACACTACTTCCCCTGGATGCAGTTTGCGCTCGTTGTTGTTCTCATTATCACCCTCCTGGAATCGCTGAACGTCCACCAAGTTGGCTGGCCAGAGTGGCACCACTCTCGACGGCTCGAAGCGAGCGCACACGACCACATTGCCTCGATCTGCAGCCGGAAGCTCCTCCGCGAAGGTCACCAGCACGTGGATGGAGGAGCCGCAGTAGCAGCGTTGGACGTGTTCGGGACAGCAATGTGGGAAACAGCGTAGGAGCTGGAAAGATCAGAAAGAGAGACTGTTATTTCTTGGCAAGTGAGATGAAAGCCCTTGGACAGTCAGTACCTTGACGCCGCGTTCCCTGTTGCTCCTGAATACCCAACGTGTTCGTTCAGTCAGATTGTGCGTTCACCACTTGGACAAAATGGCTCAATGTGGACGCGTCGTACCTGGCGTAGTAGCGACGGAAGAGCGGGTGGTCGTCTTCACTGCAGCTGATGCGTAAGAAGCGGCAAGCCGTGACTCGAACCATGAGTGAGTCTTACGTGGTGTTACGGTCCTGTATTTGCTAGACTTTTGACTGGTTTAACCGGGAGAAAATCTGGATGAATTTTGTGCTCGAAGGGGGACAGAGTGAAGGAGAAGTCACGACGAGATGAGATTCCTCCGGGGGACGCCTACGCAAAAAAAAACTGCCATCAGGTCCCACTTGCCTTTGAACAAGGAGCTCTATAGGTGGCATATCGGTCGGAAGATGCCGTTGGCTCAGCGACCTGCTGGCCTGCAAAGTGCGAGTTCGGCACTCGCTCTAAAAGTCATTGGCTAATTTTGTTTCAATTGCTGGGTGTATGGAGTGACATCGCTTGTATAGTACCATTTCTAGAGGTAGAATACAGGAAAACCACGTTTTATGCACCGAAATAGCACAGCGAGTTCTTTGGTATATGCAACAGATCAGCAGACTCCAGTACTCAAGTCTCCAGTAGGGAACAAACTGCTGGGCTGTAGCGCTCAGTTGGGCTGCAACCTCCTGTTTGTCTCGTTACCAACTTGCTCGTTTCTCAGTGCAGATGCAAGCACATTTTTTCACGAGAAGGAAGCACCTCGGTGACATGCAAGACTGTCCGTTTAGCTTTTTATTGGCAGGCGACACCGAGCCGTTGCTTCTTCCGTGGAATCACTGATTAACTTATGACGCGTATTCTGTCTTGAGTTTCAACGCCCAAGTCGTGGTTGGGAGCAAAGGGCTTCGTAGAGGAATTGCACGGTCGCGGTCTAGACAATAACATTGTTTAGCTGTATTTGACAGGTTTGCAGTATAATTATTGCAATTTCCCAATTCATTATTGAAAATGGCATATAATTTACACAATTTGATTCCAATAATTATAACATTGTATCAATATCAACATCCCATTACTATTATTATAATTAGCACTACTTAATTAGGCGTACGTAATACGGTTACAATGAAACAAAAGGCACGTAGATAAATCGACCCACTCTCACACTTATTAGAGTCAATCATCGGCCGACATGTAGTGCAACAGTCATAATTGCAAACGCTTAGAGCCTCTCCACCGGTACGTTTCAAACAGGGTTCTATCTTAAAAGTAACAGGCTAATATCGATATAGACGACGTAAAGCTTCCACCGGTAGGTCGCAAAGAGAGATTTAACTTCAGTCGGCTCTAAGATTGGGCTCTTTGGTCTTAACATAAGACTTGAATCCTATTGGTTTTGACTTGATTCCAGTATGACGATTTTATAAGAAAAAACAACAACGAACCTGGTTGCCATCACTAGGTCTCAAAACTACCCGGTGGGAGCTACATTTCTCGACACAGCCTTTGCTAGAATCTACAACGCCAAGCTCAACTTACTCAACACCAACTTGTTCTTCTCCTCAGTCTACCAACTGAGGAATGAAATCCCCACTACTGTCCTACACATGCAAACCCTGCTGGACAACGCTACTGCATCTTACTTACCGCCCTGAGTACAGCAGTTTCTGAGATTTACAACATTCCTCCCTTGACTTGCTAGCATAGCAAGCAAGACACTCACGCCGACTCGATGGTCTTATCCGCATGCCAATCCGAATTGACAAACACTCGAACCTTGGGTTCGGCAACGCTTCGTAAAAAGATCCGCCGAGTTCTCGACAGACTTCACCTTGAGCATGTAAAGCTCGTTCTTCCGAACTTGCTCGCCCACGTAGTGCCTTTTCAGTTCAATATGACGTGTCCGACGTCCAAACGTAGGGTTCGCCGCCATCACGTACGACGATTGATTGTCCACATCGAGGGAAATCTTCCTCTTCATTTCAGGCAACACCTCGTCCAAAGTGAACATTAGCATTTTGCCTTCCATGCCCGCTTTACAAACTGCAACCTATTCTTCTTTTACAGTAGATTAAGCAACAATTGTCTGTCGACGAGAAGCCCAGGAAATAGCCCCACCCATAAGCATAAAACCAAACCCTGCAGTGCTCTTCCGAGTGTCCAGGTCATTCGCCCAGTCGCTGTCTGAGCGTCCCTCAATATGGATTCCAATCTCACAAGTCTTTCTGCTCGTACACTATTCCATTACTCACGGTGCCGAGCAGGTACCGCATGACAAGCTTTAGTGCTCCTACATGTGGTGAAGCGAATAAGAGAATTTCCCAGAAAGGCAATCCCAGCCATGAAGCTGAAAAGAGCCAGAACAAGCGACAGCGGCGATCTGTGATATCCAGATCCGAGGCGAATCAGACGAAGGTATGATGGATCCTGACCGAGAACAGGCAAGATGGACACCTACGACGGGTCGCCTGTGAGCCCCCCAAGTGATCCATGGGCCGAGCGGATGACCATCAGCGTGTTACCCTACGGAACTCTGCGGGATCTTTTACCGACCTGGCCCATGCTCCGTGAGGGGCGAGAAAGTGAGAACATGGCTAAGCCAAGACATTCACAGATCCCAGCGCATGGAATCCGTCTACCGTCCCGATCCGGATTCCCCGGAGGATGACCAAGCGGGATCACGCAACGATCAGTTCCCGATTAAGTACGACATCGACTCTCGATCAAGTATCGCATCGGCTCCCGGTGCGGCATCGGGCAAGTCAGGGGAACCCGGGTAGAGGTCGACCATGTATCTACGAGAGTTTCTTGAGCACTTAAGAGATTAGCGTAGTCGAAACAGAAGTTGAAGACTTGAGTTGTGAAGAGCAAATTGTAAAGTGAGTATATTTGAGTTGCTGCGAACTCTGGAGGAACGCCTTAGGCAACAAAACTCCTTGGACTACCACTGGTTGAAGACTACCACATGCGCAAGAATCCACTCCACCAACTAACACTCATGGCATCTCAGCCACAGCAGCTTCCAGTCCACTACCAAAACACATACCTCATCCACAGTGCCAGTGATCTTGAATTCTCTCACTCCCACTTCACGCCGCACTGTGATGATACGAAATGATGTAATATATATCTGCAAACCATCCAGGTCCGCTACGTGATAATCCTCATTGATGATACCATCTCCATTACCACCAGTGAAGACAACTTCCATTACTTCGAGACCATCCAACAGCAGTTAAGATGTTTCCGGTCCAAAATCTCTGGCTCCAGCCTACACACTACCATTCAGTAGCACGTTACTGTCCCACCGCATAGTAGTTATTTCTCATTTTCCAAGTTCTCCAACTCCCTGCGTGTCTCCCATGCTGTCAGTACATTATCCACGCTGAGTTTATCCCGGAGATGCTTGAAACGCTGCGACCCAAGAGCCTTGGTGAAATGTCTGCAGCATCTTCAGTAGTCGACACATAATCCACAATCAATGCACCATCATCCACGAACTCAGCATTCATCCATGCTTCTTTTGCAAAACGCTGGGCTTTCTTGCTGTTTCCTCGGTTCGCAATGACTTGGATAGTACTCTGGTTGTCGCAGTATACTGTGGACACCTCTTGAATAATTTTCAACTCGTCCAAAAGTTGCCGCGCACACACCAAGTTATCCACACTGTCAGAAGCAACAACTAGTTCGGATGCACACGTGTTACTTGTGACACGTCCCTACTACTTGCTTTTCCACATCCACGTCCAGTCATTCAATTTCGGCACAATCCTGTTCTATACCAGCTTGTGTCCTTGCACACTGCAAGATCCGCATCTGAAAAACCATTTAACAATGGTGACACTTTGGTCGGGTGATACACAAGCCCGAGATGTTTGGTGCCAATCAAGTATCGTATTGACCTCTTTGCCATAGTGTAATTCTCCTGAGTGAAAGCACCGTTATATTTCCTCAAGCACCGACAAATATTGGCCATATCAGGGCGAGCGCAAGCTACAACATACTGTAGTGATCCAATCATCTCGCGGTAGGGAATACAGTCGTCATTGACCTTGGATTTGTCGTTTTCCACTGCAGGCATGCGTTCGTTGTGCATCTCTGGTGCCTGCACAGATGTTGCCTTGTCCAAAAGAAACTTCGCCGCCATGCGTTCGATGTAAGCGGTTTGTGACATACACAGTTTCACACTTGGCTCAAAATTGATCTCCATTCCAAGTAAATGCTTAACACGCCCCAAACCCTTTAGTTCGAACTTTTGACCCAATTCACAAGCCATAATATCAATATCTGAGGGTTGAGCAGCAATAATGATGTCATCGACATACACAGTCAGATAAATCATGCCGCTAACACCTTCCCGATAGTAGACACCCGAATCAAAGACTCACTGTTGGAACTTGAGATTTCGTAGATACGCGTGAAGTGTCGTTCCAAATCTTTGAGGCCTGCTTAAGACCATAAAGGCCCTTCAGCAATCGATATACCCTATCAGTACCATCATTGTAGCCCTCCGGCTGCTCCATGTAAATTTCGACGTCCACCAACTCACCATTTAGGAATGCTGTCACGAAATCGACATGTCAGCAGTCAAATTGCAGCGGGGCTGCGGTAGCTTAGCATCAGAGGAAGACGTTCGACTCAGAGAGTCGCTAGCTAAGATAAGACCTTTACAAGGATTAATAGGGCCTACACTAAAGGCCACTACTAATAACAACCTTAATAAAACGATTTACTACTTTCGTTACCAAAACTGAACTGTATTGATTTTCTTATTTGTCCTAAACCTAAATGTAACAGATTTAGTATCTAGCATACTAAATCCTAATCAAGATACAGCGTGTGGCTCTGAGGCCATCTATGTATCTACTCATGTGTGCCACACCATTATGTACCCGCATAAATGTATTCATGTGTGTCACACACCAACGGGAAACATTCGTGTAATATCCCTATTACACTCTCCCCAACCAAGATTCCGGATACCGTATCCGGAAAGTGTAAACACACGACGCGATTATCGGCCAGAGGCCGTGACGACGTCGCGTGCGTGGACGGCGCTCCTCCTCAAGCGTGCTACACGCCTCCATTCGTGATACCACTTGGCACACACTTGGTCAAACTGCTTAGCAAGCACATGAGCCTACTGGATCGGGTCAAGGGGCTCAATGATAGTCGAAAGGAGACCACAGGTGGCGTACCGACGGTATAACTGGATCAGTGATCCACAGGGCAAGCCTCCCAGGCGCCCAACGGTTCCACGAACCACACAGCAGTGGGTTCACTAGCTTCCTAGCTAATGCAACCCTCGGTTGAGCACTGTACGCAGGGATTGATGCCCAACTTGTCCGTCAAGCAGACGCAAGCGCCACTATGTGTCACAGACACTGTGTTTTGCTAACACACGTGCTCAACACAGCCGTCTCCATGGGATACCCACTCAAGGTGTACCCTCGTGTAACCCCGTTAAACTACCCCCCACACCAGTGTCCACGACGCTTTGTCTTGTGAGGTCTGTCTTAACAAGACGTTAAAGGTCACTTTACCTCAAGCAAGTCCAGAGACTTCGGCTCCCTGAGCCCATTAGCGAATTCGCATCCATGATGCCAGACTCAACAGCCCCGCGGTCCTTGGACCCTACACCGTCGTCACCTAGTGACAGTGCTGCTGCACAACAACCCGCTCCGGCCCAAGGCCCTCGCTCTGGCACAGATCCTTCTCGACAGCTACTCAGCGTCGGTGAATACCACCGGGGGTACCATCAGCGTCACGCCCCGGGCTCGACGAGCCACGGCTCACGTGGGAGCAACGCTCCGATCCCGACTGGGTCACTAGGACCACGCCCTTCGCCACGTACTTGGAGAGAGCAGCTGGAGGCCGGCAAAGTCGACTTCGACGACGCTGAAGACCTCCCAGCTCGGCCTGAGGCCGCAGCGAGTGTCGCCACGCTGGGCCGCCAGCTGAGTACTCCGAATCCGTTCCCTGAACGCTCCCAGTCGCTGCGCAACGCGCCTCCTCTTCCCTCTCGCTACGAGGACGAGCTCTCGGAGCCGGGCGTCATTACGAATGACCTGGACGAAGCCCAGGGGCACCAGCTCGCGGCAGGAGCTCCTTCGAGGTCCCATCGACCCGTGGCTCGGCCACTACTTGCAACGTCACGACGCGACTATCTCTTCGAGCGTTTTGCTCCGGCAGAAGTCGTCCGACGTGCTGCACTGCAGCCTTTGGACACGTACACGTGTGGGCCACCGGCCGTAACAACGGGCGAAGTTGTCCAGCGGCAGTCGCTCCGCGAGCGCTTCCTCACTACCCAGGTTACTACTCCTGCGGTGTATCGCGGGCGCCTGCGGCAATAGCTCAACCGTGAGCCTGTGCCCACCATGCGGACGGCACCGATGGTCCTCGCTGAGGGTGAAACTACACACTCATATGAAGCGCAGTTCCAGAATTGGGTGGAGAGAAGCCGACGGCTTAACTCCTACGATGCTCTTCGAGCTAGTTGCTCCGAAACTGATGTTCGTTTCGAACGGCGCTTTCGTTTTGACTTCGCAAAGCGAAAGGCGAGACGACAATCGTCGGGACAACGTCCCCAATACTACGAGGCTCTCTTGCCTTCTGCTCTTGCTGCTACGAGACATGCTCACGACAATGAGCCGGCTGTTGCAGCCACTGGTCAGAGTTTGAGCTCAGCTCATGACCTGCCTTCACCCCACTCTAGTGGTGGGAAGCGCGGAGCGTCTGGCGACTCAGTCGGACGCCCTCGGGGCAACCCGACATCGGGTGAGCCCGATCATAAGCGCTACGACGTCAGGTCAGTCCTGCCGTAGTGGCACCTCGAACTCCCACGAGTTCTGCGAGTGAGGGTAGCCTCGCCACTTTAACAGATACTGGTTATGACCCTGGCGACGACGTCGCGCCATTAGGCGTTCCACGTGATAGTGGAGCTCATCGTGCTCATCGAGCAGAGCCGGAGGGGGACGAGCGACCGCTGGACCCTCGTGCGGCGAGTGTGGACGCGCTGCACTAGTTGCAGACCCGCGTCGGCTCGTTGAAAGAGCACGTTCACAACGTTGGTTGTGCGACCCATCGCCTAGCGATTGATCTCGAGGAGATCGAACGTCGCGTGGACCGGTTCGAGTCGCCCCAGGCTCTAGCGCCTTAGAGGTCACAAGAGCAGGGTCTCGGTATGGCTTAAGCAAGCCCACGTAAAATACCGGATGCGTACGCATCTTCTTCGGAAGATTGAGCGTATACGCAAGGCCCTTCTTGGCCACAACCTTGAAAGGTCCGATGAATCTTGGCCTGAGTTTGGTCTTAAAGACCGCGGACACTGCATGTGTAGGTAGGTTTTTAGCGTTTAATAAAACCAGATCTCCGATCTCAAACCTTTTTATGTTGCTTCTGCCTTTGGTATCCGCATTCTCCTTCTGAAGATCCTGGCTTTCAGCCATCGCGTCGCGTACTTGACGCAAGACGCTGAGTCTCAAAGAGACAAACTCATCGACTTGCTTGCGAACCGCAACGGGCTGACATCAGTAACCCTCCCCCACCAATCCCAGAGCCACACCGTGGCGGCGTCAGAGGGACGCGAGGATCGACCGAGCCGTTCACAAAGAATAGGGTGAAGCGTGTCGAGGCATGTACCGCATTGTTCATTGCGAACTCAACGAGTGGGAGCATCTCGCTCCAGCGTCGTGGCGCTTCAGCGCAGACGCCACGGAGGATAGCCTCCACAACGCGATTAACGCGTTCAGGTTGCCCATCTGTCTGCGGATGATCCGCCGTGGACATGTCCAACTTGGTGCCCAGCACCTTGAACAAGGACTTCCAAAACTTCGCTGTAAAGCGCGGGTCTCGATCGGAGACAATTGGCTCAGGCAAGCCACGTTGACGAAAGACTCTGTCTAAGAACAGCTTAGCTGTATCCTCACCGTCCACGGTTCCCGGCACAGCAGACAAATGAGCCATCAGGGTAAAACCAAGTTGGGAAGGTGATCTGGGCAGCTATCCCGGGTGTGACCCCTCCCATTTCACATTCCAGTTGGATATTCCAAACGGTTGTTTGGTTTGGACATTTCATATTACAACTGCGTTTTAGGAGGTTATTATTAGTCACCCCTGAAATTGATTAATTGACTACTGTGTGAGTGGACTGTATTTGTGTGTGTGTGTGTGTGTGTGTGTGTGTGTGTGTGTGTGTGTGTGTGTGTGTGTGTGTGTGTGTGTGTGTGTGTGTGTGTGTGTGTGTGTGTGTGTGTGTGTGTGTGTGTGTGTGTGTGTGTATTTAAGAGTGCTTATAGTATTCCTTAATACATTTGGATAACTGGCTTCTGGAAGTCCAAGTGGACTGTCCAGACGTGGTGCGCTAAACGGCCCTGGAATTGTGCCAGTGTCCCGGTTGGAGTGTCCAATGTCGTACTGGCATTTGGAATGCCCACCACTCAAGGGCCGGAAGAATAAGAAGCGGCTGCATAATTTGGATTAACCCTATTGTATATTGGTTATCTGTTGTTGGAATGACTTTGCTAATAGTCTCTCACCTATATTCAAACTCAACCGCTGTATTTGGAAGTGCATTAGCACTCTACATCTGGATCCAGTCAAGCTTTTGGAATTAACTCATCCAGGTGGAACTCCTCGCGTTCGAAGACAAACGACACCTACGAGGGTAGTCACAAGGTCACACGCCAAGCCTCCTTCCGGATACCCACTAGGATCCCGGTTGGAGGTTCTGATTTTATGTAGTTCGGCCGGACATTTCTCCAGTTGGACACTCCGGAAGACACGCTACACGCACCTGGGCGGGAAAAGTGTTCACCCATTTCGCCACACATATCAGCGCCAGGTGAGGAAGATGCTTTTCGGTGGAGATCACGGTATGGACGTTGGAGATCTATGGTGACCAAGGAGATCAAGGAGGTGGCAGAGCGGGTCGGTCAAGATCGGTCCTGATCGGCGGCTATCCCGCCACAGGGTATCACGAAGGACGTCATGATCAATAGATCGGAAGTGACTTTGCGAGATCGGTGGCATTTGCACACCGTGCCGGATATTATGAGGTTCGAAGGCTGACTCGAGGATGCGATCAGGCGTGGGGATCATACCTGGGTCGAGGTCGTGTGGAAGACGCGGTCCAAACCAGAGCTCCGCGACGATCCCAATAAGTAAACGCCGTTCAAGCCAAGAAAAGCCGCGATCTGGAGTAAAAACATCGTGGGGGTTGAGATCGGCTAAGAAGGCTTGGGATCCAAGAAGATGTCGAGATCGCGATCATAACGTCAATTTGGGATCGCGATCAGGAGCTCACTTCGGGATCGCGATCAGGAATTCTGGTCGAGATCGAGGGTTAGGTGAGATCGTGATCGCAGATTGGGAGAGCAGGTGTGTAGCCAGGTGTCGGGCGATCGTAAGATACCAGCTGAAGATAGGACTAGTGGAAGTAGGAATACCGTAAACAGACTCGAATTTGCTCTGGACCTCACAAGTGCCTTCGTTCACGCCTGGAACCGATAGGTTTATTAGCCCGCCAGCGTAAGGAAGGTAAGGAGAAGAGATCTAGTATAGAGGTTAAGACTGGATAATAAATTGGCCAGCTTTTTCCTATCTAGAGATCTATCCTTTAAGTGCAAACCCCGGATCGGAAGGAATTGGCTGCTTGGCCTGACGACCCCGTCGACTCTCGACCACTCAAGACTCCGCTATAGGAAGCGGCAAGCATCGTAAGTGAAGGGACCAGATCCCTGATATTGAACCCTTGGAAGACCTGGATCGAAGACTAGGCACCCGGATCAAGGCTCGAGAACTCGCCTACGACCCGGATCAACTACCCCGAGGTGGAGTGAAGAACTTCCACGCTACCTCAAATCCCTGCGTTCCACAAGACCTTCTTCTCAACTTACCAAGCCATTTTCAGAAGTCACCTGGAAGGGCGTAACCTGCCTATCGACGGGTACACAAGGTGAAACTAGTCACAGCTAGATGGCAGATCATCGGGGGACCCCCTACGTTTATCGGTGTCTGGGCGCAAGTGGTGATCGAGACCTGCCTCAACGAGAATTTGACAGATCCGCTCCACCACAAAGGTTTTTCGCTGCGAGCTGCAAGATGACAAGCCAAGCCTTGTCATCCTGAAAGTGGTGTCGAAGAGAGTTAACTCTCTTCATGCCCTGGTGGACTCGGGTGTGTAGAGCAACTTCGTTCGACGGAAACGTCTTCGAAGACTTGACTTCGAAGAGGCCGACACGCCTCGCGGCGTGTTGGAGGTGCGGTTGGCAACAGATGCCACCATGAGGGCTGAGAAGCGCGTGATTCGTGTGCGCTTCTCTTACAAACGAAGTACGTTTGTGGAAGATCTTATCGTCTTAGATCTAGAGGACAAGCTCGACTTGGTATTCGGCATGCCGTGGCTTGTGCGGCATGACCCGGTGATTAACTGGGAGAAGCGTACGCTCGTATGCTTCAACAGCATCAGCGCGACAGAGAGCGATGGCCCTGTCAGTGCCGCGCATGCACCTGCCGATACGTGAGGTAACATTACCTCTATGCGAACCTGAAGAAGCGTATCTTCGGGAGGGCGAGAGAGATACCCGTACTGGGGTGTCTCGTGGGAACGACGGCGTACGCCCTGACCCAGAAATGGTCAGAGTGATCAATGAGTGGCCCACGCCATCCAATGTGAAGGAACTGAGGCAGTTCCTCGGGATTGTCACGTACTCGTGCAAGGACGTGGATAACTATGCGGGCAAAATTCGCCCGTTGTCACAGCTTCTTAAGAAAGAAGCTGAGTGGATTTGGACGACCGAGTGCGAGGAGGCATTCGGTGCAGTCAAGCAGGGCTTGACTGAAGCGCCGATCTTGGCCGTGGCGGACCAAGATCGTCCATTCCACGTAGTGTGCGATGCATCCGATTTTGCAATCGGATGTGCATTGATGCAGCACGATCACGAAGGGCGTGATCGTGTGGTCTACTATCAATCGCGTCAGCTGAAGCCAGCCGAGCGGAACTACCCCGTGCATGACAAGGAGCTCCTTGCCATGAAGTATGCACTCGCAAAATTCCGAGTGTATCTACTTGGGAGTAGACCGTTCGTGGTCTATACAGACCACGCATCATTGCGGACGGCGATTAAGTCGCCGCACATCTCGCAACGTATGGCGAGATGGTTGTCCTTCTTCGCGGAGTACAACTTCCGGGTGGAGTACAAACCCGGAAGACTCAACGTAGTGGCCGACGCGTTATCGCGTCGACCTGACTATGCGGAGACGGTCGACGCCAACTGCGTTGGCGTCGTGAGGACAAGTATGCCGTCGTCAACGCTGGTTGACGACGTGAAGAACGCGTATGCAAGAGATGCATACGCGAAGGGGCTGCTGGAGTTCCTCGCAGCACCTTCCGACATGGCACGTCGGAAGCTAACCCCTCATCTTCGAGCTCGTGTACACCGCTATCGTGTACACGAAGGCCTACTGTTGTACAGTGCAGTAGACGACAATGCGGATCGCATTGTCGTTCCGAATGATCATGACCTCCGGTTGAGGATCATGTTCGAGTATCACGATGCCCCTACGGCAGGGCATCCGGGTCGTGAGAAGACATACACTCTTCTCACGCGTGACTTCTACTGGCACCACCAGTACAAGTGGGTGCGCAAGTACGTACGTGCTTGCGAGGTTTGTCAACGCGTGAAGCCTGCGCGGTTCTCACAGGCTCCTCTTCAATCACTTCTGACTCCGTCGGAGTGTTGGCAGTCCATGTCCATGGACTTTGTCTTCGGTCTTCCGCCTGACAGCAAGCGGAGGACGGGCATCGTTGTCTTTGTGGACCGATTCAGCAAGATGGTCCATCTTGCTGCCGTCCCGGCTACTGTTACAGCCACGCAGACTGCGCGACTGTTTGTCGACATGGTGTTCAAACACCATGGCATGCCGCTCGACATTGTGTCGGACCGTGATCCACGCTTCACAGCGCGGTTCTGGCAAGAAGTGTTTACACTTCTTGGTTCACAGTTGTCAATATCGACTGCGGATCATCCGCAAACGGACGGACAGACCGAACGCGTCAACCGTGTACTGGGTGACGCGCTGAAGAGCTACGCTCACTCGTTCCCGCATTGGAGCGAGTGCTTGCCGATGGCAGAGTTTGCCATCAACAACTCGGTGCATGCCTCGACTGGGCATACACCGTTCTACGTGAATGCCATGCGGCATCCACGATTGCCGAGCATGCTCGGTGGGGTAGCTTCCTCCTTAAGTGGGGGAGGATCTACGGTTGCGTCCGAACAACCGCAGAATACAACTGATAGCAGCACACTATCAGCTGCGGTGACGCGTGCGACGTCTCGTTCGAGCAGGAACGAGCGCGCGATGTCTGTGCCAGGCACAGACATGAGAGATAATAGCGAGCAGGCAGGGCCTGCTGCTGACAAAGGCAACAAGCTGAAAGGATTCAGCTCGGGTGCGCTAGACTTTGTCCAGCGAAGACAAGCCGTAATACGGTTTGTCCAGGATGCTATCGCAGCTTCTGTCGATCGACAGAAGCTGAACGCTGATACTGTTGGTAGAGGCAACATCAATGAATTCGAGAAAGGTTCATTAGTTTTGTTAGCTACACAAAACCTACCTAGACATGCAGTGTCTGACTTTGGAGCAAGCAAGCTTGCTCCAAGATTCATTGGGCCGTTCAAGGTACTTGAACGGCATGGTAACGCGTACCGGCTGGACATACCGTCCAGCATGAGGCTCCACCCGACCTTCTACGTCGGGCGGTTGAAGCCGTACGTGGAGCACGGATTACCTAGGGTTGGTAATCCGAGAGAGGAGTGCGAGAAGCCTAGAAGGACTTCTCGAGACCGTCAACACGGTCGATCAGCCGGTTCACTCTCGTCCCGAGACCGGACGAGAGGTTCAAGGCAGTCTGAGCTGCCTGGCCAACCTCAGCACAGAGCTCCTGCTTCAGAGCCGCTATCTCAGCGCTCTGTGACTGCTCCAGCGCAGCAACTCGATCGTGCAGGGCACGATCGTCATGGTCATAGCGTTGACCATACGGAGGGAGTGTTTCCGCCCCCTCCGCCGCCGTTGCGCGACGCGCGTGGAGCGATCCGCTGGATTGTGGAGCGGATCGTGGCTCATAAGAGAACGAACTCTCAAGGGGTTCGTTTTCGTATTCGTTGGAGAGGATTTCCTCCCCAGCGAGATACGTGGGAGCCGCGGAACGTCCTGATGGAGGACGTTCCGGAAATGGTGAGGGCGTACGAAGCCCACCATAACTTGCAGGATTAAGTCCTGCACGAGGAGTGCTGCGGTCAACCACAGCACTCGGAGCTTCGCGTGGCTCGAGACGAGCACGGAGCTCCTTGATGTGATCGGGTACACGGGTGAGCGTGTACCCCGTAAGATCACTTTCAGAGAGACGTGCTGCCCCGGGCGGGCAGCACGGGCAGAATGTGCCGAAGGGAACGGCACATGGGATCCCCGCTTCCATGGATTGATCATGGAGGCGTTCACACTTACCACGGCTGGTGTAAGTGTAGAAGCGATCGCGAGTCGCGACAACGCGCTCGCGATATGCCTTCGGGTCTTTGTTGAAGTTATCAACAAAGGCGTTCCACGACTGACAAAGTGCCTGCCACTCTGGCACTTTGCTTTTGCGCGAAGTCTTCTTCGCTGCAAAATATCGGAGCTCATGGAAGAGTCCGATATAGTAGTCGCGTCTTTGAGTCTCAGACTCAAAGTCAACCTCTTTGGCGACATCGTCGTCGTTGATACTGTTGCATGAGTACAACAGTATCGGGTTCGGTGGAGAACTAGCACCGAACCGGTCATGGATCTGTGCCTCAGTAGGCATCCATGGTGCGCGCACTGGCGGATCAGTGCGCGGAGCAGTGAGCGCCCTCAACATGGGGGACGCTTCTTCATCACTGCGCGGACGCTTCAAGCTGGAAGCGTCCGGGACCTCATCACGAGGTCGTCGTGACCCCAAGGGTGGGTCTGGCGTGTCTTCGGATGAAGACACGGGAGCAGGAGTCTTGCCCTCAAGCTCTCCCTCCTCGACATCGTCGTAGTCGACGATGTCTTCTTCGAAGTCCTCTCCAAAGAGTTCTTTGAGAGAGACAGCAGGGTGTTTGATCCCTGCTAGGGAAGAAGACTTCTTCTTCGCATGCTTCTCCTGGTGGAGAGCATGGTACTTGGCGACAGAGAGCTTCTCTGTCGAACCGCTGGAAACAGCAGTGCTAGTGAGCACTGCTGAGGTTGTTGTTCCTGCTGCAGAGGCAGCAGGTGAGGCTTGCGCGTCCGCAAGAGCGGACGGAGACGTGGGCGTTGGCGAGTTCATCGTAGAATGAACTCGAGTTCTCTCGGGAACTTGACGGTCTTGTCAAGTTCTGTTGATAGACGTATCGGGACCGATACGTCGAATCTTAACGGGGGGATGGTGTAACGGGGTTACACGTACAAGTGGCTACACCACTTGTAACTCTAACGGTTATCCTAACTGTTAGAGGTTGGAAATGGACCTCAGACCTTGGTGTGCTGTACACACCAATGGCTACATGGGCGGGCCACATCATTGAGTGGTTTGCGTGCATTTGTGCATGTTATTGGTAAAAAGTAACGGATTTCTACCAATCAATGCCCTTCACGGAAGCAGAGATTCTGCCAACCACACGTTGGCTGATTCTTTAGAAATAGATCAAACAGTTTTAGGAGGTTCCATAATTGGCTTCGTGCCAAATTCAATAACAGTTCTCATTTTACGGTATTTTGCAGTTTAAATTAGTTATATTTGATTTAACTAAACTTATTTGAATAAGTATATTTAAATTAAGTCTATCTTAATTGCACGTGTATGCCATCTAGTGGGTCTAAGTAAATCCATTACAAGTTCCCTCCGGTTGAGGGGCCGTCCCAGTCACCAGTGTAGGAGTAAATTCCTTCTTGTTTATTTGCACAGTCCCCACACAGTAAATGTTGCACGCGAGTAGCTGCAGCGCGAGTTGCACTGACGTATAGAATCGGTTAGTAACGACGATGTGGTATGCATCGTCCTTTTGGGGTGGCAGAATCTTGACGAGATCACGGAACACAGCTACAGATCCAGAGTTGGGATCAGTAGAATTAAGTGGGGAGAGTCTCCATCTAACCCATCGGAATGTTGGTCTATGCCGCAAAATATGTCAATCCTTTAAACAACTACAAAATAAGCACAATCAGATGTAAGGATATATACAACATGTACACCTTGGCAAAAAATATGAAACGTACCGGAAGCAATACGCAGTGTTGGCACAGCATGTCATGAAGAGATTGGTACCCATTTATGCGGCCTGTCTTTCATGAACTGACTTGTAATATTGTGGCTACTTCTGGATGGTATCATCACCTCGTCGGATCACATCACTGATGACACATTATAGCCTCTCACGAACGTATCCTGTAAGGTCTCGAAGTGATCTCACTTTCCACACGCGATCTGTGTCTGTCCCGGGATCGATTGTGAAATATAGGTTTTGCATTATCCGATCGAAATGGGCCTTGGACATGAAGTTCACAAAGGCCCCTTTGGCACAGCACCAACTGCAGCCGTTGCCCAGTGGTCGACAAATCGCAACTTTTGTGGGCATAGCATCCTAGTTATGAATAGCCCAATACTGTGCAACATCTCTTCAGGTTGAGCTGTCTTGTTCCTTTTGGCCTCCCTCAACAAAATTACTTCTCTTGAAATCGCCTCCCCTCGAGCTTGAGCAGCTGTCCACACGTGCACTCAGTCGTTGGTGATAGTAGTTAGCGATTGGTTTCAGTAGCGATTCGGCGCCACAGGCGTCGCGGGAGGAAGAAGAAGAAGAAGTAGTTCAGTGGTGATTCCGCCATATTCATTACTTCGGGCGTGGTTCATCATTTCGGGGGTTGCTCTCCAGCGTAAAGCCCTGATGTTCAGAAGTTTAGCGATAATCGTGGCGCCCTGGATGGGATCGATGCTTCCAGCCTCCCTCTTCGAGAATCTTGAAGACTGTATCTGAACTATCCTTCATGGTCGGGAATCCGGGATCCGAATCTCCAGACGTCGTAAAGGCAGATGCACTCGAGGCTTCCAGAGTTATCTTCTCCTCCTCACCCTGAAAGCGGACGTGTCGGTCAGGATCCTGAGAATCAGCGTCGCTCTTGGCAGTATATGCCCTTCCGGGTCCAGAACGCTTAGCTCGAAACATGTGGATGTCGTCGATGCGGACATAGCATCCTCATGGGGGGATGGTTTCGTCTCTGGTTGTAATGGGTGCAAGTCCGGGACTGCTCCTCACTCCGTGGCTTGCAATATTTCGTGGGATTTCTCCAGAAAGTAGCAAGACTATCCTCATTTGGGTGCATGTATAAGGTATTGAAAGAGCCGCGATAAACCCTGCATCCACGGGCGCGGGTAGTCTGTAGATGGTTAGGCTTCACCTTGCAGTATCCTGCTGTGTGCTTCGGGTTATTACAGCGTGAGCAGGCCGGACGTTGATTGAAAAAAAGGTCATGATGCCAATTGACAGAGTGATCTCCAATAAGGACCTTCGTCGCTCCACGGTGTGCCTCCGAACAATCAGGCTGGTTGAATCGCAAGATACTATACTGCGTGTCTGTCAATACAGAAGGGTCAGATCAAACGCGTTCTTCATCGAGGACAGGCACCGTCGCGAGTTGTGAGAACGTTCACTAGGGCGGTGAGGCTGAGATCTTTTGGCACGGAGATGCGAATGGAGTAGAGGCGGTGAAGCAGCGCAGCCGTATAAAGTTTAGCCGCTTTGCTTCCCGAGGCGAAGTGTCACACTCAGATTGAAGTTCCCAATTATCCTGGAGTAAAAGACAAAGATCAGGGCATGATTTCCATCAAAATACAACGACTTCCCATCGTGCATCAAACGACCAATCATTTCTCGCCCATGACGTACATCGCAAATTGCAGCGAAAAGTTCTTCAAAGAGTACTCCCTTAGACATACCCTTCCGTTATATTACCCGCGGTGGGATATCTGCTGTAAGCACAACATCAACATGAGTCTCGCGACATTGCTCCAGCATGGCCCGTTCGAGAACTGGCTGAGTAATTTCTGGAAATTTGGCGGGTGGAGAAGTTCCAGATCTCCCTGTAGATAGGCTAATAACGCACCCGTTTCTTGGGAGTGCGTTCACGTAGGGCAGATTCTAGACGCACCTTGGGGGGGGGGGGGGGGGGGGGGGGGGGGAGGGGGGGGGGCATACATACGTCTCGTAATGCCATAGCCTCGCGGGAGAGGTGATCATCCTGATCAGCGTCCCGGCCCTTTGCCAACGTTGTTTCAAGCTGCGCTAGGATAGTTGGAGACTATTTACGTTTCAGCTGGCGGATAGTTGGGAGACCGATACTTGACCGTGCTGATACCGGAGAAGATGTTCGTACAACAGCAGCAGCACTTTTCGGCGAAAAGCCTCTATCATGAGGCAGCGACACGGGCTTTCAGATACTGGTCGTGAAGGCTCAAAAGTAGAGGGACATGCGTCCGATGGTGTCGTCACGTCATGTGCGATCGGCCGACTCTGTTACAGCGTTGATGCAGTGAGAGATCCCGATCCCGGAGATGGAGACCTCTCAGTGGTAGAAGCCTTAGAAGCGGTACCCCCTGGGTCCGGATGCCTTCGCCGGCTCGTCGTGCCTAGGGATACCACTAGGTCCGGCATCCGTAGGGATACAAGAGCAAAGGCTGGGGCTCGTCTTGGAGACGGGCAGAGGGAGAGAAGAAGGGCAAACCGACTTAGCAGTGTCGGGGAAATTTGCAAAGTGACGTTGAGGCCTTCTGTCCAGCAAGAAGGTTTTTCGTTGCAAAAAGCAAAATGACGAGCCAAGCCATGTCGTCTTCAACGTGGTGTTGAATTATGGATTCGGGCGCGTCGAACAACTCTATTCGACTGAAACGACTTCGAAACATTATGACGAATTGGCCAACATGTATTGGGGTACGATAGGCGAACAGGTGTCACCGTAAGGACCGAGGGGCGCGTGTGCACTTCTCTTACAAACGAAGGGCGTTTGTCGAAGATTTTATCATCTTGGATCTGGACGATAAGTTCGGTTTGGCATTAGGCACGCCGTCGTTTGCACGGCTGCTGAGTCCGACCGCGTTAGACGGGGTGTTCCAAGAACGATCGGTAGGACGCAGCATGGTGGTCGGGGCATCGTTCATGTGTACGTTCACAAAGAAGTAAGTAAGATAGAAGGGAGAGCATATCAACAGGCAAGTGGGAGTTTTCTTGCTAAGCATATCAGAAAGATCCTTTCCCTTTTTACTTAGAGTTGGGGGAAAGTTACCTAACTACAATAGCACTACTTTGTCTACAAGTTGTGCTTCAGAATCGTCTACTTATACGCGAAAGGTTAACTAGAATAAATTTAGTGGGGGGGGGTTCGACAACGAAATTGTAACCCCGTGCAAAAAACTGTTTTCGCGTTTGTTGTATCAATCAACTGCCCTATTTATAACCAATCCTATTGATATATTTGCAGTGCCATTAAGTGTTATCATGCAGGAAATACATTTAGAGTAGCTAGTTAACCAACAAAACGACAACAAACAACAGGAGATTTCTCTACCATTAGCATAAGAGGACCCCATGAAGCGTCAGGCAACTGAAAGCCAGAAATTAGTTCATTCCGTAAGCGTTTGCAATTATGACTGTTCCACTACATGTCGGTCAATGCTCGACTCCAAACGTGTTGCGTAGTGAGAGTGGGTCGGTATATCTACGTGCATTCTTGTATTTATTCAGTCCGTTTTAACCGTTTTACTTACAACTATTTAAGTAGAAATATTGTGAAAACCGGTTGGAATGTCTAATCTGAATCTAAATTAGCCGTTTTAAATGCTTATTCAGACTGGAGTACTCTTATTTACTTTAATCTCAATGCTATTTAGCTTGAGTTCTATAGTTTAATGGGAGGGGGTAGCAAATCGTCTGAATGGTGTCTGTGGCCGATTTAGCTGTTAATAAGCCAGAATGTCACCCC
This sequence comes from Phytophthora citrophthora, assembly GCA_031305395.1. Taxonomy (NCBI): domain Eukaryota; phylum Oomycota; class Peronosporomycetes; order Peronosporales; family Peronosporaceae; genus Phytophthora; species Phytophthora citrophthora. The sequence goes on from JASMQC010000028.1 coordinate 467,849, forward strand.
GTAATCTGACAATCCGCGTTAGTTCATGCATATAAATCTGTTGTAAGATGGAGACAATTGAAACTACAGTTAGCGTCGCACTGGAGATAGGCTATATGGCAGGGCTGATGTACCGTAGCTGATGCTTGAATTAGAAGGTAATTGCGCAGCCTTTGAGGAAACTAGATCTGCATAAGTTTGACTATCTTTATGCGTGACAAATTCTCTCTTAGTCTTTTTGACTCCTATTTAGTAGACATCGACTGTAATTTGATTCAATCAAATCTCGGATTTACTAGCAGATCCTTGTGGACATTCCGACTGGTTTTCACAATAATTGTAATAATTGTAATAATTGTAATAATAGAAATGATATTGACGCAATGTTTTATTATTGGAACCAAAATTGTGGAAATATAAATAAATGCCATTTTCAATTATCAATTGGTAAATAACAATAATTATATTGCTACTCTGTCAAATACAGCTAAACAGTGTGATTGTCTGTATCGGCGAAGACTGCGCCGTGCAATTCCTCCACAAAGCCACAATGCCCTTTGCTCCCAACCACAACTTCAGCGCTGAAACTCAAGACAGTACACGCGTCATAAGTTGGTCAGTGATTCCACGGAAGAAGCAACGGCTTGGTGTCGCCTGGCAATCTTGCATGCTACCGAGGTACTTCCTTCTCGTGGAAATGTGTTTGCATCTGCACTGAGAAAGGAGCAAGTTGGTAAGTAGACAGACAGGAGGCTGGAGCCCAGCTGAGCGCCTGAGCGCTACAACCCAGTAGTTTATTCCTTACTGGATAGCTGAGCTGTTGCATGTACCAAAGAAGTCGAGGTGCTATTTCGGTGCATAGCACGGGTAGTTTACCAGTATTCTGCCTCAATAAATAGTACTATTCACGCTATGTCACAAGAAACAACTAGCAACTGAAACAAAATTAGCCAATGACTTTTCGCAGTCCAGCAGGACGCTGAGCCAACGGCATCTTCCGACCGATATGCCACCTATAGAGCTCCTTGTTCAAAGGCAAGTGGAACCTGATGGCAGTTTTTTTTTGCGTAGGCGTCCCCCGGAGGAATCTCATCTCGTCGTGGTTTCTCCTTCACTCTGTCCCCCCTTCGAGCACAAAATTCATCCAGATTTTCTCCCGGTTAAACCAGTCAAAAGTCTAGCAAATACAGGGCCGTAACACCACGTAAGACTCACTCATGGTTCGAGTCACGGCTTGCCGCTTCTTACGCATCAGCTGCAGTGAAGACGACCACCCGCTCTTCCGTCGCTACTACGCCAGGTACGACGCGTCCACATTGAGCCATTTTGTCCAAGTGGTGAACGCACAATCTGACTGAACGAACACGTTGGGTATTCAGGAGCAACAGGGAACGCGGCGTCAAGGTACTGACTGTCCAAGGGCTTTCATCTCACTTGCCAAGAAATAACAGTCTCTCTTTCTGATCTTTCCAGCTCCTACGCTGTTTCCCACATTGCTGTCCCGAACACGTCCAACGCTGCTACTGCGGCTCCTCCATCCACGTGCTGGTGACCTTCGCGGAGGAGCTTCCGGCTGCAGATCGAGGCAATGTGGTCGTGTGCGCTCGCTTCGAGCCGTCGAGAGTGGTGCCACTCTGGCCAGCCAACTTGGTGGATGTTCAGCGATTCCAGGAGGGTGATAATGAGAACAACAACGAGCGCAAACTGCATCCAGGAGAAGTAGTGTCGATACCAGCCACTCTCCTGCCTTCGGGAAACAGGAAGGCCAAGCAGGTGGGGTGGATACGAGGAGACCGAGAGGGAGAGTCCAAGCAGACGACAAAGGTTTGACAATTGAGTTGTTTGTTCAATGAGTTTTGACGTAAGAGTAAAGTTAACTTGTGTTTTATGTATCTGCCGACTGAACCTGTTCGCGAAGAACGCGGTGCTGTACGTACTCAACAATCATCGGTTCCCCAAGTGGGCGTACAGTTACGACAGCAGCGTCACCAGAACGCAACGCGAGATGACGCACCACCTGGTGGTCTACGTTTTTCAGCTCACAGGTTCCAGATCTCAGCCTGGTCACGTTAACGCAGCAGTTCTGGCACGCTATGAGTCTCCTGGGTTCTCGCTCATTTCGTACCGGCGCTCGGGGATCAATGCCCGCGACGCAGGATGTGATCTCCCAGGACTTGAAGTGGCCAATGATGGTAATTTCGCTGCTCTACCTGGAGATTTGCCTCACGAAAACTCGGCGCAGTCAAATGGCATGGAAATTGATTCTCCCGAATGGCAAGAACCGTTTCCGTACGAAAACAAACGCCCCAGTGCACGTGACACGCAGAATGTGCCTCCGGCAGGTTTTTTCCAGCAGAAACAGCATCACGAAGAGACAAAAGACGCAAAATCACGCGGATTACGCCTCGATTCTTATGAGTGGACAGATAGATTCGATGACTTAGCTCAAGATAACTCATCATGGCAGCGAGGTCGGACCGCGCGTGCCTGTGGATTCCGAGAGAAGGGCCAGCACTTGCTCATTTTGTGGCGTTTCCTTCATAATGTCTCGTTACGTGACCTTGGATTCGGACCCGACGTTGTCGATGAGCACGTGCGTCCGCACTGGTTACGTGCAGCGTCCGTGCTTCGAGCAACGGCTTCGACCGACTGTGAAAATATTAAAGACGTGACGTCCTCGTTCCTGAGTGGATTATTCAGCAGCACGTTCGTCGTGCAACAGAATCACAAGTCAGCAGCTACAGCTACAGCATTTTCGGATCGAGAGAGATTTGTGCTCCGAGTGACGGCGCATCTCTTTCTGCGACTGGTTTCGCTCCGTTCTGTGCAGGAACGTGTGCGTTCTGCATGTAGCGCAATGGATGAAACGCACGTTCAGGAGGGATTCGTGCTGCTGGTCTCGCACGTGTACGATACCTTCAGTGATGTTCTACGGGAAATTCCGAGAGAAATGCGACCAGCGCCTTTTGGAAACCAAGTGGCTTCGGTGGGCCAACTTGTTGATGAGGTGCTGTCCATTGTGTACACTCAGCCTCATTTTGCAGAGGAGAAGGCGGAATTATCAGCCTTGTTGCTGGACCACCAGATTTTGTCTGATGCGTTGAGTGACTACGCTTTAGTGTTGTCAGCTGTTAGGCGTAAGGCGGAACTTGCGCCAAGTCACTGGAGACAGCAGCTTTTCGAGCTCAGACACAAGGAGAGTAGCAGGTTGTGGAACCAGCGGTGGCTGCTGGAGCCTGGGTCGTTGCAACTGGTTGACGTTTCTTCGGGCGAAAATAAAAACGTGGAGGACCTAAATCTGTTGGACGTGGCGCAGTTTGTCTACGAGTTCGGCTGTTTCGACGTCACTATTGAGGAGCATGCGGCGTGTATGTCGATACGCTCTGTGCTATCGATTTTAAACGGTTCACTTGCTGCTCCAATGACATTGGTGCTAGATGGGAAATTTCGTGCGTTGAATGTGCTTCCTACTGGCATTTTATCAACAATTGGAGGGTGGACAACCAGCAAATACTCAGCTGTGCTTTCCGATGACTGTCGTTCGGTTTCAATTCACTTACTTGGCTTCTCTGAAGCTCAAATGAATAATGGTGACCGTATCCGAGGTCTGAGACGCAGTGGCCACATCCCTCTACGCCGAATTAGCTTTTCAATGAAGCTGGAAGAAGAAATCAACAACGACGAAGACCCGAGACCGAGTGATGCCTTCGCTTTTGTGCACGGAATTGTGTACGGATCGGTATTTTACTCTGCGGACGAGCAAATAGAAAGGTTGACGCTCTCAGACTCGAGTTTGGACCGCTCTGAGATCTGGAAGCAGGCCAAATGGACTCCTCTCAGTGAGTTTCAGGCAGGATTCATCGCTTTACACCATCTTTGAATAGTTTGAAACGAGTAAGAAGCCGTAGGAAGCGTATGGATGCAAAAATATAACAGAAATGCAGGAATGGACTGCAGTCCTTCAACTTGATGCGTTCGAGGTCCACATAAACGTCGTGACCCCACGAGCAGCTGCAATTGGGCCTTTCCATTTCCAACGCCAGGTCACCAATGTTAAAACGTTCGTTCTCTTAACTGTCCAACTCAAGTGGACGCAAGATGCGAGGCGGATTCACTCCAATTAGTTAACTCATGAGCGAGCGACATTTACTACTAGTATTTAGAGAGCAACATAACCTACTTGCACCTCAAACAACGGCTCCCACTTCAACTCATTCCACACAGCACTTCGATCTCCACTCGTCATGGTTCCTAACTTCGGTTTAACACGACCAAGTCCGTCAGAGCGACTGAAAGTCGAGCCATACACAGTTCCATGCACAATAATAAAACAGTCGGAGCCTCCCACTTCCTGCTGAGACGCTTGCTCTAGCGTGAGGGAGATCGTAACTCGACGGATCTTTGTTTCCAGACTCTCCCGTCCAGCTGACCGGTTAACACGCGGACTCTCCTCTATGACAGCAAAGAAGTGGACGCTCAGACAATTTCCGTCCTCAGAAAGCGAAGCCTCATAGTCTCCAACTGACCACCCATTGGCCGTGGCAACCACAGACGATCTGCCACTCGGTAATACTCGGAACGTACGCATCCGCCCGTCCAGTACGAGCTCCATAGGTGCTGCCATACCTCCAGCAAGAGTCAGAGCTGCTTGTAGCGACATACAGATGGCTTCCCCTTGATTTACAGTAATGTCAACACAGCCAAACTCCTGGACGAGCTGAGCCATAGCCACCAGACTCGAATCCTGCCGAGCATCTCGCTTTGAAAAGCTGTCGAGCGCGATTAAATGCACCGATCCAGGGTCCAGAAGCCACCGACGACTCCATGTGTTGTGCAATGTTTTATCAGTCAAAAGCTGCTTCCTTTGCCGTAGTTGCACCACATTAGACTCCTGTGACTGCGCCATAAAGACTCGAAAGGCTTCGTTTAGTTCCTGGAAGAGCGAACTTGGTGTCTCGCGGTCCAGAAGAAAAGAGGACACTTCGTCTCGGAGGACACGAAAGCTTGTCTGGCCGTAAATTACTGATAAAATATCGTCCATAAGCGTCTCGAGAGAGGGCATCTGTCCACACGCTCCCAACATGTCGTTGAGACTGTCGTAAAGTCCTCTAACAAGCGAAATAAATCGCTTACGCATGGAATTTATGTCCATGGCGCCCCTTTGGAGCTGATAAGCTTGGCGTAAATAATACTGGATCGATCGAGACGCTACTGCGCTCAAAAAGAGACTTCCAGCTGTCCGTATGGTCGCTTGATCTCGATCAGTGTAGGGCGAAGGTTCACTTTCTGACTCATTTTCAAAGACGTTGCTCAAAAACGAGGCCAATATACTCTCCAATTGTGAGGGGAAATGCGCTGGAGGTCCTCGAAGAGCTGCAGCAGCTCGCAACCAGTGCGGATGGATGTACGTCGCCACTGAGCTTGAGCTAAGATGAAGATCCCGGAGTGAAATGTGTTGTAGAAAGCGCCACAGAATGAGCAGGTGCTGAGCCTTCTCACGGAAACCAGGCTCTCGAGTCTCCGCCTCCTGTTGCCAAAAGAATTCGTCTACTTTCACCGTCTTCTCTTGCTGAACAACAGTCGCTTCAGCTTTCGCTTCCGTCCATTGAAACTGTTTCGTGTCAATGCGTCGCCGTTGAGCAGCAGTTGAAGTTAAAACATATGAATCGATCTCCATGTCCTCAGACGGCGACGGAGTGTCAACTGCCACGGCTGTAAACTGATTACCGGACGAGACTCGTACCGCCGGGAGATCACAGCCTGCGTCACTCGCGTTGTTGCCCGATCGCCGGTACGAAATGAGCGAAAAAGCGGGCGACTCGTGACGCGCAAGGACAAGTGCGTCAATTTCCTCTCCCTGTTGAGACCTGGAGCCTGTGATCTGGCAGACATAGACGACCAAGTGGTGCGTCATCTCTCTCTGCGTCCTGGTGACGCTGCTGTCGTAGCTGTAGAGCCACTTGGGGAAACGGTGGTTGTTGAGGACGTATAACGTGGCGTTCTGCACGTAACAAAACAGTTAAAACATGCTCACTTTTGTCTTAATAAGCTGAAAAAGACCCAGCACCTTGGATGTCTGTTTGGACGCTCCTTCTCTGTCGGCTCGAACCCACATCGACGGCTTTGGCTTGCGAGTTTTAGTAAATAAAACGTCCTCAGGTAGCGATACGATCTCTCCAGGGTGGATCTTACGGTAGTGGTCCAGATTCACGTCCTCTTCGCCTTCATATCCCTGTGTATCGGCTAGGTTGGTCGGCCATAGAGGAACAACTCGCGACGGCTCGAAGCGAGCGCACACGACGAGATTGGCTTGGACAGCAGGAAGCAGCTCCGATGCGAATGTTACTTGAACGTGGATGGAGGAGCCGCAGTAGCAGCGTTGGACGTGTTCCGGACAGCAATGCGGGAAGCAACGCAGGAGCTAATAAAAAGCATTTGTTTTAGACTCTGGTAAGAAAAAGTAGACAGATTGTGGTGAGAGCTCACCTTGACGCCACGTTCTCGGTTGCTCCTGTGGGATAAAAGACGGTGAGACCGTCACCTCAGTGACAGGAGAAGGGGTGATAGAGTCCTACCGGGCGTAGTATCGGCGGAACAGTGGGTGATCTTCTTCGCTGCAGCTCAACCGCAAGAACCGGCACGACACCACTCGAACCATTTGGACTGCGACGGGCCACAGATGGTCAGTGCCTAGAATAGGCGCTTGTGTAGACGAACCCCCTGTCGCTTTGGGATTTCCCAAAGCGACAGGCGCCAAGCTCCCCCTGGCAGCACATATGCCTGGCTTGTGCGCCGTACACACGCGCTGTCGCCCTGTCAATATGACACGAGCTGCATCAAATGGTCTTACATGCTCGTACCAAGCTTCGGCCCCGAAAGCGCATTGTGGAGAGAGCTGTGGCGTTTTGGGAAATCCCAAATCGTCACTCCACCCCCCTATTAGTGGACTCAACCCCCTATTAGTGCACCCTAATTCAACAGTCGCGTCCTTCGAAAAAGGAACTGGCCAGACCTAGTAGTGCAACGCGCTGTTGTTTCAATACTGCTGGTCTCCGTAGAGTTTTCTCGTCGGAATTCTGCTCCATTGACATTTTAGCACCCCTTAGCAGTTTTCTGCTCGAGAGTCCCAACCCACGAGGACATCAATACACCATCCACATTCATTGTGCACTTTAGTGTGGTACACTGACGTGTCTGTTTTAGTTCTGTGTGTCATTGAAGCTGTTCACCCTCTTCAGAATGGCTGTCTCGCTTTGACTGTATAGCAGCCCCAAATCCAGCGCAACCAGTCATCCGGATCTGGCGCACTTGGACATCGCATCAAGCTCAGCAGCGTGAGTTACGCGACTTTAGAGATGAGCTCTTCCTATCGAGACTGATTAGACTGGTCTCGAGGCCTATTTTCAACCAATAGATAAATGCTATTAGCTAATATAACCAATCAGCGTCGTCAATACGGATCTCAAATCGACGTACGCCAGTGCGAAACGGACTGCAACTTGAGCTGTACTTTGCCCTGCAGGGATCCTTCGATGCCAAGAAATACATGCACTTCATTATTCAATTCGCTTCAATCTTCACACATAACGATGTGGGTGACTTTGCTTCGAGTAGTGACTTCCATTGCCCAGATCGGCATGATCCTCAGTCCGGGACCCGACATCATCAACGTTTGCAAGCACAAGACTACGGGCGAGATGGCAGCACTTCCGCTGGTTGCAATGGTCGTGAACAATCACCTTTGGTGCGTGGCTCTACAAGTCCCTCATTGCATCGGCAGTTGCTAATATGTCGTTACCTACAGGGCACTGTACGGATACCTGACCGACAGTATTTTCCCTCTCATGACGTCGCAATTGTTTGGAGAGCTCGCTGCCATCGTGTTCACGGCGATATATTACCGCTGGACCTCTGACCGACCATCACTGAACAAAATGCTCGCTTGGGCGCTGTTAGCTTACGCTCTTATTACCGCTTATGTGATACTGGGAATTGCCAGAGTCACAAACCAATCCAACGACGAAGTAGGCAAAACTCTGGGGTACGCCGGGATCATCATCAATCTTTGGATGTACGGGTCTCCTCTGGGTACACTTCGGCTCGTATTGAAGACCCAATCGGCTGCGTCATTGCCGATCAACTTGAGCGTCATGATGTTCTTCACCACTGCGCTGTGGGTCGCCATCTCCATCGTGGACGGTGATATGCTCATCATGTCGTTGAACATTGCAGGGGTTATCCTAAGTATCATCCAGATCACGCTGTACATGCGCTTCCGACCACGCCAGCCTACGGTTGTGCAGGAGGAGGCGCTCGAGTTCGTCGATAAGCAAATTTCCATCGTTATATCGCCCAAGGGCATGCTCGGGACGGCCAAGAATCCCGTCTACCAGGCTCTGGCATCTCCAGTCGAGAACACACGATCCTGAGGAGCTGTACACCTTTTAACTTGATAAATACAACTAAACTTTTGAATCGACTACTACTGACGACTAGCGGAAGGAGCGGTTGGCCACCGTTCGTTGAATAGGGAGATGCGATTCCCGTTACGCTGTACACTCTGATGGGAAGGCCCTGGAGTTTAGACAACCAACTCCGACCACGACTGCGACCTTTCCTGATTGAGTATGTTACCGTAGGACGAATCAATAATGGGGGGAAACTTTCGATCTCACTTTTAAACTCTCTTCAAGCAGTTCAGCATCCTTCTCCAAGTGGTCATGGGATTTTGGGTGACTTTACTTCGAGTGTCGACTGCAATTGTCCAGTGTGGGATGATTTTGAGCCCTGGGCCCGATATTATCAAGGCTTACAAGAACAAAACGACCGGTGACATGGCAGTACTTCCTCTGGTCGCAATGATCATCAACAACTACCTCTGGTAGAGTCTTCAATACTTCTCGTCATTTACATCTACCATTTCTAACTCTCACTCTACCCAGGACGGTGTACGGTTATCTAACCGACAGCATTTTCCCGCTCATGGCGACCCAGCTCTTTGGCATGATTGCTGCAATTGTGTTCACCGTAGTATACTACCGTTGGGCTGTAGATCGCCCCGCTCTCAACCGACTGCTCGTTGGTGGTTTGGTACTCTGTGCGTTTGTCACTTTGTATATCGTTCTCGGTGTCGCGGGTGTCACGAACCAGAACGACGATCAAGTGGGGACAACACTGGGTTACGTTGGCTTAGTCACTAACCTCTGGATGTACGCGTCTCCTCTTGGTACTATTCGCCAAGTCATCAAGACCAAATCCGCTGCTTCCTTACCAATCAACATCAGCATCATGCTGCTATTCAATACGATTCTGTGGGTGACGCTGTCTATCGTGGACAACGATGGGATCATTATGTCGCTGAATATAACGGGGATTTTGCTCGCGGTCACTCAGATCACAGTGTACATGCGCTATCGACCGAACAAGTCGACCACCGCCCACGATGACGGGCCCTCGCTTGCGAGCAAGCAGATTTCGATCGTCGTTTCACCTTCAAGCGGTGTTGCACCTGTGAAAAGTCCTATGTACAAGGAGCTAGCGTCACCGATAGAAATGTGGCGCGCCTAAAATTTAACAGGGGTAAAATGAAGGAACAGTATTCATTTCATTACATGAAGTTTACTCGGTTCTTTGAGGTGTTGGGGACATGATCATCTTGTAGAAGTTAGGAATCCCTTCGGCCTCCGTCTTGACGTTAGGCGTGACGACAACAACTGACATGTCGTTGCATTCGTTCAGTACGAAATGATCATCTCTTGCTGGCTTGTAGATCATGTAGAATGCAACCTGGACGATGCTCAACATCGATCCGATAGCATTAAGTCCCGCCACGAAGTAGTCACTGTCTACCGTGCCCGAAACCACCCAGAGTGTTGTCGATACGAAAAGCATGAGACTCAAGTTGATCGGGATCGAAGCTGCGGACTTGGTCTCCAGAACGTGCTTCAGTGTACCGAGCGGAGACGCGAACATCCAGACGTCGATAATGATACCGACGTAACCGAGGTACGTTCCGACGTCTGAGTTTGACTGGTATGTGGCACCAAGTAACCCGAGAACCGTGTACAATGTGAGCCCACAGTGAGCAGCAAACGCCCATGCGTACAGCTTCCGTAGCTCCTTGCGCTTTTCCCGTACACTCCAACGATAGTAAATGATATTGTACACGATGGCTGCGAGCTGTCCGAAGACTTGAGTTGCGAACAACGGGAACATACTGTCCGTCACGTAGGCGTACACCAGCCTGATCGAGGCAGAGATAGATTAAATTCCGAGTTCAGTCAGTGAAACCAGTAGCAATGACGCACCAGAAGTGGCAGTTGACGACCATAGCAACCAAGGGAAGGGCAGCGAGTTCTCCGATATTTTGGCGCCGATGAACTTGAATCATGTCGGGAATGGGACTCAAATTGAGCACAACCTGAGCCACTGCTGTTGCCACGCCAAGAAAAGTGTACCAGAACCCCATCACGGAGTGTACTGAAGTCGGTAGAAATGGAAATGTGTTATTCACAAACAAAACTTGCGCTTTGAAGTCCCTCCGCTAAATGCATGGTAATGATAGTGTCACCAATCGTTGTATAGATGTCATTTGGATACTTTTAGTACAATGTAGTGTATTCCCTTCTTCTGTACTGTATGATGTACCTGTGTGATCGGTGGAACTAGACTGATTGGACGAAGCTGAGATTAGTTGGCTACAGTTTCACTAGTCGACCAATAAAAACCGCTTCAACATACACTTGTGTATTTCGCACTCTTGTGTGTTAAACGGATGAATTTGTGTCTAAACGGCCTTCCCAATCGTAGGTGAAGCCAGTGGCTTGTAAGCGGGGCTCTCAATAGAGATCATGATCCCAGTACTTTTGGAAGTAGGTGACACAGGAACTTGTAGCTCTCCGTTCATTGCCTCCTCACCACGACCCGGACGATAGATATAGTACATGACCATCTGAATGGCGCCCAGCACCACACCTGCCAAGTTAAGTCCCGTGATGAAGTAGTCGCTGTCCAGTAAACCGTTACCACCCACAGCACTGAGGAGACGAAGATCATGAGACTGAGATTAATCGGGATGGAGGCCGCAGACTTAGTCTTGACGACGTGTTCCAAGGTGGAGAATGGGGACGCGAACATGCAGACGTTGATGAAGACGCCAAAATATCCCAACAAGCTGCTCGAATCGTAGTTCGACACCCCCGTCACTCCAGCGAGAGAGAGCACGAAGAAGATAGTGACAAAACAGTGCAGCACAAGCGCTACGACGTACAACTTAAACGTCTCTTTGCGCTTTTGCGGCGGACTCCAGTGGAAGTAGATGAGGTTGAACACAACCGCTGCGAGCTGACCAAAGCCCTGGGACACCGCCACTGGGAATATGCTATCGCGTAGAATACCGTAGCACATCCTGTTCAATCCATGGTTAGTACATTGGTCAATTCTCATAGATAAGCGATTCAACGTACCAGTCATGACAATTCACGAGCATAGAAGTCTGCGGCAGCGCTGGCATTTCGCCGATGCTCTTGCGACGATAAATGGTGTACATGTCGGGCCCGAGGCTCAGGTTCAGCATCACTTGCCCTAGAGCAGTCACCACGTCCAGAACAGTCTTCCAGCCGGTCATCGTTGCTTAAACTGTTGTCGAGTGTGCTGTACGATGTAAAATGAGGAATGAGAGATCTTGTCGCCGACACAAGTTGTCGGTATCCACAGCGAACACCATTCGAAAGGCTGTGGTTGCTCCCCAAGTACGTCCGTCACACGTGAAACCCAAACATCTCGATTGGATGGACCCCTAGTCGCATTGTTGTGTTACAGTATGTTTGTTTCGAATCAATTCGTTTGTATCCCATTAAACTTGATATCGAATTATAAAAGCTAATACATTTGTCAATCTATTTGAATTAATTATACAAGGTTATATTTGTAGAAATCCAGTTTTAAACAGCACACGATGTAAGCAGAAAGTTTGGGTGGATATGCATTCTGCGATCGATTTTTTGGGGGGATTCGTTGCTCATTTTCCAAGTTAGCAACCATTCACTCCTGTTCTAGTTCTCCAGCACAATTCGGTAGTGTGCTTTGCCTTCTTTCATGCGCGAAATGCCTTCGTTCACGCGATCCATCGGCAGATACTCAACAACCGGTCGCACATTCTTCTCGGCTGCAAGTTCGAGCGTATCCGCGACATCTTGGATGCTTCCAACGAGGTTTCCGACGATTTTGACACCGTTTCCAACCACAAACATCAGCTTGAAACGCACGTCGTCCGGAGGAACACCGAGCATCACCAGCGTGCCAAGTTTGCGAACCAGACGCAGGTACGTGTTGTACGGAAGCTCTGGCGCGGCTACTGTCACCAACAGCACGTCCACTGAACCAGCGGCCTTCTTCACATCTTCTGGGTCGCTTAGATTGTAGAATTCTACCGCACCAAATGTACGTGCTTCCTGCTCTTTCTTTAATGAGCTCGAGAACGCAACAGGGGTCGCATCAAGCGCTCGGATGAACTGCAGTGCTAGGTGACCCAACCCCCAATACCCACCACTCCAACACGGTCACCAGCCTTCACACCTTCACGTTTGAGAGGTGAATACACGGCTGCACCTGCGCACATGAGCGGTGCGGCTTCGTCCGAAGGAATACTCTCCGGAATGGGGAACGCGTAGTGGCTTGAGACGCGAATGTAGTCTGCAAAGCCACCGTACGACTGATGACCATCCTCGTACGTGGAGTTGTTTGTGAACACCGCTCTACTGCAGTAGGCATCGTTTCCAGAGGCACACTCCCGGCATGGTAGAGCAGGATCCTTGTTCAAGCACGACCAGGCGTTGAAGCCGACACCCACACGGTCGCCACGGGTGAGGTTCATGACCGCAGCGCCAGCGTTTGTTATCTCTCCAACGATCTCGTGACCGACGACACAAGGACATGGAGCCGAGGGGTTTTGGAGAGCATGGAAATCCCCGCCACAAATGCCACAGTGCGAGATCTTGATTTCAACGTCATCATCGCCGAGAGGACGAGACTGGTACTGCCAGGGCTTCAAAGCAGCTCCTGCTTGGGAAGCAGCGTAGGCATGGATCGTACGGGGGCGAAAGTTGTCGACATGGTTCGCTTCAAGAACGCAGCAGGTTTTAGCATTGAAAAGCGAATTGAAAAGTGATCGTCCCATGCTGTAATGCATTGCACGAAGGTGATAAGATGAGATGAGCTTGTTCCCTCATCTAATCGACATCTAACGAGCTACTACACGACGTCTAACAATCATTGATTACGGAAATGCTTGTTCGTTTTTCGATCAAATGCTTTGACTCATTGCTCCATATTGACGATCTGTTGTCTCATGCTGCATCATGTAGCATTGATCTAATAGCAACGATCGGCTTGTCAATTCCCCTTATCTTCTGAGTTCATCAAGCAGGAGTCCTACCTCGATTACAGTATCCACCACTTACGCGGCGGTGTCCGTCATCGGTGAGTCACGGTGATATCGTCTGTGCTACGTATGCACACCCCAGAGTCACCTCTACGGGGCTGTAAGGTCGATTCATTTCAAGGAGACTAAAGCATAACAACTGATAGCGAAGGTTTGATGAACTCACTTCGTCGTGATGGTGACCCCCCAGACAATACCTGACACGAGCCACGGCGAGCCCGCTACAGCGCAAGACTTTGATTGCGATGTCGTTGCCGATTCTTTAAAGGCTCCGGAGCTCCTTCCATGTGAAAAGCAGCGTAGGTGTTGTCGTGCTTCAAGAATACGGATTGAAAGCAAGATAAAATGCGAGGAATCGGTAATGAATTGCATGAATTTGATGAGATGACTTCGTTTTCCTCATCTAATCGACACTTGAGGACATTGTTTAGACATTCCAGAGCTAGACACATCGGTTCTCTCTTCATTGAGACGGTTCCATTTGCTCCACTGACTTACAAACCAATTTGCAAGAAAATGATCACTACTGACGCTTTGGTTTGGATCCGGGTCTGGTGTAGCACCCTAGCGACAATCTTCGTACCATTTCCCTCTATCGTCCGGGTTTATCAAGAGCGAGCAGTTGGTTCTACCTCAATTATCCCCTTACTCTACCTGCTTGCGAATTGCCACGTGTGGGCAATGTATGGGTTTCTGGGCAAGGCTTGGTTCCCAAATTTCCCAGCGTTCGTCATCGGTGACATCATCTCCTGGTGCTACATCTTCATCTATTGGAAATACTCCGAGGATCACAGAGTGGCTCAATCCACTGCTCTAGTGGGTGCGGCGTTAACAGTTCCAACACTATACGTTGTTGTCGGGTTTTTTGGGCTTCACCGGGCAGACAAGAACACAAGTGTGGAAGACCCATGGGCTGTGCTTCTGCGATTTCATTGTCCTCTTCACCAGCATCTTCACGCTCCAGAGCATCTCCCAGTCCTTTAGAAACAAGTCTGCCGCATCGATCAATGTACGTGCACTCCTCGTACTCCTGTGGATGGATCACGTACGGCCATTTGTATTCAAACTGGATCATTGCTGGACCTCAAGTGTGGATCATGACGCTTCATACGGCTGCGTGGGCAATGGTCATTGCATTTTCAAGAGAGACTAGACCCTCAACTACCAGAGACGATACGTTTCAGGCTCTGTCTCCAGTATAAACGCCTCTAGTACATTCAATGAAAGATAATTATTATCCGTTTAAACCTTGTTCTACTGCTTCTCCGTCGGTGTTAGCACCATCTTGTACGCCGGGCTCTCCATCACTTCAGTAGTGTCGTTGTCAATGACAATAGTGAGATCTCCATTCTCCTCTTGAACCGTTGGTCGGTAGATGTAGTACACTACGATCTGAATGAAACTCAAGATCGTGCCGATGGCGTTGATCCCCCAGACGAAGAAGTCGTCGTCCACAATACCAGACGCGAGCCACAGTGAGGCCGAGACGAAGATCATTGCGCTGAGGTTAATGGGAATGGAGGCTGAATTCTTGGTAGCGATCACGTGCTTGAGTGTGCCCAATGGCGAGGCGTACATCCAAATATTGATGACGATAGCGGCGTAGCCCACCCAGTCGCCAACCTCACCCTTGGTCTGGTTCGTGACGCCAGCAACACCGAGAATCGTGTAGATGGAGAACATGCAGTGCACTGCGAAAGCCCGAGAGTAGAGCTTGTACAGCTCCTTACGCTTCTCTGGCACCGTCCAACGAAAGAAGACGATGTTGTAGGTCAACGCAGCCATCTGACTGAAAGCTTGCGTCGCAAAGATCGGGAACATGTTGCCTGATAAATAACCATACAACATCCTGTATCAAAGGCGTTCATCAGCAAACCGGTCCTCAACTAAAACAGTAAGTAACAGGTCGTACCATGCATGGTTGTTCACAGCCATCGCCACGAGCGGGAGGGCAACCATTTCGCCAGTGCTTTTGCGGCGGTGGACGTTGTACAAGTCCGGCGTTAGACTGAGGCTCAGAATGACCTGAGCGACGGCAGTCACTACATTCAGGAGATCGACCCAAATGCTCATTTTGGACGTTCGGCGGTGAGTAGAAGAGAGCAGAAATGGAAATGGAAATGCTCTAGAAAGAAGTGACTTTGTCGGAGGTTTTGAACGACCGTCACATGCGCAACAATCCGGACAGGGATATGTTGCACCGTACGGTGTACCGATAGTTTAGCACCGGAACTTGAAACAGAACCAAACGACTTGATTGGAAGGCCATCCAACGATTGGCCTGAAAGAAGGCAAATCCGGACGCTACAAGGCCGGCGTGGAATCGTACGATCAACCAAACGCGTTGTTTAGATTACCACAGTTGTTGTATCTGTGGCCATAGACTGGGATGCAGCCTCGAATATATTCCTGTGGTGCTCGAGTCTAGAAGGGGGAAAGAGAAGAGCACGTCAAGGGTGCAATACATTTTCACAAAGCTTCATTTTTAGTCTATTGTCTTCTCTATCGGAGACGCTAGGGGGTGATACGCAGGACTTTTCACAGGTGCAACGCCGTTTGTAGGTGAAATAATAACCGAAATCTGCTTGTTCGAGACGTCTTCGTGAACGATGATCGATTTGTTCGGTCGATAGCGCATGTATACTGTGATCTGAGTGACCGCGAGCAAAATCCCCGTTATATTCAGCGACATAATGATCCCATCGTTGTCCACGATAGACAGTGTCACCCACAGAATCGTATTGAATAGCAGCATGATGCTGATGTTGATTGGTAAGGAAGCAGCGGATTTGGTCTTGATGACTTGGCGAATAGTACCAAGAGGAGACGCGTACATCCAGAGGTTAGTGACCAAAGCTCCGTAGCCCAGTGTTGTCCCCACTTGATCGTCGTTCTGGTTCGTGACACCCGCGACACCGAGAACGATATACAAAGTGACAAACGCACAGAGTACCAAACCACCAACGAGCAGTCGGTTGAGAGCGGGGCGATCTACAGCCCAACGGTAGTATACTACGGTGAACACAATTGCAGCAATCATGCCAAAGAGCTGGGTCGCCATGAGCGGGAAAATGCTGTCGGTTAGATAACCGTACACCGTCCTGGGTAGAGTGAGAGTTAGAAATGGTAGATGTAATATGACGAGAAATATTGAAGACTCTACCAGAGGTAGTTGTTGATGATCATTGCGACCAGAGGAAGTGCTGCCATGTCACCGGTCGTTTTGTTCTTGTAAACCTTGATAATATCGGGCCCAGGGCTCAAAATCATCCCACACTGGACAATTGCAGTCGACACTCGAAGTAAAGTCACCCAAAATCCCATGACCACTTGGAGAAGGATGCTGAACTGCTTGAAGAGAGTTTAAAAGTGAGATCGACAGCTTCATCCATCGATGCATCCGGCATTCAGTAGGTGGAGAAGTCTAAGCGCGAGGGCCTTCCCATCAGGAATTGTCTAAACCACACGGCCTTCCCATCAGAGCTCATCCCCCTTTTGCAAACCTGCAGCACGAATTTCGTTAGTCGCACATCATGAACGTTGGAGTTCTCTTGGATTTACTTAAAAGTATTCGAGAGCGCTTCAAACAGCTCGACGAAGAACGAACTGGTAATGTGGCGTAGGCCATCGGTAGCTGCCCGTGCTGGGACCAACTGTGTGGATAATGAACTTGCGTGAAAGTTTTCCGCCCGTTGTCCATATCACTGATCCAGTTGGAATTTCTCCACTCTTTGCATTGTCTTGTGTGGGTAGCGGTACAGAATACTTCAATCACGACTCACAGTAGACTGCAACAACTTTCACAATGATTGTTCTCAAAATCAATTACAATTATTGTCGAGGAAATGAAAACCCAAAGACTTTATTACCATTGCTGACAAACCTTAATTGGCTATAATACTAGGCTTACATGGTGAGCTCCATGATGGCGTTGACAATGTCGTTGTCGTTCGAGCGGAGAGCAGACACAGCCTTGCTCTTGCTCACGCCAGCCTGGCTCATGACCAGCTGGATGTCCTTGGCGTCGATGCCAGAGTCGTCGACCTCCTCGTCGTCCTCCTCAACGGCCTCAACAGCGGGGGCGGCAGCAGCGTCAGCAGCCGGGGCCTCAGTGGCGGGGGCCTTGAACTGCTGGGCAGCCAGGGACTGGGCCTGAGCGTTCAGGTCCTCGATCTTGGCCTCGCCGAAGATGACGTAGGTCTCGCTGACCGTGCTCTTGAACACGTCCGGCTTGGAGATCACGAACAGCACGTTCTTGTTCTTCTTGATGGTCACACGGATGATTCCGCCCACAGGCTTCATGCCGAGCTTCTGCATGGCCTTACGCGACTTCTTCTCCGAGCGGTTGTGCTTGCCCTTCTCGGCGTCAGCGGCGTCCGGGGCCTCCTCAAGAGCCGGGATCTCGTCATCCGAGTCCACGTCCTCATGGTGGTGGTCGTGGTCGTGCTCGTGGTCGTGGTCGTGGGCGTGGTCGTGCTCGGGGTGGGCCATGGTGATCGAAACGAAGAGGAACGAACGGGGTAGTTGACTCTTTGGGGATTGACACAGCACAGAGGGATAACAAGCCGTCAGGGCCAGTCAAGTCGGGGGCGTGTATTAGGGGCAGTACACTAAGATAAGGAATAGTGAGCGAACAGCTACTGTAAAAGACAAGTCGAGGAAACTAGACTACTAAATGGAATAAATTGATAGGGTCTTGTATTGAGAAGGAAAAAGGAAGATGTTACTGCTGTGCGGGAGAATAGTGACAATACCTGCTCAATATTGAGCAGCTCTCGACGACATTCATGTCGATAGATGTAGCTCTTCCTGGCGTTGTTTCTAAAGTTTTTCTGCTGTTATTAGTCAACTACAGGTTCGCATAGCAATTGAAGCTGTGTCTCGACGTCTGCAATAACACCGCTGAAACTGGATCTCTGTACAGCTCCTGTTCGTCGAGCTCTTTGCCCTGCTTGCTTGTCTACCTACACCCATCTACTCTTCTCTAGGCGTCGATGGGAAGGATGTCTGTGACGCGCAGCACCGTAACCTGGCGACGGAAACCGTTCCAACGGCGGTAGTTCTTTCGGCGCTTTTTCTTGAACACGTCGATCTTGGCGTCCAGCGTCTGTTCCTCCACACGGGCGCGCACCTTAGCTCCCTCCACCAGCGGCAATCCCACAATGGTCTGGTTCACGTTGCCCAGCAGCAGAACCTACACCAATGACAAAGCAATACCAATAACAAATTAATATCTCCATCATCCTCAATATCTCGTGCCTTCTTAGACGGTTGCAATACCTCCTCGATGTCCATAATCTCTCCGACCTTGGCCTCCTTGATCTTCTCCGTGATCACGACGTCTCCCTGCGTCACCTTGTACTGCGTACCAGCGAGTTTAACCACAGCGAAATAGTCTTCAGGCTGGATAGCGTCCGCTGTCACGGGGTGGTCGACCACCGAGAACTTCGGGGCCTCAGGAGTGGGCACAGAAGCGAACGCACGCGTCTGCAGAGCCGCTGATCGTCGGGCACATACGCGCAGACTGCGAGCCAGAGCTAGAGACGCCATCGCTGTCTTCCTGCTGGTTCAAATGGCTCGGAATGGGAGGTGCTCAAACGGCATCGTGTGGACTAGAGTCTGATTGTTATATGATTGGCTAATAAACAGCACAAAATTCATTTATTGGTGGAAAAGTCTCTTTTGGCCAGTTTGGTGTGGTGGAACATCAGCATAGTCAGCCAAGCGACGGCCGACCCAGTGCTTTTCCCCCCACATACAAACACTCCCAAGTCCGCCACTAAGTGAGTGTTGCGCACTCGTTGGGTTCCATTCCGCACTCGCCTTGCCAATTGCCTATATTAACAGTATCGAGTGCGGAAACTCTTTTCCACGACGTGACGACAAAGGGAAACCTCAATCACAGTCATGAAGACGGACAAGCCCAGCCGAAGCAAGAAGAAGACCGACAACTTTGACGAAGTGGACAAACGGATACAAATCCCGATGGCGACACGCATGAAGATGCAAATGAACCTCAAGATGAACGGCAACGAACAGGACACGCGGCTGCTCCGCACTGGCATCGACCAGTACCGCAATCTCCAGCACCTAAACACAGCGACCAACACTCGGCGGCCTCGCGGTTCGGCGGAGCGTTCAATTGAACGTGGTGTGTCCCTCATGGAGCGGAAGCAGTTCGGCGCTGCTGTTCCATACTTTACTGAAGCATTGGAGACGCTGACGTCTTCTTCTTCGGACTTAAGCAACGCTAGTAGCACTGTGAAGCTCTACCACCAGCGCGGGTTATGTTATTTGGGCTCGAAGAAGTATAAAGCAGCGATTGAAGACCTGTCTAGAGTCATGCAAATGACACCTAAGAGTGCCGAGCTCTATGCGAAGCGAGGCAAGGCGTATGCTGCGCTGGGAGAGCACCATGCTGCCATGCTCGACTACAACGAGGCCATTAACCTTGCTGCCACTCAAGGTTTACTTCACGATTGTGGGGGGATGGACTTCAAGAGTGATGGTCTCACTTCAAGTGCAAGTCTAGTGCAACTTCGTGGCTTGTATTTGGCTCGAGCCAAAGTATACAAAGCCATGAACAATATTACTAAAGCACTGGAGGATCTGAGCCAAGCTGAGAACTCCGCAGGGGGTCATCGAGATCTCGAGCTTTTCTACGAGCGAGCACAGTTGTATCTGCAGTGTCATCAGGAATCCTTGGCTTTGAAGGACTTTGACAGGTTTATTGAATTGCAGGAAGAAGCAGAGGAAAGTCGGCATTTCGATGCTTCAGGTGGAGTTGGAGGTCTGGCAGGGTTCGTCACTCCTCAGGAAATGGAGACAGATTCTAAATCTAAAATGTTGGAAGTTCTTCTAGAAAGAGCTAAAGTGTTGCAGAAGATGGCACTGGAGGAGGATGCAAGAGAGCGGAAAGACGCAGAACTAGCAGCAGTGGAGCAGGGACAGGCAACTCCAGTGTCTAAAAAGACAGCCAAAAACTCCAAATTAGTGTACCCGTCGGTACCTCCCAAGCCAGATCCGTACCGAGGTATTGAATCCAGGAGACTGGAGAAACGAGCGCTGGAAGATTACAGCAGAGCATTGGAGTTAGCGCCAAATAATGTTGAGACCCTTCGGTTGCGAGGGGAAGCGCATATGCATCTTGCACGGTATGAGGACGCTCTGGCGGATTTTGCACAAGCTCTCGAAGTGGATCCACACGATTTCCAGGTTTGTATGGCTCGTGCGAAGTTATTTCGACAACGTGGAGACTTGAAAGGCGCAGTGGATGAAGTAACGAAGGTGCTGCAGGTCAGCGGGTTTTTTATTAATGGACTTAAGCTGCGAGCACAACTTTATGAAGAGCTGGGGGAGATTAAAGAGGCGGAGAAGGACTATTCATCAATTATTCACGCCCATTTCGACAAGTCCGAGGCGGACGAGACTGGGAAAGTTACGATGGAGCTCGCTTCTGGTGGAACGCTTAATCTAGGCGGCCGTGGGAAAGGAAAGGGCCGGAAGTCTGGAGGAAGCGGTAAAATCACTAGTGAGTTGGCTGCAGAAGCGCTGTTGTGTCGTGCACGATTACGGTTAGCTAGCGAGCAGTTTGAAGCTGCAGAGGGGGACTATAATGCGATCCTGAAATCGTTTGCCAACAACATGGAGGCACAGTTGGAATTGCAGGAAACTCAGGAACGCAAGGTTGCATTCGAAGAGAGGAAGCAGCGGGAAGCGTTGGCGTGGCTCGAGCAGAATGAGCTTGATAGCGCTAAAGGTTTGAACGCTAACGCGACATCGAGCAAGAGCAAGAAGAAGAAAAGGAAGAAAAAGAAGAAAAGCAACAGTAGCAGCGTCGCTGCGAGTGCGAACGATAAGCCTCCTGCTGGCTATGTATTGCTGGAGGATGAAGAAGAATTATTTCAACAACAGCAAGAAAGGGAAGAGCGAATACAGCGGGAACAGGAAGATAAGCAGAAAAAGGCTCTGTCTCACAATTCGCAGGAGGAGATGGAGACAAATGACAGAAGAAGCGATAAATTAGCTTCTCCGGTGGCAGTAGTTGACATAGCAGAACCTGAACAGGAGAGCAAAAGCACTGATGCTGAGGCTGAAACAGCAATGGTGAAGGATGTTGAGATAGCGGGGCAGCTGGATACAGCAGCGGAGGTGGAGCAGCTAGCGAAGGAGAACGTGTTGGTCAATGAAGAGTCATTATCGAGTGGTATTAACCAGACTAGTGCCAAAACTGAGGGTGCCACAAGCCAGCACGAAGAAGAAACTCCTGCTGTAGCTTCCACTCCGCCTCCGGTTGTAGTGGCAAACGTCATGACTAGAGATGAAGCTTGGGAGAGCATGTGGGACGAGGAGGCCGACGAGACGTTGGAGACAGGAACAGTTCGGATACAAATCCGAGCTCAATCTGATCAGATGGGGCATGAGACTTCGAGAATGAGCGAATCTTCCTTTGTCGAGAAGGAGAACGTCTCCTCAACAGAGGAGGAGGGCCAAAAACCTAGCCTAGAGGACCTGACGCCTACGAATGGTGACGATGAAGGCAACGGCGACGACGAAGGCAACGATGATGTTTCAGGTAGCAGTGACGACGGGAAGGACAGTCAGGGCAAGGCAAAAGCAGTGCTTGTGGACGAGAAATACCTGAAGAAGCGTGAAAAACAACTGAAGAAACTGCGTGCAAGTCTTCAGTACGCATCTGATGAACGTGACAAGAGTGCAATTGACGAAGCATTGGCTCGCGCTGAGCGAAAGCAAATGAGTGAGTCTTTGCAGGATGATATCCAACGTGCTCGCAATGTGTTAGCTGATATTGCAGCTGAAGCTCAGCGACTTCGTGAGTCGTCTGAAGCTGAATCGACGCCAACGTCTGTCGCTGAGCATGGGCGAAAGCATCTACACACTGTGACTCCAACATCGTCCCCCTCGGGTGTTGGTTCTGGCTCCTCGAAGCCTCCATCGCTTGTAATTCGACCTATTGCTTACGGTCAGGCTTTGCAAGCTGCCGAGCAGCACCAGCAGCAACTGAGGGCTCACCAGAAGATGCTTGAGGAGAAAGATGCGGAGATCGCTAAGCTCAAGATGCTGTTAGCGCAGAAGGAGCAAGAATCTGCCTCTGCTGAAGAAGACGCACGGATAGATGCTCGTGCCCAAGCAAAGACAGCAGCGCTGGCTCGCCGAGTCGTACGTTTGCGTACTCACTTCCCTGTGCAGGGTACAGCTGCACGTCAAGCTGAAACTTTGATCGAGTGGATGGGCCCGAGTGAGGCAGCAGATCGCGTTCGTCAGCAGGTTCTTTCGTTTGTGCAACGGGTAATTACCGCGCATTTCCCTCTGGCAGCAGCGCCGCTATTCTTCGCTACTGGCTCATATCCTATGAAGACGTATCTGCCAGGCTCAGATCTGGACATTTGTTTGCTGGTGCCGCAAGCGTTGGAGTCGTCTTGGTACTACATTGTCACGCAGGCGTTATGCGTTGCTGGAGGCAGCGGTGGTGCTGGGACTGTGCTGGATCTTGGGAATTCGAGTGGTGCTGTAGACGGAAGTGGAAGTAATTCGCCGTCTGGGCCCGGAGCTGTTGGAAGTAGTGGCTCACTACTGTTGACGAATACGGTGCGGAATGTCACGTTTGTCAATGCTGATGTTCGAGTTGTCAAGTGTACAGTGGATAATATCCCTGTAGACTTCACCGCAAATCGTGTGGGAGCTTTAGGTGCCGTGCGACTTCTGGACGCGATGGCGGTTCGTGTGGGACGACAGCACTTGTTCAAGAGGAGCCTCATACTCATCAAGGCCTGGTGCACACACGAGTCTAGTCCTTTCATGCAGGCAGCCTCAGCAGAAGCTGGAGGATTGGGACCGTCGGCGATTCCTGGAAGCACACCACCTAGTGTCATGGGTGCAAGTCACGGCGCCCTGTCGACGTATGCAGTGAATACGATCGTGATGGCGCTCTTTAACCAGCACGGGGATGCACTCACCCACCCTCTCCAAGCTTTGTATTTGTTCCTGGATCGATTGGCGGAGTTCCCGTGGCACGAGTCGGCGTTAACTCTCCATGGAGCAGTTCCTCTCAGTCGTCTGGCTACTACACAACTGAATGGAACCACTCCGTTCAAGGCGAAGTTGAAAACAGCAAGGCTGGACACTGGAGATGTCGAGGCTATTCGCGATACTCTAGCGGACCAGTTCGGCGCGTTTGATGCTGGAATCAAAAGTAGCAAGGGGACTCCGTTTCCTATTCGTGCATGCAACGTGGTGGATCCTCTTGACGACAAGAACAACTTGGCTCGCAGTGTCTCGGCCGAAGGTTTCCCAGTTATGAAGCGTGCATTCCGTCTCGCAAGGGACCAGTTAGCTGGTATGATTGCTCCTCGATCACACAAGGACGAGGATATTGAACTATTAAGTGAAGAGACGGGCAAGGACGTGGGAATGGCATTTTTCTCCCGGTGCTGGCAGCTCTACGGCCGAGGCGATGGATGGCGACCAGATCTACTGATCCACCCGCGACAGATCTGGCATGGAAAAGCCACTTCGACATCCAGTTCAGGGTCAGCCAAGAAGACGAAAGTTTCGCCACGACCACGTGCTGCTTTGGCTTCTCCTACTGGAAATAGCGATGAAGAAGAAGATCGACGATGGGATTCGCTACTGCCGTCGCTGGATGCTGGCGCTGTCAACGCGCTGCTGCTTCAGCACCAGCAGCTACAACAACAAGCGGCAGCAGCGGCGGCGTATCATCACGGCACGATGATTGCATATCAGCAGCCGTATTACGGCCCCGCCGGGCCTGTAGGATCAGTGATGGCGAATGGAGTTGCAGCTGGATCTGGATCGGCAGGAGCTACAGGAACATCCGAACAAGTGGCGTATTATCAGCGTCGTCCATACAGTAGTCCAGGTGGAAGTCGTAGCAAGTCACCACCGCCGAGAAATGTGCAGAACGGGAAGATGCGAACGTCGCCGCAGCGCACGTAGGGAAGTAAAATATATAGACAATAGGCAGGGAGGTGCAGGTTGAACGACCGTATTTATTCCAACTTAGAGCCTGGCTTTCTTCCTCTCTGTCTTGTTCTTCTGTTGTTTGTTCTGTCGCTTCTTCATCTTGACAGCATCGCGTCTCTTTCGCTTGTAGTCAAGTGTGAGTTTCTTCCGACGCTCAGGCCAGTCCGCTACCTCTTCTCCACCGACGAATGTTCTCCCGAACGCTAAGAAATCCTCCAAGCTCTTCTTGATCTTCTTCTTCTTTAATTCCGTCTCAACGTTCTCGTCTTCTTCATCAGCTTCACTATCTGTAGCCATAACTTCATCCTGGCCTTCTGTAGGTTGGGAGAAAGCCCAGCCAGGAGCAGCTTCCTCCTCGTCTTCAAGCAGTTGCTCACCCATAGCAGCCAGAGGTTTGTCCTCGCCCACAGGGAAGGAAAACAATGAACTAAGCTTGAAAGGAGCGTCCGAGTCCGTCTCCGTTGCAGCACCCAGGCTAAAGACGCCATCAAGAGCAGCTTCACCTTCCTCTCCGTCTTCCGAGTTCTTACGAACACGTGTGAAGAGATTACTCAAGTCTCCAGTGGTCGAGAAGAATCGATCTCCACCTGTAGGAATCTCCTTCTCCTCGCGTTTAGGAGCAATAGTCTCCTCCTTCTGAGATCCAGAGGAGCTAGTAGTAATAGGGATTTCGAACTCCTGGCACGCGTGAGCGTCACGTGGGTCATATCTCTTGAGTTCTCCCATCCAAGCCGCTTCCTTAAGTGGATCTTTCGGCGCTCGCTGCTCCTGCAACCTCCGCTGCAAGCGCGTCACGTCCACATCAGGGAATAGTTTAGACACCACTCGCAGTGCTGCCTCCTCTTCTTCACGCATCTCACGCGCATGACGAGCGGCTTCCTCTGGGTTTTCTTCCTCTAGGAAGTTCTGCAGTTCAGCAATCGCCTCTGCATCCACACCCTCCTCCTCGTCCTCCACGTCATTACCGCCGTATTCATCCGCTCCTTCTTCCAAGAACCGAGCGTCAAGACGGAAACGCGAGTCTCCACCGAAGCGCTTCTGCATCTCGAACAGCTTCTTACCCTTCTCGCCTACAAACTCTGGACGTAAAGCAAATGCAGCTTGTGCTTCGGCATCAAGAGCTTCAGCGTCTCCGTCCGTAAAGTCAAACGTTTGCCGACCTCCACGTCTACTCTCCTCTCCTTCTTCATCACTCGAGTCCATCCAGTTGGAGATCACCTTTTCTTCTTCTCCTTCTTCATCTTTCTCCTGTTCATTTCCACTGTCATCAAACGTGATCTTCTTGTTTCCAACAGCTTCTCCAACAGCAGGAATCACCACTTTTTCCTCCTTCTTCCGCTGTTGCTTGGCTTCCAACGCTGCCAATCGACGAGCGTTCATCTCTTCTTTCGTCAACGGTGCATTATCTTTCTCCTCATTTGCATTCTCCTCTTCCATCTGCCTCACGAAAGCTTCCACATCATCTTCTCCTAAAAGTTCTCCCTCATCGACAGCACCTTCACTCTCCGTCTCCTCATTAGCCTCATCACTCTCAATCTCCTCATCAACATCTTCACTCTCAGTCTCCTCGTCACCTTCGCTTTCCTGTTCCTCTTCCGACGTCTCAGTATCCGTCTCCTGCTTCACCTGTTCAACTTCTTCCAGCTTTTCCTCCTCTGTCACTTCTGGAAAATTGGTTTTCTTCCTCCCCTTAAACTTAATCGCCGTCTTCAATGGCTGTAGCTCTTCGGGGGGCGTGTTAATCATCTCCTGCTGCTCTCTGAACTTCTCCCGAGTCTGATTCTTCAACTCTTCCGCCTCTTCCCATTCCTGCTGCAATTTCAGCTCAAAATGAGGCTTTGCAAGCTGCACCTTCAGCACGGAACCTCTCCATTTCGTACGGTTAAAAGTCTGTTGCAATTTCTCGCTCTGTGTAGCAGCATCTGCTCCTTCTAACGTCAAATACGCGAAACCACGGGAGCTTCCCGGAGGTGGTACGAATGTCCCCATGGGCTTGGGCTTAGGCAGCACCACATCCGTCAACTGGCAGTCCGTTGCGTTGCTCACAAAGCGGCCGAAACGTTCACGAAGCTCCTGGTTCTTGGCGTCCGCTGGGAGACCTCCTACATACACGCGCACAGAGCTCGTCATTTCTGCGACTTGTGGTCGAATTTTGACTGGTTCGCAAAAACTAGCAATTATTGTTTAATTATGACACAATAATTTAAATTAAGAATGGATAGTTGACGTAGACGAGCTTGTGCAGACCCTGCACAAGCGCCGCGATTTTGATCCCGTAATCATTGCTTTAAATCGATGGTGCGCTCGCTGCAAGCGCTTCTCCACTGTGAGGTGAGGCAGGTATGTCCGTGAAGATGCCTTCTAAATGTATGCCAAGGGTTTCGGCCAAGTTTCGCCGCTTGCTTTTCGTTATGGGCTGGCTGAGTCTCCTGCACATATTGCACAAGTATTATTGCAATGATTACGGCTTTTTTAGGATAATTTTCAACCAATCAGAAGAAAGTTGCCGTGGTTGAAGTATCTTGACTAACTGTCCGATCTGTAGCTGTAGCTGAAAAGAAGACTATGGTGCGTGTGAAGACTGGAGTTAAGAGACTATTCTCAACGATAAAGGAGAAGGAAGATGTCTGTGAAGACGACTGGATGACTTCGAATTTTAACTTTGAAGAGGAGCAGAACGAATGGATCGAGCCTCCACTGGAACAGGAAACGATGGACAAGCCGAAACTGCTTGTGATGCGTGGAGATCCAACAGATTGGAGCACAGACGCCATCGTCACTGATACCAATAGTTTGTTGAACCAGAATTGTGGTTTAAGAGAGAAAATTATAAGCAAAGGAGGACTGAGCATCCAAAACCAGAGCAACGAATGGGTCTATTTCCAAGGGGAGGTTCCAGTTGGATCAGCGATATGGACAACATCCGGAAGACTTTCAAGCAAGGTTATTATCCATACAGTTGGTCCCAATATTACCAACTACCGATGGCCAACGCCACATCACCAGTTCGCTCTTCGCCGAGCTGTTCGAAGCGCTCTCAATGTGGCTAACAGTCTTCACTTGACGTCTGTAGCTATTCCAGCACTGTGCACTGGTCTCAATCGCTATCCCAAGTACATGGCTGCTCGAGAGATTGTGAATGAATGCTTGGCGTTCTGTGATACCTGTCCAGTGACATCGCTGCGTCTTATTGTGTTCATGAACGAAGATGAAGTGACGACGTCCATGTTCGTTCAGGCAATGAAAGACGCGAGACAGCAACGAAAGATGTCGGTTGTAACGATGACGAACGAAACAATCGAGACGTATGGGTCTTTTCTTGATGGAAGTAGCGAAGACTACAGTCCGTGCAACTCGGACGACTTGGAGATCGAATAGTTAGCTCCAGGATCCTTTTTTTCGCGTCGAGGATTTCGTTAAATACACGGTGCGTTTGGCCTTTTTTAGGTCGATCTCGTTCGCATCAGGTGCCCGTCAACATGGAAACGAGGCACCGGAAGTCTCGGTATTCCATGTTGACGGCCAACTACACCGAATTCTTTTAGGGTGGGCTCAAACGAGGCGGTGTTTGCTGTCATGAGATCGGTCTAGCCTCCATCAGTCGGAAGGCATCGTCACTCGCTCGGAACCACGTACAGCTCTGCGGAAACGAGACGTTACCCGTGCGTTTATTGATTCTCCATCGGACGAATAGGATGTTGAATGTTCGAGTGAATTTCCGAGGTAGAAGACGCTCGAGGAGTAACAGGACGATGTCTTGAGCCTGATACACGTGCTCACCGTAGAACATGAAACCCGTGAGTAGAATAGCCTCGACAGTCGAGCAACGACGACCTTCGTGCGTAGTATAAGCGAAATCCCCACAGTCTGTAAAGAGGTTGGAGAATGGTGCACCGAGACAATGTCGCTCGAAGCTGGTAAGCAGTGGTGGTCCGTCCCGAAAGACACACGAGGCTGTGGGCCCTACTTCGGGCTTGATTGAGCGACCGACACGCTGAAACGCGGCTCTTAAGTCCTTACGAGGCATTGAACTGTCAATACGACGTACTTCCCAGTACAGATACTTCTGAGTGAAATACGAGATGGAAGCAGCAACGCAACCTAAAGCTATTGACGCCACGATGGCTAGTAGAACCAAGTTGTGCTTGAACACGATGCAGGAATCACTTAAGTTGCACGTTGCTGCTCCTCTTGCTGTGGTTTTACGGAGAAGTTCACCATTGAGACTCAAGATGAAGACGAGAGACCTTTGACGCACAGAATACAGCTCGCGTACGGTGAAGATGGAGATGAAGACCTGCATAGTCTCCCACGTGAGACGGAAGTGGCGAGCAAGCTGTTGTTCTCCTGATCGCGCCTTGAGTAGGTTAATGGACGAGTAAGAGAAGACGAAGAAGCAAAAGGCCAAGTTCGTGAGAGCTTCAGACGTCAATGTACCAGTGGCGAGGCCAAGATAATACAGATCCGAGCTCGTGACGAGGTGGTACGTGATCTGAACCAGGTACAACACCTGCATGCGGCCGTTCTGACACCGGTACGCCCATATCTGTGTGAGCAGCACTGATCGCTTGTGGGACATCACTTGGTACAGACTAATGACGCCCATAATGAGCATTTGAGCCACAACGACACCTGGCAATAGACTGAGCTTCACTCGATCAGCGTATCGACTTCGAAAGACGTTGATGGCCATTTTCAGTCGGTCCTTGGCACTATGATCCACTTCAGTCACGAACTCCCATAAGGAGTTGTAGTAGTTGTGTACACACACGTCTCCTGTTGAACACACAGGGAGATCGTCAGGTGCTTGTATCATCAGTCCATAGTTCACCCAGTGCTGGTTGACTACGCAGTCTTCTTCAATGTAAACGCCGGTAGTATTCACCACTCGAACGCGACAACCGCCGTAGTATCCGTGGAATAAAGGTTGTAAGACCTTGTCGTAGCTTTCGTCTGTAGCCCGGATCGTCCGTGATACAAATGGTAAACTACTATTGAAGCTGTACGGGAACAACGTGAGGATATCCGGTACAACTTCGAGGGGGTCATACCCGAACGTTGGTAGAGCGAGTTTCGAGCCTACAATGTCGCTATTGGAGACGTTTGGTCTGCATTCCGTTCGTTCAGGGAAGATCGTAAAGTCCGCCACTGAAACGGCGGAGAAATCGGCACTAGCTTTGGCTGTAGGGAACTTAAAAAGTCTCAAATGAGCTTCCAATACCCAGTCCGTACGGCTATCGATCGCTGTTTCCACTTCAAGCAGGACTTGAGGCATCACCGATAGGTTTAACACGTGCACCACGTCGACGACCATCTTCGGCTCGCCTTTAAACGTGGTGACAGGCGATCCCCACTCGTCAAAGCCACTCATACACACCATCCCACCCTTCTCCATCGTATCCACTAGCGCGATAGCGTTGACACTCAATGATACGTTCATTAAACTCATCGTGTACAAGTTCTCGAACAACGGCTTGCTCATAAGCGCGTTGTGTCCGAAGAGCGACATCTGCAAGGCGGCGGTACGGCAGCCAACCTGGCAATTAGTACACCCGCCGACCATCACCGCGTCTTCTGCACTGAAGGCGAAGTAGCTGTCGGGCGCTTCAATGAACATCCGGCCGGACGTGAGGTACTTGCTCAGTCCGAAAACAATCAGCAGCATCATCGGTGCTACTACAACGCGTCCGAACACCGCTACGAACGCCAAAACCGTCCCAAACGTGATACGAGGCCGTGGTTGCCGTGCATGAATCGCTGTCGCGGGCGACACAGGCACCGTCATTCACCCGCATGAAAGTGGACACGTTTGAAGCCGAAAAAAGCTTGCGACTACCTAAATCGAGCGATCAGTAAACCAAATTCAACGGTTGCGGCTTTGAGCACGTGATACAGCGTCACCTTCCAGCTGATGAAGGCGAACCTGAAGCAGCGTGGCTGATTCTTTGGCATGGAGCATATCAAGCTTTGTGTCTGCAAACTCAAGATACACGGAACGCCGTGCAGGTGAAGGAAGAGGGTCATGTTGAATCCGCTCGCTACGCCTGACTCGGTGCGACAGAGGCTCAAGGCACAAAGCGAGGCAACGTTGCTTGCTTATCCTTCGCTACAACGGCAAACGGGGCTACGCAAAGGTCACGTTGATCTTGATGAGCTTCACGCCGCTGGCTTTACCATCCCGAGATCGCTGTCTGTCTGGGTCGAACGGTCTCGCTTGAGTACAACCGGACGTCCTCCAGCAGCATAATACCTTCAATGCATGTAATGCCATCATACCGTCGGCAATACCTGCATGTACATTCCATTTACGCACCAGACCTAAGGCTCAATATGCACAGTACTGGCTAGTGTTCATCATTCTTTTAAAATGGACAGCCGTTGTTGACTCAGCGTGGTGAGTCAACGACACATCCCTGTCTCCGCTTCCCCTCGTCCTTCCATCCGTCGAGAAGGAAGGTCGAGCGGCTGCATTACACTCCACTTATGTTGTTTTCTTAGCAAGAAGAGAAGGTATGTATCAGTTGAAATGAAACCAATTTCGGTTGGACGGAAGGAGGACACTCTCTTCTTTACGTCCACGCCAAGTTGTTGCCGTGTTGTCAAAGCGAGGTCGATTTGAAGACGAACGCTATCATGATTCATGGATAGGGCGAGGCTAGGCTTGGCTTGTCGGTTGCATCATGTCAACACTTGCTCGTTATCTTCAATTATGTGAGTCAGGTTCTAGGTAAGATCGAAGGTGGAGTGGAAGATGAGGTTTTACTAGATATCTGTGAACAGTTTAGGGCTGCAGCGTTCCAAGTCTTGAGCACTAACGAAAGATTACAGCCCTTTGATCCCCGTAGCGCAGCCCGTCGTCACAGTGGGCGCTACGTCGGAGCGACGACAACCACTGGTCTGCGACTGTCAAGTTTCTGCCCGCTGAAAAGCAGACACGTTCGTGGCAAGCTCTCGATGATACGAGGCCGACGGATCCCAAGCAGAAGAAGGAAACAGAGGAAGAGCACTCGACCTCTTCGATCCACCAGCAACACAGAGGCAAAGCTCTTCCGTTTTCTCTAGCCCAAAGTTAATGTATTACTAGCGGTCGTTGAAGTCTTTCAAAGCTTTACGACGGATCCTTTTGGACACGAACTGGCGACGGATGTCCACCCTGCACGTCAAGGCTGCAGGTTGATCTGGACATGGCTTAAAGCAGACTCTATCCAAAATACGGAAGAGCTCTTGACTGTGTTGATAAACACTGAACCAGCTCCTTCAACGTCTTTACCTTGGCAACGCGAAAGCAGCTAAAAACGTCGACGTTTCCGAGCTCGTAGACGTCGACATTTCGTCTTTTGGCACGATCAACGTCTCCTGCTCGAAGACTTGCAAACGCGTAAGTGCCTCGGCTGCTGTTTTCCTAGCAGCGATCAAGCAAAAGGACCAGGTGTCAGCCAGGAGTCACCAAGTGAGCCCAACGAGCTCCCCTCTCACTCTCGCTTTCGGTGCAATCCGTGACATAGTCTGAGCCACCCAGACAGCAGTTGTCTGCGCCTCAGCTGGCCGCCCCCCTCCTTTTGAAAATCACTTTGGAACCGGACTCGCAGCTCGCACGGCGATCTCATGGTTGTGCCCGACACGTCGCTCGTAACGTATCAGATGCCGCTGCTCCCCTTTCGAGCCTTTCAGGACCCGAACTTCACTACCAGATTTTCCCTCTCCTTCCGACTTCCCAGTATCAACATGATGCACGCGGACGAAGACTCGGAGAACTCCAGCGCGCCGGCCAACCAGGACACGAGCACAAGACACAAGGCAGCGCTGTCCTTCATCCTGTCGTCGTCTGACTCCGAGTCGGATTCCGACACGTCCAAGGCCAGGAAGAGAGACTCCATCAGCGAGCCGACCGTCGCCAAGCGGAGACGTAGTGTGAGCCGGACGACGCCCGGTCCGGCGGCCGTGGCATCACCGGCTAAGCTGGCCAAGAAAGGCAGCAAATTCTGCACCGTTGAAGGATGCACAAGTCGTGCCAAGCACGCCAAACGCTGCTGGAAACACGGCGGATGGGTGCGCTGCAAGGTGCCGGACTGCAACAACCGCGCCAAGTCCAAGGGCGTTTGCTGGTCGCATGGCGGCGGCACTGTGTGCTCGTTCGAGAGCTGTGATACTATTGCAGTATCGAACGGATTCTGTTGGGCTCATGGAGGTGGCAAACGCTGCCAGGTACTGAACTGCTCGAAACCGGCCTATGAACGCACGCAGAATTACTGCCAGACGCATTATGAGGAGTATTCCCAGACTAACTAGAAGTTTCTAGTCTTTGTGTGAACGTTAGATAGTTATATGTACAACCAAAAGAGAGAGAAAAAGTAATGCAATGTTTGTAAAGATTCTTCTTGCTCTTCAGGTAGGACTTAGTACATATCCATCTTCCCGGTTTACTAATTTATGGTCACTCACGTATGGAAGGGCATGTATATGAGTCAGCAAATGCATTAACTTCCGCATTACAGCACCTCAACTCATGTAAATGCTTCATTATTGTCCATTCCATTGAACGTTTCGAAAACAGAAACCTCTATTTACTCTAGCAAGAGCTTCATACCAGAAGTTGCTCTTGTGTAATTGAGTTCTGTTGAAGCGGCTGCAGCATTAGCAACCGTTCAAGTTCGATGTGCCTGTCGTACGGCAGGAAAGAAGCAAAACGCACCGCCGTACGTGCACATTGCATACCTGTACATGCACATGTGCATCCGATCGACTAATGCACTTTCACTGCACGAAAGACCCTAGAAGACGTTCATGTGAACCACCTGCAGTGCAGAGAACTGTAGGTGCAACACGAGTGCAAAGCCCAACGCGACGCTAAAGGAGAAATCTGGCGATGTGTCTAGCATTCTCTTCGCGTTGAGTGTTGCGTCATCGCCCGGGCTAGTCCATGTCGAGCAACTCCGTCAAGAAAGCTGAAGCGAGTGGACTGGCAGAAGACTGCAATACACCACCACGCGATGACAATTCCAGCTACAACCGAGCGATTGCGAGCGCAGAGCGATCCCAATCAACTCCCAACGCCCAAAACCCCACCAAGAGAGAGGCTTCGGCACGACAAGAAGCATGAATAGCCGTACGGACAACCTTGATATGGTATCTACAACGTAATCCCCTTTGCCACCTCTACACAATGTCAAATTCCTTGACGCCACTTGCACGTTGTGCACCAATTTCCACTCGTTCATGATAAATCGACGTAGCGATCGAATACCGACAATATCAGAGTCCACATGGCCGTTTGGACGTGAGTCAACGACTTCAGCTTGGCACCACTAGTGCATGCACTGCACGGCCTTGTGTATCCTCATCCTGGACTCGCACCGAAACCTTATTCCGTCGGACGATGCTACAGCTTTGTACTGCCGGCTGGGGTGGTGGAACATTGCGCAGCGCTAAGTCGCTGCCAAAGCAGGAGCAATTTGCTGCCCAAACCCCGTGTGAGTCGAGAACTAAGCAAGCACTGAGCGTTGAAGTGGAAAGCCGCCAAGTGGAAGGTCCGACACCATGTGGACGCAGTCATCACTCGCTGGTTAACAAGAGTGAGTCAGGCGTTGCAGCTGGACGATAGTCTAGAACTCCTGGTCGTGTAGATACCGGGCGATCACAGGCAGCTCGACGGCTAGTAGATCAGCGCAACATGGCAGTCGCCGCGTTCAATTGCTGGCCTGATGTGTCTCGGTGGCGATACCCGACAGACGCTACCGTCAGCTAAGCCGTGCCATGTTGAAGTCAACAGATCGCGAGCACGAATCAAGTACGTCGGTCGACGAACGAGTGCTTCAATGCCTTGCCAACCGTCGATGAGAGGGCATTCAGTACTTGCTGACTGCCTGAAGCTCATCGGATTGGACGTAAACCCCGGCCCGACGACCGCCATAAGCAAGGCGCTGTCAGGTCTCTGGTAGCGGATGGTTCGTCAGAACTCTGGCAAGGAGCTTGGGGGTGTTTGCGCGATGCAGAAGCCTGAGGATAGGATACGAGATAATCAAGGTGAAGGATCGACCATGTTTCGACTTTTAAGATGCTGGTTGAGAGCTGTTTTCGGGACGGAACGAGAGATGGAAAGCTTGATCTTCTCCCGTTCGTCTTCAAACTCGTTCAAACGACGGGTGATCACTCTTCTTCAGTATTTTTATGCAGCCAACTTCAAGATATACCAGTCAGAAAAGCTGGGATACAAGTCACAATTTGTCTACAATTTCCATCAATCCATCCTACCCGTTTCCAAGAAATCTCAACAAGAAATCCAATTGTTGACAACAAATGTCCAACCAAAAGCTATTGACGATCGTCTTCACCAGCTGCCAACGCTCACATCGTTGGCATGACGTGACAACCAGGCGCCTGACTTGGACAGGAATCAACTGTTCTTACCGCCCAGACCGAGGTCACAACGGAGACGTTGGGCATCGACGATTCGAGCGCAATGTACGAAGCGAGATCGGTCGACGTGGTCGACAATCCGTCGACAAATGCGTCCCGAGCCAAGTGCCCCCGCCCCGAGAAGTGTAAGTGCCTACAAGCTGTTTTCGCAGCACGCTGTCGTTGTGCCTGCCCTTGTCACCCCCTTGGCGCGATTTTCATGCCGAGAATCGCGCTTGCGGGCAGCACCTGTCGCCGAGCACCTGGCACTCACGTCTCACCCCGTCCCCTTTCTCCTCTGAGCGAGGCTTTCGGTGCATTCCAGCGCGACATAAACCGTCAGTCAGATTTGGTCGTGTCAAGACTCAAAGCCACTTTCAGATTTGCCACGCGAGTGCACGAGCGTCGGTAGGACCGACACAGCCGACACACAAGAACCGCCCGCCCCCTCGCTTTTTCTGCAGAGAGAGAAGTACGTTCTTCTCGTTGTCATCTCAGGATCGAATAGCCTCTCTCTTGTCGCGATGGATGTGCGCGACAAGCTAACGCTGGCGCACCCGACAGCCTTGAGCAACCCGAGCAGCGTCATCACCCCCAGTGCCTTGCCATTCCCCAATTTCGCCGTTGCACCCACGGTGTCTCCTGCATCGCGACTCGCCAATATCATGAACCCGCAACAAGACTCGAATACTATCGAAGATTCCAAGGACAAGGCTGCTCTGTCTTTCATCCTTTCATCTTCCGATTCTGAATCCGATACCGAGGAGTCGAATGCCAAGCACCGCGGATCCATTTCCAACGTTAAGCGGAAGCGCATGGTTCCTTCAACTCCGGAGGCTGCAGCACCCGTCCGAAAAGGGAGCAAGTTCTGTAGCATTGAAGGATGCACAAGTCGTGCGAAACACGCCAAACGCTGCTGGAAACATGGCGGATCTGTGAAGTGTAAGATCCCGGACTGTATCAACCGCGCCAAGTCCAAGGGCGTCTGCTGGTCGCACGGTGGCGGCACTGTGTGTTCGTTTGAGAGCTGCGATACAATCGCAGTGTCGAACGGATTCTGCTGGGCTCATGGAGGTGGCAAACGTTGTCAGGTGCCAAATTGTTCCAAGCCGGCCTATGAACGCACGCAGAATTACTGCCAGGCGCACTACGAAGAGTTGGGTGATGCCACCGGAGCAAGTTAGTTGTATGGAATCGTGGAAAGTGTCGTCGTTAAGGAAAAATTATAAACTAAGCCCATTGTTGAAACCATTTCTGACACAATTTCCCGCGTAATGGCATTCACATCGGACAGAACTGTCTTGGATGCCGAGTCGTTCAGTCTTGTTGGTGAGGAGCACTGCACAAAGAAGCAATTAGACAACCAAGTGGGTTTCTTTCAAGCGTTCAATATCTGTATCCCTCCACCGAAAAGCAATTGCCGATAACGTGCGGGACTCTGGTAAAGGAGACGCTCTTTCCTCTCACCGAAAGCCTTGCATCAACCCTCACCGAAATTGTTGTCAAGGATGCTCTCGGTGTGGCGATGGAGTGAATTTTTCATCAAGATGGCCATGTTGACGGGCACCGTATGGCGTGTTGACCAGGTCTCAATTGTTAACAGATCGATGGAGAAAAGCCAAACGTCGCCGACTTCCATGGAGTTCTTCGTCGTCTACGAGGGCTTGACTTCAGTAACTATTGCATAAGCAGGTATGACAAATGTCTAATTCATGAACACGTGATGAAAGCGTCTCATTTACGGAAGCAACTTCAACTTGAAGCGAGATAGATATGCCGATTTCTATTCGAGATACGATACTGTACAGTTGTGGACTATGAAAAACCCAAGAAGCGTATGGCAATTGCATTGTTACAACTCGCTAGAACTTCATCATCCGGCTATGATACTGAATCTGCCAGATCCTTCAGCTAAACCTGACTGAGATCTTCATTGATATCTTCTGATATCGTCTCTATCATTGGGCGCTGGTCAAGCATTCATTTGATAGACCAGAAAGTAGCTTAGTGTCTGGAAGCTTTACATGAGCTGCAGCACGCTCAGATTATCTCAGAGGGTAATGTCCTACCCTGTCCGGTTACAGAAGACACACCATTGACGTGAACCTTGGCCATTAGACAGCTCACGACAGACATTTCCAGCTTGTACTTCTTTTCTGGTAGTGCAAACGCAGTTTGCCAAACAGCGTCGTGAGTTAAGCCCTCCAATTTAGTCACCTGGAAGGAGTGACATTCGTCAGGGTTCAACGTCACTGTTAATTCTTCAGTCACAACCGCTACAGATCAAAAGATAGCGATATGGTCCTCCCGCTTAGGACAGGGAGTAGCGGCGCATACAGAAGAGTATGGTACTTCTAACACGAAGATGGTAGATTCGGAAATGTCAATCTCCAAGGTTCTTGGCGTTGCTATCATCAACGTGGACGCAGGATATGGAGGTTGTTTATGGCATGTGTTGCACTTAAAACCGTGGTGCTCGACATGCTACAGCACTGGAGTAACAGCAGTGACAGCACTCAAGTGCGCGTGAGTTTCACCAGTCCAAGAAATTGCGCAGACAACATCAAAAAGACAGCGGAGGAAACAGAAAGATGATTAAGAACTCGGGGATAACTGTAACAGTGCGGGGCCATAGAAGCGTCAGGCAAGGATCAGCAAGTTGAAGTGCCAGTATTTTAACCAATCGCATTTACCATCATGCAATTGGATAAAATGAATTTATGTGGTCCACTAGCAAGATCTCGATCTTTTACCGCCTTAGGAGTCTACCTAGTTTACCAACTACAACTATAGCTATAGCAAGCCTAGATACTCTTGGGCCTCAACAACGGCCAGACATTTGACCTTCCTCCTGGAATTCGACACGATCTTTTACCGGTACCATCGTGAACTGACGTGAAGTTCACACGCCTCAACCATGCTTATCCGTCCAACGAGAACAATACCAATCGCATATAGAAACAGGGAAGACAGTTCTCTGAGATTCTCGTGGGGTTCTATCTACCAATATTAAGTACTGGACGGCCGTTTTCTTTGCAAGGGAAGAGCTGGCGGTCACGGCGTTGGTCGAGGCTTCAGAGGAGGAGGCCAACAAATAACTGCGGCCTCTCGCTCCTCCTTCTCCTCCGCCGCATCCACATCTCCTTTGACCCTTTCCATCGCACAAACACCAGCTTAGCTAAGCTCGCCTAAGGCGGGGAGAGAGCTTACTCGACGTCCTGAACGTTCATGTCGCCCTGGTTAGCGTCAGCGTTGTCGGGCTCCTGGTCCGAAGTCCAGAGCGTCAGGTTGTCGCGCAGCAACTGCATGATCAGCGTGCTGTCCTTGTACGACTCCTCCGACAGCGTGTCCAACTCGGCGATGGCATCGTCGAACGCCTGCTTGGCCAGGTTGCAAGCACGGTCGGGCGAGTTCAGGATCTCGTAGTAGAACACCGAAAAGTTAAGAGCCAGACCAAGACGGATGGGGTGCGTGGGGGGCAGCTCCGCCATGGCAATGGTGGACGCCTGCTTGTAGCTCTCCAGAGCCTTGTCCGACGATTCCTTGCGCTCGTCGTCCACCTGGAACTCGGCCAGGTAACGGTGGTAGTCGCCCTTCATCTTGTAGTAGAAGACCTTGCCCTCCTCACTGGACGAGTTGGGGATCAAGTTGTTCTCGATGATGGTCAGGATGTCGTTGCAAATGTCCACAAGCTCACCCTCAATCTTCTGACGGTAGGCCTTGATGTGCTCGCTGCGCTCCGAGTCGCCCTTGTTCTCAATGGACGAGATGACGCGCCACGACGCACGACGCGAGCCGATCACGTTCTTGTAGGCCACCGAGAGCAGGTTGCGCTCCTCCACAGTGAGCTCCACGTTGTGGTTGTTGGCCACAGCCTTCATGTGGTCCACCATCTCGTCGTAGCGCTCAGCCTGCTCGGCCAGCTTGGCGAGGAACACAAGGGAGTCACGGTCCATTTTTAGAAGAGAGAGAGAGAGAGAGAAAGAAGAGGGAAGAGCTGGCGCTTGAGCTTGAGCTTGGAAATCGGATTCTGGCGACTGCAAAGGGGGGCGCGAGCCTGCCGCAAAGGGAGCAACTGAGGGGGTGAAAGTTCGATAACAATATTGGATTTATGTTTGAAAAGGAGTGATGGTCGTCACGACCTCGACACTGAAATTTGGCAGAAATCGACGCAGCTGCAACGCCCGTCGCACTTAGTGCGGTGATGAAAGGGTTTTGACCAATCACAGAAGCGCGTCGTGGCGTTGAGGCTGCAACCCCACAGCGCGGTGCGCGACACCAAGCACGCAATAAAGGCAGCACCAGGACCTTCCTCTGTAGGTGGAGTAGGAGACATAACGGCTATATTAGTAGGCCTGATCTGGGTGGCCATGCTGGCCGCTCACACCCGTCCAACATCTCGGCGAAACCACTTCTCTATAGATAGATCGAGATCCAAACTCGTCCAATCTACAGTCATAAGGCATTTCATTGGCCAGAAAATGCGATCCAAATTTGTTTATACCAATCACGTTGCTCCACGAGAGTTAAACGGTACCACACCGAGCTCGTCACTTGTCAGGCCACGACGGCGCGTTGAAGACAAACGATTGAAGATGTTCTGGTGCTTTATTGCATCCTGCTACATGTAGAACAGATAGCTCTACTGCTCGTTCACGCCCGCAATAGCTCTCGTGTACGTTATTGCGCTAAGCTTATCTTTTTTTTTTTGGCGGGTGAGACTTCCTACAGCTGGCGGGTGTTTACCAATTTCCGCCGTCATTGGGGAAATGCTTCCAGTAGCACAATAAGAGCTCTCTCCTTTATCGTTACGAGCAATGCGCGTAGGCTGGTGTCGATAGCTCATTTCTGAACTTTCCGACTTCAGCAAAGGTAACTTCAACATGACGAGCATTGTCATGGGGCGACATGATATCGATCAAGGAGATGCTTTACTGTACATGTAGCTTCTCAACCTTTGGTAACTTACACGTACATTACATGCTCATTTGGTTTGCCTCGACAAGGTCACCGTTGGAGTGCTGTAGCAGACTGGCTCTCGACGTTGAGTACCTGTGTGAGCTGCATCAATGCCAGCCGCTTGGCTTTTTCAGCAGTCTGGCCCAAGAGCTCCCACGCGCGAGTAGACAGTACCAATGTGTGGCACCTGCCATCTGTCATCATCAAGTCGCACAAATCATTACTTGTTACAGGTGATTTGGACAGTTTTCTTTATGAAATACCCTTGTGCCTCTTCGACTATTTTTTCCAACTTATCTGTTCATACAGGTAAAGTTCCGCGGCACGGTAGTTTTATCCGACGCGCTCTTCCATCGCTGTCGCTGAACGTCATTGCCAGCAAGGAGGAGCTAGAGCTAACAGCTAACAGCTATGGGGGCGGCGCTATCGATGCAGAAGTTTCTGGCCACGCCTCTTGCGGCGCAGTGGAAGTTCCCGTTCGTGGTGAACCCTCGCTTCTGCCGTCGCCGTGTCACGACTCTCGAGCTCACGGACAATTTCTGGACCCACGCCATTGACATCAACGGCTACGCAGTGCGTGAGGTGGACTCTGGACGCGTATTGTTTCGTGTGATGCCTACAATTGAGGGTGAAGTATCGGACGGTCGAACCAAGTGGCTGTTGGATGAATATGGCATTCCAGTAGCCCACCTTAGCCATAGAGACCACCCCAATGCTGCGGTGTATGACGTTTGTCTCGGTAAAAGGCGGGCGGAGCCTAAAGTGCTTACTTCCTTCATGATCAAGTTTGTTCCAGGCAGAGGAGAGCCGTTGTTAGCAGAAGTGGATGATCCTCATACTGGCGGCAAAAGCCGCATTGGATGTCACGGGGTGTGGAGACAACGAGCTGCAGTTTTGTATCTGGAACGAGGACGCGGGGGTCGAAGGGAACCGATTGCTAAAGTTTATCGACCGGCAAGTAACAGGATGACGGCGTTTAGTGGCAATTCATACCACGTCGAGACGGCAATTGGTGTCGATATGGCCTTAATTTTGCTCATCTGCGCTGCGATGGATGATGCGAGCGTTCATTTCCACAAGGCTCACAGGCACCCACTACTCGGTACGTCGGGCATTCAATGAGTTTCAATGGGAAAACTCAACGACTGCAGCTACAATCAAGCTAGAAAATACGACTGCAGCAGGGAACGCAGTATTCAGATCACTAATAGTATAAGTTTGTTATGAGTTGTTACTGGAGTTGTTAGTCCTTCCGATGGGACACAATAGTTGATCCTAGTCACCTAGGATGGTCATGGCGAGATCGTCGTCCACGTCGTAACATTGGCTACTCCACTTGGCATTGGATAACGGAGGGACGGAGCTGTCGAAGGTATCAAAGCTGAAGTCTTCACCTTGTTCCATGGCCTCAAAAACAGCTACGGTGAATGGACTTGTTTCTTCAGCACGCTGCAGACACCGACCGCAGAATGCCAGTTTAGAACGAGTGACTTTACGGCGGAATGGCAGAGCGAAGCGCATCTGGCGGTAGGCTGTACAGCTCGTACATACTCGTTCATCGCAGGCGCTGCATTGTCGCTGAGCTCGATGTGGCCACCGACCAAAGGAACGAAAGCACTCTGCACAACAACCTCCAGCCTTGGTGCTCCCTAGAGTCGGTTCGCTGGAATTGAGGAGCCACGCAAGTTTCTTACGCTCAGCACAGCGTACAAGTCGATGAAGACTGTGCATTTTGGCCAACGCACCACCGAGCAACACCCCGTCACGCGAAGTGGAGCCCAGCATGAACACTTCCATCACATCTGGAGACGGTTGCCGATACACGTAGCAGTACGAAATTACCGCTTGGCATTTGCCGTTCTTGGCGAATCCTCCAAAGCCAGGAACCTCGACCGATTGCAGCAGTTCGTAGCCTACACGTTCTCCATTACCGAGTTCCGTGATTCCAGTAGATTCGAGATACACAGTCTCCAATGTTCGTGAACTGAAGATCGTCCCCGATGCTACTTTAGCTGCTGTAGCACCACTCCGTAGACCTCGCCATCTTAAAGTGCACGAACGTAGAGGGTTATCGTAGCTTGGAGATTCCAATGGCGCTGCCAGTAATTTCTCGTCGATGAGGTTGTCACCTAGATATGAGGCTCGTATCCTCGTGGCGTCTTCTGTTGAACTCTGCAGACCGAACATGACCGACTCAAGGTCACCCGTGAACGACCCAACCATCAATGTCGCTGGTAGCAGCTTAGCACTATTGGTAATGCATTCCTT
This sequence comes from Phytophthora citrophthora, assembly GCA_031305395.1. Taxonomy (NCBI): domain Eukaryota; phylum Oomycota; class Peronosporomycetes; order Peronosporales; family Peronosporaceae; genus Phytophthora; species Phytophthora citrophthora. The sequence goes on from JASMQC010000028.1 coordinate 509,895, forward strand.
GTTCGCCAACCGCGAACCGAGTTTGCGCTTACTGCCGAGTCTCCAGCGAGCTCGGCGCTCCTTGTACATTGCGAGGTCACGGACATGAGCTATCCTTTTCCATCGGGTGGGGTCAATGGCCGACGGATGGCGTGAACAGCCGACATAGTGTCTCGACATGTGCACAGCTTCTTGAATGAACGAGTCGCTCATACTGAGCAACGCTGCTGTTTCTTCGGACGACAGAGCCTCCGGGTAATCTCGCGTCTGTTCCTCGTATTTCATGGTGCTTGCGTCCAACCGCGCAAAAGAACGAATAGGGCGGTGAGTTCCACCTCTCAAAGCTGGAAAGTTGAGCGTCGAGAATGGGTTGTGGCCATGTTACTGCTTCGTTTCAGTGCTTGGCGGATGGCAGATGGTATCTGAAGTGCGAGTTCCTCCTTCCACCCACCCGACGAGGCTGGCCTACACGAATTGCTAGCACGTATCTCGGTGGACAGTCTCGAGGGGTTCAGATGGTCCCAGTTGCTGATTGACGGCGAGGTAGGGATTCAAGCGATAAAATCCCGTGTGGCAGGTTCGTGGCCGATAAATGAGGACGGTGCCGGTCAAGTTCATCATCTTAGTCCTGCTTTTCGCCAGTCTAACACACCACACTCCACAGCAACGGCGGCACGCACATGCTAAAGGGTACTTTAGTGCAGGACGCCGTGTTACTGTCGTTGCTGACCCCATGGATGCACGAATGGATAGCTTTGCTGGTCGAGAGTCTCGAGACCATGCGGTTCAACTTGGGCCGTGGGAAGTGATAAAATCCACGCCGGGTAGATTCCAGGCGACCACGACAGCGCTACACGCATACTTGGGCTCAAGTCCTGGCAAGACAGTAACATCGTATTGGGTGACTATTACTGTGGTGAACGATACGCCAATAGAAATCGCACAACGCTCGTTAGATAGTGACAAGCCAAGTCGATAGACAAATGAAAATGTGCGAGGTTGTGTCGATAGTATGGACTCCATACCATCCAAGACGGACCCATTACAGTGGAAAGTTTCCACCAGAAAACTGTACCCCACGCTCGCTGGCAACGTTAGATTCAGAACTAATATGTACTAACAGACTTTGAGGTGGTCGTCGTAGATCACTTCTCGTTCAAATCATCACGCAGGCTGAGAGGACCAAGGTGGGAAGTATAGCTCACACCACGACCACTTTCGACTGGCTGTTAGCTACGAGTCACACGCTTTTTACTCTGTCAAATTGGCTGTCTCACTTTCAACTCGAGAGACCCCACACCTCAATCCTCGACTTCAGTCGTTGTGTTCGCCACTCGAATCCTTCGCTCCTCGTTCTCGTCGTAATCTCAGATCTCCCAGCCTAGAATGGTCAGCATCATTGTCGAAACAATCTTTCGAGTGCTGGCGTCGACCACATCCATTTGTGTCCAGCTGAGCACGACCCCGTCAAATTGACAGTCATTGTATCGCATCTACCGTAAGAAGGACACGGGCGTTGCATCCGTACTGCCACTCGTCTGTATGGTAGCGAACGCCCACGTCTGGATGCTGGACGGCGCCATAGTCAAGAACTGGTTCCCCATGTTCGCCACCTTCCTCACCTCCGACTTCATCGCTATCGGCTACGTGACTGTGTTCTTCTGCTACGCACGTGACCGCAAGAAAGCTCTGCGGAGGATCATAACTGGTGCTACGATCCTTGGTCTCATTACGATCTACGCGATCCTGGGCAAATCAGGCTACACCAACCAGTCGAACGACGGAGTGGACACGACACTGGGCATTCTGGGCGTCTTGGCTGGTCTCAGCATGTTCAGTTCACCGTTCGAGCGCATGAGGAAGGTGCTTCACTACAAGTCGGCGGCTTTTATCCCGATCCCGATGGTGGTTGCAGGTGCTCTCAACAACGTCATGTGGATCGTATACTGTCCAATGATCTCGAGTTGGTTCCTGTTTGGAGGCAACGCACTGTATCTGCTAGTCAACGCGGTCAACTTGACTCTTTTCGTCATGTAAATCACGAAAACACACCCGTTGCGTGCGATCCTGAAGTTCTCAGCGTCAATCCTACAGACATTGAAATCGAGCTTGTATCCACATCCATTGACGTCATCGACAACAGCAAAAAAACCACCCAGTTCAATGTGCTTGCTGAAAAGCCTTCGGATGTTTGTACCCGTAGCTGGTTTAAGGTTGATGTTAGTCAATGAATGACAAGTACCTGCAGAGAACTAAGCCCAACTCCAGATTTCCAGCCCATATCAAATCATTGAAATGCTGTCAAACTGTTAAGCACATGTATAAGCTTGACAATTCAAGTCTAGATTACATCTAGAGTTGAATTAGCGAGCCACAGTTCGAAACTGTCATGTATCTTCCGCCTCCCATGTGGGAATCTCCTTCTACTCAGTGTCCGTGGCCGTGGACATGTCCATGAAAGGGAAGATTCATCGAGTGCGCAGATAGAAAACTTGGTTTTCTGCTCGATGAAAAAGCAGTAGCGTTAGCTTCTGCGGTCATCTTCATGTCAGCCTCCGTGGCTGCGTCCCATTGCAGAAACTTCTGGATGACCTCAGGCATCTCGTGCTGGTGAGGCAAGCCGTCGACACCCATCTCGTTGTATAGCAGCCTGGAGTCCACACGGTCCCTACCGTGGCGTAGCATGCAGCGTGACAAGCCTTCAGCAAAGACTTCACCCGTTTCGGGACATTTAAATTGCGCCAGAAGGAAAAGCCAGTCGTCATCCCAATAGACATTGCGTGTGTGGACCTCATAGCGCTGAAGGAGCTTGATGTCCTTGAAATGACGAATCCCCTGTGAGCCGAACACAAAGTACCAGCGGTTACGGACACACGCGTGCAGAATTCCCTGCACACCGCAGCCATACCAAATAGCCAGCTCCATACTCCGGTAGTACGCATTTTCTGGCAGCTTCCCCGTGAAGTTGCAGTCCTTTAGAGATGCACGCGTTTTCCACACACCCGGGTAGCGAAGCAGCGCACCAGGGGTCTGTGGCGTGAGCTTACGACGCAGTACACCAGCCCCCATGTGCCACAGGATGCGGGGAATCATGGTCGGCTTCCAGCGTCTCACCTACAGCTCGTCGGTTTGTTGACTTGACGTGGAAAATCTGATAATATGGAATCAGATTTCAAAGTTGAAGTGAGGACCATCACTCTTTTCCGCGCTCTGTAACATTTCCCTCACTTCCGCATTCGCCACGCAGAGAAAAAGGGTACGGGAAGCGCGCATTATGGAGGATACGTCAGACGCACTGGAGGGTCTACCAACGTCGCAGGATGCCAAGACGCTCGTCCCCATGTCACTGAGTCTGTATGTGATGGGTTATGACTTGCACGTACAGGAAACTTGAGTTACAAAACGACGTCTTGGGTTGTAGAGTGGCCAAGAAAGAGAAGATCTTGCAGATGGAAGTGACCAAGCTTGAGAAAATGCTGGTTCAACGGAACGAGACAATCTGTGGCTTACAAGAGAGCCACGAGTACTTGCTCACGACGAATGGCCAGCTACTGTATGTCCTTACAGCAGTTTTATTAGTGTTGTTGGCACTTAACTGACCCTTCTGTTGTTTATGTAGAGAGAGAACGCGTCTGAGACGAGAGAAGCTGGCACCGCTGCGGATGCTGCTGGATGCTGAGTACGGGAAAGATGAGTCCAGCCTTTGTGATTCTATCGGCATAAATGAACTGGACGCGACTACGGAAAAGTGTGGTGTGCTGAAAGACATACTGCTCGGGTTAGTGGATAAGCGTGCTGGGCTGGAACGACAATGTATGGGGCTTGATGAGCAGGTAACTCGAGAGACAGCTGCGGTGGCACTAAAAGTGGAGCATTTGCAAGAAGGTATGGAATATGGAGCACGGTGAATAAATGTTGTTGTTGTCGCTTATGTGGTGATATGCTGTAGTTCGAAACACTCTTATGCTGCTGGACGAAGACATACACTCAACTCAATGGAACTTTGAGGTAAATGTGTTGTTGTGCTGGGCAGAGATGCATGCTTTAAAACTAACTGTTTGGCTTGATCACAGAACGATAAGGCAGAACTTGCCCAAAAAGACATGCAACTCAATACTGCCAGCCAAAATGCTCAGCGCCAAGCAATAACCGCCGAAAAGGTTCACACAGATCTGCGAGCTGACAAAAACGCTATTGAAGACCTCCGAACGGTATAGTCTCTATGATAATATTTGTCTTTGATATTGCTGACTCCCCCCCCCCATTTTGGTTTTGTAGACATGGAAGAATTACGAAGGCATGGCTCACGAAGAGCATCGTCAAATTGCTATTGCGAATGAAGACGCTAGGAGGTACGTTCATTGAATTGTGTGAAATGTTCACAATGATACTGAAATGCCTACCTGGCGCATATACAGTGAGCAGCGGGAACTTCAAAGGCTTCTCCAAAGCAACGGTGTATGGAAAGGAATTGCGTTTCTATCGAGGTTGTTATTAATTTCGTTGATGAAGGCGACTTGTCCTGCCGATGAGGACATTGTCGAGACCGCGAAGGATCTGGAATCACGGCTGCAAGAACTCAGCGTACGCAAATGTTGAGTGCCTCAATGTTTCAGTGGAACTAAATGTGTGCCCGATTCTACAGGAAGATATGGCAAATGTCACTTTTTTCAAGCGAGAGATATCTCTGCGGAAAAAGCAAGAAAGGAACATGCTGGCAATCACGCAATCTAGCATCAAGGTGACTTCGTTCAACTCAATCCATTCGAACAATCTCTCTTATTATCTCTGACCTCTTTCTGACAGGCGAAAGATGAGCAGCTACGTTGGCTAGAACGCCAGCTTGAACATCTTAAAAATGAGCATAACGAAGCTGCTAAAGCTCGTATTGCTGACGAGTCTGGTACGTGCAATGAGCATGAAGGATTTCATTGAAAGCTAATTACCCCTACACTGTACTTTTGATTCAGCTTTCCAAGCATTCCGCGAGGAGCACAAAAAGACATTGTCTTCTCTGGAAGCACAGATTAAGGATTCTGAAAAAGAATTAAAGACAACGGAGCGTGCTGTCACCGCTCGGAATAGGAAAGTCTCCACTCTGAACAACAAAGTTGTGCAGAAGACAAAGGTTCTTGCAGAATGGGAGGCACGTATTGACACAAGGCGGGATCAAGCGAAAAAATCTGCAGCTACCCAAGAACTCGTCGATGCTGAAGTGCTGAGCACTCAAAACTTGCTGGATCAAGAATTACGTCGTTTGGAGCGTACTCAACAGCTTCGAGCAGCACAAGAGGTCGAGTCTGAGGAGCTGAGTTCCACTTGTGCAGTGTTAGAGTCAGAAATTCAACACGCTCGCAACACGCTACCAACGATCAAGGACAGTATCACAGCTACTCAAACTGCCATAAAAAATCGCACAGACGAAATCCGCGACAAGTTTTTGAACACCTTCGTCGTGGGCGACGCTGAAGTTCTGATCGAGTTGCTTAACAAAGAGGTATGTATGCTGGTTGATGCAAGGTAATCATTTACCTAACTTGTTGTTCTTCGCTGCAGATTGAAAGCTGGACAACGAAGGATTCAGATGAAATCGACGAAACAGTTGCACGCAAGACAACAAAGGTTCTGCTCGGTTAGTTTGCAAGATTGTCATCCTGTTATACTAATACAGATCTGCAGCTCAAAGAGCGATACAATGCTCTATTGACCGACACTCACAAGAAATACGGCAAGATTTTGAAACAGAAGGTAAATATTGCCAAGCTTTGATCCATCAATCAACACTAACTACAACTATCCGTTGTTAGGAAAAGCAATTTAACGCAAAACAAGAAAGCTTGAAGAAACGGGCGGAGGAGAAAGAGAAGCTCGCTACCGCCTCCATTAGTGAACCAAAAGTCGGTGAGGAATTCATTTCGGAGATGCCAGAACGTCAGGGTCAGTGCGTATCTGCGAAGGGTGACGCACACGAGACAAGGGATAACCTGGCGCCCGAAGAACAAAAGAGTGAGTTGGAGCGGCTCAGCAAAGAAGCCGCCTCCCAAAAGGTGAGCTGACGTGAGCGGTGGGTGGCATACCGGAACAGCTCACACCGTGTTTTCCACAGACGCTGGATGTCAAGAATCAACGGAAGTCGAAAGGAGTGTCGGCACACCAACCAACGTCTGCGCGACGGCAAATCGGACTGAATTTGGTTGACGATTCACCCCAAACCGACAAGGAATTGACAGATATTGTTGCTACTACCGACGCGTCGGCTGTAGCAATAACCAGATCAGCCAAGTCCAATGGTGGCAATGCCGTCCGTCGACCTCGTTTAAAGAGACGTACTCCAGCGCAGAAGGCGGGAAGGTCTGAGCTCACAAATGCGTCTCCGACAGCCATGTTGCATGAAGGCATTGCAGACAGTATTCACACCAATCTGGCCTTCGAGGTCTCAATTCAGGACTCGCTCGGTTCTCCAGTATGCTGCGATGAAGACCCTGCAGCCTCAGGAGCTGCACATGATACAGGTAGTGTCAATGCGGCCAAGAAGGCATCTGGTAGTATAATGCCATCACTTGGAAGCCAAACTACTGCTAAGGGGCCGCTCTTACAAAGGGTACGTTGTTCAGAACATATCGCGCACTTGAGCATTTTGCAGTGCTAACGCGAGATTGAAGCAGGTGGACCAGCGCAACAAGGACGTCGTCAAGCGCCGTACGTCGAAAAAGGCTTTGCATCGATCCCGCCACCCCAAGCCGAACCGGATCTCGCTTGGACGCTCACAAACCTGTGGTAGCACTGCTGACTGGACTGCTGTCGATGCGTTCTCTTTCGACTGAGCTTTCGGTAGGAACCATTTCTCACTCATTTCATTATTAACACGCCATTTTTGCCCGTAGTTCCAAAGTTATAGTTTACGACCGCGCAGGAGCGAGTTCCAGCGTGCCCACCCACTGTCTTGCCCAGACGCTTGGAATGCGCTTGCGACACCAAGCGCACTCAACACGTAGGAGCGTCAACCTTCGCTGGTTACGACAACGGTTGGAAGGACATGTTTTTCAGCCAATCATCTACTTTGATCACAGCCAATCCAGCCAATGCTGACACGCCGATTGCGTAGATAGGACGAGTGTTGGCGGTCTCCTTGAACGAGGGGTGCACGAAGCTCCATCAGTTGCAAATCTCCCGTCTCCGACCCGAAGCTTCTGAATATTAGCGCCATGCTCTCCTCTCTGATCCGCTCCGCATCCCGCCAGCCTGTGAGCGGTGCTGCTTCCGTCACCGCCATGGTCTCCGCCCTGGGCCTGGCCAGCTTCTCCACTGCTGCGCACAACGCCGAGGAGCCTAAGGTGGCTCTGAGCCCCAAGGAGTTCCGCTCCTTCAAGGTGACCAAGGTGGAGGAGGTGACCCACGACACCAAGCGCGTGGTCTTCGCCCTGCCCAGCAAGGAGCACGAGATGGGTCTCACCGTCGCCAGCTGCCTGATGGCCAAGGCCGACGTGGACGGCAAGGCAGCCGTGCGCCCGTACACGCCTACCAACACGAACGCCGAAAAGGGCGAGCTGGAGCTGGTCGTCAAGGGCTACCCTACCGGCAAGCTTAGCAAGCACATTGTGAACCTGAAGGTTGGTGATGAGCTTGCTATGAAGGGCCCATTCGTCAAGTTGGAGTACAAGCCGAACATGTACAAGAGCATCGGCTTCCTGTGCGGTGGATCAGGCATTACCCCCGCTCTTCAGATGGTCAAGGAGATCTGCCGTAACCCTGACGACTCGACGCAGGTGGTGCTAGTCTTCTGCAACCAGACTGAGAAGGATATTATCCTCCGCGACGAGCTGGACGCGCTGCAGTACATGTACCCGCAGTTCCAGGTGCACTACGTGCTGGACAAGGCTGAAGCCAACTGGGATGGTTACACGGGTTACGTGACCATGGAGCTCATCGAGAAGCTTCTGCCCGGTCCTTCGGACGAAAGCTTGATCGGTGTGTGCGGCCCGCCTCCGATGATGAACGCCATTTCGGGTAACAAGGCCCCTGACCGGAGCCAGGGCGAGCTCAAGGGTCTGCTCAAGGAGCTGGGTTACACCAGCAAGCAGGTTCTTAAGTTCTAAGCTGTACGGCCAACCCTTTCGTGTAATGAACGATCCTTCGGCATGTAGGCAGCGACTGGAGCTGGCTAGCTCGTTATTGGCATACTGCCCAAGAAATAAACATCCTTGCACCGAGATTAAGTATCTTAACAATCATGACTCACTTCAACTTGTATCCTAACTGCTGGTTTAACACACTGCAGATTCAACACGAAAGAACGCCAGATAATTTTGATGCATTCAATGCAAGATTGAGCCGAAGTCAACACGCGAACGAATCGATCCTACGTACGTAAATGTTCGATACTCTTTTTCAACTCCACTGTAGCAAACTTTCTGCTCGATCGATCACGAGCGAGGTTTGGACCTGTAGTCAATACGTAACTACTGTAGACTCATTACACTTCGGAGAGCTGCGTGGTCTCCAGATGACCCGTCTGGTTCATGTAAGTGAGCTGCACATTGCCGACACTGTCGACCTCCATAGCGGTGATGCCGCAGTGGTTGTACCTCATGCGGCCCCACGTGCCGTCCGGATCCACACCCAGTGCCTTGCACACGAACCAACGGATAATGTTGGCGTGGCATACAATCACACGGAACCTATCCTTGGCACGGGTCTGCGTCGAACGTACACCGAAAGTGTTGGCGTAGTGCTTCTTATCCTCTTCACCAAGTTCGCGTTCCTCAATCTCCAGATCCTGAGGAATCAAATGACGGAACGTAGTGCGGTACGCCATTTTAAGGCGAGCGCAGTCCGACACCATATTGTCCAGCTTCTCTCTCGCCAATTGCTGGCGGTTGCCGTTCGGCAACGGATTGCCTGGCCAAGCTTCACGGAAGAGTTTGTTCTCACGAAACTGCACGGATCCACTCGGGAATGCGCTTCCGATATGTTCAGCCGTCTCAACAGCTCGACGAACGCCGCTGTGGTACACTGGGAACTTGGGGAAACGTTTGAGTACGAGCCGTTCCGACAGGTACTTGTTGAGGAATTTACCCGTGGCTCGAGCCTGTTGAATTCCCAAATCCGTCAAAGGTCCGTGCATATCAACGGACGGCGTCTGGGAACTGGCATAGTGTCCGTGACGCACCAAGATAATATGCGTAGTGCGACTTTGGTCCACCAGTGACAGATCTGTCGTAGGTTTCACGATATGAGCCTCAGCAGCAACTGCAATGGCCGTCATCCAGTCCATCAACGTCTGCACATTAGGAGCTCCAATACTACGCACACTTCCATTGGCCAGAGTCAAACTGAAGGACGAATTGTCTTGACGTTCCACAGAAGCTCCAGCAATGTCCCAAGTGCCTTTCAACGCTCCATAGCGCTGCTTGTTATCAATAGTGTAGTACGAGAGCTCTTGTCCACGCAACACGAAAATCCGCTACAATAAAAAATAAAAACTGATCATTAGTATTCGAGTTTACAAAAATACTAAAGCATCATGAAAAAAAAAAAAAAAAACAATCGCCAAACGTACACTTACATTTTTCCAGGTCTGCAACCCAGACTCGCCCTTCTTCGTAAGTTCTCCTTCCATCAGTACATCGCTCGCGAACACCTGCACATGCGCGTCGTGGATTTTCGCTTCAGAGAAATTGTTGCTCAAGTCCGTGACGACCGACGGCCGCATCATCGACGATGGACGCATCACAGACGCCATCATGGACTGTCGAGGGGCTGGAGACGCCCCCAGTACTTGCGTAGCACCCAACCCGTCGCTATTAGGCGTGAAATGGTCAATAGTTGATAGTCGCGAATTCATGTGCGACGGCCGCACTTCGTCCTCACGCTGCGCAGGCGACACAACCTCCATCTTTGGTTCCCTAATGGTTGTGCAAAGTGTTCTTGAGCTGTGCACTGCGGTGGACTTTGCTGTGTGCTGCCTGGACTCTACGACCTGCACCTCCGTTGACTACAGGCTGTGCCCACGAACCGGCTGGTGGCCCGCATCAGAGGAACAGCAACACTGGCTAGTCATGTCGAGGATAGGGGTAAATACATACACAAATCAAGTCAAAAGTAAATGTCGCTCGAATTTCCAAAATTCTTTTTCGGATGTTGCACCAAGCGCAACATGGTTGATTTCGGTGCCGACAAAGGCAGCAAAGCACTGCTCTATATACCGCTACAAGTAAAGTCTAGCTCCTGCCTTTACAATTGAGTCAAAATGCTACAGCTGGAGGCACTGTATGTACCTATAACGCCATGTTCGATTGCGCTTCAAATACGAACTTGTTGAAGGGCCTAAACAATACAAGCAACCTGCACTTACACATGACTGCTAATGTCGGATGGAACTCCAGCTATTGGTGAGCGAACCATTGTATACACTGGGCTGTGCACGTTCTGCTTGACCTTCAAGCCATCGTCATCGGATGGCAATGGGGAAAGCATCGAAGCTGGTTCCACCCTCGTGAAATTCCCTTCCAGAGCTTCAGGATCTCCTTCTTCAAGTCGCAGTGGGTGCGTCTTCGGGTTGTACATGATGTAGAGCACAATGTTGACCAGACTCAACAGCAGACACAGTGCGTTGCCTCCAAACAGGAACCAACTCGAGATCATTGGACAGTATACGATCCACATGACGTTGTTGAGAGCACCTGCAGCCACCATCGGGATCGGGATAAAAGCCGCCGACTTGTAGTGAAGCACCTTCCTCATGCGCTCGAACGGTGAACTGAACATGCTGAGACCAGCCAAGACGCCCAGAATGCCCAGTGTCGTGTCCACTCCGTCGTTCGACTGGTTGGTGTAGCCTGATTTGCCCAGGATCGCGTAGATCGTAATGAGACCAAGGATCGTAGCACCAGTGATGATCCTCCGCAGAGCTTTCTTGCGGTCACGTGCGTAGCAGAAGAACACAGTCACGTAGCCGATAGCGATGCAGTCGGAGGTGAGGAAGGTGGCGAACATGGGGAACCAGTTCTTGACTATGGCGCCGTCCAGCATCCAGACGTGGGCGTTCGCTACCATACAGACGAGTGGCAGTACGGATGCAACGCCCGTGTCCTTCTTACGGTAGATGCAATACATCGAGGGGGTCATGCTCAATGTGACGGAGATAGAGGTAAGCGACGCCAGCACTCGAAACAGATTCTCCACTACAGCGTTCACCATTGTTCCGTACGTTTAAAGAGGGAGGAAGGGGGCCTTGACGCATGAAAGCAATCGCAGAGTGAGCTTGAAGCTGCTGAAGCGACGTTCGACTCACAGCCAGTCAAGAAGCCACTGACGCCGGAGGGTGTTCATCGAAACAATCATCCTGAGCCAAAACGTGCGAGATGTGTAGCGTACAACGGATGATTAGATGAGCGACATGACGACAGCCCTTGCATGGGCCTCCTTTGGCACTGCCAAATTGGCAGCGCCACAGTAGCTGCCTGTCAACTTTGAAGCCTTCAACAGCAAATGCATTTTGGAGATCACCGGACAGAACATGTACAAGGGCGATCGGAGGTTGTCAATAAATTGTTGTTTTAACCTACGACTAAGGCTAGGAGCGGAGTGGAGCTAGCGGCGACTTGATGATCTGATACACCGGACTCTGAGGAGCTCCCTTGGTTGATTGTACACTCGGTCGGTCAATTGCAATCGACAGAGTTCCGTCGTCTTCCTTCTCCAGTAGATCCTCGAGCGTTGCGCCGTAGCCCAGTGGATGTTTGCTTGGGTGGTAGATCATATACACGGTCAATTGTGCGATACCGAGCGTGGCACAGCACACATTCGTGACGAAGAGGAACCAGAGCCCCGACATGGGCGTGTATGTGATCCACATGGCGTTGTTAAACGTTCCGGCGATAACCATGTGAATCGGAATGAGCACACCCGTCTTGTACTTGACGACGTCCTTGATCTTTAGAAACGGCGAGCTGTAGAGCACCAGCGCCACGCACACAGCTAAATACCCCATGATATCGTTCACCTGGTCTCTACTGAGCCTTGTGAACACACCCAGACCCCCCAGTACGGCGTACGTAGTGATAATCGACAGAACCACCGCATAAACAGCGATAATTCGCCACGCTTGCTTGCGGTCGGGTGTGTACCGTAGGAAAATGAACATGTAGATGATGGAGATGAAGTCCCCCGACACGAACGTGGAGAAGACGGGGAACCAGTTGTTAGTGAGCAGACCTTGGAGTGTCCAGACATGGCAATTCGCGAAGACGGACACGAGCGACACGATGTTGGTGTTGCCGATGGATTTGGTCTTGTAGATCTTGTACACCGCCGGTGTCGGGCTCAGGATCATCATGAGCGACGTACAAGCCGCGATGACACGGAATACGGACTCCACAGTGCTGGACATGGCGGATTGTTGCTGCGGACGGCGAGTTGTGGAATGAGACGAAGTGCAGGAAGCCCATTTGAACACATGGAGAGATGGGGGAGCGCCAGCGAGTGGTTGAACTATCGATCGCTTTAGTTCCAGCACGACGAAAGCCTTGCGCATACATGGAAGCGACATCACAAAGCCAGATTGGATGCAGTTTAACTTACGGTTTGTAAGCCTGTAGACGTAGGTTTCGTTAACTGCGGTTATACAGTGACAGGCTTGCCACCGGAAGTATTTCATTAGTGTGGCAATTCAACGACGGGACTTGTTGGTGTTCTGGTGAAGAACTCGAAGTAAATATTGCTTGATAAGTTAAACAATAAATATCGATGCAAACTACGACTATTCTAGGCTTCTACTTACTGCCTCGGGGCGCGAATAATGTGCAAAACTCCGCCTGTAGCAGCTCTCTCCATCGAACTGCGGGACTCGAGTGAATCGTTGGGATTGAGCTGGAACGAGCCGCTACGCGAGCTAAAAGCTGGGGAGCTCAACTGGTAGAACGAACTACCACGCCTCGGAGACGGCGAATTGAGCTGGAAAGAGCTCTCGCGACTCAGCGGGAGAAGCGGAGATGGCAATGGCTGGAAGCTTGGACTGGCGCTTGAGAGCTTCTGTATTTCCGCCTTGGGCGTGATGGCGATCGTGATGGCGATATCTTCGTCTGGAAGATTGATAGTAGGTTGCACGCCCTTACTAGGTCGATACATGACGTACAGCACCAATAACACAAACCCGAGTACGACACAGATCGCGTTAGGGATGAACATGAACCAGTTACTGTCCAGTGGCGTGTAGATAACCCACAACGCGTTGTTTGTCGCTCCACAGATCACCATTGGTAGTTGAATGGGGGCTGCGTTTTTGTTACGAAGCACGAAGAGAGCCTTCTCGAACGGCGCGCCGTAGAGAATGATAGCAGCTATGATACCTAAGTATCCAAGTATCCGGCTGATGCTCGCGTAGTCTTGACCCGTAGCACCCGTGGCTGCGATGATAGCGTACAGCGTGATAGCGGCAAGCACGGAAACGGCACCGCCTACAATTTGGAGCACGTACTTGCGATCATCAGCGAATTTGTAGTACACTGCGATGTAGGCGATTGCTGCGAAGTCTCCGAAACCGAAAGACATGACCACCGGGAAGATGTTGCCGCAGAAATAGCCGTACATCATCCACATGTGGGCATTGCCGAGCAGCGAGACGAACGGGACGACGGAGATGTTACCGATGGTCTTGTTCTTGTAGATCTTGTAGATGGAGAAGGACGGACTCAGTGAGACCATGAGTGACGATAGTGCCGTCAGGATTCGAAGCACGAGGAGAACAGTGGAGTCTACCATGGTGGAAAATAGACACCGAACGAACGGGAGTTCGTAAAGGGGAGCGACTTGCGCGAAGGCAAGTAAAATATATAGTGAGGAGGAGTGGAGAGGGAGCTTTTCGGCGGGCGAACGACTGTCCTCGCTTCAATTCTGATTTACCACTTCAGGGTACCCTTGCTAGCAGCACTTTCAAGCCAAATCTTCATTGAAATCACCCGGTAATGATGATCATTGGGTATGTCTCACAGCATTTCTGAAGTTTTTTGACATGGTCATGCACCATAAGTCGCGACGATTCGACTCCAAGCAGCGGACGATGGATAAAAGCTGAAGTAGCTCTTGCCACGTGCACGTGTCACGCAGACCAAGCAGCGTAAACCTGCCAATGGCGGGGCGGAACTGCTGACAGCCAAGAACTGCCTGGTCACAATGCGACGGTTAATGGATACCGAATTTTTATTCGCCTGTCATTGACACTAACGAGCGCACAGTGACTGAACCGAGTCCGAGTGACGACGATCTTCCACCACGAGTGTCAGCGACAAAATATTGATGCTGCAGATAAAATACTCGTTTTCTGAACGAAAACTCGAGTCAAATTTTGGTTTGACTTATGGGCAGAAGTTGCGGTGCCCAGCTTTGCTTTTATGTCATCCGATAGAGCTTAGTATAAGACATACCACTACAACAGACAAGTGTTTTTCAGCCATACTGGACGCGATGTTCATGACTCAAAAATTGCTCACGACGCAGATACTAAAATGGCATCAAATTGAAAGCAAACCAACGTGGCCAAGAAAATATCCACTCCCGCGTTAGTTTGACCGAAGTCACCTATTTGTAGTGTTATATACTTCTCTTCCGAATCGCTACGAAAGGACCTGGATATAAAGAATGATATATGCACCAGTGGAAGCCACACCAGTTCCAAAAAATGCGTGAGATGTATGTTCAACCGCTACGTGACGTTATCATTTTTCGTTCTCGTTATTCCCATTCTGTGTAAACCACACGATAAAGGATGCCGGTCAATATAATACTCTGTACATGTACATTGCAGCAATGCACGGACAGCCTTCTGGGTTGGTGGTGGCAGGTTTGTAAAGAGATCGTTTGAAAGGGGAGATTTAGCGTTGGCCCTCCTAAAACTTAAATGTACAAAAGGCCAGCCGTGGAGTCCAAAAGGACAAAACGTAAACGTCTTAACTGTGGAGATTACAATTTGTGATCGACTAACGGCCGGGTTCCTAGGGAGCTAGTTGAGATCCATCCCTTGCATTACGGTGCAGGATTAAACCCGTAAACAGTTACTGTATGTTTAGACTGCAAAAGAAATAGGATGTTCCCTAAAGTCCAGCCAATCAGCGAATTTATCGCCAATTTATAACCAATTACCGTTGACCTTTCTTGTTGAAGTGCTTGGAGGAACGACATTTTCAAACGACTGTCCTTTTAACGTCGATGGCTATACAAGAATGGTTCATTTCAGATTTCACTCTCAACTCGCTGCGAGGCATTAAAACGGCAACTTCCTCCTGAACAATGACCTTTTGGGTGACTCTGCTCAATGTAGCAACAGGGGCATCGGATATCTTTATGCGTCTAAGCCCCGTACCGGACATGTACAACGTCCATCGCAATAAAACATTGGCGACGTGGCTGAGCTGCCACTGATCACGATGGTCGTAAATTGCCATATCTGGTACGTAGAGTAGCCATCTCCTTCTGATTACGCCTCGTCTAATTTGTTTTGTTTGCCATTCTAGGACCATGTACGCGTACACTACAGACAGCTTCTTCCCACTGTTAGTCACTCAGGGATTCGGTGAAATCGTCGGAATTCTGTACATTATCGTTGGAGCCCAGAGGAGAGGTGTGTTCGTCTGCACAAACTCTACGCAATCGCCTTTGCCGTTTGGTGTGTGGCTACCGGTACGCTTTACATTGCTTGGACTCTGGGGAGTTTTCGGTCAAACGAGGTCCGAACTGGGAACTTCTCTCGGTTATATCGGCTGTGCGTCCAGTATATCGATGGTTTCGTCTCCTCTTGCCACTTTGAAGCACGTCGTGAGCATCAAGTTGTCCGCCTCCTTCCCAATCAACAAGTGTACGATGATTTTCGTGTCATCGGCGCTGTGGACTGGCGCAGGCATCGTCGATAGCGACTACTTTGTTGCGGCGATCAATTTAGTTGGCGTTTTGCTGAGCTGCTCGCAGATTATCATCTACTTCATGTACAGACCGGGCAAGTACGAGATCGCAGAGCAACTTGAGGGAGGGAAACTGAGTACGTTATCTCCTAGGGGGGACACGTGCAACAAGGTGTTCGTTGAGAGCCCAGCGTACTACAAAACTATGCCCTCGCCGCTTGTGAGTGAGAAAGTGTAGGGTGGTTGCATATTATGCTTGTAATAGAAAACAAGACAGAGCGTAGAGAAGTTCCATCGTAAAACTCATTGATAGTAGATTTAAAAGTCTAAACATTCCCTTGAGCAATGATTACCTTTTTTAAGAGCATCTCGAAGAAGTTCTACATGAAACTAACACTGCAACTGGACGAAGGTCTCCAGAATCCAGAAATTGGTGGTGGCGACTTGATCACGTCCTGTTTAGACAACTGCAGAGATAGGATGACTCCTCATGATTGGTCAAAGTTCACCACACTTTGACCAATCATGAGGAGTCATCCTATCTACTGCGATTTTATTTCCTGTTTTTAACCAATCACCATAGAGCCTTCCTATCGTTGTGCTTGGAGGTGAGCGATCTCAAGTTGTTACGTGCGTCTCTGCACGATGCACGCAATGTCGGTTTTGATACCAATGACTTTGGCGGTGACTTGAAGTCTGGTTCATTTCAGAATTCTCTTTCTACTTACTACTTGTCTAAAGAAAACACTCAAGAATGACCTTCTGGGTGACTCTACTGAACGTGGCAACGGGTGTCGCCGATATCTTTCTACGGCTAAGCCCCGTACCGGACATCTACAGCGTCCACCGTAATAAAAACATCGGTGAAGTGGCTGAGTTGCCTCTCATCACGATGGTCGTGAACTGCCACCTCTGGTACGTAATGTAGCCATCTCTTTCTGATCACGCATGTTCTGACAATTCTGTGATGAACCATTCAAGGATGACGTACGGGTACGCTACAGACAGCATGTTCCCTCTTTTCGGCTCGCAGTTATTCGGTGAAATTGTCGGAATTCTCTACAACATAGTATACTACCGTTGGAGCCCAGAAGAGAAGTGTGTTCAACTTCGGAAATACTACGCGATCGCCTTTGCTGTCTGGTGTGTGGTCACGCTCTACGTAGTGCTTGGAATCTCGGGTGTTTTCGGTCAAACCAAGTCAGAAGTGGGGACTTCTCTTGGATACGTGGGATGTGCCTTCAGCCTCTCCATGTTCTCGTCTCCTCTCGCTACGTTGAAGCACGTTGTGAGCACCAAGTCGTCCGCCTCCATCCCGATCAACATGTGCACGATGATTCTCGTGTCCACAGTGCTGTGGACGGGCGCTGGTGTCGTGGATAGCGACTACTTCGTCGCAGTGATCAACTTAGTTGGTGTATTGCTGAGCTGCACGCAGATTGCGATCTATTTCATGTACAGACCGGGCAAGAACGAGGACGCAGAGCAACTAGAGGCAGGGAAACTCAGCATGGTCTCTCCAAAGGTGGAGGCGTATAGCACGGTGATTGTCGAAAGCCCAGCGTACTACAAGTCTATGCCGTCTCCGCTGGTGAACGACAGAGTGTAGCGCTGTAATTTAGTACGTAGAAGAGAATTTTAATACATGCTGTTGACCTTATCAATGTTTCATGATCTGACCAAGGGGACTGTGAGGTGTGATTCATAATTTATGAACCAACACCAGAAGAAATACTACTTGTACTGAAGTACAACAAGCTTCTGATGTGTTATCATTATTGACGAATTGAACTGTGATAAATAAGCAAACTACTTCTGGAAGAAACTCTAAGCTGTTGATGCTGTTGCAGTCAGGCTGACCCCGTGAGTACAGGGGGTCAGTAACTTTGTCAGGTGGGGTTAATGCTTGATCAAAACCAATAGTGGCTGTCGATATCTTGGCATATGTGCCGAAAAGACTTCACTTTTGTGTATCTGTCGGCGCTGTTAGGGTGGAAACCAATTCTGTTTTATTTTCTCTCGCAACGTTATTCCTCGGAAAGAGGCCCTTGCTGCTACAGATGAATGTACTCGGCTGAAGCACGATCAATGTTAGGCCACGACTTGACAAGTCATGCCTGGAGTTAACGTGATGTCTGATCTCTTCTGCACATTCCATGCAGTACCCCCATCCCCTTGTTGTCGCAGTTGACCTTGCTGCGTTGCTTGCACAAACTCTCGGGCCAGCAGTACCATCGAAACTGTCGCATCGAATGTGTGGAGCGGCGGCGCAGATAAAACCTGCAGCGGAGGTTCTGGAGACCAGCAGTGAAGCGAAGATGGATACAATGGTGAGCTTCATGATCACTGTGGGTCGGGAAGACAGCCAAGTTTTACGTGCTGGTAAATGACAATGTGGAAACACGGCAATAATTATCGAGATTCCAACAATGTGGTTTCCACTGGTATATAAAGAAGTCCATAGTCACTTTCTACGTGAAATTCCGCTCTTACATGACGAATACATGCCATAACCCTTGTTTACACGTAGTGCGCACGATGTACGTCACTCTCCCTGTCTGAGTTGGAATACTATGGAGTAAATGGCGGGTGGCATCTCGAAGCACGCTGGCGTGGAAGCTTCTGCTCTTCCCATCCAACAGCGATATTGCCAGAGGCTGGGGAGAAGATCACGAGATCTTGTTGATACTGCGGAAAATACACACTGCGATAGTGTTCCACGCAACGTGGAGACTGCGCAACGACATTTACTTCGGCGAAACACAAGCGGTAGCGCCAAGTATCCCGAACATACAGGCTTCCTTTCGAAGCCATTATCATTTCTTGTTTCGACACTCATCGGATTGGAACATTGACAGCGAAACGCTTAATCGAGTACTTACGCGTTTGGGTTTTGAGCCCGAAAGTACCGAATTGCTTCCAAATCTTCCAAGACAACGCGTATGGATTCCGCGAAGATAGAATTGATACAAACGTAGTAGCATAGGTCCGCAAGACGACTGTCCGCTAAAAGTTAATCAACTACTTTCTTCTTCTCCCTGTCTGAGTTGGTCCAATTCAAAACATAAACACCATATATCCTGAGGAATTCTTTTTACACTCTGAATCTCGGTCCTCCAAGCCATTCGGGCAGCTTTTCCAGGCTACCAATTTACAACAGTTTAGGCTTCTCGGTCTGCTGACTGAAATTTACCTTGAAATTAACTGAACCAATTCGCCATTATACGAATCTGCCTCCATGCCATCATTCAGATCGCTCAGTTTTGAGAATAGTACTTTTACACAACAAGAAGAAGTGCACCACTGTCTTGATCGCTGTGCGTGATTCTCTGGACAGTAGGGTTAAAAGCCTTCAAGCATAAAACACAAGTTACACGTTTAATTAGCTAATTTCTTTATAACGACTTGGATCTAGCGTACTTCACCAGGACATTTTCCTTGCAAGTGGTACTTTAATTTACTAGGAGTATAGAAGTACATTCTTCTTCCTCGAACCTCAAACTACCGTTGGTGTAGCTCATCGTAGGTGATGAATACGTCACATAATCCTTGTTTACATACACTAGTACTACAAATGTGATGTACAGTGTACGTCACTCTCAGTACATGTTGCACATGCACACTACCTGTCCAAGTAGGAACGTAAACTTCTATGCGGTCATCTGGGGAAATCCCTTTATACACTTTTCAATTTCGGCCCTCCAAACCAGTCGCTTCCTTCTTCACCAATGCAGCGCACAACTATTCTACTGTGCATCTTTACCATTGTGATCGCTGTGGTCGTTGCATCAGACAATACCAAGACTTACCAGATTGGGTCGGACTTAACAGCTGACCAAGAAGAAAGAAGAGTTTTTGTAACCCCGATGAATGGTGGAACTGACTCGGGCAACAAACACGCGATGAAGAATTTCAAGGATTGGTTCAGGCGTACATTCTTCTTCTGGCAGTGAACGAGCTACAGGGCGTCGTGTACCGACACTTCTAGTCTCGAGCGACTGAAATGAAGTTACATTTAAGACTTTTGGGTAATTTGTTTGTGGTTTCAGTACCAATACCATAAAACCTCAGAATTCACTTGCCTGAAACAGTTCTAAAACTACTTTCTCCGACTCGGTACTGCTTGGAATCTAAAGGCAATGAGAGTCCCTACCAAATTATTGTGGATTTTTACTGTGATAGTCGCTTTCATCGCTGTATCCGATGCCATCTCAACGACTAACAACAAGAAGAACGGTGTCATGCAATCAAGCACTCGCCATTTACTGGACATCAACCAAGAAAAAAGAAATCGCCACGGTGGACCTCCACTGGATGGGGGAATGGATAAACGCAGCCAGTTGTGGAAGCTGTTCAAGGCTTGGTTCAAAAGAACGTTCAGCTTCGGAGAGAAGAAAGAATCAAGAACCTCCCGACGCCTTCGCAATCCGGATGAACAAGAGTACGGGTGATCAATAGTGTTTGATAGCTGGATGGCATTTCGTTTTAACAAAGAAAACTAAAGTTTCGGAGAATGATTTTTAGTTTCTTGGCTGGAAATGGGTGCACAATTTGCCATTTCTGAGTGGCACCTTCACCTCCGTCTTGCGGGGCTGAAACTTGCGTCTCTCGCAACATATTCGCCTTTGGTTTCATTTTTTGTGGCCAACGAAATGCCATCAACAACAGATCACATTGACGAACAACATCTTAATAAACGTATCATCTTCCAGATCGGCTTCAACGATACCACTAGCCTAGCCTCTCCATATCTACCGGAGTATTCACTACTCTCTTTACTATCAAATTTCCTTCGTACTCCACAGGCGTCTCTATCCCCCTCCTCTTGATGAAGTTCCCCGTCGTTTTATCGCTTTTTCTATCCGGACGTCCAGTCTTTCAACTGCCGATGATACCAGTAGTGGGTGGACTGTTCCATCCAGTATGACAAGTGAAGACGAACAGCTTTTGTATTCAGCACGGAGTAACACCAGTACCTATAGTTCGGGAATTGACATCAGAGGTTGCGGCGTAAACCTTCTCAGCGTGAAGACGAAGAGCTCTGCGTCAGCCAGTGCTAGCTACGACTTCAAGCTCCAAGCTGCCACGGACTACCACTTCACTGTCCAAGGCTTCACTTTGGACGGAGACGAAGCGCAGTTTGTTGGGCAATGCGACGAAGATATGGGGTGTGATGTTTCGACAACATTCGAGATTTACATCACCTCGGAGCCCAACTCGAACGAATTGAAGGTGACGAAGATTTCGGCGAAGAAAGACGGCGGTGACCTTAACGGTGAATTAGCTGTCAGTGGCGACGAAGCTTAACGATCAGTAACAGGTTCTCCGAGTACGGTACCGGTACATGTATTGTGTAGTTTGTAGGATTACGCAGTATTTCTCTGGAGATGGTGTCTCGGAAAGATAAGCGAGTCGGAAGCAGTTTCAATTCCTCTTTCTTCAGCTCACTCGACGGGGTCCAAGTCAATGCGACTCACTAACGGACTATTGTGCATTTTTGCCGTTGCGATCGCCTTTATCGCTGTATCCGACGCTCTCACAAGCACTGCCAATGACGATAACGGTGTGACTCAGACAACCTCTCGTCATTTGCTGGACATCAACCAAGAAGAAAGGGGGCGTATCGGTGGACCTTCCACCGATGGGGGTACCGATAAACGCAGCCAGTTGTGGCCGAAATTCAAGGCTTGGTTCAAACGAACGTTCTACTTCTGGGAGAAGAAGAAAGCCAACACCACTCGACGCCTTCGCAACCAGGCTGGTTACTATAGTATGAACAACCAGTAAGGTGTTAAATACACAGATAATACGTGAGCGAGTCCTTGGATAACGCCTCCTCTTCGAAATCCATTAGCTTACAGCAGTTTGAGCTTCTCCGTGCTCCAATAGATACTTCTGTTGTCTCTCTTGGAGCTGACGGAGCTTTGAACCAATCGAAGCTCGAACATATCCTTGTGCAGGTGCGATATCCTCCTTTGTCAGTCCAGAGGTATACGCTCCAAACTGGCAGAAGCTTTGGACGACTGAAGAGTTCCTGGGATCGACAGGAGAGGGAGTCACGATAGTCCAGATATTATCCTGGAAACGAACCCCTTTAGCTGGCAGGAACCAAGTTGCTGTGCTGACGAGGACGATCCGATTCGCGTCGAAATATCTCCGCACGTAGTTGAGTCCATCGATGCGGACGGTGTTAAACATGTCGAGCTTGCAGCTTCTCGCAAGTGTATTGTAACATTTCGCTCGCATCTGTTAGAAATAGACATTCATGTTAGGCTAGTGCAAGAATCATAAATCCTTAGTGCACGTACGCTTTGAGGGACTTTTTCCGGATCCTTGGAGCTTTGAGACGTTCCTTCCCACAGAATCTCGGCAGCAACGTGTAGTGGGCAAGCCATGGGTGTGGTTGTCATTATCTCGATGTATGTTCCCAAAGTGTTCTCGCTCTTGTCTTTCGTGGAGAACGAGACCACCGGTTGGCCTTGTAGTGGCGGAAACATCGAGTCCGTTTTCATGTACAACGTCGCTATCGTCATCTCCAGCTCAGCCAGAACTACATCAGTCAGATCAATCTTGAATTCTGTCGATGCGATGACGTGAGCCATAGGCTCAAGTCGACAGAGCAGCTCCATTCCCTGAAAACCAGCATAAAAACCGCAAAAGTTACGATACAAGTTGAAAATCAAGCTAGAAAACGACACATACCTCCATTACTTCCTTCCGACCAAGCAGCTTGGACAGCGACAGCTCCAGCTTTCTCTGTCGAGTCAGCATCGCCTTTAATTCTCGATTCGTTTGCTCTGATCGCTGTCGTTCTTGGCTCTGTACGACTGCAAGGTCTTCCCACACAGATGCAAACTGCTGAGGATTCTGTGGACCTTGTACTGCTTGTACGTCTGGCAGTTGACGGGTACGCTTCAGAACTTTCAGTTGAGCCGTCAATTCGAGCACTTGCTGCCGTAAAGCAAGGATCAGTTGACGTTTCTGGCGTTGAAACTTGGTCGATTGCGCTATTTGACCCGGTTGTCGAGCTTTCCTCTTTTTCTTCCTGGTTGCAGTGTTGCTGGAATTACTCGACGTTGACTGCGTAGCTGACTCCGTCAAACCTAAGGAGTTCGAGTCGTCGTCGCTGGACGTCGTATTGACTGTCAGTTCGCTGTCGCTGTCGAAGGTCTCGATGAACGCGAACACGTCCGAGAGCGACGCGTTGTGGCTCTCAAGTAGGGAGTTGTCACTCATGATCAATTGTTCACTTGGTAGGAATCCGGATAATTTGGAAATACCACGCAGTCAGAAGACGCAAAGCATGTGCACGCCCCTCTTCAAACGTTAGGGTAGACCAGAACCTGAGTCAAGTCCTGGTCTGCCATACCATGGTAACTAATAGAGCTGTTGAATCACGTAAGTTGTTTACGGGGAGCTGTTGATTATGAAGGCACAAAATTCAGGATAACAAACAATGAACTGCAACACAACTTGCATTAGTATTGCAGGGCAGTGCATTAGTCTCATCCGGCGTTCTAGTGCTTGGTAGGAGGGATGACAGTCACCCCATTGGAGCCCCAATTGCCGACCTTGATGTCTTCCAGCACCACGTACACGCGGGCGGCTGGGACTTTGAGCTGTTCGGACACGGTCTTGGTAAGGAGTTCGATCGTCTTGGGGTTGTGCTCGGCGTCGATACCAATTGTACGCTTCACTACTCGCCATCAACTTCCTCTTCACTCTGATGCAGCATTGAAGCTTACGATGAACTCCCGATTACGAGGACAGTTTACACTTACAAACCTTCTATTTTGAATGAGCATAATCATATAAAGTTTGACTCCAGTGATGAACGAGGAGAACCCCTCGTTCATCCTGCGCGCCAGCCAGCGCGAATTCGACGGTAAAACTTACTAGATAGATACAAGACGTGCTAATGAGCACATCGTATTGCGTTCGTAGCCGACTCGGTCGAAGGTCGTAGCACCTTATTAGGGGTTCTAGGGCCGGAGTTGAGAGCTTTAGCCCCCGAAATCGTGCCCCCCAGGTACTCCCTGAACGCTTTGTCTTCGATCGAGAAGGTCGTGGGAAGGTGATGTTACAGGATTTCCACGTAGTGGACAAGGACGCACTGTACATGCACAATTTGGGAGCTACTCAGCAGCTTCTACTTGATTTCAAACGCCAAGAAGAGGAGATTTTCGGACTCCGACAACTGACAGTCGTTCAGCAAGAGAAGATCAAAGAATTACAGGAGTATCTGGAGCAGGAAGCAAGTGCGCAGCTTGTACAGAGGAGATTGATTGCAGAAGCGGAAGTTACAAAGGCGGAGAAGCTTATTGAAGAAGTGAAAGTTCGTGGAGAAGAAGAACGGAAGACGCTGGACTTGAAACGAGACCATGAGCTTCAAGTGGAGAACGAGAAGCACTCGTTAGAGAAAGAGAGAATGAAAGAAGATAACTTGGTACGCAGAGATCAGAACCGAGATCTCGTTCAGCTCCAAGAAGAATCTAATATCCGTCTTGAAAGAACGAGAAGAGAGACGGAGGAGGTTTTGAAGGAGAAACAACTGGCTGCGGATCATACTCGAGCTCTGTTGGAGCAGAACACCACGTTAGAGAAGGCAGCGATCGATGTGGAAGGTCGGATCCGACAACAACGAGCTAATCAGGACATCGAGATGGCTCAGCTCCACCAGCGACTGGAAGCGGACCGAGTGAAGCTCATGCAGGCACTTCAAGCTACTTTTGACAATCTTGGTCAAGGCATTTCCGTTTTATTGGCGGATAAAGAGAAGCTCATCAAGTTTGTGGGTGGATTTGTGGCTCTTGCGGCTGGGATTTACCTCAGTAGAGAGATCATTCGCATCGTGGGGAAGCTCATCGAGCAGAGATTAGGGAAACCGTCTCTGGTACGAGAAACGTCTCGATCGTCTGGAGCTTTTGGCTTTCTTAGCGCTTTATTTCGTCGGAAATCAGCTAAAGGCCAAGATGAATTGGCTGATGTGGTGCTCCGTAGTGCCTTAGAGACTCGTGTCTTCGAAATCGCTAGGTCTACCCGTAACGCTATGCTTCACGGTGCTCCATATCGGCATTTACTGCTCTACGGACCTCCTGGAACCGGTAAAACGATGGTAGCTAAGCGTCTTGCAAGAGCTTCTGGGATGGATTACGCTATTCTAAGTGGTGGAGACGTGGGTCCATTAGGTTCCGACGCTGTGACGGAGCTTCATGCGCTCTTTAAATGGGCCAATTCGTCTCCACGTGGCGTTCTCATCTTCATTGATGAAGCTGAAGCTTTTCTCGGTTGTCGAGCTACTCGAAAGACCCATATGAGTGAAGCCATGAGGAATGCCCTGAATGCTCTACTGTATCATACTGGCACTCAATCCAAGAAATTCTTGTTGGTAGTGGCAACAAATAGGCCCGAGGACCTTGATACAGCTGTGACCGACCGTATTGACGACACTCTTCACTTTGATTTACCTGAGGAGAAAGAGCGTGTACGTCTACTACAAATGTACTTTAACGAGTACGTAGCTCACCTTGCTGCTCCACCTGTAAGTACAAGTCTGACTGGGAAAATGGACAAAGCATCCGTCAGTACGTTACCAGTACTGGATGCGAGAGTCATGACTCAGTATGGAGAGATTACAGTGGGTATGAGCGGCCGAGAGATTGCCAAGATGATGTTGTACATGCAGAGTATTGTATATGCTCAGGATGAAGTGATGGTGACCCAGAAACTGGTAGACCGTGTGGTTAAAGAGAAGGTGGACGAACACAAACGTAAACAAGAACTCAAGAACTATAGCGACAGGTAAAAACGTATGTTGCTGACTCGTAATCCGTGAGTTCCATAGTGAAAGGAACCTTCTCCACTCTGTACCAAGTCTCTTTTCATTTCCACTTTGGCTTCTTCCAACTCACTTGTCTTCAACCGAATCAATGGCTTCTACTGGTCCGAAAACCATCAACGCCTACGCTGCCTTCGACTCCAAGGGTGAAGTCAAGCCGTGGCAGTACACGTCTCGTCCTCTGGGTGACTCGGACGTTGAGATTAAAATCTCGCACTGTGGTGTATGTGGTACGGACGTCCACACTATCGACAGTGGCTGGGGCCCAACCAACTACCCGGTCGTTGCCGGTCATGAAATCATCGGAGAAGTGACCATGGCAGGCCCCAACGTCACCAACATGGCTGTAGGCGATCGTGTGGGCGTCGGCTGTCAGGTTTGGGCCTGTTTGAACAAGCAGAACCACGAGTGTCGGGACTGTACGGAAGGTCAGGACGCCTACTGCGACGACATCGTGTTCACGTACAACCATTCATTCAAGGACGGCACCCCCACGTACGGTGGTTATGCCGAATACATTCGTTTAAACAGCGACTTCGCATTTAAAATCCCGGAAAACATTCCGTCGGCTGAAGCTGCGCCGTTGTTGTGTGCCGGAGTTACTGTATTCGGCCCATTGAACCGCGAAAAGATCAAAGCGGGTGACCGCGTGGGTGTGATCGGTATCGGCGGTTTGGGCCATTTGGCTATCCAGTTCATCCGCGCGTTCGGTGCTACGCCCGTTGCGTTCTCCCGGTCAAACTCAAAGGAGAAGGAGATTCGAGGTCTTGGAGCGGAAGAATTCTACGATTTGAGCAACCCGGAGGACCAGAAGAAGGCGGCCGGATCGGTCGATATACTCCTGCTGACGGCTGACGCTCCTGATATGCCCTACAACTTGTACCTGGGGTTGATCCGCAAGCGCGGTACGCTCATCCAGCTTTCTGTCCCAAATGGAGAAGCCAAGTTCCTGCCGTTCTTCGTGGTTGGCAAGGGGATTAAGTGGATGGGAAGCTTCATCGGTAGCATTCAGGACGTCAAGGACATGCTCAAGGTCGCGTCCGAGAAGAACGTTCGTCCTGTGATCCAGAAACTGCCCATGAGCAAGGTGAACGAAGGTCTCGACATGGTTCGTCAGGGTCGTGCTCGATACCGTGTTGTGCTGGAGAACTAGAGGCTGATGAACACTGGTTCACAGTAACAGTTTCTTTTGTTGTTTTTTTACTTACCACTGGATACGAAAAATGAAACTCCGTTTGAGTTTTAGAACCTGGCCTTGTTCCAAACCCATTTGTTTCCGGAATATTTGATTCCATCTTCCACTGGACATCCTCCATGTAGACTCATAGGATCTCCTTCTCCAGTAGGTAACATGCTGTAAAAGACGATCACCTTACGCTTCTTCGGAGGTACTTTCAGTCCTTTAGAGCAGTCTCTCATTGACAAAGGCTTTGGAGCTCCTCCAGCTCGCGGGAAAATCGTGTGTCCGCCCTTCGCCACATCCGACATGTACCAGAACACAGTAGTCATACGATTTCTGTACCCGTGGTGAATGGATTCCAGCACTTGAGGAGAGTTTTTGTGATGCTCCACTGGGAAATAGTCCGTATGGTGGTCGTATTTCTGTGTTTCTTCGTATCGAAGCACCTGGACGTCCTCCTGGTGATCAATTGGGACTTTGGTCAGATCTGCCACGCGCTGGTCGATCTCGTCGAGCTTTGGATGCTTCGTCGATGACAAGAAGTACGTCGTACTGGTACGCCAGTCGGTAGAAGCTCGGTTTTCATGGCCGTCCATCAGAGTTACAGTGGATGGCTTGAGGTGTTCCAGAGATAAATCCATAATGATATCGATCTCGTCATCTTTCAGAAACTCCTCCACACTGAAGACCAGAGGAGTCATACTCAATGTTTCAAGCACTACGTCTCCTTTACCCGTGACGTCCTTCACAACAGCTACGAGAAAATAAAATACAGTTAGTGCTTAGTAATGAACGAAAATAAATAAATAAAACACATACTTTTGTGTCCGATGCGAATTCCAGGCCAGATGAATTGTCCTCCTTCAAAGAGGAAGACAATATTGTCCACCATGTCGTCCAAACTGTCCAACTTCTTTCCATTTGGAGTGAAGAACGCGTACGGCTGCTTATATTTCACTGCCAGTTCATCTTGAGGGCCTTTAATCTCCAACTCAACCTCCAATTGCTTCCTCAAGTCTGTAAACTCCGATTTACTTTGAATGGTCCTCAACGGAGCATTTCCGTCCTTGTATGCTTGGACATTCAATCTGTCCACATTGAAATTAGCACAAGGGGGAAAAATATTTCCTTAAGTTACGACGTACTCTCCAGTTGGACCGTTCTTGATACACAAGACATGGAAGCCCTTCACAGGCAGTACATCCGTCAAATACTGCTCAGCTGCACTACAATCCCCCTCTTGGGGGAACGAGACACCTGTGTAGGTGGACACCAGCTGTTGAAGCTCCGAATGGTCCACAACTGAGACGGTAACCGCCACTACCGCCACAAGTACCACTAGAAGCACAGAGAAAGAAGGAAAAGCACGAGGCGCTGGGGCCTCTGTAGGCGACGTCTTGGGCTTCGTCCCCATTGTCGAGAGATCGCGAGATGGCGACCCTAGGATGTGTGCATCAGTTCAATGCCAACCTATGGTGTAGACTTGATATGCTGTATTATGGTCCAACTACTTAGTCCGGTGGAGCCAGTAAAACAACTCGTGTCTGTCCTAATATGTAGCAAATTAGCACAATTTATTGTGGAGCATCCTCTTCGCTGTTTAATTAGCAAATTACTGCGGAGCTAAATCGTGATCCTCCACTTTAATGAGATATTGAACACTCTTTCGCGGTGTCACTATTATTTAAACAAATTTTCTATATTTGTTCACCTATGCGACACGCATAAGGTTCTTCAACCCAAGTAAAAGCATCGATTTTGGCCCTGGGAAACGATAGTCCAAACAATATTAAAGCAGGGTAAGAAATAGATTAAAGAGGAGTAAATTAAGTCTCTGTTCAGAGTAAGATTGAGGAGAATTAAAGGCATAACTTGTTCCGGAAACGGTAGTTGTTGATGAGGCGAATCCCTTCGACAACTCGGTTTCGAAACACTTACTTCTCCTGAACATCGTATTTTATTTCCTCGTACATAATGGGTAAAACGAGTTTGGTATCGTAAGATTTTTTAGCAAAACGAGACCTCTAATAAATGCGGACAGAGCTGAGTTTTGGCATCGATATGCTCTGTGTCTGGCATTGTGTGCTTCATCACGTGTGGATAAAGACTTGCGGCGGGCCGGTGATGTCTCCGAATTGTTACTTTCGGAGATAGACTATGCTGAGCCTTAGACTCCCCGTGGTCAACGAGTCTGCTCGTGCTTTTGCTTTTGCTGGCCGTCCTGGAGCCATAAGTAGCTCGACGATTTTTGATACCTCAGCTTTAACTTCGGCTACAGCTCAGCGAGATGGCTGACGAAGCTACTTCAAATTCAATAGCGGAAAATAGATGGGGACGTCGTACTGCAGTGGCACAGCCACTGCAACGTCGGACTCCGTTAGCAACTCAATTCGAGGTGCTCATTACTAGTAGTACTAATGTGGATAGTACAAAATGTTCGCTAATGTTACTATTGTGGCTTATGTTTGATCAAAACTATCCGTGCCGTGATCAATTCCTTCGTAATCGGCTTAGAAAACCACGAGTGACACTACAACTGTGTCATCATCACAATTCTCGTCATCAGTTTCAGTTTTGCAGCATCTGCAGCATATCAATGGAGACAACCGAGTCATTTCTCTACCAAGGTGAAGAGCTCACGTGTATAGTGACCTCTCCTGGTACCTCACAGTTGAAATCGAATGGAAAGAGAGAGAAGTTGACACCTATACAGCGGAACAGTACCTACCGTAAACGTAGAAAGGAAGAAGCGGCATTTTTACAGCGTCAAGTGGTCGAATTGAGTCGGAGGCTGTTGCAATTAAAGGAGCGCAAGAGTCAAGTTGAAGACAACAACGAACGTACTGATGAAGTTCTACTTGGCGCGTTAAAAGCGATTGCACTGCGGCAATGCGATAAACGATTGGAGTCCGAGTATCAGCAAGAGCTCCTTCTATCGGCAATAACCTGCCAAAAAGCTGTGATTCAAGACCTGGGGCAAGCTCTAAGAAGAAAACTACGATGTGAGATCAAGTTTGACACGGTACCCTCTCTCGATGTGGAGAATTCAATGTTCTACGACGCCTACCTCAGTAGCTTGTCCGTTTTGTACGGGAAGCACGAAGAAATCTCCAGTTTTGTTGGGTTAAACCCGACTTTTGGCAAGGTTTTTGGCGGAGAGCCGACAAAAAGAATGGATGGAGAGACTGAGTATTTCGAGAAAAAGTGGGTGGGGACAGTTCCGTTTACCTTTCAAGCGACTTGTGACGCAGTGTGGAAACTAGCGGCAGCTCCTCATCGTCAACAGGATCGAAGTGTGTGGAGAGATACGGGGAACTCCATCGCGTTTCAGTATTCGATTCCGTTTCAGGGTTTTGGTACTATGCGTACATATCAAGTAGCACAACGATATGTGGAAAGTTCTCGAACGGTGGTTGTATGGAGGTGTCTTTCCGATGCAAGAGAGTTTTTCCCGGGTGTCAGTTTGGATGAGACAGGGTGGTGTATTATCCACGCTCCAAAGGAAGGAATGGAAATGGAGACACTTGTTCAGAGTTGTATCCGCTTAATTCCAATGCAGTTTGGAGTTACTACTGAAGAAATGATGAGAGAATTTATCAAACTCTCGATAACAGCGGGAGTCGATGACGATTTAGAGATTGAGCACATGATGGAGAGTCTGATACTGGACGACGCATTGAAGAACGACGAGTTCGAGTTTGAATTCGAAGAGCTTTTCTGAAGGTTCAAGTGATTTGAGTTGCTACAAGACCGTCAGTATTCCACGTCCAACGACTACACCTTCGCATTTGAGCTGTACACGGTCCAGGTATTCTTCGTTCAGGTGCATTTCGATAAAACCTCCACGAGTTGGAGTCGATTGGTACCCGACAAGCGTCTTCTTGCTTAGAATGGAACTCCAGTAAGGTCCAAGTCCACAGTGAGCGCTACCAGTGACAGGATCTTCATTAATCCCAATCCGTGGCGCGAAAAAGCGACTCTGGAAGTCTCCAACGTCAGATAGAGCTTCAGTCGTTACTGCAAACCTACTACAGTCAATGAAATCGAAGTAAAATCATGAAAATCAATAAAAAAAATCTGCAAGAAATCTCACCCAGTGTAGATCTTTGACAGACGGTTGAAGTCTGGCTTTAGTGTCGAGAATGTTTCCTTGTCCACACGGACAATCACGTCATTTAACGCTAATTGAATGTCCAGAATTCCAGTAGTAGAAACCCCAAGAGCAGTAGCGACTACTTCACGTGAAGTACCAGGCGGAAGTCTGCAGATCGGTTTAACTGGGAAGTCTAGAACGACTCGAACGCGCTGATCTGGAGCTACTTCATATCGGCACACTAATACGTTCGTTCTGGAACGAAATGAGCTCGTATTGCAGCGAACAACAGAGAAAAATTACTTACCGGTTGTAAAAGCGGATCGTTTGGGTAGGAAGCACTTGACCACAGTCCAGTAGTGCAACAGCAGACGATAACGTGCCATGACCGCACATTGTTAGCTCAACTAGTGGTGAAAACCACTTGATATCGTACGCTGCATCACCTTCAGCTCTCTCTCGTGGTGATACGAACGCCGTAGCGTTTAAATTTTTCTCGTGAGCGACTTTTTGCATCCATACAGACGCTCCTTGGCGATGAAATGCCGATGGTTGCAGTAAAACCACCACTGCCGGGTTGCCTTGAGACAACTCGCGTGTGAACGCATTCACCTGGACGAAAGGAACAACCTGTTCGTCCATTGTAAAAGTAGTTGAAGAGTGGGAAGACCTTCGTCTCAGTTAATCGAAATCCATTGGTTAATTGGTGGGCAAATTAAAACGTCCAGCTATCCATGGTCATTTCCCAACAGCCAATAGAACGTCCACCTGTAACGTCCGTGTAAACTGTTTCATTGACAGGTGATCAACAATTGAAATCACTTCCATTTCTGAACTTGCCGACTAGAGCAATGGACGCCTACCGCAGTTTGGAGCCTGATGCTTGCAAGAAATCCCTTCCGAGGAAGATTTTAACGTCGTTAACCTTCTGGATCGTCATTGGAGCTGTCATCGGTATCCTCCTTGGAGCGTTTGCGCCTACATTTTCTGTCAAAGCCGCACCAATGGCTCAGTTGTTCCTTCGTCCTATCCAATTCATCGTCTTCCCTCTCGTTTTCTCCTCGTTAGTCGTCGGTATCGCCAGCCAAAACGACATGAAACAACTTGGTCGATTGGCGTGGAAATCAATCGTCTACTTCGAAATTGTCACGGTTAGTTGAATATGTGGACTTGTTCTTCCCCTTACAACTGAACTAACTCTTCATTTCGACAGACTGTCGCCATGATTATCGGTCTTCTTGCCGCTAACATCGTTAAACCTGGTAGTGTTGGTTTGGTGGAAGGTGAAGCGTATACTACGACCACGTCAACGTTAACTTTCGAGACGTTTATCAAACATCTAACGCCCATGACGTGGGGAGAAATGATGGGCGGTTCAGGCTCCTCCGAGCTTCTCCAAGTGCTCGTAGCATCCGTTCTCGTTGGAGTCTCAACCGCTTACATTCGAGAAGAACCCAAACGCCTCATCGTTGACACAGCGCGTGCTGTTCAAGAGATGATGTTCAAGTTCGTGGACATTGTCATCTGGTCTGCTCCAGTCGGAGTCTGCTTCGCAGTGGCCAATTCCATTGGCAAGAACGGTGTTTCTTCTCTTTCAAGCTTAGGAGCACTCGTAGCGACTACGTACGGGGCGTTGGTGGTGATTTTCATCGTCATTTTCGTGCCGATATTTGTCTACTTCAAGATCAACATCCCTGAATTCTTCACTGCAATGCGAGAACCGTTGGCTATCGCTTTCACTACTGCGTCGTCTGAAGCTGCACTGCCCAAAGTCTTCGAGTGCCTTGAAGAATACGGCGTTTCCTCCCACGTTCTGGCTTTTGTGGTGCCGTTCGGATATTCATTTAACTTGGACGCAGGGGCGATGAACCTTGCACTGTGCTCCATGTTCTGTGCTCAAGCTGCAGGGATCCACAAGACAGTGGGGGAACAGGTTGTCATGGCTTTGATGATGATGGTCTCTTCGAAGGGGATCGCAGGGGTCCGTTCGGCTAATATCGTCGTCTTGGCATCGACTATCACGCAGTTCGACATCCCGTCGTGGCCTGTGGCGTTGATTCTTGGAATCGACTGGCTGTCCGACATGGCTCGAACGTTTATTAACGTGACGGGGAACTGTTTGGCTGCAACAGTCATGGCCAAAATGGAGAACGAATTCCGTACGGAAGAATGGACGCAGAAGAGGAATCTACAGGAGGACGTGACGGACAATGTGGATAAGCTGAACAGCTCCTTTCGTACATCCACGGCTTAACATCGTTAATGAATGTTCGTTTGTAGTGGTAAACAAAGCTTTACGTTGACAATTACCATAATTCACTCGAGCTAGGCGCGGCGGGCTTCTATCACGCGCCGATGTACGGCACAACGTCTTCTCTTACATGGACATCCTATCTTCACTCGTACAGGATAATGGGCGGCTTGTTACGGCGCGACGAATGTGTTTTCACAGGTTCGTTCTTCCTTCCGCTGCGTGGGCGTTCACGCCCACGGTCACTTCCGTCCTTATCGCTCCGGTGGCGTTCAGGTCCGCGGTCACTGCCATCCTTATCGCTGCGGTTGCGCTCACGTCTGCGTTCACTGCCGTCCTTGTCGCTTCGATCACTGCGATCGCGTTCACGCTCCCGTCTCCGTTCGCGTTTGCGCTCATGTCCCCGGTCGCTACCGTCGCTCCGCTTCCGCTCGTGCCCTTGGTCGCTGCCGTCACTGCGCTTCCGTTCTTGACCTCGGTCACTGCCATCACGGTCCCGATCCCGAGGGCGTTGAGGTTCTGTCAATGCGGCGGCAGCACGGCGACTCGTTTTCCGCGCCGACGTCGGCATTGGTGGTTCTAACGAGGCACCGGCGCGCCGACTGGGTTCGTGTATGGCAGCTGCGGACGGATCGAATGCACGGCGACTTGGTTCGCGAACGGCAGCGGCAGACGGGTCGAACGCGCCGGCTGCACGTCGGCTACCTACGGGTTCCTCGAGCGCTGGACGCAAGCTACCGCCGGCGTCCACGTTGCGATAGTTCGGGTGAATGTGCGGCACACTAGTGCGTTCTTCGTTCGCACGTTTGTTGCGCTCACGTCGACTGAGTTTCCTGCGTCCAGCGGCGCCGGTCAGAGCAGCAGCAGCGGATGGCGTGTGGTCCGCCTTGAGGTTGTCGGCCTTCTTGGTCACGCGCAGACGCCACACCAACGCGATGACGAACAGCAGTACGAGCGTGCACACGACGATGGCGCCGATCGTCATCCACGGCTGCCAGAAGGCGCCGTCGCCGTCGCCGGCAGACGTCATAGACGTGGACGACGGGGTAGAAGACGCCACAATGGAGAACTTCTGGCCGGTGGTCGTCGCGTTCTCGCCAGCCTTGACACTGTGGCCGCTCACGACGGCTTGGACGTAGATATAACCATCTTCGACAATCATACCTGCCTTGGTAACAGCGTCAAGCACTTCGTCGTAGGAAACTTCGACCATCTCAACGTTGTTCACCGAATCACGTGAGCCATTACCGGACAACGGAAAGAAGAGCGCAGACGTGTTGGCCACCTTGAGCGTCAGGTCCAAGTCGTTCTGCAGGGTAGACTTACTACCGACAGATCCAGGCGGATCTGTCCACACGACCGTCACGCGGAGGTTCACGCTGGCTGTGAGCATGAAGTGGA
This sequence comes from Phytophthora citrophthora, assembly GCA_031305395.1. Lineage (NCBI taxonomy): Eukaryota > Oomycota > Peronosporomycetes > Peronosporales > Peronosporaceae > Phytophthora > Phytophthora citrophthora. The sequence continues at coordinate 544,530 of JASMQC010000028.1, forward strand.
ACGTCACTTCGCTGCCTTCCATCACGCTGGGCTCTGAGCCACTAGAGGAGTTCGGGAAGAAGTAGATGGTATTGCTGCTTGTAGAAGAAGAGGACGAGTTGTTGTCGCCCATGAACGACACGAGGTTCAGCATCGTTGGTTTACCGTATCCCTGGTTGAAATCTGGATACGAGTTCAACGTTTTAGCTGCGGCTTCGAGCGCCACGCAGGACGTGACACCCGTGCTGGGCTCAATCAATCGGCGTGACATGGATTCACCACTGTGAAGTAGAAGTGCCTTGATCAACGAAGCAGGGATGACGTCCATGCCGTACGTGGGGTCAGCCACGCCGTTCTTCCACCAGCCGTCACGCAGCCATTCGTAGATCAGCACGGCCATACCAGCGATGACCGGCGTGGCTTGAGACGTTCCTTGTAGCGAACAAACAGCGGAAGACTTGGTCGTTGAGCCCGGTTTCTCCGACTGAGAAGAAGTGATAGACATTCCAGGTGCAACCAGGTCGGGTTTCTGCCGTCCGTCGAGCGTAGGACCAATAGAAGAGAACGACGCAACGGTGTTTTCATTCAGAACGGACTGACACGGCGTCGAGGAGAAGGATGCTGCAGCGTTGAGACTAGCGCCGACCGAGATGACGTTCTTGGCGCCGGAAGGACTACTAATCGTGTAGTCTCCACTCTCTCCACTGTTTCCTGCTGCCACAACAATGAGGATTTCCGGGTTCTCGTAAATGTATTCGTCCACCTGTTGCGTCTGCGTGTTGTAGTCGTTGGCCCCTGTTCCCCATGAGAAAGAGAAGATCTTGGCTCCCGTAGCTACTTGCGCCTTCATGAGGTTAGTCACTTCGCCTGGCGTCTCCAATGACACGTCACAGCCACTGGTACCTGCACACGTTGATTCCTGTTTGCCAATGTCCATAAACGCGATCCGCGCGCTCGATGCAATGCCGAGATCGCTGTTCTTCCTGCTGTATGAACTTCCAGCCAAAATACCGGACACGTGCGTGCCGTGGCCACACGTGACACCTTCAGCTTCATCCACGTCATTTGCGAACGTCTGGTAGTAAATGACTTTCCGAGCAGTTAAATCCTCGTCGTCGTACATGTTACGGGACTCCTGGTCGAACTGGTCGTGGTCAACGTACAGTCCCGTGTCCGTAATTCCTACAATAATGGAGCTGCCAGTGATGTTGTGCTTCTGCATGGTGTCCACACCCATCAGGTCCTGTACGTAGTCATCCAGTCGTCGTGTAACTTTCCTTTCCACGTACTCTGGTTCCTCAACGAACCGCTGACGAAGCAGTCGCTGTTCAAGTGCAGGTGTCTTTAAAGACTGGAGAGAACCTGTCGTCACAACCTGTTGTAGATCGACCCATTCCACAGCTTCTTCGTCCAGTACAATGGCTACAACTTGTGTCCATGTATCGTAGTCATCCACAGCAGCTTGTAGCAACACTCCACCGGTCTCAGCCGTCGAACTCTGCATCGTAAGTAGGTTTTTAATCCCTGTAGCCTTAGTAACGTATGCCGATAGTTTAGCCAATACTTGAGCGGTGTTGACAACCTTCGCCAGTCGAATCTCCAATGCTGGACCTTCCTGTTTCTTGCTGGAACTCCTTGAAAGAGCGTACGTGCTTTTTGCGAACGGCATGAGCTTTAGAATAGCAGGGAGAACCGTAACACTCTCCACACATTCCAACGCGAGGATATCATCTCCAATCGCCGCAGTTACATGAACCAGCATCACTGTAGCTGTCGCATTATCCTGGTCACTTCTCGTCAAGAACGGGGTGTTCTTCTCACTCGTCACTGGCCAAATGTCCTTAATCTCAGCTAAACACTGGAGTTCTTCACTAGTGGAATTGAGTTTAATCAACGACGGTTTAAACTCCATTTCGTCCACTTCATCGTCCACTTCACTGGAATAATTCGCCAGTAATTCCTTCTGCAAGAACTGCAATTGACACGCATCGTACGTCGCGTTGTCACCGGACAACATGGCGTCGTACGCAGTGCTGAAAGCCTGGTAAAAGCCCGAAAAAGCGTCCGTTTCCGGGTCGCCAATACTCAACGTCACATCCGTGACACTGGAGCACGAGACGACACTAATGATCGTCACATTCTTGCCATCTTCAGCTGCATGGACGTCCCCCACTACTGCAGCCTGGTTGGTTGTATTGCTGTCTGTGAAGCTGAAAGCTGGTCGCAGTCTCCGCTGTACCTTATTTCGCTGGGTTTTCTCTAAAAATGGTCCGCAATTGCTCTCCAGACACTCGGATGTCTCGCTTAAGTGTCGATACGCTTGAGCCACGTGCGCTGTGCTGCAGTGGTAGGCGCAAAAAGCTTCCTGATCCACGAACTGCAGGCCTCGACCGTCCGTCAATGACGCGCCAACGTTCCCTGCAATGCTTAAGGCTAGAACCAGCACCCGCATGATCCGACGCATCGGCATGCCGGGGCTTCAGTCCTAAAGTCTCTGTGTTGCTGCCATTGCGCAGGACAAGGCACGGCACCTCTACCCTTGTGATCGCCCATTTTGATGGGCTCGTACCGGCTGTGCTCAGTGCTTTCGTGTGGGCGTTGCAGAGGCTTTTGAAAATCAATTTCTTATCTTGTATGAAATAGATTGATTTAGTGTTTAAACATACTTGTATGATTTTATACCCTGTATATAAATTTGGAAATGGCAACAAGTCAGCGCGATTTGGTCCGACTCTATCCCGGTTTTAACCAATGAACAACGACCTTCTGGATCAGCAGATGGCATGGAAGTGCCCATTTTTTCGAGCAGATTGAGCACGTCGAGCGACCATAAGTGACTTCGTGAGCTAGCACTTTGTTGAAGGTTCTCAGTCACTTCAGGCGTGTGTCTGCCGGTTTGTATGGCTGGCCAGCTACGATGAACCTTACTGGGTTCAACACGTGCAAAACTAGCGAATTCACAGCATCAGAGTCTGTGGAAGGCGCCTTCGCTTCTACTAACGAGTCTTATGTGGATTGCGGACATGTAAACGCCCGATTGTACGAGTAGTTGCACGCCGTAAAGCTGTGGAAAATGCGTCGGCTCTTGCAAAACAGGGCCGGATACTTGGCGTAGTACGAAATGGTGCTACGCTCCCAGCCATTTAACACCAGCCATGCCAAATTGCACCTGATTCCTGGCAGGTTGACTGGCAAGCTCACTGAACCGATAGGGGTGCACGAGCATCAAAGTCTTTCAAGAACAACTTCCTCAGTATTTCGTGTTCAGTGATAGCTATGAAATGGGTAAGTACATGGGCTTCTTTCCATTCCATATGGCTTGCAGGAAACAAACGGGTCGACCAACAATGTGGTGCAGGTTGGCGAGGTTCTGGGCTGCCATCGAGCAGTGTAATGCATAGAAACCCTGCGCAATGGAGTTCAAAGACCGATCGCGGGATTTTTAATGGTGGTTCTATGGAGTTCGAGCAACAAAAGCGGACGAAGTCGCAGCGGCAATTTGGGAAACAAAATTTCGTTTGGCCACAAGCAAAGCGAAAAACAGCTCCTTGGTCTGGTACCAGCCGTACAGCGAATGGTCCTAAAATATTGAGTCCTTATTTTTTGTCACTCGTTCCCATTTTATAGTCCAACTATTTTTGATCAAATGTACCCATTTAATATTTGCACAATCTGCTCCACACGATTCATCTGGATCATATGAGAGCTCTTCTGGCGCGTCGTGTGCGTCCCCTACTGCATCTGCAAGGATCTCCTTTGGGACACAACATTGCCAGTGTCTCCTCTCTCCAACCGTCCAAGAACGGCGATGCACCGACTAGTAGAAGCAGCAAAATGACATCAAACGTCTCGATCTCCCTAACTCCAGCTGAAGACTCGCTTCTTTCGTTTCTCGAGTACATCCAGACGCTGTATGCCCCCAATACACAACTGCGTGTGGCTGGAGGATGGGTGCGCGACAAATTACGAGGTGCTGAGAGCGAGGACATTGACATTGCGCTGGACAACATGATGGGCGCCAAGTTCGCTCGATTCATCACGAAATTCCAGCGAGACCGTCGACTTCCCCCGAGTTCTGTGGGGGTTGTCAAGGCCAATTCAGAGAAATCCAAGCATCTCGAGGTCGCTACCGTCACAATTGAAGGTTCTACGGTGGATTTGGTACATCTCCGAGCGGAAGAGTATACGAATGACAGTCGCGTTCCGGAAGTCAAGTTTGCCACTCCGGAAGATGACGCCACACGACGAGATCTGACTATCAATGCGTTGTTTTACAATCTTCATACGCGACAAGTGGAGGATTTCACTGGGAAGGGCATTGACGACTTAAAAGAAGGGGTAATTCGCACTCCGAGGGAACCTGTGCAGACATTTCTGGATGATCCGTTGAGAGTGTTACGAGCTTTGAGATTCGCGTGTGAATTTGGTTTTACGTTGGATCCAGCATTGGAACAAGCAGTCCTCAACCAGAGAGAGATTGTAGGTGCTATGAGGAGGAAAGTGAGTCGCGAACGCATCGGCATTGAAGTGCGTAAGATGCTGTCAGGGAAAGATCCAGCGCGTGCCTTTACGTTCCTGAAGGAGTTCGATCTACTCGAGTTGGTGTTTAACGACACTGCAGGGAGAATGGGAGAAGGAGAAGGCTATGAAGAGGAGGACAATGGCTTTAAGTACCCACCCCGAGAATTCACAGAGGAAATCCAGAGTCGAGCCTTTCACTACCTAAACTACCTGCAGCACAGTCAATTGACCCTCCAGAACTTCGAGATCTCGCAAACTGAGTCTGCTGCAGCCATTTTCACACCTCTCTTCCTCTCCAAGTTGCCTGTGATTATCCCTGACAACCACTCGAGCTTAAGTTCACCTCTTGCGGAAGAATTTCAGGGTGTTACGGAGCAGGAAATTGTTGAAAGTTCGCTGGAATTTATCGACAAACGGGAAGAAATTGTGGCTGCACTTGAGGCTCCAGAGATTGTGGAGATGCTGAAAGTTCATGTGAAATGGTCCAAACCCACTGGAAAACGTGTGGCGCTCATTATCGAAGCTGTTGCGACGTATCCCGAGGCTCAACAGGAGATCAACACCTGTACTGACGTTAGAGTCGCCAGTGTGAAGCACCGCTTGAAGCGGTTTATGTGGATGACGCAGTACCACTTGGTTGTTGCATCAGCGTTGTCGATTTTAACCTCCGCTCGCAGTTTCAGCGCTGATGAAATGGCTACTGAAGAGCAGAAGACGATGTTGAAGGGGTATCTGGATATGGCCAAGTCTTACACTGTAGACGACCTAAAGGACAAGCCGAGTCGGTGTCGTCGATTGGATGGCAAGACTGTGCAGGACCAGCTAGGACCTGATGCTTATCAAGATGTCGCTCGAGCTCTGCGTGTACTGCAAGTATGGGAAAAGGTACATCCTGAATCCACCATAGAGGACGAACTTGCTTTTCTAGACCGACTCCGACCTCAACTACTCAAGTAGGAGACTATAAACATATCTAAAGAGGTACATGTAGGTCGTATTAGGCCTTTCCAAGAAATTTTTGAAGTGTAGGAGATGCTTGATGACTACTTTCATGTAGGGCGTTCAGAAAGTATTTATCTACCGGATTCAGAGGATAACATGTTGTCCTCGCTGGATGATTTCCCCGTGTTAACGTCTGTCTTCGTTGTTTGCCGCGAGTGTTTGTCGCTTCGTGAGCTCCCACACGTCGTTCTACACATCGACGCGTTCTTGGGGGTGGGTTCCATGATCGAAGCCTGCCATCTCGGTTCCTTACGGTTGATGTCCCGCATTGCCGCCAAAGATTCTCAGGCTCATTGGGGGAGGTGGCCAAGATTGCTGCGAAGTCCGGACATGTTCATATTTTGCAGTGGCTGTCGGATTTCCACGCTGATCGATGCGACTGGGGCGTCGAAATTCTGGACACCGCCGCGGAATTCGGTCATTTATCATCGGTCAAGTGGCTACACACGCACCGTCAAGATGGACGCACCACGAAAGCGATGGACCGTGCAGCTCGGGGCGGATTTCTGTCTATTGTCAAGTGGTTACATGAGAACAGATTTGAAAGGAGAAGGGGTGCAATAGACGCAAACATGAGCTTTCTAAACGTGGTAAAGTTGCTGCGGGAGAATCGATCGGTGGGATGCACGATTGAAGCGATGACCTCCGCAGCCATGAACGGACATGTCGAGGTTGTTCAGTGGCTTTACGACAATCGAAGCGAGGGTTGCTCGGAAGATGTTTTTAGTTTAGTGGCAGGGAATGGTCATCTTGAAATGCTTCAGTGGCTGGATGCACACGGATACAAGAGTAAGTTTCGCTACGCGTTTAAACATGCTACGGAAAACGGACACATTCCAGTCATCCAGTGGTTATTGAGTTTGACGGACAATGAACAGTACGAGAGTTATACGCGTTGGGCGATGAAAATCGCAGTAAAGAAGAACCAACAACGAGTGATTCGATGGCTGGAACCTCTTGTGGAACCACGTAGTAGCAATGTCTAGTGTTCGTAAAAGCCTTCACAATTCTAACAGTATCTTGCGAACAAACCGAATTAAAACGGCTCCTCCTTGCGTTTTAGCTTGCCGAGCTCAACTCCCCAGTCTTTAGTTTTTCAGGGATCCTCGGACGGCACAACAAAGTCAATCGGAACATTGTGGTGGCCCTTGAGCTGTTGGAATATATCGAGCATTGGTTCCACACGCTTAAGCCTTATATCTCCGGCGCTGGGAAATCAATTCTGCCGAATTCTGTAGTGGCAGCACAATCTTCATGTAGTAACGATGTTCTTCAACGAGATTCGAGTCGTGGCAAAAGCCTAATTGAGCTACTCTCTCCGCGCCCTCCTCAATTTGGCCTGGGTACTCTCCTCGGTTTCGTCGGCGCAAATTGGTGCCTCGAACTCCAATAGGGAATCCCACAGCTTGTCGGGCCATTTCTCGTCTCCATGATCAATACGGAAAGGATACGGGATATCTGTATGACCATTGAGCTCGAAGTAGCGCTTTAGAGCAGGCTTGACAAGGTGCCACGCGCAAGGACTGATGCCACCACCACAAACCTCCGCATCATTGCTCATCAGCAGCATAAATTGCAGTTTATCTACAACGAGTTTGGTTCGTATGTGTACGTGCCGTAGGATGGATCTACCGTCCAAGTGCGTTCAGTTGTCATGTGCTGCGCTGGGTGACACCCAGGGCCATCCTTATCCGTTTCCTGACAGCAGACCCACCTCCCAGCAATGATCGATCCTCCCACGTAGTACGCAGTATGTCGATGACAACCTTCCAGGCTTGCGGGGATTTCAGGAGAGAACACGCCACCACAACGTGTACACAATGTTGACTTTGAACCCCCCTTCTCCTTGACAAGGGCGTGATGAAGAGCACTAGTAGTAGCGTAAAGTAGAAGACTACCGTCGTACACAATCGAGATTGGGGAGGTAGAACGCCAAGCTGCCAATCTCCTCACTGCTCCGAAGAGAATGTCCGTCATAGGTACTCCTCGTACCCGTTCGGCACGCATATCAAGTGCCAGAACTCGACTGGAATCAGGAGAAGCTCGGATTAAGCTCGGATACACGTTGAACTGGGTAGTTCCTACTACAGAAATGACCCATTCAGGTAGTTCCAGTGTCTCTGGGTCCTCTAGGAAAGCAAAGATCATTGGTTTACGACAGCAGACAGCGTAGATGAACTCAAGGCGGCAATTAACCGACCCCAGGTACGCTTTGGTAAGGAAAACGACCATACAAGCCACACTTTCCACAGCTGCAGCCATTGCAGAGTTGACGTTGCCTTGCATGTGGCCATAGACGTCGAACCACGCTCGTAAATTATGAATTTGGCCTTGTTGGTAAATATTTAGCACGGTCTGTTGAGATCCCCATTGGTACGAGAACATGGCGTCTAGTAGAAGACCGACAATTGGTAGACCATCGACGTCCAATACAGCCGGTGGAGGTACAAAACCCAAGCGAGTGACTTCGTAATGGATGTTAGCTAAAGGTTTGAGCTTCTTACTGTCCTCCGTCTGCTCTGGTGGTAGTAGATCTTCTGGTTTTGGCTGGTCAATATGTTCTGTAGCTTCGATTTCGATTGCTTCTTGTGTAGTAGCAACACCCAGTTCAGTTAGTCCCTTGTTATCACAATTTATCAGCTCTTGAACACGATGGCAGAGCGATTCCACATCTTCCCTGGTAAGTCCGGGGACTTGAGCTTGTTCTTTGGCAATTCGTATTGTGGCTTGTTCCCGTGTAGCAATCTGTGAACGCTCTAAGGTTCGAGAGGGTGAAGACAAGAGGCCATTCGCACAGAAAGTAAAGTCCGTTATCAGACACGAATCCTTCACTTTGCATGGACAATCACGGATGTTTGCATACGGAGTATGAACCAATTCAAGGTTAGTGGCGTCCACTTGATACCAGAGTCGTCCAGCCATTGCCAATGCCAACCAACCATGCAGTGAAGCTCGTTGTTCCTTTATAGGGAGTAATGGTTTTCTCCATTCTAACGCACGTTCAAATAACTGACGGAAATGTATCGCTGCTTCATCATCTTCTGTACAAGCTTCAGTGATGACGAAGCAGACGACACTAGCAGCTCGAAGAGAGACCAAATCGTTCTCTAAATTGTGCAGGCAACGAATAACTTCGCCTGCTAAGGATATTCCACCAGAATTATGGACGAATTTATTAACCACGCGGTCGGATTCAGTGTCGTTGCAGTACACGAAGAAAATCTGTGGAGATGCTGGTATATTGACGTCAATAGGCTCAAGCTCAGTGCTTTCCTTGGTATCTTTTAGCTCGGATCGAGTTAAAAGCTCGTACTTCATCGCCCAGTACGCGAGTCTTTCAGATTCAACGAAAAGCAGTGGATCCCATTGCCCGAGCGCTAGACAAACAGCACCGATCGCTCCTGAAGGTCTCGAATAGAACGTCAAAGGCCCAGAGATGACGGTCTTCCGCTGGTCTTTGAGGTAGGACAGTGTTTCGATCAGCTCCGAGCTGCTTTGAAGTGTTGATTCGATTCCGATGAAAGCTGCTTGAGCTTGGGCGACTAATTCAGCTCGTTGTTGGCGATCTTTTGGGTACGAATCTGTGAGGACTTCGACGTCGAGACTGGACTCTCCGAATGCAGTTAGAAGAAGATCTCGTACTGTAGTTTCTTGAGTAGAGTGACACACTACAACAGCACTGGGTTTGCCGTCGCCATCACTACTAGTAGACGCAGCACTACCCATTCCGTCGCGAAAACTTGTAGTCAAACTTAGAATCTACTGAACTATTACCGAGGTGACCTAGCTCTGTCTGAAGCCTCCAATAAGCAGCATCTGGAGACGGAAGTTTCGACAGTCGACAACTCGTAATGGATCTAAAATACACCAACGCCACTGGTGACCGTTTCTTGGGGACTAAAGCAACTCGAATCACTTACCGAAGAGGTAGGGGGTACTTCTCTTGGAAATTACGCGTCGGTGATACACCCGTAGAGGCAACTGGTTTGATTGCTGTGACGGTGAGCTCCTGAACTTAGGCAAATCCTCCGATCGAACACGAGCGGCGGCAATTGCGTTCAACCTGACAGCATCAAAGTTCAAACACTTGAAACACTATCTACCGTGTCTTATCGGCGGTCTAGACTAAGATGCTTCTACAGTCTCAACATCGTCCTCATTCTGTTCTCTAAGGCTTTCCATTCCGAACGCACTCGTGTCAACGAGCTTGATGGCGAGGACCTCAAGCCTTGGAACCGTCTTCAAATATAGGGAATAGATCACCGCCAGTAATCTCATCTTTACTTGGAGACACGCAGCAAAATGTACAACCGTTAGCCTCCTTAGAATGTGCCTCCAAGACCAAAAGATCTAACAGCATCTGATCGTTCTCGAGTGTCTGTTGCCTAGATGACAAAATGTCGCTATTCAACACGCAGCCGGTTTCGTTCATATGGCAGATGAACCTACACCCGTGTAAGATCGCATCTCATTCATGCAGCTCTTTGTTGTTCGGGCCGAAGCTCTCAGAAAGGATTGGCGTCGTCCTTGGGAGACGAAGCGGATGAAAAGTTTTGGTTGCAGGTTTGTGGTCGTTCCACGCTAGATAAGATGGTCATCTCACTTTGAGCAAGACCCCGAACGACTCTACAAGGCCTCGATCTCTTCGTGTCAACAACCGAGTGTTATTTCTCGCGGATGCCTCTCAGCGAAAAGACGTCGCACCGCCACAAATTCGACGCGGAGAAACGAGCCCTGCACGATCAGGAGCAGTTGATGGTGATCATCGCGTTCACTCAAAGGATAGGCGCGCGATCCAGGGATGTCCGGATGTGCAGAGTGGCACGGACAAGACGCCGTGCTGCCGGTGAGATTCAACACCACGTCCCGGTTGTCGTGCATCGAGCACCACCGCCATCATCGGTATCCAATGCAGCAACAGGCAGCTCAATCAGTGAAGGTCACGAGGTTCATGTAGCTAGCATACCGGTTAGCGTTCACGTCTGTAGCTAGCAGTCCCAATACTGTGGATCGCGTTGTCCTATTGCTCATCTTTTTTCAACGCCAGGCTGTGCGGGTCCTTTGTTGCAGTGGTCGAGCAGAGACCGTAGCTTGGGGGCAGCGTTTGGTGAGATTCGCTCGGATACTCCGAGTTGACACGCACCTTTTCTCCAGTGGTATCGTTCAAAGACCCGGTCGGCGCGTGCGGAGCCACACGCGGCGTGCATTAGCACACATTGCTCCACGCCGAGACAGAAACACTTTGTCCTGCAATAACACCAGCGCACAGCTTCTGCGTTAGCACGGCGGCAACGATACGCACTGAGGGTCACCCCTACAAGGAGCTGTATCTGAGCGAGGGCGGCAGATTACCGCTTCCCGGCCATCCGGACGGGATATTTGGCCAAGATATTTGCATTCATGTACTCACAACTGCGACGGTTGTGCTTCGGACAAGCTGTGACGGGTGTCTCTAGTTGTAGGCGTTTGTAAGGCGTGTGCCCTACAGTACTTGGCGCTGGAGTGTCCGTTCAGGAGCGGGAGCCGGTCTGTTTAACATCTTGGCCGTGGAATTGAACGGACACTTGCTGCTGGCTATGCACGGGCTCATGTTGAAGGCGTCGCTAGGCCACACAAGCTCCGATCTCCCCCATCCGCCTCTCGCGCGTGTTTCTCGCGGTGTTTATTGTCGGGCCGCTGCGCATTTCGGGGGGAGCACAGTTGGTCCGCCCTCCTTGAGTCCACAAACGCCTAGACAGCCGGACCTGCATAGCCTGCGCGCGTGTCAAAAGCCGCCATTACTGCTCTCAGAAGTGCTCGGTCGCTTTTACGTGAGCTTTTGGCCAGGAAATGCCGGCCAAATTGCAGGCGAAAGTGCGCGGCGTTCTTGACAGTGAAACTTGGCGGAATCTAGTGCGAGCCTGCTCGTTCCAACACACTTGAGTGCAAATGGAGCCTGTCTTCTTTGCGTCACGCCAAGTCCGGCGTAGCATGTCGTGCGTGGCCGACGCGTTCCGGACTCTTAGCATGGCGGCGTCACGAAAGAAGAGCTCATCAAAAATGGTGGCTTACGGTCAAGGTATCGCAGTTCCAATCCTCGATGAACGGGGTATTTGAACGCAAAAAAGTTAGCTCGCAAAAAGGTATCGCGATACCGAGATGTACATGTAGAGGTGCCGTCCTGGTAATCTCAAGCGTTCGTTGGCGTTGGGTTGCGCTGCGCGATCGCGTTGCTGTGAGCCAAGCGGCGGCACCAAAGTCTCCTCTGTCTCTTTCAGAGCAGGTTTTGAAAACGGTGCAGCGCTCCAAGCTGCTCGGTTTTTCTCCCCGAATGAACTTCCCAAGACAGAGACCGGGCCGTGTGCTTGGTTGCGAGACATCCGGCGTCTCTCTTCAAGCATCTCCACTGGTTCCCCGTGCTACACACACGCCCCGCACCGAAGGTCCGCCACCGTATGTCTCTCTTCTTAGCCAAGTTCGCCACACCAAATCCCCCAAACGAGAAAACGTCTCGCCCCAACGTTCGTAACAGCAGACAATCAAACACGCGGCTCGGTTCGGCTTTGTGTACCATCCGCATTTCCGATTTCGCTCGGCATAAGCAATCTTGCTTACAACCCACACACAGTGACGAATGGTACCAACTGCCGGCCCCGCCGAGCTTCAGTTCTCAAGCTTCCTCACGCAACTCAAAGCTCCGCCTAGCACTGAGGATCCAATGACTTCCGAGGAGCAGCAGTGGTCGTCGCCTACGAGCATCACGACCAACCCAACGGATGCCACGACAAGCACGTCGCAGCCGTTGCCTAGTTTCACGCTGGAACAGCAGAACAACAATTACTATGGAAATGGTCACATCCCGCGCAGCTTGGCAACGCCGACCGGATACTATTCGCAGCAGCTTCTACCGCCGCGTGACGCACAGACTACTACGACGTCAGCGCCATGGAGCGCGCCGACCTATAGCACGGGCACGCCAATGCTAGGCGACTATCTACACCAACAGCCACCTCCACAGCCACCGCTCCATCCGCTGGTCATGCAACACAGTGAGCCGATGCCCCGTTCCAACGACGAGGACCTTGCCATGGACGCGCAGATGCTTCGCGAAGTGCTACAGGAGATGCCGACCGGACAGACACCGGTCAACGCACAGCCGCGCGGACAGCAAATGCCTGGTTTGCAGCTCCTCTTCGCGTCGCCGATGCATTCTACGGACATGCACGCGGTGTCGCAGCCAGCGTTCTACCATAACAGTGTCGGCATGAACGCGCCGGCCGATATGCTGCTCACGATGAGCCAGACGGCTTCCACGCTGGGCTCCGCGCCGGTCGCGCCCATGTTCCCGCCCGTAGCTACGCAGGACCGAAGCGTTCTACCTAGCACATTGCCGCTCCCGACCGGTTCGGTAAATCTACCCGGTCCATTTGACCCACTCACAGCCGCGCCTACCGGCGCAATGGTGCCGCCGCCTACGCTCCCGCGCAAGAAGCGCACCACGGCCACGCGCATCTGCAAGGTGGAAGGTTGCACGAAAGGCATTCGATCGCGTGGCCTGTGCAAGGCGCACGGCGGCGGTCGTCGGTGTACGACGCCCGGCTGTACTACCAGCGACCAGGGCGGCGGCCACTGCGTTCTCCACGGCGGTGGCCGCCGTTGCCGCATTGAAGGATGCAAGAAATCGGCGCAGTGGCGCGGCGTGTGCAAGATGCACGGCGGCGCGCGCAGATGCCGGTACGGTCAATGCACCAAGAACGGCCAGGTGAAGCAGGGCTACTGCCGTATGCACCACAACCTTTTGACGGCTCAACGTCAGCAGCAAGAGCAACTCCAAGCGCAACAGCAGCAACAACTACAACAACTTCAAACTGTGCTGCCGCCGGTGCCTGCAATGGCCGTCAAGCTCGAGACGAACGGCATATAAATCACTTCCGAAGCTTCGGTCGTACATCGCAAGACGAGTCCTCGTCCACGTTGGATATAGAGAGAAAGAAAGCGTAATAAACATAATATAGTAAATTCATGGCCAAAGTCTCCGCTAAGGTTGTCTCCACCTTCCGTTTCAACACTTCGGTGATCGACCTCAAATACAGTTGAGACTTGTGTTACTAACTTGCTGTCACACGCCTAAAGCTTCAGCAATTGATGGAGACGACGACTAAGGCTTCGGCTCATGCATCTGCTGGGTCCCACGACGGTCAGCTGGCTCACAAGACGTTTGTGCCTCATCGTGACTCGGTCGCCGTCCCATCGGAGAAAATGACCGATAGCCAGAAAAAAGGGGCGACGTCGAGCTTTCGCAAGTTCCGGGAGGCGCTGATGGCCAAGAAGTTCGAGAATGACGATAATGTGCCGGTAAGAGCGTTGATGTTCGCTAAGAGATTGTTGACCATCAACATTTTTATTCGTGCATTTAGGTGGAAGTGGATGTTGTTTCTGGTCTCTTTATCGGTTCGTATGGAGCTGCGTGCAACTTCCAAGCGTTGAAAGGAGCAGGAATCACGCACATCTTGTGTGTTTCTCCTTCGTTGTCGCTCAAGTGAGTGAATATTGTGTTTTTTATCACGACAAATACTAGTAATAAATGCTTGATGTTGTGTATTTGTATGCAGGTTTCTTGAAGATTTTACGTATTTGCAACTCCAAGTGGCAGATTTAAGCTCTGTGAACATTTCCGAGTACTTTGACGAAGCGCTAAGCTTTATCGATAGGTATGTAGATAATGTATTTGATATTTTATCTCGAAACTAATGATTTACTATGATAGTGCGCTGTCTTCAGGTGGAAAGGTGCTCGTGCACTGCTTTATGGGAATCTCAAGGTCTTCAACCATTGTCCTCGCGTACTTGATAGCACGTCAATCCCTCACACTTCCCGACGCGTTGCGTGAATTACGTCGAGTTCGACCTCAAGTCAAACCAAACAGCGGATTCTACCAGGAATTGGTTGCGTTTGATAAGGAGATCCACAACAAGAAGATTTAAACGGAAAACTACCAGAAAATATAGATTTCCGTTTCCCCATAATCCCAAACTAGCACATTCCCATTCCAGTAGATAACGGAGCCTCAGTTAGAAGGGCTCACTTTTTGATTCGACCTCAAAACTCCCGAATTCCCTTTACAACATGGTTCATCATGGTGTTTGTAAAGAAACCAGTGGCTTCTGCAAGTCCCGTGCCAGTCTTGTTGCCCTAGAAGAAGTCCCTCTTGATATCCAGGATCCTCCAGATACTCAACAGCTCGTCGAAGCCGATTCGAAATCATCAAAACCCTCCAAAACTGCTTCAGCACCAGCTAAAATCCTGTTTCTCGATGGAGTTCGTGGTCTGGCAGCGATTTTAGTGGTGAGTCAGCACTCCCGAGAATATCTCCACGACCTCGACCTTGGAGCTTGTGCAGTGGACACTTTTTTCGTGCTTTCTTCTTTCCTGTTGACGATGATTTTCATGAAAAAGAGCACCCGAATGTTGGCGCAAAACGCTAGTTACCGTAAATGGACATTCAGTATGGCTGACTACTTCTCCAAACGCTTCTTCCGAGTCTACCCGCTGTTCGCAACTGTCGTTTTCATCATTTGGCTGCTTCCATTCGAAGACAAAAAACATTATTTCCTTGTAAAAGAACGTGGTCACTTTGATTTATTCAAAGTACTGACATTCAGCTTCCAACACCGGTACTTCGTCTTCTGGACGCTTCCACTTGAGATCTCGTACTACTTTTGCTTGCCGATCTTCGTTTTAACCGTTCTTAACCTTCGTCGCTTCTGGTGGGTCCCATTCGCTCCTCTGTATCTCTGGATCATTTACGCTGGTTGGCACGAGCGTCGTTCAAGTCATTCACCTCTACTACCTCATTTACCGACATTCCTAGCTGGGTCTATGGCTGCAGCGTTGTATGTGAAACTCGATATGTGGATAAAATCCACTGGATTTGAGTTTTCCAAGTTTCAACAACTTGCAGTAAGAGGAATTGAGTACGCTGCTGTTCTATTAATCCTCAGTGTCTGTTTCCGTCGGAATTCCCACCCTGGAATGCCTACAGAGCCCACAATGTTCTTCCATTGGGTGCATCAGCGCGAACATGACGATGGAGGCTTCCCGTTCATCAGTGTACCAGTAACTTTAGTCATTGTGATCGAGATGTTACTGCCGTCTTGTATCTCCGCTATGTTTGAATGGAGTGTACTGAGATACTGGGGAAAGATCAGTTTCTCGGTTTACTTACTGCACAGCTTCGTGGTCTTCAGTGACATCTACGGCAAAGATCCAAGCATGTATTACGAGCGGTTCTTCATTCGTATTGGATTGATTCTGCTGCTGTGTACTACTTCGTATCATTTGGTGGAATATCCGTCGCAATTATTAGCACAATGGATCACGAAGGTGCTGAATGATCAGGAAGCCAAAGGTACAGAAAACTTGGCGTTCTCTTTCCAGTTTGACACGAAGAGGTTTCGTCGAGCTCCTCATACGACGCAGATTGCTTAAAAGAATACAAAAAATGAAGAACAACTTGTTTCTTGTTCTATTTATATAAAAGTCAGTACATTTCAAGAAGATAAATCTGGAGAAGGTTAAAACTCAAAATGGCCAGGAGAGGCGTACGTGAAGCCCGTCGGCTGGTAGACACCAAAGATGAAGTAGATTCGATGGCGAACGACTGTGATATGGTCTTGTCGAAGGAGGAGTTCGAGATGCTGCAGGCTTTTCACCGGTTCGTACCTTTGCCTGCACTGACGTCCAACATCTTACGGGTTTTCTGCGAGGACGATCTACAAGTTCCTGAAGCGTCCAACGATGAAGTCGACGATAATACTAGATCTAGCAACGGACAGCCATCACACAAGACAATTGATTCCACTTCAGCATCAGGAAATATACACCGTCATCCCTGTCGTCCGAAGAAATTTACAAAGAAACCTCACTACCAGATCAACCTAACGTCTCAAACGCCACGCATCCAGCAACAGCCATCCAGACCTCCTAGTTCAAGTGACTCGGAGCGATCGGAACGTCCTGAATCAAAGGAATTGCAATAACAACACTTTCAATGCAGAACATCTCCATTTCTTGACTTTCTTGATCGGAATGTCAGCTTTTTTTCTTTTTCACGGTTCCGCCTCCACTTCCACTTCGACGATTTCTTCCTCCACAACTTCTTCTGCTCCTTCTCCGTTCTCTTCCTGAGGCAGCAGTTTATTGGCAATGAACTCGGCAATGGAGTCTTCGTCCCAGTGAGCCACACTGTCAAAACAATAAAAAGAAGTAGTAAGTTTTATGGATAAAAAACATATTTCTGCTTGTCCGGACCTGATCTCTTCAATTTTCTCCCCATTTTCGTCAAAGAACTCCAACATAGGGAGTCTTGGGTCGGTTTCCTGCACTTCCAGGCCCTTAATTTGCTCAGCATGGTTGTCCACAAAGTTCGCCACTTTCGGGTACCTCTTCAGTCGTCGCCTGTTCACTGCCAGTGCCACTTTCGGGTATCGACGCCCTTCAGCCTCCAGCACTTTGGAGAAGTCCGAACAACATTCTTGACACTCTTCCACCACATTTTTGACACTTTTCGTCTTCTTCGCCTTCTTTTTCGACACTTTTCCCGTCAAAAACGTCGATAACTCGTCGCAAAGGCGACAGTCCAGTGCATCTGCGTCGAACCCGAGCGTCGTACAGCGATCCAGACGTTCCGTAGACACAGAAGAATCAGATGAGGGCTCAGGGACGGACTCAGACACCTCCTGCGCGGAGATACAAGCCGCTAAGAGCAGCAGAGATGATAGCAGGCGCATTATGACACGTATTACAACTAAGTTCGCACTGAGGCCGCACTTAGCACATTGAATCACTTCCCTTTGTACTTCAAAACAACATAACCTGCATTCTTTCATGACTCATTTTTACAACAAAAGTATTAAATTTCTCCTGATTTTATATAAGTCTCATAAATCTGAAATCAGAATCAGTATCCGGATCACGTATCCGGCGCTGAAAACATCAGGATCGCACCGTCGTCACTAATAGTCCTCCAGTATGGCACCGCTGTCTCTCTTCGCCTCTCGAGCCTTGCTACGTGCTCCCTGTGCGCGTTTCCCCCTCGCTTCCTTCCATTCCAGCACAGGATCCCTTCGTACTCGTGCGGCTGAGCGTTCGCAAGCCGGTCCGTCTTTATCCGCTTCAAACGACCCTTTAATCAGTGTGCGCAACGCTGCTAAAACCCATGGGGAGCTGGACGTCCTTCTGCCGCTTCCAGGGGTTAAAGGTCTCACCCGATTGGGTCTGAACGACACCAACGCAAGTGTTCACGATTTAATTGAGGCGGTGAAGCGTACCGATGCCTCATTGAAGGCCGTGGAGATCGCTACACCAGACGGCACGAAACTGGCTCGTACTGTGCGTCTTGGGGAACTCACGTCCATGCCGTTCTGTCTGAGGCTCAACCATGTCAATGTACTGGTGGAGAGTGACGCTGCAGCGATGGATGATCGAAGGGCGAGGGAGGACAATGTGGCCTTCGCGACGGTTAAAGCTGAGATCGAGAAGGACCCCCGCCTCATTGTGAGTTATATTGGACAACTAATTGAGGATGGGGTTGAGGTACTCATTTCTTATTTGAGGTATAGTTGCCGCTGCATGAGTTTTACCGGATGTGCCATAATGCTGGAGCTGAGGAAGCTGTGGCCACCAAATGGCTAAGGGAATTGCAACGTCGGAACCTCGTGGCGCACTTTGATCGGTCCAGAAACCCTCAGCTGGAGAATGCTGTGATTCTACGTCCCTACGTGAGTTTTTATATTACTTTTAGTGTTTTTAAGAGGAAGACTGAATGTTTATTTTTACTGTTGCAGAGCTTGGAGAGTGTGTTAACACTGCAGAACTCACTGGATTCCGAGATGTACAACATCAAACACGACCGGAAGGTGAAAGAACGGCAATTGGCTGAGTTGAGCAGCTCCTTGAAGAAGTTGCAACAAGTGGAGAGTGAGGTGCAGCTAGCGGCTCGACGTATGCCGAATGCGCAGAAATGGGTGGGGCTCACGGGACTCACGGGATTCTACGGCGCACTCATGTACTGCGTTTGGGACGTGTACTCGTGGGATGTCATGGAGCCCATCACATATTTCATCGGCTTCACAGCTGTGCTGGGCAACTCGTTCTACTCCAGTATCACCAAGAAGGACCCAACGTACAGCAATATGTTCCAAAAGCGGTACTTGGATCGTGTGGAATTATTGAGCAAGCAACGCAAGCTGGACCTGAATGAGATCCAGAAGCTCAAGGCTCGTATCACCGACATTGAGAATGACATCACACTGCTTTCTCAATGGGAGAAGATGGAGGTGTCTAACCCGAATTTGCACTAACTGGCTTGCTTCATTGAAAAGCAGTCATTTAGGTGAAAATAACCGGCTTCAACTCTTTCCGATGCAGCGAACGAAGCTTCCATTGGAGTGTTGATGTCCTCACAACTATCCTGTTTCCATACAAATATCGTCCAGAATAAAAAAAAACAATTTGATAAAATCATTTTCAACCAATCAGGAATATTTATTAATCTAGAATTCCATTTCCAGATTGGAAGCGAAAGATCCAAGCGAAATGGCGGCGAACCAGAGCATCAAAGAGCTGATGGCGGCCGAGACGAAGGCATCTAAGATCATCAGCGAGGCACGTCAAGGTGTGTAGCCTCTTCACTTACCCGTTGGCTTCGTAGATATCGCATTCTAAACTTTTATTTTCTTATTTAGAACGTGGAGAGAGACTTAAACAGGCCAAACTGGAGGCGGAAGCTGAAATTACGGCCTACCGTAAGCAGATGGAACGCACGTTCCAGATGAACGGCAACACGGACGTAAGGGAGACTTCAACTTTGACAACATAATTACGACTAACTTTTAGTTTTATTTTGTTTTTTTTGCAGCTGATGGGAGACGATCCGAGTATTTTGGAGGAGGAGACCCAACGTGACATTAAGAAGATGCAGTACGTTATTCAGGATTGATTGTTTTATTGTGATGTGGTGACTTCATCTTTTTTAATTATGATATGTTGTGTAGGGCGGAATTCCAGCAGAACAAGCAGTCGGTGATCACCATGATGGGGCAACATGCAGTTCGTGTGCAGCTTCGTGTGCCGGAAGCTCGTAAAGCTTAGTCGGAAGAAACTTTGGTGCAGAAGAGGGAGAAAAAGAGATTTGAAAGTGTAGCAGAAACAATAACTTTTCTCTAAAGGATTCTTCTAAATGCATATACTCCTCAATCACAATACTTGTCGATGGTTGATACTTCTAAAATATGGCTTTTTGACAAACATAAAATCCGAAAAGGTTGTAACTTTGGTACCGGGTAAGTTCTTTTTCAATGAATTATCGTACTCTTTGTCACTACGATCGACTATTAGAGTCACCAACTTGACTGTCCGTCGGACTCGGTCGTTTCGCCTTCGCCAACATTCTCCTCTTCGGATGTTTCGCCAATGGATGTTCATGGTTCCTGGACAGAACTTCAGCCCTGTGTTTGTTTAAATTACAGATCGCGGCTCGACTCACATGATATTCCTTCGCAAGCGCCGACTGCTTTTCTCCTTGTGCAATTCGCAGTAAAATCCGTCGACGGTCGATTTCACGGAGATACCGCGAGGTTTTGGGGCGCGGTTCGACAATTTCAGGCGATCGGAGAATTGAGGAGCACGTTTTGTCATTTTCCACACTGTTTTCTCGCACTTGGTCGATCGATTTCGGCGCCAAATTGCTCCAATTATTATCACTCCAACCGATCCGCTTCGTTTCCAGACGTGGTGGTGTCCATTGGATATTATCCACTGAGTTACCTCTGACGTTGTGGTGTCGAAGTAGTGAAGCCACTCCAGGGAGTCTGTCACTGTGACCTCGATTAGGAATGCGACGTCGGTATTCGTAGCGGATAAAGGGTTGACGAGGATGGAAGTACGTGTTACAGTCGCTTAATTCATCGAGGATCGAAGTGAGGGAGTAGGTACTTGGAGCCATTGCGGTATTCGAGGAATTTGTAGTCAAATGGAGGCTCAAGTGGGATGCGGATAGATCAAAAATGAATGAGGAAGGGTCAGGAGGCAGGGGAGAAGGATAATGATGGCAGTTTCTTCCTTTAACGTTTTTTTTTCGTGAGTTTCTGGTGCCTGTCAGTCATCCTGGTGTGTGTACGAAGGAAAGGGCTAGAACTAACGGTGAGAGATGTATTGTGCTTCTTTGGGTTAACGTTGAAGGGACTGAAAGCTCTGACCATTTTCAAAACAAAGACAACTGGGAAACGGGTAAAGTCTTATGATCAATGCTAAAGTTGGTTAGTTCGCATCAAATTCTACTAGTTAATGACCTAAGTGAATAATGGAGTGTGGATCAATTGCGACATACCAAAGTCCCATGCACTTGGGATACTTGAAACGTTCTCGAAACTCCCGGTCTCCGCCCTGATGGCAGATTCCAGTCGCAACCAAACCATTTTTGGTATTCTTGACCCTGCTGAACTTGCTAGCAGACCCCTTTCTTACCTGTTTTTAGTACGTAACTACCCTCAAAAGCACCAGCAAATGTTGTTAGTTCAACGTCCGTTTTTCACGGAGATCATTGGGAAAGCTCCATGTGATCAAAAGATACCAGTTCAGTGTCCGTTGATGCTCGCAAAACAATAGATTGGAGTTGAGAGATCGAGAATTTGCACAATCCCTTAAAGAAGTTTCATTTAACGGCTCCTGTCAACGCAAATCCCACTTTGCTGACGCTGCAGCTCTGAACACGAAGTACTATGCGTCCACGGCACTTCTGAGCTAGATTTATGTTGTTGTTGTAACGGAGATTGGCAGTATTGAGGGGAAATCTATTGTTATTTTTTCAGTTAATAGATAGCAGCAGCTCTGCTCGCGAGCAGTTCAAGTCTCGATGATTCTTCATTAGTGTCTTCTTCGTGTTCAATACGGGCAGCAGCAATGCGTAGACTTGGGTGTGCGCGTTGTAACTCTCCAACTGTGAAAGCTGATACCGCTAGAGTCACAAGACACAACAATTCCTCAACTGTGCCTTGATCCAGCAGTTGCCGAATACTTTTAGCCACTTGACGACTTCCCACAGTGTCAGTAAACGCGTAGAACAAACAAATGTTGTGCGGTTCTACCGATGAAGGTAGATCAATCACCTCTGCAACCGGAGAACCGACTTGAGGAAGATTGAGTTGAATTTTTCCAGTAGGCAAGCCCGGCTCAAGAGTTTGGAAGATTGAAAGCATCGGAGAACCTCCAGGAGCGATTGAGACTCCAGATAAGGTAGAATCTCCCGCGTCACTGCTACTTTGTGTCCAAGTGAGCACTTCTTCGACCACTAAAGTCATCAAACGGTCGCAATAGTGGCGAAAAGCAGAATCCGACGTATCACGGCTCAAAAGAAGAGGAAAAAGCCGTTCTGCAGATTGTGAAGCCACGACGTGGATATTTGGATGTTCGGAGAGGAGAAGAGAGATCCGATTGGATCTACTTTCGTCCTTCAGTCGTGTTTTCTTTGGGTGTTTGGCTAGTGGATCACCATGTTGACTGGAAAGCACAAGCTCTCGATGTTTGTTGAGGTTACAAATAGCAGAACGAGTGACTCGGAATTCCTTAGCAAGAGCTGATTGCTTTTCACCACGATCAAGACGAGATAAAATTGATCGTCGGTCCATTTCACGCAAATATCGCGAGTTCTTGGAGTCGGTGAGATTTGGCGAAGGTGGTCGCAAAGGGAATTGAACTGGTAACATGGATACAAACGCTGTTTCGTAGTTTTCCATCTCACGGGCTCGAGCTTTTGAAGCTGCAAGACGACGTCTTGGACTGGTACGTCGACGTCGATTACTCGGAGCTTCTTCATTCTCGAAATCGACCAAAGGTAACGCAACAGACTCACGTCTTTCATAGGGTGACCAGCGACTCGAGTGAGTTCCTAAGAGTCGAGGGTTCGCAAATGCTGATAGACCTGAAAGAGCGGGCGTAAACTCCTTTGAAGCTTCAGAATGGCTGTGTTCCTGTCGAATCGGAGGCATGAGGGACGCCACACTAGGCAGCAATATCACTCCTTCTTCATTTGATCGACCTCTAGGTCGGGCTTGAAGTATCTGAAGCGTGGAGAGATGAGGTGGAAGACTGAGTCTTCTTTGAAGACTGTTCCGATGTGCTTCTTGCTCGCGAGGGAACATTTTAAAATGGTGTTTACTCTCTATGGTGTGACTTTGGCTTGATTCAAAGGAGCGTGGCAAGACTGAATACTGACCATGACACTCGGCTTTGGTTTCAGATTTCGTTTCGGATCCGAAATCGATAGTACTGCAAGTAATTTCACAACGCACCTACGAAATCTTGGCATTTGGCCAACGAGAATGGTCGTAGCAGACCACAGAGGTAAGAAATCTTGTGGTAAAAAAAAAAAAACCTCTTTCGTTGTCTAAAGAATGTTAAATATTTTTTATTCCTGGTGCGCCATTTACACTGGTGCTTCTATAACTTCGGAGAAACAGGCTGGTATATGCTGGCCAGACGTTGTTAGCCGACTGCAAATAAGGACAGCCAAGGACTTGCTGGATCATTGAACTGTTGACATTTCTGCAACTTTTCGCTTCAGAAAAGATTCGTGAACACGTGCTTTAGTGCAACTCGCATTTGTGTTGGCGAGAGGCACGAAGATCTCTTATCATATGCGTTCAATATCTCAACAACACGGTGAATTGTCGAGATCTCCTCCTCTGGTTAACACAACAAATCTGGTGGTTTCAGTGGAATCCCATGACTGTATTTGTGCTCTTTGCGATGTCTCTTTTGGTGCTATTCGAGTCAAAATTCCGCCCCGAAATATCGGGAAATGGCTGACATGGGACGTTGAAAAGCACCTACTCAACTGTTTTCTCACATTTCAATCTCCTTTTCTCTAAGTGATGCCGTCTCTCTTAGGTCTCCACCTGGGGAGATATGACCCTGCATCGTCCAAACCTTCCAGAGGCTGGTGCAATGAAGTTCCGTACGACGATAGTGAGGCCGAAGCGGAATGGGAAGAATACATCCGACGTCATGGAAGTCTTGAGAACAACCAGTTCGATGACATCGAAAATTTCGCGAGCCTCAAGATCGAAGAAGCGAGTGAAGAAGCGATTGAGGACGAAATTGAACAGGCTCAACTTGAAGAACGTGCCAGTCTCGAGTCAAGAGACATAAGGTACGAGTTAGAATCTCCAGCTCCTCGTTTCTTTAATTTCCCAGTACGAGTGTCAGCGGAAACTGTGAAAATGGAGGAAAATTTGCAACAAGAAGTTGTAAAAGATAACAATGAGTACGAAACAGAACAGGACGCGATTGCTGCCAAGTATTTAACACCGGAACAATTAGCTGAAGAAGAAGAAGATGACGATGTGGTGTTTGCATTGACGCCAGAAACGTGTCCGGGTCCGCCTTCTCCTCGTGAATTGCCACAGAAACTTCCTTTACGGATATTTGTTGCAACTTGGAACATGGCAGCGAAAGATCCTTTTGCACACCGTCGACGTGGACAATATATCGGTGATGATCTTGCGGCAGAGACTTTACGGGAATTGTTGCCTCTTGGATACGATCTTTACGTCATTGGAACTCAGGAGAAAGTCACGAAACATTTGAATGAAGCGGTACTGGCACGAATTCAGCAACAAGGAACATATCAGCGGTTAGTTGCAACGACGAAGCAAACGTGGCAACGGACTCGAACTCACAACGAATGTGAGCATCTAAAGCACTTAAAGACGTTCGAATCGTCGGATTTCGATAGTTCGATAGGTCTTACGAGTTTTTGTGGTAGTGAAGCGGCTTGCAACTTGTGCAGTCCACACGCTGCCAGTGCTTACAGTGCTACTAGCCCCAGAGGAAGATTTTTTGGTGACGACGTGCCAACGACTCGTAATTCAATGCCACAACCGGAGACTGTTGACAGTAGTGTGGGCTGTTCCTGGTGGAAGAAAAACGGCGAAGAAAAAGAGATCCGAGGTCATGGAGATCATGCTTTGATCCGACGAAAGTCAGGGACTCGCCATTTATTACGTTAGTCATCTTCACGGTCAAATCCAAGTTGTTGCTGCTGGTTCCCACAAATTTACCGGTTCGAAAGGTGGCATTGCCGTGACAATTCGAGTTGCAGGAGATCCTCAAACCCTCACTTTTGTCAATTGCCACCTTGAAGCAAACCGAATAGAACGGAGACGACGGCAATTGGAGAAATTGACACGTGAATTACCTCGGGTGCTTGGAAATACTAAAGACGAAACTACACTTGCCAATTGCAGTGACCACGTGATCTGGATGGGAGATTTCAACTACCGGATTAAAGATCTTGCTGGCAATGAAGTGATTGGTTTGTTGAGTGCCGGTAGACTACAGGAACTACACGACCATTATGACAGCATGGCCGATGACTTGGAGAATGTACCTGGACTGAGGATGTTCCGTGAACCTGCCAAATGGCCTACGTTCTACCCGACGTACAAGAAGATAAAGTGTCGGTCGAAACTACCCTTGAGCGGATCCGTCACCGGAACAGGCCAAGATACTCGATGGGCTCAACATGTGTATCAAACGGAATATCGCGAACCGTTCTACAAAGGAGGTAGAGTGCGTGAACGTGTTCCTGGATGGTGCGACCGCATTTTGTTTTGTTCTCGACCGAACAGTGTTTGGATGGAGAATCTTGAGGTAGAGCAAGTTGCGTGCTCGGATGCAAGCCGAGGCAGGAGTAGTTTTAGCTCCGACGCTGTACGAGACAATTATCGGGCACTGAACGATGACTTGCGGGGTAGTGACCACAGTCCCGTGTCCTGCACCTTCCTCTGGGCTGTGCAACGTTAATTAAGATAAAGTAGAAGAACTTTTGCATCGGATGTTAAGAGTAGAATGGCTACTCAAGCCTTTTCCGTTAACACCGCATCAAGGTTTGGGTAGGTAGACGAAGGACGACAGTACAGTTTGAAAAGCTTGAGTCAGCGTTTGCCGTCGCGTTGCAAACTGCTCATCAGGGTCGACCAGTGGGAGGAAACTACTCAAGCAAAGTTGAAAGCCAAACAAAGGTATCTGTTGCTATGGGTCAATAACTCGCATCCATGGCCATGATTGAGAACTGCAAATGGTGCATGAGAAAAAGTTTTACCAGTTGGACAAGACTTGTGGAGAAGATTCTCAAGAATCAAACGCAATTGATTATCTGACGGCAGAGTTTGAGCGACGTTGGACCCGCATAAGCACAATCTGGACAATCTGGACACGAACTGGCAAATGTATTGTGGGTATTTATCCGTTGAGTTTTAATAAACTCGTAAGATGGACACCACGAACTCCCGTGCTCAAGGGGACGAACAACAAGACTAAGACTGACACAATAAGCCTCAACAGCAGCAACCTTTACCGACCCAAGTGATCGATTGATCGCCCTTGTTGTTATGCAGTTGTGTAGTAGCGATCTGGTTGCAGGTGTTCCCACCCCTAATCGCGTCCGGTTTATCTCGCACGTTGGAAATCCAGTCAGTTTTTGCTCCCAGCATTTCCGACAAATCCTGATATTTAGTGATGTTTCCTTACAAACATCTAGTCAAAAGCAACATTTCCATAATTTTGAAAAAATGGGTCGCCTTTTGGCAGACACCCTCGATCACTTCTCCTGTGGTGGCGTCGCGCGCAGTCGTAGCAACAAGGGGCGACGACTGAGCGGCTTCCTACAGGCGCAGACACCCACTCGGCACCCGCGCGGCTATTGACACTTTCCTCCCGCTTCTTCACACACCCTGCGGCTACCATGATTATGAAAAACACCCTTCTGAGTACGTGGTTTCCCTTCTTGCGTACACTCGCTTTAAACACAAGTTTAAACACAAGCTTAAACTTGCGAGTGCGAAAGCATAGAAAAACAGGAGATTTCATTTGATTAACGTATACGCTTGTTGCTTTGGCGCGCTTTAGCGGTGTTTCTCTCCCTCGTGTCGGTTGGCACGGCGTTCTACGCTATGGTTTATCCTGCCTGGTTCCAACAACACTACCGTCGTGACGGTAACAATGTGTATCAGGGATATGGCCTCTTTGCGTTCTACTCGACCAACAGTCTCGAGTCGCCGTTCTACGCCTCAGCCACCGTACTACAATACTCAGATTTTTGCGTGGAAAACTACACTACACCAAACTACATGTTGGGTGACGGCGCTGACTTCCATGAAGTCCTTTGTGGCAAGCGAATGAAGTCTGTGCAGGCTACGACTGCCACTGGTGCAGCTGTGTCTGTGGTAGGTCTCCTCACGTCTATTGGAGCAGTCTACAACCCTTCGGCAGGATACATGGAACGTGTCGTGTCCTTTTGCACTCTCGTCGGCTGTGAGTGCTTTTTTGTTTTCATTTTAGGCAAAGTGGCAAATTGTTCTAACTTTTTTTTTGTTTTTACGCACGATACAGCGCTTTTATTGGCCGTCTCTTTGGTAATTTGGGGTGCTCTATTGCAGCAAACTCTATACGAGATTGACACGATCAACTCCGCCTACACAAGTTGCAAGGCGGATAACACCAAGTGGCACTGCTGGTTCTACGGTTACAGTTTCTGGGTGTGCTTGGCTTCAGTGATTATCCTGTCTATTACAGGATACTTGAGTTCCGCCGGTCGTGCGGAGAAAATCCGATACTTCCGCAAGGAGTACGAGCGAGATCTGGCTGTTGCGATGCAGCAGAGTATGGAAGCAGATGCCCACACGCAGTTTGTTCGCACGGAATCCGCCGGAGGATTCGGCGTTAGCGCGACCCAACAAGCTTACGGACAAGCTCCTACGCCTTCGCAGCAGTATAACCCGAACACAGGACATCCGTACACAACCCCGCAGAATATGCAGCAACAACAGCCATACCCCAACGTGTATGGCAGCCAGAATTCGGGTCCGAAGCCAATGGGATATCAGCAACAGGTAGGCAATGTACCGCTGGCAGCACCGTCCGCAAACAGTCTCAACCGGACAAACAGTAACGACAGTGACGCAGTGTACCCGAGCTATAGCGAACAACGCAAGAACCACTCGTTGTTAGGTCGGCAACCGAGTGGAGGTGTCGTGTAAGCTTATGCCCGTCGGATACAGGTTAAAAGCAGGTTAAATCTTCAACAACTGTCAAAGGATTGAGGAGCTACCAAAGCTGCAGAGTTCACTGGCTGAATGTGGCGTCTATTTGATTTTGTATGTGTTGGGCGCTTCTGGGAGGCGGTCGAAGACACGTTAAGTACTTAGTAGAAATATACTACAAGAAGCAAACTCCCTGTCTCGGATTTTCGTGGCTGGCACTTCAGTGTCTCAAACGTTAGAGATCTCTAACCTTCCACTTGTCATTTTGACTCAAGTAGCTCAAGACGAAAATGTACGGGAAGACGTACCCATCTCTGAATCCTGTGGCCGATCCTGTTGCTCGACAGCGATTGATTCATGCTACAGCGCCTCCAGTACTTGCTGGATCACCTGTGAAAGACGAACTGCTCTTCAGTGCCATCATGGAGCGTCAGTTGCGAGAGGTGGAAGCTCAATACGGAACTCTCACACGTCGAGAAGTTCTTGCCGCTGAGATTCGTGAATTTGCGCTTATGGAGGAACACGCTGCAGCTGAGTATCCGTCGACATTTGCTGCTGTTGTGACGCCTGGAGTGAATCTGCAGCCGCAGTAGCTGACAAGAAACTTTCGAAGCTGTCGAAGAAAATAAGTGACACATTCTAATACTTCCAAGCCTTCAAAATGTGTTTGATTGAAGTATGTTGTGGACATGTCTACCATTTTCAGGATACTAGACTCCAAACTCCAAAAATACGAGTTGGAGAAATCGTCTTTGGCTTCGTCGAAATCGAATCCGCTAACTGGTAGGAACAATATCTTGCTCTCGAATCCACTGACGTCTCTTCCTGGACCTATCCAGTTGCTCTTTCGCTTTCTTCACTTCCCATTTATCTATCATTTTCCCGGGAATCTTGTTCAGATACGTCAGATACGTTCCCAATTTCTTGAAAACTCGTTCTTCCTCTTCAGCCTCCATCTTCTTCTCCACTCCATGTAGAAGGCGTCCATCGTCGACCATGGCTGCACCACCGGCAGCATCAGCTGACACGATCTGTTTCGGGTCTTCGTGCATGGGGTTCGCAGTTCCACTGGCTTGAAGAATGGCTACAAGAACCACTGCGAAGATATGCGATCACCCACGTGCTTTCATGATCGTTTCAAATAACAAAAGGGAAGACAAACGGGAACTTCCTTGCAAAGTACTACCTTGCTCGTACTTACTTCAGTATTATTCAGCACCGCAATAGAAGATTAGTCCTTGCAGTATTTTTCGTTGGATAAGACAGCTTATCCTAACCAAATTGATTATAACGAAGTAGGATATTTACTTCGAAGAACTGTAGATGCAACTTAGATACGGTATGAAAATCTCCACGCACGAGAGTTCCGAAGCTTATCTTGAATGTTTTCAAGTCAATGGGAACTGTAGAGTCCCACAGTGACTCTCACAGTGTGCCTCACACATCAAAATCGGCTACATGTAGAAAAAGCTGAAACACCAACCAATTGAAAGACGCGAGTACTGGAGCAAGTTGAACAACAACGTACAACCGTGAAGAGAAGAAGATGATGGCGAAGGATCATGCAATGCTGAAGACGAGATGAAAGAAAGCACAACATTCAGGATTTCACGAATATTCGGTCACTAGATCGGTTAGCAGAGATGACAGAGAGTTAGACGCACGTGTATCTACAGGATAATTTTTTTTATTGAGAATCTGCATTTTGAAGAATTCTGCTCTTGAGGTTCTAACGGTAAAACTTAAATCACTCCACGTATATCAACTTGTCCAAAACCGTTCTTGGCGAGATTTTACTGTTGTGTTAAACGCTTTATGATTCGTTTTTGTCGTTTCGTTGAGTGAGATTTACAGAGATTAGCTTTCTCATTTTCTCCTTTACTGTACACGTGAACACGATAAAATAAGTGTTCTTAAGGTCGTTAACTACTCTGATCAATTGCACCAGTTTAGTCTATATAGACACAGCTCCTCCGTCAGCCATGCGTCTCTATTTCCTTCTTCTGGTGGTCGCTTTTCTTGTCATCACCAACACTAACGACAACCACAGAAAGCAATCAGTTAACCTTGTCGGCAGGTGCAACCAAGGCAAGCAGGTCACTCCGACTCACTACAAAGAACAATATTGACGATGTGAAGGAAGGCTTAACCGATACTGAAGAGAGAGCCCCCAGCGGCGGGTTGTCGTCTCTTAAAACCAAGATCTCCGATAAAAACCCATTGAAAGTGAAGTTAGTCTGGTGACAGCACTTTGTCGGCAAGCTCACCGAAAACAGAAATGACTTCCACTCAAATTGCCGCTGGGATCAAGAAACTAGAAGGCACAGGCACCAACAAAAAAACGAAGCTGGTTATTACCTGATATACACCTTATCGACGAGAGCGTATCGGTAGTGGAAAAAAATCGCAAGGAACATTCAACGTCCTAGGAATTCTTTAGATAATCATTCACAACCAAGGAGTTTAGCTCAAATATTTTAAACTTAACGAATGATCCTGGCGTTTATTCTGAATGGCAGGAGCTACCAGAGTGTCTGCGGCCACTAACACTGGAACTATAAGTACGAGGTCTGTAAATGTCAACATATCATCTCCATTAAATGTAAACCACTCGCAGTGTATTGAAATGTATCAGCCGCCCGGACGAATAGCACTCCGCAAACAACAAATGGATCTGAGATCGTCGAATATTCGAACCAAGCTAATTCAAAGGAGCCAAACCTTGCTCTCGAATCCACTGGCGTCTCTTCCTAGACCTCTCCAGCTGCTCTTTCGCTTTCTTCACTTCCCATTTATCTTTCAGTTTTTCTGGAATCTTTTTCAGATACGTTCCCAAGTTCTTGAAGAATCGTTCTTCCTCTTCAGCTTTCATCTTCTTCTCCACTCCACGTAGAAGGCGTCCATCGTCAACTTTGACTGCTTCACCTGCATCAACTGACACGATCTGCTTCGAGTCTTCTTCGTAGATGGGGTTCGCAGTTCCACTGTCTTGAAGAATGGCTACAAGAACCACTGCGAAGATGTAGGAAAGACGCATGTTAGTTGTTGTTCTTGGAGTTGGTAGAAGACTTGGAGACTTGTGGGATAGTGGGCGAATGTTGGAATGAGGTTCTAATAGCCAACTCGTTTGATGATTAAGGAGCTTCATAAGGCTTCGTGCACGAGATTTTGCGTGTATTTCCTTGTTGGATCGACCAGCTCATCCCATGATATAACCACATGTAGGCTGCATCGCTGTACATATATTTGCGCACATGAACTATCGTAGGCAGAAAATTGATTTCCTTTAAAAAAACACACTTATATTTGACATGTACTTAAGTATCATGTATCAAAAAGCGCATGAAGTATTTATCGATCACAATTTTGATTTCAAAAACGTCTCGAGTCACAAATGTAAAAAGAAAGTAGCTGGTTCCTGCCAGTACTAACCAGCACCACAGAAAGGCACAAGCCGCATCGATAATTCGTTAAAGAAAACTTTGAAGAAAACGGTTGAGTACATCTCGTAAACAGGTCTGTTCGTTTACGGCTGTCTACGCACTTTGAGTCTTCAAGTTTATGATTCACAGTGTGAGCTTCTGAAACTAGTAGAGTTGTTAGTACTAAGTAAATGTCCTGACATCAACCAAAAAATAGTTTATAAACCGCGCTTTAATAGACTCCAAGGTTTGTTCGTTAATTCGTCAAACTCAAAGTATTTGAGATATTTGCATCTTTGCGAGAGGCTCAACGGACAAGGAGCGCCAGCTGTGATCTTGTTGAGGGCTCTGCACTTTGGTTACTTCTAGTTTTTCCAACTGGGCATTGTCGTATTAGTATACTTGATTACGATCAATTGAGAAAGCAAGTTTTTCAACTGGACATAACGACATTATCAATTGATCGTAATCAAGCGAATCTCTTCCTGCCACTGTAAATCTTGCTCAACGAAATGAAATTCCTGTACCTTAGACCGTTTGGTTTCATAAATTGCTAGTAAAAACAATGCCGAGAACAAGTTAATCAGCTTTAGGTAAAACTAGCATTTGGTTTTCGTCAGAAGCTGAAATACATCAAAAAAATCTTACCGGTACGGTACATGTATTGTCGTCATACACGTATAATACGGCTATCTCGCCGTCTGTAATCAATCTAGTGGTCAAACATTCGTGAAATCCAGGCAAAGGGGGGGGGGAGGGGCTCTTGCTCCACTAGCTCAAGCACTCGCGTCTTCAACTCCAAAGCCAGATCCTTCTCCACGAACGTTTCCTCGAACCGGAAGGACAACCACTGAAACAGATCAATGATCTTGGCCTTGATCTCGACGTCTCCGAGAGCTTCAGCCGTACGTGGAGGATATTTAGGCAGATAAATGTCCAGCTTGACACTTACAGGTAGCCTACATTTGATTATATCTTAGGATGAGATGGTCGATCCAACAAGAAAATACCCGCAAATTCCTATAGGAAGCCTTTCGAAGCTTCTTCGTTATTGGACACGTTGGTAACTAGAACCTCATTCCAACATTCGCACACTATCCCACAAGTCTCCAAGTCTTCTACTAACTCCAAGAACAACAACCAACATGCGTCTTTCCTACATCTTCGCAGTGGTTCTTGTAGCCATTCTCCAAGCCAGTGGAACTGCGAACCCCATCTACGAAGAAGACTCGAAGCAGATCGTGTCAGTTGATGCAGGTGAAGCAGTCAAAGTTGACGATGGACGCCTTCTACGTGGAGTGAAGAAGAAGATGAAAGCTGAAGAGGAAGAACGATTCTTCAAGAACTTGGGAACGTATCTGAAAAAGATTCCCGGGAAAATGAAAAATAGTTGGGAAGTGAAGAAAGCAAAAGAGCAGCTGGAGAGGTCTAGGAAGAGACGTCAGTGAATTCGAGAGCAAGGTTTGACTCCTTTGAATTAGTTGTCGCTCGAAAATTCAACGATTTCAGGACCATTAGTAGTTTACAGAGTGTTGCTTTTCCAGACATACCCAGTTGATCTGTATTTACACATTTCAATACAATGCAATGGTGTACGTGTAATACAGGTGGTCCATTGGGATTTATAGGTCCCGTCCGGTGTGAATGGCCTCAATTCCCCAGCACGTGGGTGCCGTGCTGTATTTGTCTTTCTACATGTAGAGAGGCCAGCGGATGGAGGGCTACAATCCCCCCCTCCCCCGTGGTGGTGAAGAAATGGAACAGGACGAAGTGACCGGATGAAGTCTCTCAATGTTCCGACAGAGTTAAGACTTTGCAATGGGCGCTGTCGTGCCCAATTTCGTGGAGGAAACTTGAAAGTTGTGGGTTCTGGATCAACAAGATTTCGATGCCTTTATCGATAAAACACAAGTGATGTGGCGCAGACATTATGGATGACAATCATCACTGGCCAACTTGGACTGCCTTCTGTACGAAGATCTGTTCAGGGATATCCGATTCTGGGCTCCAACGTTAATCCTCATGACATCTTTACCTTATACCGGCAGCTCTCTCAAGTTTTTTACCACGTTATTCCTGACGAGGATTCCTGACGAGGAATCCAACCAGTGGACATCACGCATGTGCCGCCTGTATTTGGTGTTAGAATTTTGCTTCCGCTCTGGTGGCGGAAAGTTCTCCTCAACTGGAAACGAGTAAAATGGCCGGGTCGCATCTCCCTACAGCTTACACGAGCAAAAGTTATCCAACGAGCTCTATATTCCCCAATATGGTGGAACACGTCAATTGATTTTCAGGTTTCGCACCCGCAAGGTCTACCGCCAACTCCATTGGGTGAAGGAAATGTCAAGTTCAAACATCTATGCCGAGGGATCTCAGCTATGCAGAAGTTATGCCTGGCAGATTTCCTAAGTGACGGCTTCAGGTGGCTGACGGCTTTTGAATTCTTTTCTGAGATTCATGATGATCTACAACCAATGATGCCTCAGGTGCGTGCGACGGACATATTCGCCTTGTATCACCAACTATCCCAGATATTTGATCGAGTGCTGCCTCACCCAACGGTTGGAGAAATACGAGCCTCCACTCGAGGAAATTTTCCGCCGGTATTTGGCGTTGAGTCCGGAAAAAAAACGCGTTTCTTTCCTAACTTGAAGCGTGATGATTGGATCGATGTGCTCTGCCCGACTACGTCGGTGAACCCTCACCCGCTGAAGGAGCTTGGATGCCCTCAAGCCCGGATTCACAAGACATTATCGGAATATTTATCGCTGCGACGCTGTCTTCTCCCGGTTGTCCATGATGTGATGCTCCGAATGGTTTTTTGGAGATCTCATACTTGGCTCACGGCTATATTTCTTGAAAATGCTTAACCCTACTGTCCAGCAATGCGTTCGAGAATCATGCACAGCGATTGAGACAGTTGAACACTGCTTTTTATCATGTCCAGCGCTAGAAGAGATGTGGCGATCTCTTTGGACTCCATGGAGCGAATTTTTCTCAGTGGCATTAGATCGGCTACTATTATTCACGAAACCGAGCGATCTTAACCTGGAATGGAGACAGAGGCACAAGGCTCTCCTCGTTCTTTGGCGGGTTCATACTGCAATTGTTTTCCATGCAACGTGGAGACTCCGAAATGATATACACTTTCGTGAAACGCGAGTTGAGAGACCAAGCACACAAGCGGTGCTAGGTTCCTTCCGCAGACATTGTCAATTCATCTACTCTCATGCGGAAAAGATTGGTGTTGATGAGGCCGTAGTCGTCGAAGTCCTTCGACAACTTGGTTTCGAACCCTCGACTGCTGAAGTTTTACCTCCTCCCGAACATCGAATTTGGATTCCTCGTACGTAATGGTCAAGTGATTTCCAGTTTTGATATCTTAAGTCTTAGTTAGCAAAACGAGAAGTCCGATAACTGTTAATCAACTAATTTCTTCTTTGGTGTTAAAATTTCTGACACCGTAAATTTGCGTTCCTTTCCATTTCTACGGCCTCAAGACTGGAGCAAACTTCTTCAGCAAGGGTCAGTGTTGAATCGCCACCCTATGAAGGATCTAGGTTTTCCTGGTGAACGGATACACCAGACGATTTCTAGTCTGCTGTCACTCGCCGGTGGTTCATGATGTGATGGTACGAATGTTCAGTATATCAAGAGATTGAGACGTTGGATCATTGCTTTTTTGCGTGCCCATCGTTACAGCCGATGTGACAGTAGTTGTGCGCACACTGGGTAGGCCTTTTCGTAACTAATTTGAATTGAGGGTTTGCTAATGTACTTTTCCCAAAATCACAAGACATACACAAAAGATGACGGATGAATCAAAAGGGAATTTTACTACCGTGGAGAATCCACGTTGCAGTCATTTAATTTTTTTATTTTTCATGCCACGTAGAGACTTCGAAATGACATTCACTTTCGGAAAACAAAGACACTATTGCCATGCGTGGCTAATGTGAAGTCCGCATAGATGCATTACCAGTTTTTTTTACCAGCATGAGGATGAGCTCAACTGTGATCGAAAAAAAATCACGCTACTGATCCTAGAACTAGGTTTTGAAATGCCGATTGATCTCCACTCGGAACGAATCCCAAACTTGAATTGACTAACACCACGGTAGAAAGAGCTCTCTACAGCTACTTAATTACCCTGAGATCGTTGTAAGTTAGTCAAAAAGAGTTGCCTTCTTATTTTGTTTTAAGCAAACTGGGTCGTCTGCGACTTATGGTAGTTTGTCATTTTAAAGAGATTGCTAGGTATCAAAACCGATGTCGTTCGAAGTATTAATCTCCTTCTGAGGTATTCCCACCTTAAAAACGGTTTGCGAACATGCGATCCTGATGGAGCACGCGGCGGTGGAGTATCCAGGAGCTGTCGCGCCGATGGCCATGCCTTCCGCCACACAACTGTGCATGGGTAACAAGTTCTTGACAACTCATAACTTTCAGTATACATGAAGTAACGTTACCCAAGCCAAAGAGTCCCACAAAATGCGGTTCCTGACGAGACTACTGTTGATGACTCTAAGCTACGCCATTGGAGATTGTACAAAAATACTTGGTTTCTTACGGGAAAGCAAGAAATTGTGGATTTCACGAATGTCGGGCCGCTAGATCGATGATAGCGTCAATAAGAATCTGTAAATCAAAGAGCGTCGTTCTTGAGGTTCAATCCAAATGCTACGATGCGTTTAGGTTATCGACTTGTCCTCTTGGCGTTATTGCTATTGTCAATTCTGAAATCTCATATCCACGTATCATGGATACGTTCTACGAAGCTGTTCTGTGTGGGGTTTTGTTCCGTTGACCGGAATTTCCATAATAATTCTAATAACTTCGAAGTAATACGTAATAAATATGATCACATCCTGTAGACGTGGCTGTCTTCGCACTTTCACAGTGTGAATTGCGTGTATCACGTCCGAAGTCGCAATCGTAATAACAGTACGCATTGACGACGAAAACTAAATCGGATCGGAAACCTCAAAGCCAAGCACACAGCAGTGGATAGCAAACAATTTAGAGATGTCATCTACTATTCGCTTCAAATGGCAAAGAAAACACAGGTTGCTTGTTCAGGACGACACATTCGCAGCAGAAATGGCTTCTAGCTCATGTTCAGATACATAATCCGTGCATTCGCCTTATATTCCTTATTCTTGAGGAACGCGTCACGCAATTTACGCAATGCATCGATCTTGTCTTGCGAGATTGTTGTATGACCCGTAGCTACTCCCTCCCAAGTAGTTCCCCAACGTTTAGCAATGGCTTCACGCTTGTCGATTTGAACTTGGGACAAAGGGGCGCGTTCTTCCAAGTCCTTTTCGTCATAAGTAGGTGTAGTTGACGACCTAAAAGCGATTATTCAATTGATCGTAATCACGAATCATGAAAAGGAAAGCGATATTTTCCACAACAACGAGAAGAAGGCCAACACACAAGCAACTTGATGATAAATTGTACTGCCGATAGTACCGGTGTATCACCTAGTCAAGAAAAGACGAATAAACTAAAGTAACCTTTGAGTTATATAACTCCGTTTGCTACTCGAAACTCCGAAGTCCGTTTTTGAAAACCACGTGGATCAGCATTACGACCATGTTGTGATCTTAGAAGAAATTAGTTGATTAACAGTTATCGGACTTCTCGTTTTGCTAACTAAGACTTAAGATATCAAAACTGGAAATCACTTGACCATTACGTACGAGGAATCCAAATTCGATGTTCGGGAGGAGGTAAAACTTCAGCAGTCGAGGGTTCGAAACCAAGTTGTCGAAGGACTTCGACGACTACGGCCTCATCAACACCAATCTTTTCCGCATGAGAGTAGATGAATTGACAATGTCTGCGGAAGGAACCTAGCACCGCTTGTGTGCTTGGTCTCTCAACTCGCGTTTCACGAAAGTGTATATCATTTCGGAGTCTCCACGTTGCATGGAAAACAATTGCAGTATGAACCCGCCAAAGAACGAGGAGAGCCTTGTGCCTCTGTCTCCATTCCAGGTTAAGATCGCTCGGTTTCGTGAATAATAGTAGCCGATCTAATGCCACTGAGAAAAATTCGCTCCATGGAGTCCAAAGAGATCGCCACATCTCTTCTAGCGCTGGACATGATAAAAAGCAGTGTTCAACTGTCTCAATCGCTGTGCATGATTCTCGAACGCATTGCTGGACAGTAGGGTTAAGCATTTTCAAGAAATATAGCCGTGAGCCAAGTATGAGATCTCCAAAAAACCATTCGGAGCATCACATCATGGACAACCGGGAGAAGACAGCGTCGCAGCGATAAATATTCCGATAATGTCTTGTGAATCCGGGCTTGAGGGCATCCAAGCTCCTTCAGCGGGTGAGGGTTCACCGACGTAGTCGGGCAGAGCACATCGATCCAATCATCACGCTTCAAGTTAGGAAAGAAACGCGTTTTTTTTCCGGACTCAACGCCAAATACCGGCGGAAAATTTCCTCGAGTGGAGGCTCGTATTTCTCCAACCGTTGGGTGAGGCAGCACTCGATCAAATATCTGGGATAGTTGGTGATACAAGGCGAATATGTCCGTCGCACGCACCTGAGGCATCATTGGTTGTAGATCATCATGAATCTCAGAAAAGAATTCAAAAGCCGTCAGCCACCTGAAGCCGTCACTTAGGAAATCTGCCAGGCATAACTTCTGCATAGCTGAGATCCCTCGGCATAGATGTTTGAACTTGACATTTCCTTCACCCAATGGAGTTGGCGGTAGACCTTGCGGGTGCGAAACCTGAAAATCAATTGACGTGTTCCACCATATTGGGGAATATAGAGCTCGTTGGATAACTTTTGCTCGTGTAAGCTGTAGGGAGATGCGACCCGGCCATTTTACTCGTTTCCAGTCGAGGAGAACTTTCCGCCACCAGAGCGGAAGCAAAATTCTAACACCAAATACAGGCGGCACATGCGTGATGTCCACTGGTTGGATTCCTCGTCAGGAATCCTCGTCAGGAATAACGTGGTAAAAAACTTGAGAGAGCTGCCGGTATAAGGTAAAGATGTCATGAGGATTAACGTTGGAGCCCAGAATCGGATATCCCTGAACAGATCTTCGTACAGAAGGCAGTCCAAGTTGGCCAGTGATGATTGTCATCCATAATGTCTGCGCCACATCACTTGTGTTTTATCGATAAAGGCATCGAAATCTTGTTGATCCAGAACCCACAACTTTCAAGTTTCCTCCACGAAATTGGGCACGACAGCGCCCATTGCAAAGTCTTAACTCTGTCGGAACATTGAGAGAC
This sequence comes from Phytophthora citrophthora, assembly GCA_031305395.1. Classification (NCBI taxonomy): domain Eukaryota; phylum Oomycota; class Peronosporomycetes; order Peronosporales; family Peronosporaceae; genus Phytophthora; species Phytophthora citrophthora. The sequence goes on from JASMQC010000028.1 coordinate 582,807, forward strand.
TTCATCCGGTCACTTCGTCCTGTTCCATTTCTTCACCACCACGGGGGAGGGGGGGATTGTAGCCCTCCATCCGCTGGCCTCTCTACATGTAGAAAGACAAATACAGCACGGCACCCACGTGCTGGGGAATTGAGGCCATTCACACCGGACGGGACCTATAAATCCCAATGGACCACCTGTATTACACGTACACCATTGCATTGTATTGAAATGTGTAAATACAGATCAACTGGGTATGTCTGGAAAAGCAACACTCTGTAAACTACTAATGGTCCTGAAATCGTTGAATTTTCGAGCGACAACTAATTCAAAGGAGTCAAACCTTGCTCTCGAATTCACTGACGTCTCTTCCTAGACCTCTCCAGCTGCTCTTTTGCTTTCTTCACTTCCCAACTATTTTTCATTTTCCCGGGAATCTTTTTCAGATACGTTCCCAAGTTCTTGAAGAATCGTTCTTCCTCTTCAGCTTTCATCTTCTTCTCCACTCCACGTAGAAGGCGTCCATCGTCAACTTTGACTGCTTCACCTGCATCAACTGACACGATCTGCTTCGAGTCTTCTTCGTAGATGGGGTTCGCAGTTCCACTGGCTTGGAGAATGGCTACAAGAACCACTGCGAAGATGTAGGAAAGACGCATGTTGGTTGTTGTTCTTGGAGTTAGTAGAAGACTTGGAGACTTGTGGGATAGTGTGCGAATGTTGGAATGAGGTTCTAGTTACCAACGTGTCCAATAACGAAGAAGCTTCGAAAGGCTTCCTATAGGAATTTGCGGGTATTTTCTTGTTGGATCGACCATCTCATCCTAAGATATAATCAAATGTAGGCTACCTGTACAGAGCAAGCTGTTTTATCACAGTAACATCAACTAGATGCTTAGGTAGAAAAATAAGAACATTTAATAAACTAATAATTGCCGTGCTTATGTATCCCAAAGCACTTAAAGTACCTTTGATCGAGTAAAAAGTGTAAGAAGAACATATACTAACCAGCCCGACCGAGAAATACAAACAAGTACTGTACAAGCCACAACGTTAATTCGTTAGAATTAAAGAAGATTGGCACATCTCGCAAATATCTTAAGAGTAAACAGGTATGTTCCGGCTGTCTACGGTGTACTGTAAGATTCACAGTGTGAACTTCTGTGGGAGTGTATTTTCTTCAACCAATACTTAGTATTTTATCGGCACTTCGAAATAAAGCGCAAAATTTGTTCAATAAATTCGAAACATTTGACTTTAATTCCTTGGTTGCGAAACATTCAGTGTCGTGCTGCATGTACCTTTGAAGCTTGTACATGTAGTAGTAGGACAGGAAGCACCAGCTCTGGTCTTGTCGTTGGCTCTGCAAATTGAGACACAAATCTAGGTGGCCATTAGTTGACGATCTCAAAAACACGATTTTTTTATTTCTCGTAATCACGTACAAACGATCTCTTCTCGTTGGTATAAATCTCGCTCAACGAAACGAACCCGTCACAGAACAGCTTCGTAGAACGTATGGAAGTTCAGAATTACAGTAACAATGACGTCAAGAGGACAATTGATTTTACCATTCGAAGCTCAAGAACGAAACTCTTTGAAAGCAGATAGATTATCGTCAAAAACAATGTTATTGTCTAGATACATGTACGTCTATCTCTCTGTCACCTCCACTAATCGATCTAGCGGCCGAACATTCGTGAAATCCACGATTTCGTACTTTCCGTCACCTCGTCGCTCTCTATATCGACGCGCTGAGTAGTTACCTTCGTGTTAGGACTCTCACGCATCTTTAACCTGTCACCTTTCGCCTTTTGAATGTTGTTGCCATCTTTCCTCTGCTTCCTGAAGCGATCGACGTCAAACTGGCCTCGAGAAGTCGAGCGACGGCCATTGGCTGCACCACTGGCCCACCGCGTCTTCTTCTCTTCGCGGTTGTACGTTGTGTTGACGAGTCCTTGCTCCACTAGCTCCAGCACTCGCGTCTTCAGCTCCAAAGCCAGATCCTTCTCCACAAACGTTTCCTCGAACCGGAAGGACAACCACAGATACAGATCAATGATCTTGGCCTTGATCTCGACGTCTCCGAGTGCTTCAGCCGTACGTGGAGGATATTTAGGCAGATAAATGTCCAGCTTGACACTTTGGCTCAGCGAGTGAGCCCGAGCGTACTCGAGGAAAACCTTACGAGCCAGTGGGTTTCGCAGACTGACAGGCGACATACAGAACGTGAAGCGATCCGACAGTGTCAGCTCCGTGTCTCTCAACAGCGTCGCAGCGTCCTTCATATCCTGGTGGTTGCACATGAAGTAGTCTCCGTCCAGACGCGCCAGCATCACGTACTTGTCCACAATATCAGCGAAGTCGGTGATGCCAGGAAGTTGCTTGGCGAACTCCTCCATTTGCTCTGAAGACGGGAACAAACCTGCGGACGTGAGTGGAACAGGCACTTCTTCGTACGATTCCTTGAGATATTCCAAGTCTTCTTCAAGCAAACAAGTCGCCTCTCCCGATGCAAAGTCACTACCAGATCGACCAGCGCGACCTGCGATCTGCTTGGCAAGAGCAGGTGAAATGTCTACCATACCACCACCACCACCGGTATACTTCTTCACCGTAGCGAATACAACACGTCGAATGTTCAGGTTCAGCCCCATACCGACAGCATCCGAAGCCACTAGGATGTTAAAGTCGTTGTCGCGGTTGTTGAATAGTCGAGCCTGTTGCGAGCGCGTCTCGGGGGGAAGTTGACCGTAAATGATGCAGCATTTCTGTCCAGTCTTAACCTCAATGTCACGCTTGATCTGGAAGATGTCACGGCGTGAGAAGGCCACTACACAGTCTCCTGGGCGGATGTGACTGTAAGAAGCTAAGTGCTTCGGTGCAATCTCTAACGGCGTACGACGCTCGTACGACCGCAGTTCAAACTCATCTCCAGTCGTCTCTGCAAACTTCTGGACGAGGTTCACAGCTTCACCTGAGCCACAGACGTGGATCTCGTTAGCCTGCAGTCCAAAAAGGGCACGCGTCCAGGCCCAGCCACGCTGTGGGTCTCCAATCAACTGGATCTCATCGATTACAGCCACGTCCCAGGGTCTGTTGATGTTGGCCATCTCCACAGTGCACGACACATGACTGGAATACGGTACAATCTTCTTCTCCTGCCCAGTAACCAGCGATGTGTAGAGCCCGTCAGCGTTCATCCGTTCAAAGATTTCCAGGGCCAACAAACGCAGTGGACCACAGTAAATGCCGCCATCTTCTCCAGCCTGTTTCAACCTCTCCAAAGCCTGGTGGGTCTTGCCACTGTTCGTTGGTCCTACATGGTAAATGATCTTCCTCTTCATGGCTGTAGCAAATGGATACATTTCATGAGGAAGTCTCAAATCCGTTAGCTTCTGGAGCGACAACGCATTGTCGTTGTCTTCATGAGTGACCAGGTAATTATTTGCCTTGATAAAGTCCAAGAAGTACGGGTAGAAGATGAAAGAGTTATGACGCTTTACATCATCCAGATCCTAAAAAAAAATCAATAAAAAATCAATATTTCGTTCAAAACTACCCAGAAAACAATGAAAACTTACCCGTCCAAAGGCCATGAGCTCTTCTTGATCTTCAAAGTACTTGGAAGGCTCAGACAGGAACGATTTACGGAAACTGGAAGCCGCAAGAGCCCATTGTTCAGGGTTCATCCCTGCCTCCACCACCAGCTCTTTAACCTCGTAATTACGTGGGAAATTGCGCATTCTTCGGTGAACGCGTTTGGCTAAGTCTGACGGCCATTTGACGCCTGGAAGCTCCGTTGTAACGGCAGCAGCAGTGGAGAACGTGCGCTGGAGGGGTATGTGGAGGGTTACATTGCTGTAACTAGGTGTGTAGTTGGAGTTAGAGCCTGAAAGAAGTGCGGTTGGGACTACAGAGAGCTGCAGAGGTAGCTGCAGCGATCGAAGTGATACACGAGACACTCGTACGGCCGTGGATAGCGGACGAGCAAGGCGTAACATGCTCATGCTTGATAGACTTTGGCTGGCTGTGTGGGGGTGAGGAACTCGGTGAGAACCGGTACGAGTCAGTTTTTCCCGATACCGGTTTGGTACCGGAGAAATCAATCGTTTGGTGTGTGTACACAAAACAAGTGGTATACACCAATTTCAAACTTCAACCAGAGTGATGGTCAGAAAGTTGCTGTTTGTTTGTTCCTCAGCCTTCTTCATTGCTGCTTTCTCTCGTTAAAGCTCCGATGTATTCCAAGACGTATCTCGCTCTTGCTCCTGTGGCTGACACTGCTGCTCGTCAACGTCTGCTGACTGCTGCTGCTCCTGCGATAGCAGCTGGAACGCCAATAAACGACGAGCTCCTCTTAAGCGTCAGAATGGAACGCCAACTACGTGAGCTCGAAGCGCAACGAGGGATGGTGACGCGTCACGAAGTTCTGGCTGCGATGGTTCGTGAGCACGCGATCCTGATGGAGCACGCGGAAGCGGAGTATCCAGGAGCTACTGCGCCGACGGTCATGCCTTCCGCCACACAACTGTGAGTGCCCAACGTATTCGTTCAGACGGGTAACAAGTTCTTGATGATGTCGATGGTAGAATGGTTATGGTGGTTGGTGGACTTTGGAAGGAAGTACTACATCTACCCCGTTGACATTTGTGGGTTTCTGTGATCACGTGGTTCGAATCTGACATACAAGTACGAATTTTCTCATCGTTCATTAAATGTGCCACATACAGGAATGTCTTTTTGTACGATTTAAGACAGGAGCGATACTTAATGAGTATCATGTGTTGGATTGTATGGGTCCGGACCCAAGTCATTATCACAATTGTGACCTAAATGCAATACTTTATTTTTGGTATTTAAACGTCATTTTGCGAAGAGCACCATGGCGAAGAAAAGGAAGTCATGCATCTCTATTCGCTAATATGCTGCGGCTACTTCAGCGACGGCACGTGAATCACAGTCCCTCGTTCCGCCGGAAGCACGCCTGCTGCGGCAAATGAAAATGATAGCGTACTTCAGATGCTCATGGATGAGCGAGAGAGGTCAACTCTTCAAAAGGATATCGATGCCCGGCCAATCAATACAAAACGAAAATACGAGGGCTATCAAAAGGAGTTCGTAGAATGGAGTCAATCGATGGGATTTAGCGATGGCGTCACTGTCACTGGTAGCAAGCTTCATCTCTTTTTGGACACCCAGGTAGTAGGAAGAGAATCAAAGAAGAAGAATGGTAAAAATCATTGGCGCTTCAACCGTCTACGGATACGTCAACGCTGTTGTGGATCTATACAATCAGCAAGTCTCAAACAAGATGAACGCTAACGAACGTCCTCGCACATACAAGGTGAAGCAGCTACTTTCAACTGTCCAAGCAGAAACAACAGCTACACGAAAAAAAAACTACACCGATCGTGGAGTGGGCTCGCTACTAGACGGCTATCAATCTGAGTCTCAATTCGTGCAGATTTGTGAAGCATTTTTCGTTTTGAATGATTTTATGGGAAGAGCAGCGTTTTTGGTATCGCATTTGGTTTGCTACGGGGTGAAAATATTCGCGATCTCGAGGTAGCTGATATGTTCTGCCAAGAACTTGATAAAGAAGGATTTCAACGGTGTATTGCGTTGGTTCTACTTATTCAACACGGGAAAACGAATACATTTGGGAAATTGCAACACGTAGGCTTCATGCGCAACAAGGACGTTCATTTGTGCCCAGTGGGAGCGGTAGCGTTCTATCTCTTTGAGCGTTTTCATCTCAATGGTGAACCTTTTCCGTCTTTCAGGAAATCCCAGGATTGGTATGGCATTAAGTTTCTTCGTGGCAAAGATGCAAAGAATCCCATTTCCTACACCAATCACATAAACGTTACGAAGCTGTATTCAAGCATCTAGGGCTTACCTTCAATAAAAAGACTCATATCAATCGCCAGCAAGGTGTTCGGTAGCTGGAATGCGCCGACGTGGACGTATCTCAAACACGAAGACACGGGCGGTGGGGGCTGGACACAGTTGAGGCAGTGTACTCGGGTCCACTTGCGCGAGAAGCAATTCGAGCGCTTTCGGGGCATCCTCCCCGCTCCAGGCTGTACTACCTGGACCGCGCTATTGTGGAACCACCCAATGACCTAAAACAACTCATTTTTTCAGGCCTTGAAAGTTTCAAACAGAAGATTCTTGTTGGTGAGTGGGAATGCAATCTTGCAGCACGAGGATTTATCGACTTGTTGGAATTTTTACGCACTGTTTTGCTTCAAGATGCTGCTTTCTTGTTTGACATCCTACCTGACCGCCTTCAAAGTCATTATGTATTTGGAGAAACGTTTCAACAATACCGTGCACAAGCCCTTATGAGTGTTCAAACGACACAACACCCAGTTGAAATGCAGCTGCAGTTGGCCATGCCAGTCTTATCGCAACAAATCCACACGCAACACGTAGTCACAATGCAGCGATTATAATGTCAACATTTGACTCTTGTTGATATGATTACACAATCCCAAGCTCAGCTTGCTTCATTTCTCCAAGGTGAAGTTCTTTGCCGACTCCTTTCCGTGTCTACCAATACAATTGACAGCAGTTCAATTCAGACTCCTCTAGACAACAGCTCTAATTTGTCAATCGCACCTAACACGACGCTACAGCAGCACCCACAACGGTTAGAACGAACACCAGTCCCTCAGTACACCATGAGCCGCGCTGTATCTTCTGTGCGGGAACTTTGGACTGAATGGCACTCCGGTATTGCTAATCAACCTTCAATTGAATACCTGGAGGAAACATTTGGTACGAAATGGAGAGCGTCAGCAAAAAAAGCAAAATTCTTTTCCAGACGTCGATATGTCATTGATCACGTAGGCAGTCTTGTAAGCGACGGCCTATCAATTGAAGACGCAATTGACAAGGCTAACTTCCTGAGGGGAAACAAAAGCATAGACAGTTTTTCAAAATGGCAACGCAGCAATCAATCGTCTTAGTTCAATGCTTACTTCAGTACTTCGGCAAACCTGGTGATCGGATTCATAGCTTCTTCAAAATTACAAAATCAACATCGTCATCGTTGCATGAGTTAGAAGAGTATCACTACAACAGCTTACCTCTAATGAAAGGCCGGGTAGGAAATTGAGACTGGGACCAGCATTTTCACCATTGCCATGCTACGCGTCCTACGCATCCTGAAACAGCAGCACCAGTACATGTAAGCGGCCGAAGCAATAACGTTAAAGGTCCATATCTTCTGCGTGAACCGAGTAATTCTCCTCGAGCTGTACAACAACGCACCTGTACCTTCCAGTCGAGCGTCACATCCCTTGGACTTCGAGTCATAGTGACCTCCGTGCCGCGCTGTGCCAAATACGATTGTTCAACAGACACTCGCCACGGCAGGAGACTCACTTGTACGTGCTAGTGTCGTTTGCTAGAGGTAGAGCTACGTCTGACATTCTCTGTTAAACACACACGGCTCGAAGTCGTGGGACCAAGTGCGGTTCAGAAGACATGTGAGTTACCACGAATTTGACACTTAACCTGCCAATCAAATCGTAGTATTTGAGTCATGACCCAGCGGTTGGTATATTGAGGTAACAGACCGAACTCCAGCTGGTATCTCCAGATAACAGGTCACAAGGTCATGACCTAGTCATGACTTTTGCGTTTTTACTTGAGAGCACCAAACGGCTTCTAGAGCAAAATGATTTTCCTGTCGAGTTTAGTTTAGCGTGATTTGAATGTCAATTTAGATTATCGAAGAAAAAAAAAACCTTCGTTGGCCGCTGCACACAATTCCTTGAAATTCTTATTAAAGCGTGAGGCATCAGTTGTGGAATGTAGGTATTGCTTTACTAACGACTACATCGTGTCGGACTAGTGTTCATTTTAATTTTCACGAAATTGCTGCATGCAAATAACCTAGATGTACAGTAGTTGTAGAACGAATTGCACTCCAATGCTAACACCACTCAAGTGAAAGCAGACTAATTCGCAATTACACTGTCACATCTGATGTCGCGAATCCTGCTTAATGAAAAATGTTTGTAAGCACTACCGCTGAGATTGAGCATACCAATTAAAGCAAACACGCTGCAGTCAAGTCGCTGGTTGAAGTCACTTCAGGAGTAAGGTTAGTTCTAAAGAAGCGTATTTTATGGGATCCCGTATGTCAGGGCAGATTGTTTGAAACCGGATCGTGCTATTGAGGAAGTCGGAATGAGTGCCACAATTTGAGTGCTACAACTTGTGGCACTCGTGAATTTATGGATTATGTCTCAACTTGCAGAGCCATCGCCAAAATCACAGCTGTCCTAATGTAAGAACACCTAAGAGATGAGTTCAGTCGGTTCATGCATCATCATAACGCGCGTATGATCAAACCACAAGAGAATGCCACCTGTTTACACTTTCAGATCTCGGCGAGATGTGCTCGACCTTCGTTCATGATCGAACAGAATCTTAAAATCTTGGAACTCCTCTTACTGACCAACTTGTCGATACATCGACTCATACCGGAGGAGAAACAATCATCCACTAGCGCTCCGTCTTGAAACACGTGGATATCTTGATGGAAAAGCCGTTTAATCCAGTTTGTTTCACGTCGCTACAGCACCTCACTCCGCAATTTATTCTGCAGTCCACAAATCAACAACCTCTACGCTCCCAAGCCCCAAGTATGCGTCTCACCTACCTTCTCGCTCTGGTAATTGCCGCCACCCTTCACGCCAGTGGGACTGCACTCCCAACGGACAAGAACATCAAGACTCCTGCGATCGCAGCTGATGACGCCAATGTGGATGGTGGACGAATGCTGCGTGTCGTGAAGAAGGAAAAAGCTGAGATCCAGGAAGAACGAATCATGAACCCCATTAAGAAACTGGGGTCATTTTTGAAGAAGAAATGGGACAAGCAGACGCTCAAGGAGGCTATCAAGAGAGACCAGAACAGAGACAAATGGATTAATGAGCAACTTTCCGGTCAGTAAATTACGGATTGCATGGATACAAAGACACAAAAAGTTTATCAATACAATACATTGTTGATAGCAACCAGATATCGTGTTACAACTGTGTACTTTACGTTAATTTTTCTAATGGCGCAACGGAATGCGCACGCTTGAGGTCTGTCCGCAGTAAAGCTTGTTCCAGTACAGAATAAGCTTCTCGCTGGATGAGTTGAGTGCCTTGGAGTCGTTGGATTAAAGTGCGTTCGGCTTCCTCCATCTCTTGAACCTTTTTCCGGTGTTCGCGAATCTGTCGCTCCTCTGCAATAGCCTTCTTTACAAGACGAAGAGCTGCTTCTTCGTCCACTTGTTGCTTCTCTAACATCTTTTTCTTCTTTAAAGCTTCTTCTTGTCGTCGAATCACCTGTCGTTTTGCCCTTGCGCGTTCTACTTGCTGTAGCTGCAGCCGTTCACGCTCTGCCTTGAGCCGTTTACTCTCCAGTTTAACTTGTTCGACGTCTTGATATTTCTTCGAGATGATTTGAATTGCTGCGTGCTTCTTCTTGATCACAGATTCCTTTTTAAGACTGTGTTGCTTCTTTTGAGACGATCGAGACTGTCGTTCTCGCTCTACCTGATGCATGCACTTCTCTTCTTGACGTAGTACACTGGCCATTCGCATCTCGAGGATTTCTTGTGCTCGATCTTTCGTTTGGGTGATCTTCTTCCACGCTTTCGATTCCTCATGCTGGAAGAACAAGGTCGTTAGAAGGTGGAAGGTAGTATCGAAAGACTAGATCTCACCTGTAACAACGCAATTCTATTCTGCAGTAGTTTGAGATCACATTCAGCTTGCTTCCTTTTGGACTAAACGATAAAATGTTAACAAACTTTTACTTGACAGAATTTTAGTAAAAATGAACACTGTACCTCAAGTAGTCGACTTCTGATAATAGGGATACTAGCAGCACTTTTCGCTCTTGTTTGTTGGCGAGATCCCATACCTTTCCTTGTAGATTTTGATGGGCCTGCGACCAGTTTACCCCAAATACCCAGTACTGCTTGCTTTGGGATCGATTCCTCTCTTGTCTCAAGCAACAGACGCACAAGTTGCTGAGCTCGTGCCTCTCGTGGCAGTCGCTCTAGTTGACGCACTAACGATTCAACACGCACTCTTTTTACAATACAAAAGCCTTAGTTTACCGTATCCTAGTGTTTTCTCTTCAAAACAGTGACGTACTCATCCCCTGAAGCTTCTTGAACTCTCTGTAGGACATTGGCAACGGATTGGAGAGCCCAACTCTCCGGATCTTCACCCTCTGGAGCCCTAAACCTCTCTGCTTGCTTCTGTTGGTTTTCTTCTTCATCCATACACTGTTCAAGCTCTCTCGCTTCGGCGGCATCCATCGTTCCCATTGTTTAACAGGCTAGCAAGTCCCAGTTGTAGCACAAATGTAGCCATGTCTAGCGAAGGGACACGCTCAAAATAAGTCGTTTATGTACGGTACATAACTATGATTTTATTGGTTAAAAATGTAATAAAAGTCTAGACCAGCCATTCCTAGAGCTCATTGACGACTTGCCACTTGATTAGCGATGGGACCGCGAAAAGGAGGCAAGAAGAAGGGAAGCCGCAAGCGTAAGGCTAATGTATGGGACGATGCAGAGCCCAAGGCCAAGCGTGGTGCTTTGGAAGGCAAAAATGAGCCCAAACCACGTAAAAATGGGTCCATGATGGGGCAATGGAAGACCCAGAAGATTGCGGAACGAGCTAAAGCACGTAAATTCTTCTCAAATGTGGAAGAGAAGAAGAATTGGCAACGAGAACAATTTGAAGAGAAGTGGGACAGGACGGCCAATGCGATTTATAAAGAAGGAGAAAGTGAAGAAGAAGAAGATGTCACGGAAGAGAAGATGGAGAGTGAAGAGAGTGACAGTGAAGAAGAAGACGTGGGTGGTGGTCGTAACGCTGTGTTTGACGAGTTTGTCAATACTTTTAAGCCTGCTGAACCAGTTGAAGACAAAGAAGAAGAGGATGATGAAGAAGAGTATGAGAAGGTACTAGTGGATGAGAATGGAGACGAGATTATTGAAGAAGAAGATGAAGAAGAAGACGGAACTGTTGAAGAAGATAATACCAACGAGGAGGAGCAGGTTGCAGCGATGGAGAAAGATGACGAAGAACAACCAGAAGATACCGAAGAAGAAGAACAGGAGGATCCGTACCGACGACGATTCTTGCTAAGTACGTTCACAGAGCTGGATGCCAAGAAGTTCAATGCACAAACGAGAAAGTTTTCCAAGGTGCCGCTGCCGGACTTAACGGAAGAGAATTATGATGTGACGTACAGGAATGGAGCGGAGGATATCAAGGGACTTACAGGTGTACTTACGACCCCCGAGACAGCTGAAAAGAAGAAACCTTACGTGCGTTCAAGACTGCTCGCGACCTGGAAACAACGTGGATTAAATGCTGAGAGCGTCTTTCCTAAGGGATCAGTAGAGCGCACACTATCACAGCAAATGGCTGCGTACACGGATGTGTTTTTCGCCGGTCAAACGTACGAGAACACATCGACGCTGCGTCAATTGAGTGCCATGCACGTTCTCAACCACGTTCTAAAGGCTCGTGATACCGTTACGCGCAACAACGAGCGAATTAAGAAAAACGAAGAAGAAGAGAAGGAGTACCGGGACCAAGGTTTCTGCCGTGCAAGCGTACTGGTTCTTCTTCCTCTTCGTAGTTCTGCTGTTGCGTTCGTGAACCAACTCCTGGAGCTTCTCCCTGCGAATGTTGATACTTTCCACAACAAGGATCGATTCTTCAACGAGTTTGGAAGTGCTAAGGACGACGACGAAGAAGAAGATCCAGCCAAAGAAGAAGACAAGGAGTGGCAACGAGTGTTCGGTGAAGGTAACAACGACGATTGCTTCCAGTTGGGCATCTCGTTCTCCCGGAAGGCAGTGCGCTTCTACAGTGAATACCACCACGCGGATATCATCATCGCTTCACCTCTTGGACTTCGTCAACAGCTTGGAGATGAAGTCGCAGCGTTGGACGAAACTGAAGACACGAAGGACGTGAAGCTCTCAAGTGACTTCCTCTCGACCATTGAAGTGTGCATTGTGGACTCTGCCAGTCTCATGGCTATGCAGAATTTGGACCATTTGCGCACGATCCTGCGTGCAACCAATTTGCAGCCGAAAGAAGCTCCAAACGCCGATTTTTCTCGAGTTCGTGAGTGGAATTTGGCCTTCTTGGCCTCGTACTTTCGACAGACGATCATTTTTGCCCATGGAGTGGAGCCTGCACTCAACGCGTTGATGAACAAGACGTGTCGGAATGTCTCTGGAGTCGTTAAGTACGTTCGGAAGTACGATGCAGCGGATGGATCGGCCTCTATTTCTCGGGTGGTGCCTCAAGTGAAGCAGATTTTCCAGCGTGTTGACTTAGAGCACAGCGGACGTTTAACTGCTGCTGATGAGGTGGAACTCCGATTCGCGTACTTCAAGAAGCACGTGTTTGAGCCACTGCTGGATCATCCGAGGAAGCGTGTGCTGATCTTTATTCCGTCCTATTTCGACTACGTACGAGTACGGAACCTGTTCAACGACACTATGAACAAGAAGCTCATTCGCAGTGTCCAGTGCTGTGAATACACGACCAGTAAGCAGGTTTCTCGTGCTAGAACATCGTTCTTTCATGGCCATTGCCACGTGATGCTGTATACGGAACGTTTCCACTTCTACCATCAGTATCAGATCCGTGGCGTGCACCAGCTCATCTGGTACGGACTTCCAGTTATGGGCGACTTCTACGCCGAGATGATGAACATGTTGCCGAATAACGACGCACCAACGCACAATGATGACGGATTTGCCAACAGTACGGATGGTAAGTCTTCCATTGCGTTGTTCACGCGTCTGGATCTATTGAGGATGCAGCGGATCGTAGGCAACAAGCGAGCAGAGCGGATGTGCCAGGCCAAGGCTGCGAAACCAACGTTCTTGTTCTGCTAGTCGTACATCAGTTTAATCTGAATAGAAGTTCGCTACATACAGACCAAGGCTTAGACACAAGAATTCAGTAATGCACATTATGTCAAAAGTAATATTGTTCGATGCTCTCATGTCGCCCAGCGACTGAATTTTACGACGCACCACATGCGTTCGGGCACTGACATCTCGAAACCATAGAAGCAGGAGAATTCAGTAGCTGACTGGTGAAAGCGAAACCCTTCATCCGGATCCTTAATGCCCACTCTGTTGACGAAAGTGTAGTTGTCTTTCTTCTCGGTGATCCAGAACAACCACTAATCGGTGTGACACCGAAATTCAATGTTGAAGCCCTCGACAGCAAGTCGGACAACGTTTGTCCCCTTTTCCACTTCAAACACGCAAAGCCCCTTGTCCTGGATCTCTCCGCTGATCCTTGTAACCAATTTTTTCAAGAAGAGCTGAAGCTTGTCAGCAGGAAACTAGTACCCCTTTATCTTCTTGATCGCTTCCTTCAGATGTCCCATCGACTTACCATCGTCGATGTAAACAAGGAAAGTGCTGCCCATCTCCACCAATCACACAAGACAAACTCAGCTCGATTATTGCTGCGGATTCTGGAATGGCAAATAACTGACGCGAACTTTGGCATTAAGTGACTGGTAAAGTTCCTCCACATCCTCCACTGTCAGTAGCTACCTCAGATGCGATAAATCCAAGGAGATGTTGACGTCGTTTACTGGCTCATCATTCCGATTGAAAACCTCGGCTTGGAGCCAATTTCTTCATTCATCTTCATCATCATCTTCTAAATGGTCCTCCTGTTCACTTTGCGATGACGAATCGTCCGAGCTCGAAGATACCGATCCTCGACGTCGACGCGACGCAGTCTGGCATTTCCCATTACTCGAAGTCTCAATACTTTCTGGATATACACGACAGCCTTGGACCAAGCACTCCTTCTGCAAACTCTCCACAGAATTCACGAACGCTTCAAGAGCAGAGACCCGCAGTTCACCCTTTGCAGAGCCTTCCGTCATCAGCAGTAAACTGTTTAGTTGGCCAGCAACTGACTCGCGGAAATCAGGTGTAAGGAACTTCAGTGCGTGGCTGGTTTCTGGAATGCTCTCACGCTGGTCATATAGAAGCAAGCTCATGGCGAGCGCAACTTCATCTGTGCTTTCATGTTGCTTCTGTGCGCCGTTTCTCGATTTCCTTTTTCGCTTCCCATTTGATGAGGTCTCCGTGGTTGTTCCAAATACCTGCCGTGCAAATTCAATCGCCAACTCCGGGTTCCAGCCATCGCTTTGCACCTCACTGGGATCCGACGGGACTGCTGCCGTTGATCTACCATTCGTCTCCAATAACGAAGGTTCCGTTATCTTCGTCTCACTTGCACTAGTCAAAACGTCAATGACGCAGAGAATCCGACAGTATAACATGAGTTTTCGAAGACGTCGAGAACGATAACCGGACCAATTCCTTAGCAGTTCAGGCACATGTTGCTCGAGTACAACCAGCGCTTGAGCTGTCCGGAAATAACGAATGTGATCACGAACTTCACTGCGAAGACTGAGAGATTCACGCATTTGCTGCTGCTTCGGCGGGTACAAGCTCGGTCCGGAATCTCCATTGCTTGCATCCTTGCTCTTGCATTCACTCTCCAAGTCTTCAACACCGTTTACACTACGATCCACCTCGGCCTCATCACCGTCCATTTCCGTATCACCTGATGACGGCCGTTGCTGCTTTGATGGAGCAAGAGCTGACTCAAAGGCTTTGTACGCATTCTCGTATCCGTAATGGAGAAAGAAATCTTGTACCAACTCGTTCATGGCAGCCTCGTCCTTGGCTTCTGACTGCTCGACTACACTCGGAGGGCCATTTTCACTTCGTTTCTCACGGTCGGCCAGCAAAGCACGCTGACGTTCCTTTTGGAGCTGCTTTTCGAACCCTGATAAGTCGAATTCGAACCCGTCTGCCACGAACTTTGCCTGTACACGCTCACCAGCTCCATGAAGGCTTACAGAAGGGAACAGAACCTTTTCCTCATCGTTCCGTCCATCAATATCTTCCATTTCGACGTCCTCAGCCCTGTCCATGAGCATTCTTGCTCGTCGCTCTATTTCGACGCCGTTGCTTTCACTTTCTTCTTCACTTTCTACCGACTCTTCCTCACTATGCTCCTCTTCTGAGTCTTCCACATCTCCAAAATCGTCCAGATCGTACACATCTCTAGCTGCCAGCATGCCCATCAACTTGCCATTCAACGTAAAAAAGAACGTGTTGGTGTCCAACAAAACTCCACAGCCAACGACATCTCCAGCTCCATATTTTTCACACTGCAAGAAGTCTCGTCCATGGGAGACCACACGACCTGTTTTGCCCACGTAAGCCAGCGAATTGGCAGCTTCTCCCAGATCTCGATGTAAAATATCAGGTCGACTTCTCCTGTTCTTGTTCTCTCCTTCCCCTTCTGAAGACTCCGAGTTTACATCGTTTAAAACGCTCTGCATCAACTGTTTGACCGTTCGACGAGCCTCCAGAAACCCACTAGGAGTTGATGGACCTCTGAAACCTTTTACAATATGTCCTGAAGCTGTAACTTCAATCTCTGGTTCGTCCAGTAGAAACCCTACTGCAATCTTGTGGTTAAACCGCTTCCTTTCTTGGCTGCGTCTCAGTCGGCGTCGGTCAAATCTCGACCGAATCTGCTGCATTGTTCCGGAATTGGAGAAATTAAAATTTAAGGGTAGACCTCCAGTACTTGATCCTCTATTTAGAGGAGGGATCTGCATATCCTCGAGGTCCATCGCTTGTTGTTCTGCTCTTCGTCTCCAGTCTCGAGCTGTAGCAGCTGCGTCTCGGTCTTGAGCTGCGTGGCGTCGAATAGTAAGCGAGGAATTAAACATATTAACTCTGGCAGGTAAGGAATTAGCAGCTAATTCAGGCGTCGGGTCGCTACTTGTGGCCAAAATCTGAGTCTCGAAGTAAAACATCCGCAGGCCCCCAGAACGCGCGCTAGAGCCCACAGCGCGGGTAGAACGGAAGCAGGCAGCATCTGAGTCGTTATTGGCGCGTCCTACGTACTCGGCAGTGCGGTGATCGGCGTGGAGAAGCCCCTGGAAGGAGACGCAGTGCGGGTCGAAGGCCATTTTGGAATCAGACGGCGCTTCTCGGAATGAAGGTCTGCATCGGTTGCTGAAATGAATACCGGTTTTTAATACTGAATACCGGTAAGTTGAAGTTGAAGATGTTGAGTTGCGCTAATGATTGAGCAACTTTAGAATTAAAAAAAAGTTGAAGCGCTCAGATACTACTGGGCGTACAAGTACTCACGCTTGTCTGACGTTCTGTACGTACTTTGAAAATAAAACAAAACAAAACACATGGGAAAGTCCTCCATCGAACGAGAATAGCCTACTACTTCGTTGGTCGTTCTACTTAACATGTATTATATCCTCAGCGAACATCAGCACAGCAGCTCCAAGACCACCCCTGGCTGTCAAACCTTCAAACTAGTTAACGATTGTGAAAAAAGACTCCTAAAAACAACTGTACGACGTACTCCGACGCTGGAGCTGACCTCCGTGAGATCTGATGATTTCACACATTTGGAATCTTTCTGAATTTAAGGAAAAGTTCCCAAGTACCTCCAAATGGGCGGGGCTACTGGACTGAAGATGCGTTCATCTATGAAACGCTCCCTCTGTCCCCCTTTCGTCTCTAGATCCAACTTTTTTTTTATTTGTACAGGCACGACGACCGACTCATTCTTCGACGTTCGTCCGACAGTGCAGAGCTCAAATGTCACTTTTGACAGCTCCAGTCTGTGACTACGCTTCATTCGACTGGGATCAACTGTCATTTTCGAGAGAGAAACCTTCCAGCGCCAAACGCTGGACAAACGGCAGCGGTTGCTCCAAGAGGCGGCAGCAGACCAAACCGCAAACAACGTACTAATCGCCAAGAAAATACTCGTACTGTCCGAATACTCTTCACCTTTTGACTAGTAACTTCATCCTAGACTGGCAAGTCATTGACTGTGGTATGGACACAATACAATTTGATCGTTGAGATGTCCCTAAGTGGCCGGAAATCCTCTAAAAACGCCACGCGAGACCGTTTATTCCGACTCATCCAAACTTTTTCTTCTATGAACGGCCCCACACATCCAGCTCCTCATCTGGTCGTAGACTCAAGTGATGCTGGAGCTGGTTCAATAGGAGCTCTCTGTGGCGAGATCGTACGAACACGATGAAGCGTTCGTCCTGTCAATCTGTACTTGTAGCTCGAGAGCAAGTAAACTTGTTGCTGTGGACACTGAACGGAAGTAGCGGGCACTCTGAAACGCTCGGGAACCAAGCGGCACGTGCACTGCCCACTCGACGACTAAAAGATTTTCCATAATTGACTTTCATTCCACGCGTCGAGTCATTCTTCAAGTAGCCACGAAAGACTCAAATGGCAAGTGAAAGCTCACAATGCGGGATTTTCCGCACCCGATCGCACAGTGAACCTGCGCGTCGACTGCCCAAGGGCGAACGATTCGTCTGGTCCGGATTCAGCACGACGTTCCAAGATAAAGAATTCCAGCAACGTACTCGAGAGAAAATCGACCAGTTGATTGGTGAAGTGGCGACGGAATCCAACCAAACCAACGCCCGGATCGCTTTGAAGGTGCTCAAGTACCGCAAGTTGTCCGTCCATGCAGCTACTCGCTGTGTGTAAAAGATGTCGTCATGAATATCTGTTCTTTTATGTCGGTGGATAAAATAAAACTATTGAGGATTATTTGTTGGGATTTTGAAGCCCCTGCAAATATCAACAGCTACGGGTTAGTACCGTGAAAGGCAAAGTTTTGAAGCGAAAACCAACATGTACCTAAATGTGCGATTTGATACTGAAGTAGACCATAACAGGAAAAATATGAGCTTGACCAGCTGAAAACTGCGTCTCCAATACAAATGCCAGTTGGTACAACGGAGAGAAGCCGAACTTCTGTCGGATAAAAGTGTGCAGTAACACGAGTGATCCCACTTCTAATAGTCCAAACACCACCAGATTTATCGCCGCTGAAGTCCCCCAGTTCCCTCGTCCACCGGGAAAGTAGACAATATTTGGCAACTGTTCCAGAATCGACTTGTACGTGACGAAAATGAAAGGGACGATACATTCCACGTACTCAACGAGGACGAGATATACACAGTGAAACAGTAGTTGCACACCACGCAGGACGAATCCTGTCGAAGGCTGGGTGGACCTGCCAAGAAGTGTTGATTTCGGATATTTTACTTTGACAGTGGATGGATTTTGAGAAATTGGGACGACTGATATATGCTGTTTTTTCCTTAGATTAAAACGATGTGAATTGCGCCTGTACTTGAGCTCGTGTTTACAAAATAAACCTCAAGCTTCCAGCGCTAACAGTTGGGAGTAAATCTCTTCCGAACCAACGTGAGGTGGATTTGCCCATAAGCGTATGCTTTCTACAGGTTCAATTTGGAATCCTCTCGGGTTGCGAACTGCCTCAAGTAGCATAGGTATCAGTTCAGTCGGGTGACGTAGTGAACAACTTTTCTGAGCTTCAGCCACGAGCATTTGTCGAATTGATTTTTCACTTTTATACAGTTCTTGAAACTTGACGAGCGAGTGGAATCAATCCACCGCGATGAAAAGTGCTGTGAGCTCAAAGGAACCAGACGTCGACATGCACACAGAGATGAACAACGCACTAAAAAAATTCACTGAAAGCGCCACTAGCTCTGGAATAAAATCCTCCAATTCGCGAACCATGCGTACAGTAAGGTGTTTCACTACGAATTTCCAGATTGGTACGATGATAATCACAATTCCTCGATAGGATAGCGGGATAAAATCATACAGAACTCTGCACAATGGATAAATCGATACCAACGCCACGCGCACTGCAAACGTGTTCATAAACCGCATATAATCCTCGTGTTTAAGAGAAGATTCCCGAAATTGATCCATTCCATACACAGAACGCTGTATGAGCGGAACATAAAATGCTGCGATAACGGCTCCAAATTGCCACATGAAGGGCACCGGAAAACCAAAAATCTCAGCGACGACGATGAGCGTCGCTATTTGTAAGAGAGCGATCACCATCGCCACATCCAATAGCTGCACAACGTTGGGTTAAATCCTGGTACAAAAAGATTGGTTTGATACATCCCTGCAAAGCCCATTAGCATAAACGTCACTGTCTCTCGAATCCAGAACATCCAGTTAGCAGTCCAGCCTTCGGACGGAGATCGCAGGGGTAAACACTCAAGTAGAACAGCAACTAGAAGAGGGGGGAGTGGAGTAAATACACACACCAGAACGACTTTTATCGGCAAAGTCTTGCTGCAGTATTGGTCGAAAAGTTTTAACCGCTCAATAGAGAAAGATCTTTGATACCCGACTTGACTTTGGTGCCATTTCTTCTCCAGATGTGATAGTATTTTGAGTGAAAGCTGGAGCCATTCTTGTCTCTTGTTGCTGCTTGGCTGCTACGTACAGGAATAAATTGCGATACAACCACTTTAATGTGGTGTCAGATTAGATAAGTCAATTTTCCAAATCGACTGGGGAAGCATGTATACTTAGTTCTATCTATCCATTTATTGAAATGTATTGTGATATTACTTGTGAAGCCAGTCAAAACGAAAGGTAAAATCAACTCCTGCAAGCATCAGCATCGACATTAGGCATGGAGAGCAAATAAAATAAAACAAAATGACAAAAGATGTACCCAAATGTTCGAGTTGATACTGGAGCAGAAAAATTGTCACGGGGAACAAATGAGCTTGTATGGCGTAGAATTGCGTCTCTAGAACAAAAGCGAGTTGGTACAATGGCGAAAATCCGAATTTCCACTTGAGATAAACGTGGAGTAGAACGAGCGATCCAATCTCCAATGCAGCGAACAACAGTAGATTTATCACAGTAGCCATCCCCCATTGTCCAGCTCCACCAGGAAAGTAAATAACGTTTGGAGATTGTTCAAGGACAGATTTATACGCGACAAAAACCAGTGGAACGACGCACTCGATATACTCAACCAAGACGAGATATTCACAATGGAAAAGCAATTGTAAACCGTGAATTACCAGATATTTTGAAGGTTCGTTCGGTCTGGTGCTGCTTTCTTTCCGAAGTTTCGACTTGATTTTAACGTTAGATGCCAGAGAAGCTGGCACTGGGATTACCGAAATGTGCTGGAATTCCCACGATAAAATACGTTTTTCCAGCACGGATGACACACGCATTACGTCAGAGGAATAACCACCGAATAACCCCGATGCTGCCAGAGTTTGGAGACGTTTGTACAGTTCTTCGGGCACTAAATGGGGTGGACTAGCCCACAGTCGTACTCGATCCAAAGACGAAATGTGGTAGGCCAAAGGGTTTCGAACCACTTCAAGAAGCATTGGAATCAGTTGTGAGCTGTTGGAAGCTGCTAGTTTTGCTCGTAGTCGTGAGGTTGCATCGCGTTTTCTGGCATTTAGAAGCTGTTGTAGAATTTTCTCGTTTTTGTGGATTTCTCGAAATTTAATTATTGCAAAGAATAAATCAACTGCGATAAATAACGCTGTTAGGGAGAAGGAGGAGCTTGAGGTGGACATGCAGATTGAAACGAAGAGTGCACTAAAGAAATCCACTGAAAAGGCTACCAGTTCTGGGATAAAATCCTCCAATTCACGTGTCATCTGCACTGTAAAATGTTTCGCTGCAAATTTCCACACTGGGATGATAAGAACCACCACCCACCGATTAGAATGCGGGATAAAGTCGTAAAGCACTCTACACAAAGGATAAATCCCGATTAAAATCAATCCAACCAGGAAACTATCCAGGAATCGTTTGTATTGCTTTCCGAGCGCAGAATCTTTGACAAAGACAGCTGGACCGTAGAGTAATCGCGTCACTACCGAGACGTAAATCCCCATCGAAACAACGCCGATTTGCCACATGAAGGGGACTGGAAACCCGAAAAGTACAGCTTCGAGAAGAAAAGTTCCAACTTGTAAAACGCAAACTGCAACAGATTCAATCAGGATCGTCAACACCGTCTTGTTAAATCCTGGAACGAATAGATTGGCTTGACTGGCTCCTGGGATGTTCATTGAGAACATCATCAAAAGTCAATCGGATCCAGAATATCCAATTGCTAGCCCATCCTTCCGAAGGTGGTCGTAATGGTAAACATTCCAGAGCAATGGCTACTGCAAGTGCTGGTAACGGAGTGAATAAACAAACGCAAAGAACTCGAAATTTCGACGTATTGTCACAATAGCGAGCCAAAAGCTCCAGTCTTTCAACGGAATACGAGCCCTGGCGCCCAACTTGTGCTCGATTCCACTTTTTCTCTGCTCGACTCCAAGACGAAGTGCGTGAAGCGATGGGATTTAAACTGGGGGAACTGGGACTTCGTAGGTCCATCGTCTCTTGACGATAAAGTGAGTTGGTAGAGCTGCAGAAAAGAGTATAAATACTTTGAGACCGGTTCAGTTTTAGATTGACGTACTACCTGATGTCATGTATGCTCGTTATCTCTCTGCTTGTTAAGTATTGACGCTGCCAGTAAGTGTTGCGCAGTTATCATCCTTTTCAGCACTTTGTTGTCACGCTCTGCACGTTCTCGTTGCTGTTTGCTCCTCATAGCAAGAGCTTTCCATTGTGATGTCACTGAACTCTTTTCACGCTGTAGATCTGCAACTTGTTCTTGAAGCCCCTGGATTTCGTCAAGTAAACTTGTAGAGATCTCCTCGTCCTCAAAATCGAACATGGGAAGAATATTCGCCATCTCTTCACCTTCTTCTAATCGGAATTGCATGGCTGATACGTTGCTTTTGAGAGAAAAACCACAATGGACAACTAAACTATAACACAGTCGTCTACACTTGTACACTTGCATTTTTGCCTTCCAATCAACATCCTCGCGCAATCCTGCAAGAGACATAATCAATATTCTGGTACACAAAATAAACACCATCTAATGTCGGTGGTTCAAGTACACTTTCTTTCACTGATTGACTAACACCACAATATGATGTGGAATTAAGTGTACCCATTTCATCTCAACTTGTGGTCATCAATGCTGCTCAGTCGTGTGCTTCGTCTACAGCGTCCTACGCTGCTTCCTGCTCGTCTACAGACGCTTTCAACGCCTCAAAATACGCGCCACATACGTAGCTTTTCGTCAGTTCCCCGTGGGTTCTCAAGTGCTCTCCGTTTCGACACAATTCAGCCTCCAAATGGCCACTTTGAGCCAACAGATTTCCGTTTTAAAGCGGTTTTAGTGGTGAATACAGCGTCGAAATGCACGCACGCTGGACAATTGAAGCAGCTGCAGACGCTACATGAGAAGTACAGTGAACAGGGTCTTATAGTGATCGCAGTGCCCTCTAATGACTTCGCAGGCCAAGAACCAGGCGATTCCGATGAGGTTTTGAAGCGATATGCGGACTTTGGAGTGACGTTCGCTATTGCTAACAAGACGCCAGTGTCAGGAAATGACGCTCATCCGTTCTTTAAGAGGATTGCGGACAAATACAGCTCTTCTGTGGCTCCTACGTGGAACTTTGACAAGTTCTTGGTGGACCACAGAGGAGACATGCGCGCAGTGTTCCCGAATGATACGGAACCATTGGTGAAGGAGGTCATTGTGGAGATTGAAGAGGTGTTGGAGGACGCAACAGAAGCGTTGAAATGTGGACAAGAGCTCTTGGAGGATGAGGAGGACAGTGATGACGAAGATAGTGACGAGGAGGAGAGTGACGATGAAAGCGAAGGTGAAGATGATGAAGAGAACCGACGATACAAGTAGAAAGAGATGTATCGTAAGCGATTTACCTACTGCCAGCTGTATTCAGCGCTTAAGCTGGAGTTGAAGACACCGTCGTACGCGTCGTCAGTGCCTAAGAGTGCATTTATATACTCCATTGGTGCTGCATAGTTGAATTCCGGTTGCTCGTCAACGCAAGATTTATCCAGAAGCTGTAAATTGCCGTTATTTTTCACGTACGACACGAGTAAATTGAGTCCACACGTGTGACTTCTGTCTCCATTCTCTTCGAGAGGTGTGGATGAAATTTGGTCATGTACTGAATACTCGAAAGTCACCAGCTCCTTATTGTCACCGTCCAGAGCTTCCAGTAAGGCTTCAGCGTACTTGTGTAGGGTCAAAGGGTCCAGTCTACCGTTTAGTAGGAGAACACTGGCCTGTTCCGGGATAACGGCACTTTTATTCCAGTATTTGTCCTGCTGGTAGATGATTCCATTGCCCATGTAGTCACTGACGTTGAGCTCGTTGCAAACGGTAGAATTCTCCTTGGAGAACGCACAGTAGAGTGGTGTATCCATGTAAACTTCAGGGTCCGACATCTTGGCATCTGTGAAACGTTTCCTCATTTCCATTGGCGAAGGGGTTGGAGTCTCCCACATCTCGGAGAAAATGATAAGGTAGTACAGTAATGGCGAGTAGAACGCATCATCTTGACTTTTGTAGGCTACGTCGTAGTTGTAGTATGCTCCGAAGTAGGTCAGAACTTCGATATCTTCCTGTGAACACCGGTTCAAGCGATACACGAGAGGAGCGATCAACTTTCGAAGAGTCAAACGTTGCAGTAGTGCACCCAACGCACTACGTAGAATCATTGCTGGTGGTTCATTGATCAAATTGGTCGTCAAGTAGTTCATCAGCACTGCACAAGTAGAATTGGGCTCCTTGTCAAAGGTCTCCAGTAGATCCCCAAGAGTATTCGCCAGTCCTTTAGGTTCAAACCGAGTTTTGCACTCGTTATTTTCTTCACAAAGTGCAAGAAAAGCGTCCCCCACCTCACCAAAATCAATATTCCAAGTGGAAAAGTACTCAAACTTGTCCCTTGGAGCTCCAGAACTGACTGCAACACTATCCAAGACATACCCAGTAACGGTAGGAGGGTTCAAATGGATCAACCGTTCTACCCATGCTGTACCGTAACTCACACCATACACAGTCGTGTTGGCACCATTGGAGTAGTCCGAGATCATTACCGATAGATCCATTGCTGCACTCGTGACTGAAAAAGATGCAAGATCTCCGTATTTGAATTGTAGATCTTCCGCACAAAAAGGAACTTCTGCTGGATCAATACTACCGCCATGGGGAGAACCGGTAGTAGTTGCTTGGGCTGCCACACAGTCCAGAAAGGTACTACGTCCGGTTCCTCGATGGTCCATTGTGTACACATTCACAGTCCCTTCAAGTTGATCGTAAAGATCGACCATCAACGATTCCATCGCAGTGGAAGAATACCCTGGACCTCCCTGTAGAACCCACACATTCGTCGCAGTATCCGAATTATTGGATGCCAGAATCCGTTTGACGAAGATGTCAACGGTAGTTTCCGAGGTAGAATCGCAGATACCTGGGTAGCGTAGTGGGGCATTGTAGGTGCCACATTCAGCCTTGATTAGGTCTTCTGGGACGCCTTCATCTGAAAAAGTGTAGTCCGAGCAAGGGTACCAGCCATTTAACTGGGTCTTCACTGCTGATACTGATGAAAATACCGACAGTATCAGGACATGAGAGAGTTTCATCTTGGGATGTTGTCGAGGTGCTGCTAATTTGAAAGTGAGAGAGCTGAAGATGTCGAGATGAAGTCGTCACAGGCTGTCGGAGTAGGAAAAGACAGTTTTGCTGGTCGAAAAAGCCACCACTGGCTTTCGAATGACCTATGGAATCATGAAATCTGGTATAGTTGCTAGTAGTATCCGTTTGGTTTCGGTGCTTCTAAAAGAACAAATGACAACTCCGTCTAGAAGCTACTGGTATCGGTTGTGCGTTTCAGGCGGAGAGGAAACTACTTTCAAGTGTAACTTTAGCATCAACTTGGCGACTACCACTTCCATTTAGGTTCCATCACCATGTTGATCACACCGAAGGGGCTTCTGCGTCTCATGAGCGCCATAGTAGGCTTCATGCTCTTCATCGTGTCGTGTATGGGGTTCAACACCATGCAACTATCGGTGACTGCAGTCGACACCCAAGCGGAATTCGGCTGTCTCTGCTTTTTAGGCGTCTGTTTCGGCTTGATATTGGCGTTCGGAGAGTCCAAGTGGGAGCTTTTCTTCTTCTTCTTCGGGTTCATGCGATACCGTCTCGGTCGCTCCTGTATCTTCGCTGTGAGTGGCATTATGACTGCTTTACTCGGGAAGACCAGGGACCACCAGTGCGACTGTAGCGACAACCTCATCTTGATTATCGAAGGGATAGCGCTGATTGTGATGGCTGGCTTGCAGATACTGGCCATCTTTGCCTTTGGGAATAACAGTGCTCCACGTCGCAATACGGAAACGGGTCCTACTACTCGAGTTCCGGTTTTAACTGCACTACCAGTCACATCTACGCCGCTACCAAAGGAGAAAGCACCGTTCCAAGCCGTTGTGCAACCGGTAGCTCAGGTGGAAGTACCGGTTGCTTCGGCTCCACCCGTGGCTGCGTCACCAGTAGTTCATGGAGACAGTAACTTGCCGTCGTGGATGCACACGCCGTAGATCGGTGTTACCGGTTACGTTGAAGTAATACTTGCTTTTCTATCAACTATATATGCAATATTGAAACCTTTTTAACCATACAAAATTTGATTATCAAGGGGTAAATACTTTCATAGCCTGTAGTTCAACAGCCGCCCAATCCCTGCAAGCATGAGCGATCTTCCCGAGGACTTCCCTGCGATTCTACGGCATCTTGAGGCTATATCAGCAGTGCGTTAAAGACGCATTGATCTCCTCTATCTACACATACCCTTATATCTTCCATCCTCATCGTATTGACCTCAAAAACTCATATTGAACATATTGTCCTGTGTATTTGTTTTACTCACTTAGGAAGAATGCCCAGAATCGACGCCTTATGCAGCTCAATACCGTGTAATTGAGATTCTGAAGAAGCTTAGGACGACAGAGCTGGTTCCTGCTGTACGTAATTCCTAGTAGAAGGCACAGGAGAGCACATTGACGAAATATCAGTACTTAAACTACGTCGTTATGTGCTGCTAACCTGCAGGAAACCGCTGTCACAGCCATCAAGTTAGGTATCACCTACTTGGCCGTGGAAGAACCCCACAGTACGCGAGTTTCCCGTCATTTGTGGCTTAAAACTGAGCTTTTTGGAAATGATTCTTAATGACTCTTTTTGTGCTGTAGACGCTCAGCCTGCTCTAGAGGAGGCTGGCAACTTCTTCTTCCCAGAATTAGTCAAGTTCACGACGGATATCACAGCTGATGATGGATCTGAAGGCCAAACGGAAGCTAAAGAGTCTGTACAGAAGCTTTTAAAGGAGATACCACAAGTCAAAGTGAAGAACGAGCATGAAGAGTTCCTGACGTACGTGGTGGAGCTACTGAACCAACTGGGAGTGCTCTGGACGAACCGTTCGAGGCTACTGAGAGCTCTTTGCTACCTTTCAGCGGGCCAGAAGCTCTGTGACAAGCACAAGAAGCAGGATGAGGCTCTGGCGGCTGCACAGACCCACGCGCACTTCTACTTGGCTCAAGTGTACGGGAGCTTGGGGATGGCGGACGAATCGGCCAGGTTTTGCCTATCAACGTTGGAACTGCAGCTATTGCAGTGCGTTAACGCTGAAGGAGAGGGAGCTTTACTGGAGCGCATGAATGGGTGCAGAATGCGTTGAAACTGGTGGAGTTTTATCTCGATACCGACAATCCCAGAGATGCAGCTACGTGCCTAAAAGCAAGTGAGTATATGCTACTTCATCACGGAACAAAAGACGAAGATGAAGACCAGAAGCTACTGGAAGCAGAGATTTATTCGACTTGGAGTCGGCTACACGTGACCACGCTTCGTCTTGCAGGAATGAAGAGCGAAGGCTTCGACGTTCAAGAGATTGAGGTTGTGCTGCCTCGACCTAGCAGCATGGAGGCGACTCTAACGACGCTAAAAGATGAATCTGAAGGCTTTGGGATGGAATACGTCCCGGCATCCAGTGTGGAGACGTTTGACCAAGCTCGAGATGTCTTCAAAATGGGTCTTCGTGCTTGTACTCGTGCTAGGGACGTCTTCGTCCTCGATGGCTTCGTTACGCAGCACGTACGACTTCTGCAGCGTGAAAGCGCACTTTACCGTCGACTCCTACCGTTTGAAGAAGCTCGTGGACGTCGTGGTAGCATCATTCATTGCTACAGTCGCGTATTTTCAGACCTGTTGGCGTGTTGCCATTTCACATCGCCGCAACCCTTTCTATGAGTTTTGAGGAGATACTCTACTTACAAAACCATTTGAGTACGCTCTGTGTCAGTGCCTCATAAGCGGTAAGGCTGGAATTCAACTGGCGAGTGCGTTGCAAAAATCTGCTGCATCAAGCGCAAACTGCCCGATTCTACCAAACCTCAGATTGCGGAGCCAGCAAGGCCGCCTGGGATTCCATCCGGATAATATCCCAAATCCAGTGTCTAAAAGTGGCCTTCGAAGGTTTATAATCAAAGTGAAGTAGACTACTTTTTCTCTAGTCAAAACTCATTGTAAAAGAAAATTAACGTTGCATACCCTCAACACTCACTCACACGTACAGGAAGGCGGTGCTATCGACTCGTATCCACCCCAACACTTGCAAAATAAAGTTATTCAATCGTCGCTTTAGCATTAGGAAACTTTTCGCCGACTTTGTCCGCCAGACAATCGAGATTCAATTTTGTAGGATTTCCACCATATTTTTTGATAAGCATCTCCAGATCCTCGTCCAGTGAATCCTTCGGAGAGACGTGAAGAATGGACCGCGTGAGGATCCCCGCGTCATTTTGCATTAGTATGGGGAACGCGCCTCTTCCTTCAACAAGATCAATCCATAAACGCTGTCCATCCTTGACAATCACATTCGGCACGCGAGGATCTCCATGGACCACATAAGCAGAGTGAAGTTGCCATAGCATATCAAAAAGGGCCTCAACCTCATCACTTGTGGTAGGATATTGTATTGGTTTCCCAACAGGAGACAGCAACATCGCAACCCCATCAGAAATCGCTGCAGACGCCACGTATCTAATCGTCAGACTAGTTCGCTGGGCAAGCTGTAACGCTTTTACTTCTTGAAAAAGACGTCCAGCCGAACTCATATCCACGATCTTCAAGGCCAATTCATCTCCATCTTGACCCAGTCGTTTTACCTTGAAAACGCGTCCAAATGCACCACGACCGAGAAAGGCTTCACCTTCCACCACCTCAACCTTTAACGCAGAGCAAGCAGCAGTCAAACGCGTCACCCACGGTGACAAGTTCTTGGTAATAAAATCACGTAACAACACTTTCGAACCCTCCATGACCCACTTCGCCTTGATGACACGTGCCACAACACCGCCCAAGCAGTTGATCAACCAAAACTCCGTGCGGTTGAAGAGAACGACACTTCCTTCATCCTTAGGGAAAAGGTGCTCTACGTATCGCACGACTTGGCCAAATGGTTCCCCATTCAAACTTTTAGTGATCTTGCTCTCGAAGAGAATGAGGCAATCAAACAGTTCCTTCACTGCTTTCCCAAAACGAAATGAGGCACCTTTTCGAATGACCGTATCATTTGGTTCATCCTCCTTGCAATACATCCCACGATGAGTCACAAATCCATCTGGCTTGAGGTTTGTCTTTGAGCTGTCAAATGAAGACTGCGGCAACCATGGATAACGCTTGCTATTGACGAATACAACACCGAGGCTGTCCAGTGCATTGCTGAAGTAAGGAGTAATGAATGCGTCAAATGATTCCTCATTCTCAATGCAGTCGACTTGCGCCTGAACTTCCATCGACCAAAAGGCATCTCCGACTGTTGGTTGAGCATCCAAAACGTATCCACCAGTACTCAATAATTTCAAATGAGCTCTACCCAACTCTGAATCGGATTTAGTCGACGTCGCGGGGTTTATAGCTCTCTCAAGTTTTCTGGAGAGTTCGCGATATTGTTCCGCTTGCCTACGATCCCGTTCGCGATTTTCTTCCGCTTGCCTACGATCCCCCGTTTGCGATATTGTTCCGCCATATTATGCCAATATCGAACATTGTCTTCTTGGATCCTCGTCAATGCATCGTGTGTGCGTATACTTTCGAGTTCCCGCTCGCCACCAGTCCCAGCCCGAGCCTTCACCAGCACGTGGATCGTCTTCTTCGTCGGAGCACCTCCAAACAAGTCGCCAATCTCTTCGGCTGGGTCGATTTCTCCGTTCAGCAGCTTCTTCACTTGCTCCGGAATGTCTCCACTTCGCATACTAATCACATCAGGGTCATCCGACCGCAGCCACCCGCCGTCCGCCGTCTTAGCCAGGAAGAGCTGCAACTTGCTCGCTGCGAAGTCATACTTCTGGTCGACCGCAATTGCCTTCTTCAACGCGGACACCGAAGCGTCTTCAGCGATGACTACGGGGAACGCGCTCCCTCTCACACCAACGATCGCACAGAAGAGCTTCGTCATCTTTCCTTGAGCCGGCGGATTCTGGAATGAGGAAGAAGGGAGGGAGAATTTCCGAGCGTATCTAAGCGGAGATGAAGTAGGCCTCATGCACTTCATCGTGTCATGTATGGGGTTCAACACCATGCAACTATCGGTGACTGCAGTCGACACCCAAGCGGAATTCGGCTGTCTCTGCTTTTTAGGCGTCTGTTTCGGCTTGATATTGGCGTTCGGAGAGTCCAAGTGGGAGCTTTTCTTCTTCTTCTTCGGGTTCATGCGCTACCGTCTCGGTCGCTCCTGTATCTTCGCTGTGAGTGGCATTATGACTGCTTTACTCGGGAAGACCAGGGACCACCAGTGCGACTGTAGCGACAACCTCATCTTGATTATCGAAGGGATAGCGCTGATTGTGATGGCTGGCTTGCAGATACTGGCCATCTTTGCCTTTGGGAATAACAGTGCTCCACGTCGCAATGCGGAAACGGGTCCTACTACTCGAGTTCCGGTTTTAACTGCACTACCAGTCACATCTACGCCGCTACCAAAGGAGAAAGCACCGTTCCAAGCCGTTGTGCAACCGGTAGCTCAGGTGGAAGTACCGGTTGCTTCGGCTCCACCCGTGGCTGCGTCACCAGTAGTTCATGGAGACAGTAACTTGCCGTCGTGGATGCACACGCCGTAGATCGGTGTTACCGGTTACGTTGAAGTAATACTTGCTTTTCTATCAACTATATATGCAATATTGAAACCTTTTTAACCATACAAAATTTGATTATCAAGGGGTAAATACTTTCATAGCCTGTAGTTCAACAGCCGCCCAATCCCTGCAAGCATGAGCGATCTTCCCGAGGACTTCCCTGCGATTCTACGGCATCTTGAGGCTATATCAGCAGTGCGTTAAAGACGCATTGATCTCCTCTATCTACACATACCCTTATATCTTCCATCCTCATCGTATTGACCTCAAAAACTCATATTGAACATATTGTCCTGTGTATTTGTTTTACTCACTTAGGAAGAATGCCCAGAATCGACGCCTTATGCAGCTCAATACCGTGTAATTGAGATTCTGAAGAAGCTTAGGACGACAGAGCTGGTTCCTGCTGTACGTAATTCCTAGTAGAAGGCACAGGAGAGCACATTGACGAAATATCAGTACTTAAACTACGTCGTTATGCGCTGCTAACCTGCAGGAAACCGCTGTCACAGCCATCAAGTTAGGTATCACCTACTTGGCCGTGGAAGAACCCCACAGTACGCGAGTTTCCCGTCATTTGTGGCTTAAAACTGAGCTTTTTGGAAATGATTCTTAATGACTCTTTTTGTGCTGTAGACGCTCAGCCTGCTCTAGAGGAGGCTGGCAACTTCTTCTTCCCAGAATTAGTCAAGTTCACGACGGATATCACAGCTGATGATGGATCTGAAGGCCAAACGGAAGCTAAAGAGTCTGTGGAGAAGCTTTTAAAGGAAATACCACAAGTCGAAGTGAAGAACGAGCATGAAGAGTTCCTGACGTACGTGGTGGAGCTACTGAACCAACTGGGAGTGCTCTGGACGAACCGTTCGAGGCTACTGAGAGCTCTTTGCTACCTTTCAGCTAGTCAGAAGCTCTGTGACAAGCACAAGAAGCAGGATGAGGCTCTGGCGGCTGCACAGACCCACGCGCACTTCTACTTGGCTCAAGTGTACGGGAGCTTGGGGATGGCGGACGAATCGGCCAGGTTTTGCCTATCAACGTTGGAACTGCAGCTATTGCAGTGCGTTAACGCTGAAGGAGAGGGGAGCTTTACTGGAGCGCATGAATGGGTGCAGAATGCGTTGAAACTGGTGGAGTTTTATCTCGATACCGACAATCCCAGAGATGCAGCTACGTGCCTAAAAGCAAGTGAGTACATGCTACTTCATCACGGAACAGAAGACGAAGATGAAGACCAGAAGCTACTGGAAGCAGAGATTTACTCGACTTGGAGTCGGCTACACGTGACCACGCTTCGTCTTGCAGGAATGAAGAGCGAAGGCTTCGACGTTCAAGAGATTGAGGTTGTGCTGCCTCGACCTAGCAGCATGGAGGCGACTCTAACGACGCTAAAAGATGAATCTGAAGGCTTTGGGATGGAATACGTCCCGGCATCCAGTGTGGAGACGTTTGACCAAGCTCGAGATGTCTTCAAGATGGGTCTTCGTGCTTGTACTCGTGCTAGGGACGTCTTCGTCCTCGATGGCTTCGTTACGCAGCACGTACGACTTCTGCAACGTGAAAGTGCACTTTACCGTCGACTCCTACCGTTTGAAGAAGCTCGTGGACGTCGTGTGGCCATGCAGAGACGAAGACTCGCACTGCTATCTCCGATGCTTGGAGATACATTGAACGAACGTGCATTCACTGACCTGCTGCAAGAGCTTTACTTCGAGTGCGGTGAGATCAACGCTGACGTGTTCGAGCTGAAACAGAGTAAGGAAGCTGGGGAGAAGGCTATGGCGTACGAGATCAAAGCTGTTCAGTGCTACCAACAGTTCCTCCTGCTCTACTATCCTTCGTCTACACCTGAAAACTCGAGTGAAGATCCCATGCGAGTGAGTGTGTTGCGTGGTGGAAAAGGAGTTCACTTACCTCCAGGTGAAGCTTTGTCTCCGAAAGAGTTTAGAACGATGTTGTTGGGCTACTTCGGCCTCGCTCATGCGTGTGGGAAGATCTCGTTCCCGTCCGACGCCGCTAAGACCGTGGGCTATTGGCGTCAGAGTCTCGCGTACCATGAAGCAGTGACTGAACTGGTCCGAAAGTACGAGAACAAGTACCCAGCAGATCAAGGACAAGAGCTACGTCGCAGCTTCCAGACCGAGCTTACCATTTGTGGAGAGATGGCAGAACTGCTACCAGAGAAGATCAACCAGCTTGTATACAACGGTAAGGCTCTCTAGGCCTCCACGGCTTACCTTAACACGCGTTTACACCTGTTTATATGTCCTTAATGATGGAGTTGGTGACCTCGTCGATACGGAAGCCTGCTTTAGTGAACGCTGTGGACTCGTAGAACTCACTGAGGTCGTAAATCCCGACCGATTTCGCCTTCGAGAGTAGATCGTCGCGTAAAACCGTAAGTGTAGTCTCCCTGTGAGTACGATGACCTGCCTGAGCGTTCGCTTGCATGCGGAGCTGCTGATAAGCGTGTGCAGACTTGAATAATTCGTGCAGCACGTGAAGCAGCAGCACATTGTTGTCCTGGCGGTAGGTCAAATACGGACGGAACAAACGCCGCCACTGCCGCTTGAACGTGAACTTCTGCGCATCGCACAAGCTCTCGGTCAGGACTCGAATAGCGAGAGCCAGGTCTTCATCTCCCACGGTGTCTCGTAAATGCATTCGAGCGTGAGCTTCAGCCATACGGAAGAGCGACTCGAGGTGTCGAACAGCTACAGGGACAGCGCCAGTGTGCTGTGAAGCTCGACGGAGCTGCGCGTAGAAAGCTTCCACCTTGCCAGTGTCCAGACCACTCGCGAGCACGGGATTCACGTACGTGCGTGCGTACAAAATGTACTTACGCAGTAATTCCTGATCCAGAGTCATGGAGGCTTCGCCATCTCCGACCTGCATGGACTGCGTCATCGCCGTCAACTCGTCCTCTTCGTCCGCTCCTTCCTCTTCTTCCTCGGGGGTTTTCTTCCTCGAGTTACTGCGCATATGACTGGAAACAACAAAATCCGCCAGTCGTTCGTCGTCCACAGGGTCCACTTTGTCCTGCAAGACGCAGAGCAAGTCAAAACGCTGCAGAATCGGGTCTGTGAGCTCCACATTCTCTGCGAAAGTACGAGCAGCGTTATATCGACCACCAATTGGATTAGCAGCCGCGATTA
This sequence comes from Phytophthora citrophthora, assembly GCA_031305395.1. Lineage (NCBI taxonomy): Eukaryota > Oomycota > Peronosporomycetes > Peronosporales > Peronosporaceae > Phytophthora > Phytophthora citrophthora. Next base: position 616,014 of record JASMQC010000028.1, read on the forward strand.
CGGAGCACCGAGCCTGCAGAGACGTCACAATACCAGCCTTCGACACGGAAATACTTTGTTGTTCCATAGCTTCGTGAATACTCGTTCGGTCCTGCTCGTTCATTTTGTCGAACTCGTCAATCAGACAAACACCCTTATCTGCCAACACCAACGCACCACCTTGTAACACCCACTCCTTGGTGAAGGGATCACGGGACACGCCAGCCGTAAGACCCACTGCGGAAGCGCCTTTACCCGTAGAATAAACTGCACGAGGTGCTGTCTGTTTCGCGAATTTGAGGAACTGAGACTTGGCTGTACCTGGATCCCCCACCATGAGAACATTGAGATCACCACGTACTCGCGAATTCTTGATAAACTTAGGCTTTCCGCCGAAAAGTGCCAGAGCTAACGCAGTCTTCACTTGTTGATGGCCATAGATGGACGGGGCAATGCTGTTAATAATCCGCTGAGCAATATCCGGCTGCTTCGCAAGACGTAAGATCTGCTTCTTGTCTTCTGCAGTGAGCAATTGACTACCTAGCACATCTGCACGACGTTCAACGTGATTGGCTTCAATCACAGTACGAAATACAGGGAAACCATCCCGCAGGTTCAGCGTAGGGTCCGGTGTGTTCGTGTAGATTCCAGTAACAGCGATTTCATCACCGGGTCGGGCCTTGTCGATGAGATCTCCAACCAGAACAACATCCTTGGAGCGAGGTACACGGCCAGGAGGTACACTACCTGGTGATTCCTGCAGTGTGATCTTCTGGAAGTTGCGGTACACTGTCTGCTCACTGTTCACGGGGAAGTGGCCGCGGTACTGGCACTCCGGGCACGCGTTAAGCTTTATTTCCTGCTGCCCTTGCTGTGTGAACGGCCCTAGAACAGCTCCACAGCCTGGGCAGTTCACTTTAATCAGCTGCAGCTGTGGGAACACCGACGTACGTCTCGTCACCACACCGGAAACCTTGATCAAGAAGTTCAAGTGTGCTGTACGCAAGTCGCGAAGTCGCTCAGTACCGGGTAGATCCAGAATTCGCACGTAGATCTGCTGGTGAATCGTAGAATAGTACGGGAACAGAGATAGCACAACGTCCTGAGCCACCTCGTCTAGAATAGTGAACATATCCTTTGGAGCTTCCACAAGCCATGCAGCTACCATCGACATACTGTGGATAACATCTCCAATCTCAATCTCCAGTGATTGCTCATTGCGCTGTGCCAACTGCACGATCTTCTCGTGGTACACAAGTCTGCCCTTGCCGTCCGAAAAGGTATTGAGGAAGTTCCGAAATCTTCGCTTGATCTCTTCTCTCGGTCTCTCAGTCGCAATCCACTCTCGAAGAGGCACGTCGAAGTTCTCCAAGTTAATGAGCTCTTCCTCGTCATCTACAGTTCCTCCCATCATATCGTAACCTTCTTCTCCTTCCTCTCGTCGTCTGAACCGTCTTCTGTGGGCATCATCGTGCTCCATCTCTTGATCTTCTTCTAGCACCTGAGCAATGCGACCTTCACGAGCATCACGTCGATTCAACTCGTCTTCTACTGCTCGTCTCGTGTCGTGGTCCATATCCTCGTATTGTTTGGTATCCAGCATCGTCGTATCATATCGATCCAATGTCTCCATACGGCGGTAATCCCTGCATCACACACAAAAATGGCATTAGGGTTTATACCCTAGAATAAAAGCGAAGCTCTCAAGGCTTACATTGCTGCATTTTCCCCCAGATCTTCTCCATCCACGTCGTCGTCCAGCTCATCTTCAGAGAAATAGTGTCTCTCCCTCTCCTGGATGTCCAGTTCATCCACGATCTCCTCGTCCAGCTCTTCTGCCTGTTCCCCATAGTCGTCATCGCCCTGTGCCTCTTCCTGCTCCATATCCCCCACTACAAAGCCATCCACGTCGTCATCGTCTTCACCATTGGCAATCTGACTAAGAGTTGGTGATGAAGGCGCGTCATCAGCTGCTGAAGATGGAGCGTCACCGCGTCGGAGGCGGCGCCGCTTTCGGCCTCGACTGTCATCATTATCGCTCTCGTTCTCGCTGTCTTCGAGGCCGTTAGCGAGAGTAGAGGCACCATTCGACGTGCCAGAGAGAGGCGCATCTGATGCAGCAGGAGCGACGTCTGAATGGTTTGTAGGTACTGAGCTAGAAGGCGGCGAACCAGGCGGAGACGCGTCCGAGGTGTCCATTGCTTTTTGCGCGCTAAAGTGCTATACATATCGTCTTCCGGATGTATAGTGTATATATTTGGAAACAGTATACCTATCAAAGTATACTTGAACCAATTAACCCTTCCAAGCGCCGCGTCTCAAAATAAAATAAATGATTGGTTAAAAGAGAAAGCTACGACTTACAAACCCAAGTCAATCGGTCTTGTAATCGGAGTTTTCTTTATGATCCGTCTCAATCAAAATCAAAAAAAAAAGAGTTTCCTTTTCTACCAATCAACGAACTACCACTTAGTGCTCAGTCCAGCATTCCCCCAGTATGTGGTCATCGTCGCCTGCTTCAGACGCGGATCAGCTCTTCCCTAGACGCCCTAGACGCGTCTCCAACGGTCCCAATACTCAGCCAACACGTCGTAGCAGCGCTACTAGTCGTTTGGAGCAGCGTCGACGTGATTTGCCGCCGCATTCCGTGTCTTCAGACAGCTTATGGGCATTTGACGGTTCTTCTACAGGTTCAACGGCGTTTAATGCTTCCTCTGCAGCTGCCAATCCATACAGTGGGGTGCCAGCGTCTTCTTTATCGTCTGGCGAGGCGAATGCCGGTCCTCCGGGTCTTCAGGGAGCAGTGAAGGCTTTCAACCATGGCGTGATCGGATCGTACTCGAGTGGAGAAGCTACTGCCAGGATGTTGTGGAACAGACCGGAGCGAGAAGAGGAAGAGAGAGAAGAAGAAGCTCTTCCTTCTTATTTAAGCTATCTTCAAGCTCCATCGTTGACTGGGGATGCTGCTTCTACTATGGCAAACACGGTCTCTTTAGCTCCAGTGACAGCGCTTGGACAAAATACAGACGATCCGATGGAGATGAAGAGCAAAGAACTCGCTCGAGCACTGCAGGACTTTATCGTGATTCAGATGCAGGGCCAGGGCCAGACAGGTGCATCTGGGTCTCCTTTAACGAGCTCTGGAACAGGAGGAGGATGTAACTGTGAGCGTCGTGTAGCGGAACTGGAGAAACAGGTTCAGACTTTACTTGCTGCTCAGAAGGAGGGAACTCCAGCTGCTTCCGAGGAGACGGGGAATGCTCTCGGTGATCGAGTGTCGACGCTAGAGGGACGACAAAGTGCGTTCCAGTCGCAACTGGCTCAGATTTCGAAAGTGCTTGGTGTGCCTGTGGGAAAACATGGCAAAAGTAGTCAACTGAAGACTCTGGTGCAGACGCTGCATGAGGAGATTGATACGAAGGTTCAAGCTGCTGTTACAGAGGTGGAGAGTGCGTGTATTGCCAGTGCAACGAAGCATGCAGAGGGATTAATTGCAGAAGCTGGTTCATCTCCTGCCGGAGAGTCTTCAACACCGTCAGATGCTATTGATGACAAGAAGAAGCAAGACTGCGACACGCTCTCAGCTTCGGGGCTTCCCTTTTCGACAGTACTGAATGCTCTTGCAGAAGAACATGAAGCTTCGTTGACGAGGTTGAGCACCCATTTTGACGAACGTTTAAGGCTCGAAGGGTCTCAACGGATTGCGTTAGAAGGACGCGTGCGTGCTCGCTTGGGAGAGTTGGAGGAATGGATTCAGCAGGTGGAAGGGGAGCTGGGCGGCTCACATTTTGAACCCAGTGCGTCAGCCTCGCCGTCGTCCATCGCTGCTGTGACGAAACAAGTGAACGACCTCCAGACTCGTTTAGTCGGACTGGAAGCGTCCTGGAAAAAGCAGACCGACGAGTTATCCGCCAAATTGGAAGATATGGCCGTGCTCGAGACACAGGTACACCACCAGCATAGTGCTGTTGATTCTCTTCGTGAGGATGTCGTCAGCGTGGAGGCACTTGTGTCGGAGACCAAAGATGAAACTCGCACGATGGCGCGAACTGCTCAAGGGTTAAAGCTGATTGTTGAGAAGCTGGTGCGAGACACAGGCTCAGCGGAGGAGTTACTCCAGCAGTACGTGAGTACGATTACACACCAAGTGGCTAGCGTCACGAGGCAGTACGTGTCTGTCCGCATTCGAGATAACAATCGCCTGCTGGACGCCACACTGCGTGCGCGAGTACCTGACTACGTTGCGAACGAGAGCGAGAGCTTCCTGCTGGTACGTCCAGAGGCGAAGAAGGGTAAAGAAGGTCACAATGTGGGGACGGAAGCGAGCCATGACCGTGTTGGGTCAGAGGCCAACGCGAATTTCAGCTTCGTACTGCGTGACGACGATGAAGACGGGATTCGACGCTTGCTGGCCACCCAGCGAGCTCCCAAGTCCAGTACCATCAGTACCACCATTAGCTCTGACGCTAGTGCTGTTACTGCTGCTGCTGGCGCGACCTCGCCGTAACGAGTGTGCAGAAGGTTAGATCAAGCATCTCCTAATCGTTACGCATGCAGTTTGATTGCTTTGAGTTTATCTTGTTGGCAAGGGGCCAGACTACTCTAATGGTTTCTGTTCGTTGACTGGAAATGTCGAACTAGCCGCCAGGAGGAGAATTGAGTTGCTCTGGACTAAATAGCTCAGCGTTTCTTGGCAACGAAAGGCAGATTAGCGTTTGTCAAACTGTTGCAACGCTTCAATCTGGACTTGAGGCCATGCAACGTCTCGACGGAAGCCGCTGGCGTGTGAAACCTTGAGTCGTTTCGCAACCTTCAGCTTGGGCAGGGCTATCCACCCAGTGGTAACTTTAGCGCCTGCTCGCTCTGCTGCAAAGGCACTTGCCGAGTCATTCTTCGATTGTGGCCAGTGAAGGTATTTAGTTGGGATCATTGAGTTTCGGAAGTTAAACGAGCATTGGCAAAACGTTCCTCTCCGAACGCAACGGCCTTGTAAACAGGCAGCCGTGAATGAAGCAGGTGATGAACACCAACGTACCGAAATGAGCGACGCACAGGCTTCATACTGACCAGAATGAGCGATAGCCGCTCAGCGGCGAGTGCGAGCAAAGTGCATTCCGTGGATAGCCAACCCTCTTGCGCCAATAACGCTTGCGACAACGTAGCCACCTCTTGGAGATCATCCGTTTCCTCATGCAGAGTCTCAGCGGGGAAGAGGGTCTAGTAGACCGTCTACGTCGAAAGGGAAGCTACGGCCATCATACAGTTGCATGCAATTCAATCGACGCCAGGGTGAGCTCGAACTCTATGGCTTTATGCACAGCTAAATGGGGTGCCACCATCGTTGCAAACTCATGCCGCCAGCATTCACTTGTTGGGCTGGGAAGTTCATTCAACGGGCAAAATGTGTACGCCACCCAGCAATAAACACAGATGCGACAGTTTAAAACACTGGACGTACCGCATACAATTCTACTATTTGCTGCAACATAACGTTGGATAGGCCGATCAACCCAGCTCGAAATTGTTAGATACATGTAGCTACCGACTTTGGGTATTTGTTGCATGCATGTGGCAACGTATTGCTTGCCACTTTCTACTTGCCAATCTCGAGATCCTCGACATCAAGTGATAGCTCAGTTTTGTCTTGTGTATTACTACAAAATTCAAGTGTATCACCATGGATTCAGACCTATTGTTATTGCAAAAACGTAAATCGAGCGGTCGTCAAGGGAAATTTTCAGCTCTCCACCGTTGAGCCGCTGAATCATTGTTGTCTCATGCAGCGGCTCGTACTTGCCCCCAACAGGCCTCTTCCGCCGCCACGAACGCCTGCTATTCTAAGCCGTAAATGCTAACTTCTTGAGTCAGCAAGCAGGCGATGATGTCCACTAAATCTGGCCAGAGCGAGCTGCCGGCTTTACCATACCTAGGTTGCAGTTGGTGAGATCCTTCCAGCAATAGCGCTGTTTATGCGTTTCGCCAGAAATGGATCGATCCGAGCGTGACTTCGAGAACGCGCCGTGCAGACAAGCGTCGCTGATATGGCGCAGAGAGCAAAGGTAAACGTGTGGCGCAGCAGCGCTGAAAAGTTGCGGTATAATGCAACTTTAGCGCCGTCTTGGTGTTAGTCTAAACTCACTATTGCAATTGAAAGAATATTATCAGACGCCAAAGCACCATCGGTATGGGCAGGAGTGACGACCATACAAAACATTTGATTAACTGACGTCTCGGGCCAATCCATCATCCCACTATCGACTTGGCCAGGGTCACCGCGTGGCTTTGCAGCAAATTTGTGAACTCAACCGTCACTATTGAGTGAATTAACGCTAACGAGGGTTTTAGTCGCTCATCAAGACGCGTTTTACGATGGAAAAAGAGCTTTTACATGCTTCTGTTGCGGCAAAAGCCTTGACATCGGCTCGTTAGGAATAACTTTCAGCTGTATTTGAATGGCAAATGTTTGCCTTGGCGGAGGCTTTTCGCTACCGCCACGAACGCTCATACCGTACCTAACTAAAGCGTCGTCGTTCGTGGCCAGGTTCCAGTGCCGTCTGTACTCGCCTCACGCAGCTTTCAGTTCAACAGCGTGCATTTATCGCCAGCAAACTCGCGACCATCCCCACGGCTCGTGAACTGCAGTGCTGCTCACAAGCCGGACTTCTCACTGCTCGTTTACAGTCTAACCTGCAGTGAAAAAGTTGCCTCTTGTAATGAGATTGTGAGCATTTGATCTGTACTGTTTCTGCATGCGTTCCGGAGGGAGTTTTGCCCTAACCTTCGACTTTTCTGGGGTGTCTCTCGGCCGGAGATGAGCGAGTGGCAACGGCTGAGGTATTCTCGTTGGCATTTGCTTTTGTACTTCACTTTGCAAAGGTCTCCGTAGCGCACAGGCAACTTTAAACACACTCTTTTGCAAAAAAAAAGAGAAATCTACAAAACTCAAATACAAGACCCATAATGTACTCGCCAACATACAAGAATCTGAGTCCGGGAGGTACCAGCTACGCCGTTTCCAGTCCCGACGGAGCTAAACGGCACATGGTCTCCGGTCCCCCACCACGTCGACTATACGCTCCCCACCGGGACAGCCCGCCACTACCTGGACTATCCTCTATGTTGCAGCAACGTAAACCCATGTTGACTCCAAACTCGTCCCCTACTGCTCTCATGCTCAATAACCAGAACCGACCGCCAGTGACAACGCCAAGCACAAGCAGTGAGACGAGCAATGGATCCTACCAGAGTTGTAAGCAGGGGGTCGATCTTCAAGCTCGTAAAGCTGCTGCCCATGCTGTGGCAAAAGCTCTAGCACCTACAGTTTCAATCCCAGCCCCCGCTCCAATGAAATCGTCACGGTATCTCCGTGAAATCGACCGTCGAGCTATTCTGTCGAGAATTCAACAGGGAGAGAAGCAATCCGCTCTGGCAAAAGAGTACCAAGTGAGTCGAGCTGCTATCTGTAACTTAAACAAGCACCGGGATGAGGTTTTGTCCAGGAAAGACAGCAACCCATTGGCTAAGCACCCAAAGAAGCCACGACCGAAGACGTTGAAGGCCAAGCTGGGCAAAAGCGGATGGGCGACAGCCATGACACTGAGAGAAACTGTTGCACAGGAACCCAACGGCGTCCATGAGATCAAATCCAGATCTGCTGCGCTGCTGCTGACGTCGCTGAGGAAGAAACACGCAACAGTCAGTGAGTTTCGACGGTGTAGTGACCGTCTTATGCGCATTGTAATGGAGGAAGCATTGGCTCATGTGCCAGTCAAGACGGTGGAGATCTTCCTACCGAACCACAACAAGTCGGACGGTGTAGCACTCGAGCACCCACCGTGTGCCATCTCCATGGAACCAGCAGGATGCCCCATGCTTGACCTCTTCCATTTGCTGGAGCCTGACCAACCGACAGGATACGTGAGTTTCGGTGATGTTTCGGCATCACCAAGTGATTCCCAGGGTGTTGAAGAAGTACAAGCCAAGATCTGTGGGAACAGACTACCTGGTAGTCTCAATTACCACAATGTCTTCATCATGGATCACGTGGTCACTTCTGCGGAAGTGGTGATCGCTGTGGTGCGACGGTTGCAGGAGCACGGAGCAGTGGAAGCTATGATCTCTCTAGTAGCACTTGTGGCGACTCCAGAAGCCGTACAGAAGGTGCACGCAGTGTTCCCAGCGCTGAAGATCGTTGTTGCACAAGTGGATAATGGTGGAGACGAAGTGGCAGCTCCGTCTCCGGTCGGACACGGAGACATTGAGGCCATGCGGCTGCGTGCTTCCGCGACCGACATGATTTTGGACAGACTGGAGCAAGTCTATCATGGCTTGTCACCAGCTACTCCGTACTGAAGCTAGTAGGTTTGATATTGACGTTGAATTTGATGTACAATAGTGGTTGGTACATGTAGGACAAACATGAAGCATGAAATCCTTCAGCTTTTACCTGTTCATTGTGTCAAGAGCATCTTGTCACAGTTCGTGCTCGACGGTAGTTGGCGGTTGTGACAGCGAAGCGTACAGTGATCGGATCTGCAGTCCAAGACCAGCCTGTTGTTGTAGAAGCTGTTGATTTCGTCGTTCCAGATCCGCTGGTAAAACTCTTGGTCTTGGTGGTGCAAACTGGTCGCTTCCACTAAATAGTGGCATTGTGGTGATCGATACTGAAGACGTTGGTGTCGCTGGTTGCATCTCCACATCAGATGCAGATCCAGACTGTTGCATCAACAGCTTTTGCTGCTTCAGAGCTTCGTATCGACGTCGGCAGCGCTCTCTCTCGCGCAGACGCTGTTCGTCCGTTGCATTTTGACGTCGCGTACGACTCCTTAGAGCTTCTCGCGACCGCTGCTGATCTGTGGCTTCTCGCCGTCGATCTCTCGAGCGCTTCATCTCTCGTTCTCGAGCTTCAGGCGACGCCTCGGAGCGACGCTGACGGCTACGAGCACGTTCCTCGATTCTTTGTCGCTTCCGAGCTCGTCTTTCTGTATCTGCTTGACGTTGTGCTGGGGTAAGATGTTCTCGTCGTCGTCTGCTTCGATCCGCTTCCGCTGGTAGCTTTCATCCGTCGAAGACGACTACGCTCCGCCTCCACTGATTGAGTCGGAGCTGAAGGTGGCGACACTGCACTGGCCACTACTTGCTCCGTCGATCTGACAGCAACTGGTACTCGATAGGCTGACGAAAGTGTGGAAGCCGGAGTCTGTACTGCTCTAGGTACAAACACGGGAGCTGGCACGTGCTGGCGACCTGAAGAACTGTCCACTGCAGGCAGCATCCGTAGAAAAGCATTATAGGCAACCTCATGGAACTGCCGGAGGTGTAATAAAGCTTGTCGACGACCTAACTCATTGGGTTCAAAGGCGTGTGGCATATCACTGCTCTTCCTGGTGTGTTTGCACCTACATAACAACACAAATCATTAAGTAATTGATAAATACATAGAAGAATTTCGTTTCAACTTACAGACGACAGGACCAGCACTCTCGTTCAGCAATCTCCCCCCATTTATTATCTTGCATGGATATCTGCGTCCGAAACAGCAACAGTTAGTTAATAATTATCAACAATATCAACAATTATTGCTCACCATTCTCTTCTCAGTGGACTTGAGCTGTCCAAACCACGTCGTAGCATCTCTCTTACGACGAGGTCCGAAGCGAACTCGTTGGTTTTCCTCCTCGGAGCAGCCATTGAAGCGATATAACACATTCTTCAGGTGACACATCTTGAAATGCGTGACGAAATACCTTATTGCCAATAATTGCCATAACAAATAAGAAACAACTAGTGCTAATAACCAGTCAAGAATGGCATTTATAACCTCGGATGCCGTAAAAAGTCGAAGAAGAAGTTCTCGTTGCACTCTTCACACCGGATGAGATTCGCGCGGATGTGGTCGAAATGCTCGTCAATACGTGGACCAGTATCTCGTACAGCACCTACAGGCTCCATTTTATTCTGAGGCTAATAGGAATATGGACAAGTGTTGCCGAACGCTTCCGACTTCGAGCCATTTAGAGCGTGGAACACTTTGCAGAATAGAAACGCAGCACGATCGGTGGCAGATATGTGACGATTTCTGTGGCAATAGCTGAGTAGAAAGTGTAAAAGTTATGTGACAACAGCTAAAGTGCTTCAACACGGCACTAAAGAGGGGGTATTGGTGATACATTTTGACCAGGAGCTATGGCCCGAGTGTTTGTGGGCAACCTGCCCGACGATGTGCGCGAACGAGACCTGTCCGACAAGTTCGAGCGCTTCGGCCGCATCACCAGTGTGAAAATCAAGTTCCCGCAGCGTCCGCCGCCTTTTGCCTTCATTGTGCGTCGTGTAGTTAGTTAACTTTTTTATTCGTTTTTATCAGCTAACGGTTGGATAATTCAAACTTGTTACAGTCTTATGACGATGAACAGGACGCTAGTGATGCTGTTCGCTCCATGAACAAGTATGAAAGTAATAATTTATGTTATTTAAGAAAAAAATGGACTAATTGATGTATTTGACAGTGCAATGTTCAGTGGCAGTCGACTTCGAGTGGAAATCTCACGCGGTATTGATGATGCGCGGTAAGAAGCTGTAGATTTCTCCCTTTACAGCTTCACATGTACTGAATTATGTATCTTGTAGTCCCCGTGGTACGCAGTTCCGTGTGAAGTTGACTGGACTGCCGGTTGGCATGAGCTGGCAAGACCTCAAGGATTTCCTCCGTGACGGTGGAGATGTCGTTCATAGTGACGTGGATCGTCGAGGCAATGGATCAGCTTCTTTTGCAACGCAGGATGAGATGAGACGTGCAATCAGGAAGTTGGATGGTGCAGATCTGGACGGAGATCGTGTCCGGATCCGTGAAGATGTCGGGGGACGTTCACGGTCCCCATCACGTTCCCGTTCAAGGTCGCCACCACGTCGCTCGAGGTCGAGATCTCCTCCTCGGCGCAGACGCTCACCGTCGCGTTCTCGATCTCGCTCTCGGTCTCCACGTCGCTACAGCAACAACCGAGGAAGTCGCCGCTCTCGTTCGCGCTCCCGTTAAAATGGAGATTAGTTGGTCGCTGTCAAGACTCGCTCGTAAAATTGCCTGCAGCTTTGATTTTGTCGACAGCGCCAGATCTGTAGCAATGAGACGGAAGAAACTACTATCGACGTTAACGTTTTTCTTCATTATCGTGACGAATCCAGGATATCCCTGAGGATTTTGTCTTAGTTTCAGCTGGAAACTCGAGTTTTTATCCTATGTTCTTGCGCCAGATTATGATTTCCTGTTGCTTGAAGTACCGTCGGTCCTCTTCATCAACTAGCACGAGGTTGAGGAAATACTTGACGGAGAATCGACTCTGCACGTTGCGGTACGTTGGCGTGAGAGCGTAAGGTGCCAAGTACAGACGAACAGGAACGCTTTCCCCTTTGACAGGTGCGCCGTCCATGATCTCAAACTTGGTGATGGTTTCGCTCTCAGTGTGTCTTTGAGTTCCTGCCCCCACACTCTCGCGACGCAGAATTGCCAACTCCATGTGCTTGATCTTGATCCGTACCAACAAGAAGAAGATCTTGCCAATCACCACATCTTTCAGGTGGTATCTGGTTCCATACAGGTTAGATCATTTTGCAATTGTCATTTTTTGCTAAAATGTTGCAACTCACCTCGACTTATCGTATTCAAACTCGATATGCAAACAGTCTTCAATTCCGACCTCCATCTTGATAGACCGATCCACTGGAGGTGGGGGATAAACACGTTGCACCCACAGATCTTGCTCTTCCACCAGACTACTGGCATAGTTTCCTCTGGCCAATGTAGCTCGGAGCACATATCTTAGTTTCACACTTTTGCCGTAGTAACTTTCGTGGGGTTTATCCACTTTTGCAAAGTCAAAAGTGAATTTTTGCTCTCCTTCAAGCGCTTCCCCACTGACTTGGAGTTCTCGCACAGAGGAGGTAAATTCATCCCCGGCGTTGCGATCCACCGGGACTTCAATCAGTCCGAGCAGTTCCAACTTTAACCCTGTGTGTTCTAATCGCTTGCCATTGTCCACTTTCACGGTTAAAACCCCGCGAATATCTTCTTCATCACGAAAAAGTGGTAAATGGGTGGGTTTATCGCTTTTTGCATCGTCGAAGCGTGGGACTTTGATCTTTGCACGTTGCTCCTCGCCTTCTAGAGAGATACGGATCTCGGCAGATGGCACACCGAAGTTGAAAAGGTTCTAAAGAGACAGGGGGCAGTGAGAATGGATATGAGAGAGAAAGAAAAAACAGTGCGGAAGCTTACCATGCCCTTGTTGTAGAAGACGTTATTTTTTAAATCTGAAATAGTGGCTTTGATTGGTTACATAAATAATTTAAATCAATATTTAGTTTGGAGTATTGCTATATTTGCACGGTGTTGTTCTTCTCATTCGTAATTTTTTACAAGACGATGGCGATATGGGAATGTTTCGTGTGCTGGAAAGTAAACGAAGATGACGACGCAGCGAAAGATGAAAATTGCGTTTGTCGCTGCTGTGGACGTCCTCGCAATTTTGTTCCCAAAAGTCTCATTAATTCCAAGGCAAAACCCCTCGTGCTTCATGGATTGACAGCAGCGCAACACAAACTCCACCCAACGCTAGTGCAAGCGCTTCAAGAAGCAGGTTTGGACTTGGTTGCAACAGATAGTGTACGACAAAGCTACTTTCCAACAAATTATTATATTTTCTTACAAGTTTCTACCTTTCAGGCAGGTTGGACAGCTCTTCACTGTGCTGCAATGCTGGGGGATGCCACAGCTATTCAGAATCTCTTACATTCGAAGACCCAGAACTCCTCAAACTTCATAGAAGCATCACGATCCGGAGGTTGGCGAGCTTTACACTTGGCTACTCGTGGTGGCCACCTCGCAGTCGTCGAAGAGCTTCTTCTTTCCAACGCAGATGTGAACGCTCGACTGGAAGATTCGGACGATGGTTTAACTCCACTTCACATTGCTGTGAAACACGGATATGCCAATATCCTTGATCTCCTGCTTCAATGTGGGGCTGACCCGAGCTTGGTTACGCGTCAATTAAACCAGTCGCCACTGCATATCGCTGTGTCTGCAGGACATGAGGAATGTGTTCGTCTTTTGCTTTCCTATCCAAATATCTTTAACATCCGAGACAAAGATGGACTAACAGCGTTACAATTGGCAAATCTTCTTCCTACAACGAACGAAAGCCAACGAGAGATCATCATTTTGTTAGAAGCTCACCAGCCTTTTGGTGCTCCTCCATCGATCCAGATGCGCTCTTTACTCGGCTGAAAAGTACAATAAATCTCGACAAAACGTCGTTTGATCGTCACTGAGTGCCAAGAAACAGAGTTTATCCACTCGAAGTTCTTGGAGACGTGAAAGTCGACACAAACTTGCTGGTAATCCATGCAAATCTCGATTTCTCGTTAGCACAAGACGGACGAGAGCTTCACATTCCCCAATGTTATCGGGTAATTCTCGAAGTGCATTCTGCTGGAAATCAAGAAAAGCTAAAGTCTTGATTCTGAAGAGCGAAGATGGCAAGGCTTCAAATTTATTCCCAGCAGCATCAAGCCGCTGAAGTATTGGCAGGTTTCCGATGTCTTCAGGAAGTGTCTGTAACCGGTTTCGAGCAATTTTCAAGTGCAGAAGAGCTGAGAGACTCTCCCAACCTCGACTTGGTAGAACCACTAAAGCGTTGTCACTCAAATCCAGATATTGAATGGTAGTTAACGTGGCGAGGGGGTTACTATGAGCATCAGCATCTGTATCTGGTTGGTCGATTGCTTCAATTTCCAGCGATTCGTCTTTGAGGAAATTGAAGTTTCCATCAGGTCGCCATTGTCGGAGCTTATTTTCAGCGTACGTTAGTGTGATCAACGATCGAAGATCTCCTAGCTGTGAACTAGGGAAACACTCGATCCGATTTGCAGTTAGAGACAGATTTGTAAGGTTGGTGAGCTCAGCGAAAGAAGCAGGAAGCTTGTACAACGCGTTGTTCTCTAACCCCAAAACTTCAATTGTTTCAAGCATTCCAATAAACTCTGGCAGCTCCTGCAACTTGTTTCGGCCGAGGTTACACACCCGCAGTGAGCTGAGATTTCCAAAGGCATCGGGTAGTTTGCGCAATTTATTGCGACTCAAATCGAGTCGATTCAGTTTTGAAAGACAAGGAAACGACTTTGGAAGTTTGTGCAGTGCGTTGTTCCCAGCGTCCAAAACTTCAAGGTTGTTTAGCGCTCCAAATTCTCGCGGTAGACGCTTTAGAGCATTGCCATGCACGAACAACTGACGTAGGACACTGAGATCACAAAAGTTCCCGAGAAAAGATCGAAGAGAATTGTTACTGAGATTTAAGATCTCGAGATGTTGGAGCTGGTGGAATGACAATGGTAGTGTCTCTAGTTGATTCCCAGCTAGTGATAGACGTCTAGCACAACAACAAAAATCAATCAGTATCGTTAAATTAGGATAGTTGAATTGTTTTCTCGTACTCGAGAAGTGCAAGACACCCGAAGCTGGCAGGTAACTGCTTTAAGTGAGTGGATTCCAACGTGAGTTCTCGCAAGTGTGTAGCTCGTGCTAACGTCTCGGGAGGAAGAGCTAGAAGCTCGCGGTGTGTCACGACCAGCTTCCCAGTTTCCTTTGAAGTCTCTAAAGCTGTATCGAATTCACTTAAGGCTTTCGTTGAAGCTGCTGCCCCCATGCTGCAAGGTAACGTTAGTTCAACGACTTTTCAAGATAAATTCACTAAAAGAAGATGTTGGTTAAACAGTGATATCTGCTTGTGTCCTCATACCAGCTTTTTAACTTAGACAATGTCATCAGTTGTCGTGGGTGATTTCTCTTCAAAAGAAGCGTGGGTCATCTTGTACATGTCCACAAGGTGTTGTCCGCTGGTAGTTACCGGATACTTGGCTGGGTTTTCTTCACTCACACAACTCGGGAAGCACTTGACCTGGCACGTAAAATTGGGCTCGTAGAAAAACGGAACCGAATACCGTTCTTTTCCGGAAACATTGACCACACGATGAAGTGTAGATTTGAAGATTCCATTGGTGAATCTCTCGGCCATATCGCCAATATTCACCACAAAAGCGTCTTCACGAGGAGGAACATCGATCCATTTGCCCTCATGGAGAATCTGCAGTCCACCCGTAGTGTCCGTTGACAACAAGGTGATCAGTCCGTAATCCGTATGAGCTCCAGCTCCGAACACTCCTGCATCGACATCGGACTTCTCAGGAGCGTAATGAAGCAATCTCAAGGCTGCCATGGGCTTGTCGAACATCCCAGGGCCATCGAAGCTTCCTTTAGCTCCTGCAGCTTCCGCGAAGAGTTTGGCTACATTGAAGCCAAGCTCACACATGGCTACATGGTACTTCTCCATCGTTTCTTGGAAAGTGGGGAACTTGGCTTTATCTGGGAAGACGTTGGGTCCATGGAGAGGAAGTTGCATCTCCTCGCTGTCCAGAGGCACATGACGGCAGATGTAGTAGCCTTCTTTAGTGTCTCCTCTGGTCTGCACAGATGGGTCCAGAGTCTCCTCGTTCATTAATGTATAGCCTCGCATGTATTTGTTAGCCAAGACCTTCTGCTTCTCCTCTAAAGGCTGGCTGAAAAATGTAGCCATCTCCTTGTATACTTGGCTTTTGAGAGTATCCGGGATTCCATGATGCACCAGGTAGAAGAAACCCACTTGGGTACAGGCGACACGGAGCTGCTCAGCAGCGTTAGGGCTAGAGAAATCGACCTCAGGAATGGCTACAGTCATCTTTTTGCCACTTGAGCTCTTGGCTGCAGATTGGAGACTGACGTAGGGCTCCGCTAAGGTATACTGAAGCCAAGTGATGAGTGTTCCGGCGGTTCAACTGTCGTGATGGGTTCAAAGCGCGTGAGGCGCAGTGCGTCAGATGGCTACATTTTGGTTGAAGTTTAAGATCGAATTAGAGTCTGTAACTCGTGAGGAAGACCCTGCTCCAACAACGGGTTCTCCGCGGAGTTCTTGTGGCCGCAGACTTGTCTACCGATCGGAGGATCATAGACGTAGCGTATCCCACAGAATACGTCGTGGATCAACGGTAGAGTCGTCTCGTTGAAGGCGTAGGTCTCCGCACCCCCCTCTTTTACGTGAGGAAAGCCGAGCTCCGTAAGCATATCCTTGAGCAGATTCTCCGCAGCGACTTGATAGTTCTTGTCTATCTCCACTCCAAACAGGAACACCACCTCGCCGTGTTTTCGGAGACTGCGAGTCTGTTGGTGCTCGCGCAGTTGACGGAGGATGTCATCAGAACGCCCAACCTTCACGACGAAGTTGGTCTCATCAGACGTGTTGGGGTTGAAAGATGACACTAATCCACAGTGTACAGCGTAGACCTTGCTTGAGAGGGGCTGCGGTGTAGAAGGTAAAATGGAGATTGTGCGCAAGCCGACTTCATGCTAGTTCCTACTCTGGCCACCTGTGGCTCTTACCTGTATCCAGGAGTCTTCCACTAGAAGTAGATACTCCCACAACTTCACCACCTACAAGGAGCGGTGCTTTCACCTGCTTAGTGTGGTGTCACGCTTGAAGAGATGGTGAAGCTGACGGGCGGCGATCCTGCAGACCAAGCTGTCGGAGGGTTACCTGATCGATCCAGTGGAGCTGGAGAAGGCGCTGGTGGCCAACCCGCGCATCAAGTCGCTGATGCTGTGCAACCCGAGCAACCCGGCCGGCACGGTGCACTCACCTGCCCAGTTGGAGAACATCGCTGCGGTTCTGCGCAAGCCTCAGTTCCGTCACATCCTGGTGATCGCTGACGAGATCTACGAGCAGTTGGTGTACCAGGACGAAGGCGAGGCGAAGCGTGAACACCAGAGCTTCGCGACGCTGCCTGGCATGTACGAGCGCACGCTGACGGTGAACGGCTTCTCGAAGTCGCACGCGATGCCGGGTCTGCGTATCGGCTACCTGGCCGCACCGAAGTACTTCGTGCAGGTGTGCACGAAGCTGCAGGGTCAGCTGACGTCGTGTGCGAACTCGGTGGGCCAGGCTGCCGCCGTGGAGGCCATGAGGTACGAGATGGAGTGTGTGTCGCAGAACGAGGAGCGCATGACGGAGACGTTGGCGATCATGGACGCGAAGCGCAAGTACATCGTGAAGCGCCTGCAGGCGATCCCGCAGCTGGAGTTTGCGTACCCGACGTCGGCGTTCTACGTGTTCCTGGACCTGGCGTCGTACTTCGACGGCAAGCAGGGCGTGACGGCGGACAAGAGCGAGGTGGTGAAGGACGCGGATGACTACTGCGAGTACCTGCTTCGCCACTACCACGTGGCTCTGGTGCCCGGTTCGGCGTTCGGCGTGAAGAACGGTCTGCGCATCTCGTACGCTTGCTCGATGGAGACGATTGAGCACGCGCTGGACGGTCTGGAGCAGTCGCTTGGCGCGCTGACGTTCACTCCGGTGTCCGGCGGTGCTGCTACTTCTAGTGTGGTTGCCCCGGCCTCGAACGGTGGCGCGGTTGTTGCGCGTGCCCCGTTCCGTGAGGACGCTCCGTTGACGGAGAAGTACCCGCAGAACCCGTTGCTGGGCAAGATCGCTGCGTCGAAGACGGTGGTGGTCCTTGGTTTGGCGAAGCAGCTGGAGGCCGAGGGCAAGCAGGTGTGGTCACTGTGCGTTGGTGAGCCCGACTTCGCTCCTTCGGAGCGTGTGCTGAAGGCTGGCATGTCGGCCATGGAGCAGGGCAAGGTGAAGTACACGGGCGTGAAGGGCACGGCTGAGCTGCGCACGCTGATCGCGCAGTACCTGGAGACGTGCAAGGGTCTGAAGTACGACCCGTTGACGGAGATCCTGGTGTCGAACGGCGCGAAGCAGACGGTGTACCAGGCTCTGTTGATCAACAGATTCACTGCAATAATCTATAATAAAGTTTAGCAGATTCACTGCAATAATAATTAGCAGAATCATTGCAATAGTACTTGTGCAATATGTGCAGGAGACTCAGCCAGCCCATAACGAAAAGCAAGCGGCGAAACTTGGCCGAAACTTGGCATACATTTAGAAGGCATCTTCACGAACATACCTGCCTCGCCTCACAGTGGAGAAGCGCTTGCAGCGAGCGCACCATCGATTTAAAGCAATGATTACGGGATCAAAATCGCGGCGCTTGTGCAGGGTCTGCACACGGTCGTCTACGTCAACATCGCTCCTGATCGCTGATTGGCTGAGTGATTACGTCATGTACTTGTTTTAACGTTAAAACAAACTAGGGCATAGAAACGAGGGAGGTTTCTCTCAAGTGTATTAACGTTAAAACGCCTAAACAACATGTTGCACTGTTACAGTCAGTTCAACGCGTGCTAAATGTACACCGAGTTTCCTGAAACTACTTATAGTGTGAGAACATGTAAGCTATTCCCAGCACTCCCACACTCGACAACTCCGCAGCCTATCGACCAATATGAAGGGAACTGGAGGTTTGCCGAGGAAATTGGGCTGGGGAGAGGACCTCGCTAATGACACCGCCCACTTCTCCTCGCCTACAGATGCAATTTTGTACACTTCAAGCCAAGTTCTACCATCCACTACTGTCCGTGGTCCAGTATTGGTACAACCCATAGCCCCACTCGAAATCCCGACTTTACTGACGAAATGGCAACCAGGAGAAGGTTCAATACGTCAAGAGAGTGTGAACGACCGGAAGTCTTCGACAATAAGACGTCTAAGCACGACCATCTCTGCGAGTCTCATCCCGTCGGTGCAGCAGCGGTCGGTATATCTGCAACTTCTGTTTGCAGCTGTGGTGATTATTTGTCTCTTGTGGACGGTGTGGCTCATGTTCCTTAACGTCGCTCCGAATTACACTGTGAATTACGTCATGAACACCAAAAGCTTTGATAACGGGGTCTTTTGGCTCTTTGTAGAGCCGCCTCCTTCACTTTTGTGCTTGTCTTTCATCGGTTTGGCAGTTGTCGGGGTTGGTTATGTAGCCATTCTCCTCAAAATGGTTATTCGGCCAAAACGCCGAGTAAGCCAGGCACCAGGACCGTCCATGAAGTCCAGTCCCAGCAAAAGATTGTCCGATCGAGCGAGTACAGCGGAACATATCGCCCGCAGAGTGACTTCTTCGGCCAAAATAGTGCTTGCACTGGCACAAACGGATACTGTTTCACGACGACTTGCTGTGGGTTATATACACTGTTTTGATTAGTATCCTAGTGAAAACTAACTCGTAGTTGTTTTCGCTTGTGATGTGGTAGAAGCTGGCGATGAAGATCAGTGATCTGGCATTTGAAACGGTTCTACTTATCCAAGTACTTGAGTCAGGATCTCCGATGCCAATTGTAGTCATTTTCACATTCATCGTCGCCTCTAACGCTCTTGCGTGTGCTGTGACGATGTTTCTACCGTTTCAACGGATTGGACTGATTGAAACTCTCGTCGATCTCCTGTACGAAGCATGCTTTATGACATTATCAGTTTTCCAATGCCACTAACTAACTTTGATAACAGATTTGATCTCCTCATTGTTGTAGGATGTCCCATGCTCGTGTTGGCTTATTGCTTGTCAACATTTAATTTCCCTCGGGATAAGTATGCTATCAACCACGAAGTCTTCCCGCCCGGTTGGTTCGAACAACAAGCGAGCGTCGTGGCAGATCCGACACAAACTGCAGTCATTTACAAGAGTTTAAAGTCGTTACGCATCCTATCTGCTCTGGATTTCTTCGCGCGTATGGGGGTCCATATTACGCTATTTCTTCGACTTCGTGAACTTGTGACTCTCATCCAGAACCCGTGGAAACAACAACGACGAGTGTATCCAAGAAGACATCGCCCTGCCGCCATTTTACTTCTCGTTTATACCTGTCTTTTACTCGTTTTCGTGGAAGAAAGTGTCCGCACTTCGACGATCGCGTGTGACCCGCACCCGGAATGTGTAGTACATGCTCGACGATGGACATTTCTTAAAAAAGGATCATTGACACAGTGTCCATGTTTAATGCTGATTGACCGCGATATGGCTCCGAAATCTTACGCTGAGTGGGAACAACCTCTGAACGTGACGGAGAAACTAGCACAACTCGCAACCAGAGGTGATCTCCAGACGATACAGCTCACAAACCGCTATCTACCAGTTGTACCAGATGAAGTACGGCGTTGTACTGGGTTGAAGCACTTGTACGTTGACAAGTTCAAAATTCATCAACAGTAAATTACTCAGCTATTTGTTATGTAGGACGCTGGAGTACACACACACGCAAACGCTGCCGAACTGGTTCAAGGAACTCGCCGAGCTGGAATTCTTGTACGTTGTAGCATACCCAGGTACTTCAGTATTTATTGTTCTACCTAACCAAGAACTCCCTAATGTAGCCATCTCGAGAGCAAATTCACAAGCTCGGTTGTCTCTCTACCAGATGACATGTTCCAGGATATGTCGTCTCTGACATTTATTCATTTCGCTGGATTTGTCGCGATCGGGCGTCTCCCATCTTTCGAAGGCCTCACGAATCTCAAATCTTTGACTTTGGCAGTATTTCTAGGGCTGGATGAACTTCCTTCTTTCGACAGCCTTCGGCGTCTGGAAAGACTGCTAGTAACCTGTGTTCCTATCCTAGAAACTTTACCGGATTTAGCTCCGATCAAGGACACGCTCAAGTCGTTGATTCTCACAGATCGAGGGACGTGGTGCTGCAATGGGTTCTTGGGAAAGTGTAATTTGAAGGACCCGATGTGTCAAGTTCATCCGTTATGGGGAACTCCAGCAGCAACATGTTTACCTTCGGACCACACAAAAGCTACTCCCGACACATTGGCGCTCATTGAGAAATTCCCAGCTAATGTATGCAATGGCTTGTTGTACCCTGGTTCGCTGGAAGGTCCTCCGTCGCGTGATACGATGGATCCGTGCAAGGGGACACTCTATCGACAGTGTGCGGATTCTAGTGGCGCAGAGTCGATGTGCTACAATGCGAGGTTCATGGGCATTGCCTGTGACACAAATCCGTTTCCTATCAAGATGAGACGTTATCAAATTGCTAGAGGTGTCGGTGATCCCTGTAATCCTGAGTACGAGGCGTGGCTGGGCTGTAAGTGATGCACTGTTACAAGACGGTTGTAGTTTGAACAGTTATCGGCTCGGGATTGCTAGGGGAGGAAATGGTAATACACGTGCCCCTTAGTATAGTATACTACGTTTTTGTAGTATATATAATACTTAAGTACATATATTATTGAAACTTCAGTACTACATACCGTTAGTAAAGGGAAACAATTGATTTACATGGGCCTTCAGAATTTTGCAAGATAGTATAGTATGGATCCCCCCATGTTTGAAAAATTATTTAGTCGACCAAACCACGAAATAAGAATACAGTAATAATTCATTTAAGTACGGTTTCCGCACTTTTTAGTGAATTCAAGAATTGAATACCGAATTCAATTTGCGGGTCGATTTAGCCCCAAAATAGCAGGAACTGTTAGTCTAGCTCCGACAAAAGTATACCGAAAGAGATAACACCCACCCTCTTTTTACAATTTTCCTTCATAATAACTTCACCCACTGTTGTGGCCATCGTTTGCTCTTGCCACTCTCGCGAGGCCCCGACGTCCATTCCAGATCCTCTGTCAGGAGAATATTCTAGGGATTCCCATCGCAGTGGGTCATAATTGGAGAGAGTAAGTGTAAGTACGTCAATGGCTGCACAATCTGGTATGCGATCTAGATTTTGTCATGATCGATACATCACCCACAAGTGCTATTCTCCTTGATTCTTTATAGCTCAGTCATCACCAACCCCTGAGAGCGCATAGATCCGTGAGGAATCTTCAAGACACACTTGCGTACGATTCCGGTTGCGAGATTCCTGCCATGAGTTTCACCTCGGCCAGAAAAGCATTCACGTTTTTCAGGTAGTTCCCTTAGCGCGTCCGAGAACAGCATCTTGACAGCGACGTTCCGGTTATTTTTATTTTCGGTAATCCTCTCCGAACCATACACGGCTGATGCGTCCCTCAACTCTAGCACCGATCCAGAGTCCAGTCCCTAAACTCAATTGATCGGAATTATCTCCTCTTTGATTTTGCAAGGAAGCACATACATCAATCGTGTCGCCGATTGACGTAAACGCAACTCGCAGTACTGGTTTCTCCATAGGCGAAAATGCTGCTGTGCGTGGCTTCGGATGTAGGTAGCCGACTGAACCACAACAAATTCAAATTCATAGTACCAGTTTCTAATTCAAAGCCGGTATACCATTGCGGATTCTGTGTGCGTACCAACAATAAATCCTGTTGGGCTGCGCTGTAAGCATTATGTTGCTTCCTATCCTAGTAAGGTAGCCAAAGTGTTAGTACCGTTTCTTGTCACTGCTCATACTACTGTTAGAGGGTGCTGCGTGTGCGCGTGCGTGTGTGCGCCAGTTGTGGGTGCAACGCGTGTGCGTGCGTGCATGCCTCTACGCGTGTGCGGGACTTTGTGGCGGCGTCAAGTGTTCAAGATGAGACGCGCAGATTGCGTGCGCGTGAGAACAAGCGTGTGAGAGTGTGTCCAAGTGCTCAAGCGGCGTGGACATGCGTGTGGATGCATAGGAGCTACATATGTAGGAGTAGGGTGTGCGTGACTTTGTTCATGCCTGTATGGTGCAGTGGTTTAGTGCCGGATTTCTGATCCGAAGGTCGTGGGTTCGAGCTCCCACATGGTTCGCTTTTCTTTTCGGCAACAAGGAAGCGTAGGAAACAGGAAGCAGCTAAACTCACTCACTCAATCTCACTTTTGGTTTTTCTATCTCGGCCCGAAGCCGTCTTTAGTCCTTTCAACCTCCGCAGCTCGTAGCCCAACTTCCTTTTGGTTATGAGCCCAAGTACCGACACCAAGTTCAAGGTCGAGCCTTTCGACGGCTCGAACTACTCGCTGTGGAGCTACAAGATGAAGATGTACCTGATGTCCAAGGGATTGTGGGAGGCTGTCTCCGGGGAAAGCGGATCGACGACGAAAGAGCAACAAGCGCACGCGGCGATTGTGCTCAACCTGAACGACTCGCAGTTGATGCACGTGGTGACGTCCAAGACTGCGAAGGAGGCGTGGAACACGTTGAAGGAGTTCCACAAGACTCAAGACATGGCGAACCGGCTGTGGCTTAAGGAGAAATTCTCGGCATTTAAGTTCACGGCATCCTCCGTCGGCAAGCACGTGACGGAGTTGGAGAAGCTCGTGATGGAGATGAAGAACGCGGGGTGCGAGCCAAGCGAGGAAGACGTCTGCGCGACGATGCTGCGAAGTCTGCCATCGAGCTACGAGGCTCTGGTTCAAGCGTTTCGCATGTCAGTGAGTGAGTTCAAGCTTGCAGATCTGGTGAGCAAGCTGATTGCGGAAGAAGTGCGTCAGAAGGACTCGAACCGCATTGAAGAGGCGACTGCGCTTCTTGCCGGTAAGGGCAATGGGAAGCAGCAGCAGAAGAAGAAGAAGAACGCACGCGGGGGGCGCAAGAAGGGGCCTTTTGGCAAGTGTTTCAACTGTGGCAAGCCTGGCCACTACGCGAGGGATTGCCGTTCCGAGGCAAGTCCCGATGAAGATGTCCAAGACCAGTCGAACGTTGCGTTTAACGCGACCGAAGCTTTTGCGAGCGAGTGCTGGGTGATGGACAGCGGTGCTTCGGCACACATGTGCAAGACACGCGACGTGTTTCAAGAATACGCGGCTGTAAAGAATGCGCGCAGCATATCGAGCGCAAAGAACAGTGCGAACTTGAAGATTCTCGGGATGGGAACAGTTGTTCTGCGTGTCTGGACTGGGAGTGCGTGGATAAGCGCGCGGCTGGAAAACACGCTGCACGTCCAAGATTTGAACAAGAACCTGTTCTCTCTGACGGCTGCAACGGCACGCGGCATGACCGTGACTATGGACAGCGAGCGGTGCGTTGTAAAACGCGGCGGCCAAGTGGTGGCGACGGGCAGGAAGCAAGGCAAGTTGATGTACCTCAATATTGAGGGCGGTGACGAGTGCCATGTGGCTGAAGACAGCATGGGTCTATGGCACCGGCGACTCGGACACGCGTCTTTCAGCACGTTGAACTCCATGATCAAGGATGGGAAGCTCAAGGGTGCTCTAGCAGAGCCTGGAACCGTGTGCGGCGTGTGCGCGACTGCGAAACAGGCACGCAAGCCTTTCAGTTCGACCAAGGAGGGACTCGAAGCCAGGGAGAGCGCACGCAAGGACACCACTGTGTGCTCTGATGTGTTGGGACCAGTCACCCCTGCATCCAAGTCGGGCTACAAGTATATCGTGAGCTTCATCATGATGAAGAGTCGCTTTGTGACGATCTACCCATTGCGCAAGAAGAGCGAAGTGTGTGAGGCGTTCAAGAGGTTTCTCAAGGAGGCAGAAACAAGTGCGGGCATTAAGGTCAAAGTGCTACGCAGTGACAACGGGGGTGAATACTGCAACGCGGGAATGGTGACTCTGTGCGACGACAAGGCGATCAAGCAGGAATTCACGGTGCCATACAACCCGCAGCAGAACGGCATGGCAGAGCGGATGAACCGTACGCTGGTGGAAATGACACGCTGCATGCTGGAAGAGAGCGGGATGGACAAGTCATACTGGTGCGAGGCTATTATGACAGCTGCAGACATCCGGAACGTGTTGCCTAACACGTCAAGTCCACACGCAAGCCCATTTCAGCTGGTTTTCAAGAGAGCGCCACGTCTGAATCACATGCGTGTTTTTGGGACGGAGTGCTATGCCCATGTGACCAAGCAGAAACGCAAAAAGCTGGACAACTCGGGGGTCAAGTGCGTGTTTCTCGGCTACGCCAAGCAGCACAAAGCATATCGACTCCTGGACCCCAGCGATGGATCGATCGTGATTTCAAGGAGCGTGACGTTCGCTGAAGCACCATCGATCACTATGGCGACCAAAGGCGACCAAGAGGTGATCGACATCATCGACAATGACGAAGAAGAGGAGCGCATGGAAGAACCCAGCGTTGGCGACGGTTTCCGCACGCCCCCGACTCGCCCACTCCACGAACCCGAGGAGCACAGCGGACCGACTAGCTCTGTGCCAACGCGTGGCTCTAGCACGCCAGGGAGAGACGGCGAAGAGGAGTGGATGGTGCGTCCGGCACGCAAAAGGCGTGGAGTCGTGCGCTACCAAGACGAATTCCCAGGGACTCGAAGGGGTGAGTTCAATTTGGACGACTATGAGGCCGAGTTCGATTCCCTCTACTGCTTCCTCACCGAAGACGATGATGGTGAGCGCGCGGTATCGTACGATGAAGTCATGCGGAGCAAGTACAAGGACGAGTGGCTGCGTGCCATGGAAAGCGAAATGAAATCGCTTGAGGATCACCGCACCTGGAAGTTGGTGGACATGCCGTCAGACAAGAAGGCGATCGGATGCAAGTGGGTGTTCCGTATCAAGCGTGACCCGAGCGGGAACATCATCAAGTTTAAGGCTCGACTTGTGGCGAAGGGTTTCACACAACGCCCAGGGGTCGACTACACGGAGACGTTCGCTCCTGTAGCACGCAAGGAGTCCATCAACACGGCCGTGGCAATTGCTGCAGAGGAAGACATGGAGGCTGAAAACGTTGATGTGGACACCGCGTTTCTCTACGGCGATGTGGAAGAGGAGCTCTACATGGACCAGCCGGACGGATTTGAAGACCAAGCCAACCCAACCAAGAAGTGCCTGTTGATGCAAGCACTTTACGGCACGAAGCAAGCGGCACGACAATGGAACAGCAAGCTGAACAAGCACTTGGAGGGCCAAGGTTTCCATCATTCAGCGGCGGATCCGTGTGTGTACGTGCGGCGTTCGGACTCGAAGTTCAGCATCATTATCGTCTACGTGGACGACCTCATGATTTTCAGCAGAACGAAGGCGGAGCTCCGTGGTGTCAAGGAGGCCCTGAAACTCGAGTTCAGCATCAAGGAGCTCGGTGAGTTGAAGTACTGTCTCGGCATCGAAATTCACCGCAATCGTGATGACAAGACCATCGTTATGAATCAACATGCGTACATTCAACGACTCGCGGAGAAGTTCGGCGTGGAAAAATGCAAAGCAGTGCACACACCAGCGGACAGCAACTCGAAACTGGTGAAGCCGTCGGAGGACGAAGAGTTCGTGCCCAGGTACCCGTATCGCGAGTTGGTGGGGGCTTTGATGTACCTCACAACCTGTACCCGCCCGGACATTGCTCAAGCTGTGGGCGAAGTGGCCAAGTTTTGTGAGCGTTACAACAAGTCGCACTGGATGGCTGCGAAACGGATTTTGAAGTACTTAAAGACCACTCAAGACCTAGGACTCGTGTTCAACGGCGGAACTAAGGGAGAGCTGATCGGCTACGCGGATGCGAACTGGGCGGGTGATTTGGACACTCGCCGCTCGACTACGGGTTACGTGTTTTTCCTGAACGGGAGTGCGATCTCGTGGAAATCGAAGCGACAACCGACAGTGGCAACATCGAGCACAGAGGCAGAGTACATGGCACTGTATAATGCCACTCAAGAGGCAGTGTGGCTGCGTCAGCTACTGCGGGATGTGGGTTTCGAGTGTGTGGGTGCGACTACAATTTTCCAAGACAACCAAGGTTGCATCGCGCTGGCCAAAAACCCAGCGTACCACTCACGCACCAAGCACATCCACCTGAAGTATCACTTCTTACGCGAAAAGGTGGAAGACAAGGTTATCGTGCTGGAGTACAAGCCAACAGACGAGATGATCGCAGACGGGTTTACCAAGGCGCTGGCGCGACCCAAGCACCGCCAGTTTCTCGTCGGACTCGGCATGGACGCCTAGGAGGCCAAGCACAGCGCATCAAGGGAGAGTGTTAGAGGGTGCTGCGTGTGCGCGTGCGTGTGTGCGCCAGTTGTGGGTGCAACGCGTGTGCGTGCGTGCATGCCTCTACGCGTGTGCGGGACTTTGTGGCGGCGTCAAGTGTTCAAGATGAGACGCGCAGATTGCGTGCGCGTGAGAACAAGCGTGTGAGAGTGTGTCCAAGTGCTCAAGCGGCGTGGACATGCGTGTGGATGCATAGGAGCTACATATGTAGGAGTAGGGTGTGCGTGACTTTGTTCATGCCTGTATGGTGCAGTGGTTTAGTGCCGGATTTCTGATCCGAAGGTCGTGGGTTCGAGCTCCCACATGGTTCGCTTTTCTTTTCGGCAACAAGGAAGCGTAGGAAACAGGAAGCAGCTAAACTCACTCACTCAATCTCACTTTTGGTTTTTCTATCTCGGCCCGAAGCCGTCTTTAGTCCTTTCAACCTCCGCAGCTCGTAGCCCAACTTCCTTTTACTACCAGGGTCTGGGGCGTGTATGCGGTTCGCAGAGGGGTTTCGACTCCGAAGTGTGTGTAGGTGGCAGTAGCTACTGGCGGACACAAACCTATGGTCCTGTCACGTGGTCTTTGTTTTACTTGAATTCTTAAAGGTAAAACCACAACTGAATTCGATTGAGCGATTTAGAAATACTTTCCTAGTTGTTCTTGTCCTCGTTGAACACTGTGGCAACTTGTACTCCAATGAACTGTAACAACTAGCATATGCAGTCCGAGCTAGTGGAGTTCACAGCTCGGAAACATGCAGCGGTCCACACATTCAGGAAGCTGGTCATCATACACAGTACACAGTACGTCACGTGCGTTCTGAGCGGTGTCTTATCCTTAAGCCTGCTCACACTCTCCTCCACGCTCGCCCTTGCAAGGGCAAACAATTCATAGGTGCACATTCTCGAGGTAACGCCTGTTTTTGTCGTGGGTGAGTGTCTCATGCTCCTGTGCTGCTGTGACCTCGTGAGATCCATCGAAGAGTAGTTGCATCTTGCCTTGCACTCCAACATCACGTCGGAGGAGGACATTGTCTCCAGACCGATACGTCCAATTCAGATGACTTTGTTTCTCGCTCATTGTGTGTGCGAACCTGTTCCATCTTGCGCTGGTGCTTAGTCGTCCGGTCCATCTGATGAGCAATGCCCACCAACATGTATCAACGTCAATTGTGCCGGTGACGCCTTTAATATGGAGTGGTCCGACGCAGGCAAGGAGAACATCGTGTTGTTCAAGATTTCTGTCCATTCTTCCTGCGTGGAAATCTCTTTTGTTCGCGTCTTCTCCCCGACCACGCGATGTACGCGCTTGCTCTCAATAACTGAGTTGGCCTGTGGGTTCCTGGTCGTCGTCGGGACGTGCTCAATGCTGTAACTGACAAGTAATCCAGTAAACGCCTTCTTAAACTCACTCCCGCCGTCGTAAATGCAGCGTAATGAGCGCGAGTAAATCAGTATCGATCCAACAAATAAATGACTTTATTGCTAGTGGAATCGAGCGCCGGAAGTACCTCGATTAGTCTGGTCGAGGTGTCGATGATAATCGACGCTCTGAATCTCTTTCTGCGGTAGGGTCCGGTCAAGTCGAGGGCTATCTCATACCAGGGTCACAGCTTCATGGATTGGGGTGGCGCTTTGCCATACTTAGTCGTTGGATGCTTTGTCGTCAAGCACACAGCGCAGGCATCCACCAAGGCTCGCACATTCGCTTCCATGCACTTCCAATAGAACATCTGCAAAATGGTGTTTACCATCGTGGTGGTGCCGAGGTGCAATGTTAAATCATGGTACGATTTCACCAATCGCAACCCCAAACAAGTCGATACTAACACTTTTTTTATGACAGGTTCACCTGCACCATCAATTTCCCGCTTGTCGCTGACTTCGAGATTGGTGTCTCGATGTTGTTCCTGTGTAATGGTGCGTACGATGACAATGTTCAACTTGGGATATGTAGTCGTAGCCATGGCAAGTGATGTCTCCTACACTTCATTAGTAGCCAGATCTGTTTCGCCAATTTTGTTTCTATCCTGCTTTTCTTGCATTCTCTCCTCCAGTTTGGAACGACCCGCATCCGAGAAAGGAAACAAGAAAGCGAGTCTGCAATCACATTGCTGCTTCGTGTAATATAGTGTACTGTCGGTCCAAATACTTCAATCTCGAGTCTCCACTGCATCATGTGCACGCCATGGCACTTTGCATTTCTTGGGCCAAAATGCAAACCGTTGGTCGTCTTCAGTGATCACCGCGCCCTGATACTTTGACGCGTCCGTATAAACATGGAACGGACGTCCACTGGCAGGAAAACCCGATAGTACGCACTGTAAAGCGCTGCCTTGACCACCTCAAACGCGGATTGTTCTGGAGTCAACCACCTGAAAGGTTGTGCTGGGGATGTAAGTCGAGTAAGCGGCGCCAACAGTTGCACTCTGCGTGGCAGCATGTCACAGTAAAAGATGATCATGCTCACAAAACGACGATCTTCTACGCGGTGGAACAATGGGGTTGATCGCCGTGATCTTTTTTGAAAGGGCCAACATGTCATTCTCACCAAGCTGATAGCCCAGGTATTTCAGTCTTCAACTTCATGGGGTGAAGAGTGGGTCCAAAGGTACGCAGGCGGTCAAACATCTCCACCAAATGCATAAGATTCTCTTCAAAAGGTTCAACATTACCCCAATATCATCCAGGTGCACGTGCACATCGTCCAGGACACCCAGCACCTAACCCATTGCTTCATCGAATCCATTAAGATGTTTCATCGTGAAGCCCGTCTAGCTCAGTCGGTAGAGCGCAAGACTCTTAATCTTGTGGTCGTGGGTTCGAGCCCCACGGTGGGCGACTGCTTTTGTCTTTTTTGCCTTTTTGGTCCTTTTCGTCCTTTTGGTCTTTTTCGACCTCGGACGTGTGATTTTCTTTGCCGAGTGTCTGCTGCGCCACGTGCGTGTCCATGCAGCGCCTTCTTGTTGCCGTATCGCATGCAGACGTCCCATCCGGCAGTTAGTGTTGCTGGACCCAACGGCGATGGACGCAGGCCAATGGCGATGGACGCAGGCCGTCGGCTTCTGCCGTAAGCGAGTGAGTGGAACGGGACTGCGCGGTCCGCAGGCAGCGTGGGTCCACACGGCGACGCTCAATGGGCGTCTGACATGCGCAGTCAAAAGGAGAAACGACAACGGCGGCATACAGCACGACGGCCAGGGTCCGACTGACCCGAGCCGAGTCGAGCCGAGTCGAGTCGAGTCGAGCGCCGGATGTGACGTCGATAGAAGCGAGGTGCAGTGATCGGTCGAGCGGGTGTAGCATATAGGCATATAGGTGTGGGCATGCGTGGTGAATGGTGTGTGTGCGTGGTGAATGGTGTGTGTGCGTGTTGGTGTGTGTGCGTGTTGGTTGCGTTTGTTTGTTTGATTTTGGTGTGTTGGTGCGTTTGTGTTGTTGTGAAGCCCGTCTAGCTCAGTCGGTAGAGCGCAAGACTCTTAATCTTGTGGTCGTGGGTTCGAGCCCCACGGTGGGCGACTGCTTTTGTCTTTTTTGTCTTTTTGGTCCTTTTCGTCCTTTTGGTCTTTTTCGACCTCGGACGTGTGATTTTCTTTGCCGAGTGTCTGCTGCGCCACGTGCGTGTCCATGCAGCGCCTTCTTGTTGCCGTATCGCATGCAGACGTCCCATCCGGCAGTTAGTGTTGCTGGACCCAACGGCGATGGACGCAGGCCAATGGCGATGGACGCAGGCCGTCGGCTTCTGCCGTAAGCGAGTGAGTGGAACGGGACTGCGCGGTCCGCAGGCAGCGTGGGTCCACACGGCGACGCTCAATGGGCGTCTGACATGCGCAGTCAAAAGGAGAAACGACAACGGCGGCATACAGCACGACGGCCAGGGTCCGACTGACCCGAGTCGAGTCGAGTCGAGTCGAGTCGAGTCGAGCGCCGGATGTGACGTCGATAGAAGCGAGGTGCAGTGATCGGTCGAGCGGGTGTAGCATATAAGCATATAGGTGTGGGCATGCGTGGTGAATGGTGTGTGTGCGTGGTGAATGGTGTGTGTGCGTGTTGGTGTGTGTGCGTGTTGGTTGCGTTTGTTTGTTTGATTTTGGTGTGTTGGTGCGTTTGTGTTGTTGTGAAGCCCGTCTAGCTCAGTCGGTAGAGCGCAAGACTCTTAATCTTGTGGTCGTGGGTTCGAGCCCCACGGTGGGCGACTGCTTTTGTCTTTTTTGTCTTTTTGGTCCTTTTCGTCCTTTTGGTCTTTTTCGACCTCGGACGTGTGATTTTCTTTGCCGAGTGTCTGCTGCGCCACGTGCGTGTCCATGCAGCGCCTTCTTGTTGCCGTATCGCATGCAGACGTCCCATCCGGCAGTTAGTGTTGCTGGACCCAACGGCGATGGACGCAGGCCAATGGCGATGGACGCAGGCCGTCGGCTTCTGCCGTAAGCGAGTGAGTGGAACGGGACTGCGCGGTCCGCAGGCAGCGTGGGTCCACACGGCGACGCTCAATGGGCGTCTGACATGCGCAGTCAAAAGGAGAAACGACAACGGCGGCATACAGCACGACGGCCAGGGTCCGACTGACCCGAGTCGAGTCGAGTCGAGTCGAGTCGAGTCGAGCGCCGGATGTGACGTCGATAGAAGCGAGGTGCAGTGATCGGTCGAGCGGGTGTAGCATATAAGCATATAGGTGTGGGCATGCGTGGTGAATGGTGTGTGTGCGTGGTGAATGGTGTGTGTGCGTGTTGGTGTGTGTGCGTGTTGGTTGCGTTTGTTTGTTTGATTTTGGTGTGTTGGTGCGTTTGTGTTGTTGTGAAGCCCGTCTAGCTCAGTCGGTAGAGCGCAAGACTCTTAATCTTGTGGTCGTGGGTTCGAGCCCCACGGTGGGCGACTGCTTTTGTCTTTTTTGTCTTTTTGGTCCTTTTCGTCCTTTTGGTCTTTTTCGACCTCGGACGTGTGATTTTCTTTGCCGAGTGTCTGCTGCGCCACGTGCGTGTCCATGCAGCGCCTTCTTGTTGCCGTATCGCATGCAGACGTCCCATCCGGCAGTTAGTGTTGCTGGACCCAACGGCGATGGACGCAGGCCAATGGCGATGGACGCAGGCCGTCGGCTTCTGCCGTAAGCGAGTGAGTGGAACGGGACTGCGCGGTCCGCAGGCAGCGTGGGTCCACACGGCGACGCTCAATGGGCGTCTGACATGCGCAGTCAAAAGGAGAAACGACAACGGCGGCATACAGCACGACGGCCAGGGTCCGACTGACCCGAGTCGAGTCGAGTCGAGTCGAGTCGAGTCGAGCGCCGGATGTGACGTCGATAGAAGCGAGGTGCAGTGATCGGTCGAGCGGGTGTAGCATATAAGCATATAGGTGTGGGCATGCGTGGTGAATGGTGTGTGTGCGTGGTGAATGGTGTGTGTGCGTGTTGGTGTGTGTGCGTGTTGGTTGCGTTTGTTTGTTTGATTTTGGTGTGTTGGTGCGTTTGTGTTGTTGTGAAGCCCGTCTAGCTCAGTCGGTAGAGCGCAAGACTCTTAATCTTGTGGTCGTGGGTTCGAGCCCCACGGTGGGCGACTGCTTTTGTCTTTTTTGTCTTTTTGGTCCTTTTCGTCCTTTTGGTCTTTTTCGACCTCGGACGTGTGATTTTCTTTGCCGAGTGTCTGCTGCGCCACGTGCGTGTCCATGCAGCGCCTTCTTGTTGCCGTATCGCATGCAGACGTCCCATCCGGCAGTTAGTGTTGCTGGACCCAACGGCGATGGACGCAGGCCAATGGCGATGGACGCAGGCCGTCGGCTTCTGCCGTAAGCGAGTGAGTGGAACGGGACTGCGCGGTCCGCAGGCAGCGTGGGTCCACACGGCGACGCTCAATGGGCGTCTGACATGCGCAGTCAAAAGGAGAAACGACAACGGCGGCATACAGCACGACGGCCAGGGTCCGACTGACCCGAGT
The DNA here is from genome assembly GCA_031305395.1 of Phytophthora citrophthora. Taxonomy (NCBI): domain Eukaryota; phylum Oomycota; class Peronosporomycetes; order Peronosporales; family Peronosporaceae; genus Phytophthora; species Phytophthora citrophthora. Next base: position 648,718 of record JASMQC010000028.1, read on the forward strand.
CGAGTCGAGTCGAGTCGAGCGCCGGATGTGACGTCGATAGAAGCGAGGTGCAGTGATCGGTCGAGCGGGTGTAGCATATAAGCATATAGGTGTGGGCATGCGTGGTGAATGGTGTGTGTGCGTGGTGAATGGTGTGTGTGCGTGTTGGTGTGTGTGCGTGTTGGTTGCGTTTGTTTGTTTGATTTTGGTGTGTTGGTGCGTTTGTGTTGTTGTGAAGCCCGTCTAGCTCAGTCGGTAGAGCGCAAGACTCTTAATCTTGTGGTCGTGGGTTCGAGCCCCACGGTGGGCGACTGCTTTTGTCTTTTTTGTCTTTTTGGTCCTTTTCGTCCTTTTGGTCTTTTTCGACCTCGGACGTGTGATTTTCTTTGCCGAGTGTCTGCTGCGCCACGTGCGTGTCCATGCAGCGCCTTCTTGTTGCCGTATCGCATGCAGACGTCCCATCCGGCAGTTAGTGTTGCTGGACCCAACGGCGATGGACGCAGGCCAATGGCGATGGACGCAGGCCGTCGGCTTCTGCCGTAAGCGAGTGAGTGGAACGGGACTGCGCGGTCCGCAGGCAGCGTGGGTCCACACGGCGACGCTCAATGGGCGTCTGACATGCGCAGTCAAAAGGAGAAACGACAACGGCGGCATACAGCACGACGGCCAGGGTCCGACTGACCCGAGTCGAGTCGAGTCGAGTCGAGCGCCGGATGTGACGTCGATAGAAGCGAGGTGCAGTGATCGGTCGAGCGGGTGTAGCATATAAGCATATAGGTGTGGGCATGCGTGGTGAATGGTGTGTGTGCGTGGTGAATGGTGTGTGTGCGTGTTGGTGTGTGTGCGTGTTGGTTGCGTTTGTTTGTTTGATTTTGGTGTGTTGGTGCGTTTGTGTTGTTGTGAAGCCCGTCTAGCTCAGTCGGTAGAGCGCAAGACTCTTAATCTTGTGGTCGTGGGTTCGAGCCCCACGGTGGGCGACTGCTTTTGTCTTTTTTGTCTTTTTGGTCCTTTTCGTCCTTTTGGTCTTTTTCGACCTCGGACGTGTGATTTTCTTTGCCGAGTGTCTGCTGCGCCACGTGCGTGTCCATGCAGCGCCTTCTTGTTGCCGTATCGCATGCAGACGTCCCATCCGGCAGTTAGTGTTGCTGGACCCAACGGCGATGGACGCAGGCCAATGGCGATGGACGCAGGCCGTCGGCTTCTGCCGTAAGCGAGTGAGTGGAACGGGACTGCGCGGTCCGCAGGCAGCGTGGGTCCACACGGCGACGCTCAATGGGCGTCTGACATGCGCAGTCAAAAGGAGAAACGACAACGGCGGCATACAGCACGACGGCCAGGGTCCGACTGACCCGAGTCGAGTCGAGTCGAGTCGAGCGCCGGATGTGACGTCGATAGAAGCGAGGTGCAGTGATCGGTCGAGCGGGTGTAGCATATAAGCATATAGGTGTGGGCATGCGTGGTGAATGGTGTGTGTGCGTGGTGAATGGTGTGTGTGCGTGTTGGTGTGTGTGCGTGTTGGTTGCGTTTGTTTGTTTGATTTTGGTGTGTTGGTGCGTTTGTGTTGTTGTGAAGCCCGTCTAGCTCAGTCGGTAGAGCGCAAGACTCTTAATCTTGTGGTCGTGGGTTCGAGCCCCACGGTGGGCGACTGCTTTTGTCTTTTTTGTCTTTTTGGTCCTTTTCGTCCTTTTGGTCTTTTTCGACCTCGGACGTGTGATTTTCTTTGCCGAGTGTCTGCTGCGCCACGTGCGTGTCCATGCAGCGCCTTCTTGTTGCCGTATCGCATGCAGACGTCCCATCCGGCAGTTAGTGTTGCTGGACCCAACGGCGATGGACGCAGGCCAATGGCGATGGACGCAGGCCGTCGGCTTCTGCCGTAAGCGAGTGAGTGGAACGGGACTGCGCGGTCCGCAGGCAGCGTGGGTCCACACGGCGACGCTCAATGGGCGTCTGACATGCGCAGTCAAAAGGAGAAACGACAACGGCGGCATACAGCACGACGGCCAGGGTCCGACTGACCCGAGTCGAGTCGAGTCGAGTCGAGCGCCGGATGTGACGTCGATAGAAGCGAGGTGCAGTGATCGGTCGAGCGGGTGTAGCATATAAGCATATAGGTGTGGGCATGCGTGGTGAATGGTGTGTGTGCGTGGTGAATGGTGTGTGTGCGTGTTGGTGTGTGTGCGTGTTGGTTGCGTTTGTTTGTTTGATTTTGGTGTGTTGGTGCGTTTGTGTTGTTGTGAAGCCCGTCTAGCTCAGTCGGTAGAGCGCAAGACTCTTAATCTTGTGGTCGTGGGTTCGAGCCCCACGGTGGGCGACTGCTTTTGTCTTTTTTGTCTTTTTGGTCCTTTTCGTCCTTTTGGTCTTTTTCGACCTCGGACGTGTGATTTTCTTTGCCGAGTGTCTGCTGCGCCACGTGCGTGTCCATGCAGCGCCTTCTTGTTGCCGTATCGCATGCAGACGTCCCATCCGGCAGTTAGTGTTGCTGGACCCAACGGCGATGGACGCAGGCCAATGGCGATGGACGCAGGCCGTCGGCTTCTGCCGTAAGCGAGTGAGTGGAACGGGACTGCGCGGTCCGCAGGCAGCGTGGGTCCACACGGCGACGCTCAATGGGCGTCTGACATGCGCAGTCAAAAGGAGAAACGACAACGGCGGCATACAGCACGACGGCCAGGGTCCGACTGACCCGAGTCGAGTCGAGTCGAGTCGAGCGCCGGATGTGACGTCGATAGAAGCGAGGTGCAGTGATCGGTCGAGCGGGTGTAGCATATAAGCATATAGGTGTGGGCATGCGTGGTGAATGGTGTGTGTGCGTGGTGAATGGTGTGTGTGCGTGTTGGTGTGTGTGCGTGTTGGTTGCGTTTGTTTGTTTGATTTTGGTGTGTTGGTGCGTTTGTGTTGTTGTGAAGCCCGTCTAGCTCAGTCGGTAGAGCGCAAGACTCTTAATCTTGTGGTCGTGGGTTCGAGCCCCACGGTGGGCGACTGCTTTTGTCTTTTTTGTCTTTTTGGTCCTTTTCGTCCTTTTGGTCTTTTTCGACCTCGGACGTGTGATTTTCTTTGCCGAGTGTCTGCTGCGCCACGTGCGTGTCCATGCAGCGCCTTCTTGTTGCCGTATCGCATGCAGACGTCCCATCCGGCAGTTAGTGTTGCTGGACCCAACGGCGATGGACGCAGGCCAATGGCGATGGACGCAGGCCGTCGGCTTCTGCCGTAAGCGAGTGAGTGGAACGGGACTGCGCGGTCCGCAGGCAGCGTGGGTCCACACGGCGACGCTCAATGGGCGTCTGACATGCGCAGTCAAAAGGAGAAACGACAACGGCGGCATACAGCACGACGGCCAGGGTCCGACTGACCCGAGTCGAGTCGAGTCGAGTCGAGCGCCGGATGTGACGTCGATAGAAGCGAGGTGCAGTGATCGGTCGAGCGGGTGTAGCATATAAGCATATAGGTGTGGGCATGCGTGGTGAATGGTGTGTGTGCGTGGTGAATGGTGTGTGTGCGTGTTGGTGTGTGTGCGTGTTGGTTGCGTTTGTTTGTTTGATTTTGGTGTGTTGGTGCGTTTGTGTTGTTGTGAAGCCCGTCTAGCTCAGTCGGTAGAGCGCAAGACTCTTAATCTTGTGGTCGTGGGTTCGAGCCCCACGGTGGGCGACTGCTTTTGTCTTTTTGGTCTTTTTGGTCCTTTTCGTCCTTTTGGTCTTTTTCGACCTCGGACGTGTGATTTTCTTTGCCGAGTGTCTGCTGCGCCACGTGCGTGTCCATGCAGCGCCTTCTTGTTGCCGTATCGCATGCAGACGTCCCATCCGGCAGTTAGTGTTGCTGGACCCAACGGCGATGGACGCAGGCCAATGGCGATGGACGCAGGCCGTCGGCTTCTGCCGTAAGCGAGTGAGTGGAACGGGACTGCGCGGTCCGCAGGCAGCGTGGGTCCACACGGCGACGCTCAATGGGCGTCTGACATGCGCAGTCAAAAGGAGAAACGACAACGGCGGCATACAGCACGACGGCCAGGGTCCGACTGACCCGAGTCGAGTCGAGTCGAGTCGAGCGCCGGATGTGACGTCGATAGAAGCGAGGTGCAGTGATCGGTCGAGCGGGTGTAGCATATAAGCATATAGGTGTGGGCATGCGTGGTGAATGGTGTGTGTGCGTGGTGAATGGTGTGTGTGCGTGTTGGTGTGTGTGCGTGTTGGTTGCGTTTGTTTGTTTGATTTTGGTGTGTTGGTGCGTTTGTGTTGTTGTGAAGCCCGTCTAGCTCAGTCGGTAGAGCGCAAGACTCTTAATCTTGTGGTCGTGGGTTCGAGCCCCACGGTGGGCGACTGCTTTTGTCTTTTTGGTCTTTTTGGTCCTTTTCGTCCTTTTGGTCTTTTTCGACCTCGGACGTGTGATTTTCTTTGCCGAGTGTCTGCTGCGCCACGTGCGTGTCCATGCAGCGCCTTCTTGTTGCCGTATCGCATGCAGACGTCCCATCCGGCAGTTAGTGTTGCTGGACCCAACGGCGATGGACGCAGGCCAATGGCGATGGACGCAGGCCGTCGGCTTCTGCCGTAAGCGAGTGAGTGGAACGGGACTGCGCGGTCCGCAGGCAGCGTGGGTCCACACGGCGACGCTCAATGGGCGTCTGACATGCGCAGTCAAAAGGAGAAACGACAACGGCGGCATACAGCACGACGGCCAGGGTCCGACTGACCCGAGTCGAGTCGAGTCGAGCGCCGGATGTGACGTCGATAGAAGCGAGGTGCAGTGATCGGTCGAGCGGGTGTAGCATATAAGCATATAGGTGTGGGCATGCGTGGTGAATGGTGTGTGTGCGTGGTGAATGGTGTGTGTGCGTGTTGGTGTGTGTGCGTGTTGGTTGCGTTTGTTTGTTTGATTTTGGTGTGTTGGTGCGTTTGTGTTGTTGTGAAGCCCGTCTAGCTCAGTCGGTAGAGCGCAAGACTCTTAATCTTGTGGTCGTGGGTTCGAGCCCCACGGTGGGCGACTGCTTTTGTCTTTTTGGTCTTTTTGGTCCTTTTCGTCCTTTTGGTCTTTTTCGACCTCGGACGTGTGATTTTCTTTGCCGAGTGTCTGCTGCGCCACGTGCGTGTCCATGCAGCGCCTTCTTGTTGCCGTATCGCATGCAGACGTCCCATCCGGCAGTTAGTGTTGCTGGACCCAACGGCGATGGACGCAGGCCAATGGCGATGGACGCAGGCCGTCGGCTTCTGCCGTAAGCGAGTGAGTGGAACGGGACTGCGCGGTCCGCAGGCAGCGTGGGTCCACACGGCGACGCTCAATGGGCGTCTGACATGCGCAGTCAAAAGGAGAAACGACAACGGCGGCATACAGCACGACGGCCAGGGTCCGACTGACCCGAGTCGAGTCGAGTCGAGTCGAGCGCCGGATGTGACGTCGATAGAAGCGAGGTGCAGTGATCGGTCGAGCGGGTGTAGCATATAAGCATATAGGTGTGGGCATGCGTGGTGAATGGTGTGTGTGCGTGGTGAATGGTGTGTGTGCGTGTTGGTGTGTGTGCGTGTTGGTTGCGTTTGTTTGTTTGATTTTGGTGTGTTGGTGCGTTTGTGTTGTTGTGAAGCCCGTCTAGCTCAGTCGGTAGAGCGCAAGACTCTTAATCTTGTGGTCGTGGGTTCGAGCCCCACGGTGGGCGACTGCTTTTGTCTTTTTGGTCTTTTTGGTCCTTTTCGTCCTTTTGGTCTTTTTCGACCTCGGACGTGTGATTTTCTTTGCCGAGTGTCTGCTGCGCCACGTGCGTGTCCATGCAGCGCCTTCTTGTTGCCGTATCGCATGCAGACGTCCCATCCGGCAGTTAGTGTTGCTGGACCCAACGGCGATGGACGCAGGCCAATGGCGATGGACGCAGGCCGTCGGCTTCTGCCGTAAGCGAGTGAGTGGAACGGGACTGCGCGGTCCGCAGGCAGCGTGGGTCCACACGGCGACGCTCAATGGGCGTCTGACATGCGCAGTCAAAAGGAGAAACGACAACGGCGGCATACAGCACGACGGCCAGGGTCCGACTGACCCGAGTCGAGTCGAGTCGAGTCGAGCGCCGGATGTGACGTCGATAGAAGCGAGGTGCAGTGATCGGTCGAGCGGGTGTAGCATATAAGCATATAGGTGTGGGCATGCGTGGTGAATGGTGTGTGTGCGTGGTGAATGGTGTGTGTGCGTGTTGGTGTGTGTGCGTGTTGGTTGCGTTTGTTTGTTTGATTTTGGTGTGTTGGTGCGTTTGTGTTGTTGTGAAGCCCGTCTAGCTCAGTCGGTAGAGCGCAAGACTCTTAATCTTGTGGTCGTGGGTTCGAGCCCCACGGTGGGCGACTGCTTTTGTCTTTTTGGTCTTTTTGGTCCTTTTCGTCCTTTTGGTCTTTTTCGACCTCGGACGTGTGATTTTCTTTGCCGAGTGTCTGCTGCGCCACGTGCGTGTCCATGCAGCGCCTTCTTGTTGCCGTATCGCATGCAGACGTCCCATCCGGCAGTTAGTGTTGCTGGACCCAACGGCGATGGACGCAGGCCAATGGCGATGGACGCAGGCCGTCGGCTTCTGCCGTAAGCGAGTGAGTGGAACGGGACTGCGCGGTCCGCAGGCAGCGTGGGTCCACACGGCGACGCTCAATGGGCGTCTGACATGCGCAGTCAAAAGGAGAAACGACAACGGCGGCATACAGCACGACGGCCAGGGTCCGACTGACCCGAGTCGAGTCGAGTCGAGTCGAGTCGAGTCCGGATGTGACGTCGATAGAAGCGAGGTGCAGTGATCGGTCGAGCGGGTGTAGCATATAAGCATATAGGTGTGGGCATGCGTGGTGAATGGTGTGTGTGCGTGGTGAATGGTGTGTGTGCGTGTTGGTGTGTGTGCGTGTTGGTTGCGTTTGTTTGTTTGATTTTGGTGTGTTGGTGCGTTTGTGTTGTTGTGAAGCCCGTCTAGCTCAGTCGGTAGAGCGCAAGACTCTTAATCTTGTGGTCGTGGGTTCGAGCCCCACGGTGGGCGACTGCTTTTGTCTTTTTGGTCTTTTTGGTCCTTTTCGTCCTTTTGGTCTTTTTCGACCTCGGACGTGTGATTTTCTTTGCCGAGTGTCTGCTGCGCCACGTGCGTGTCCATGCAGCGCCTTCTTGTTGCCGTATCGCATGCAGACGTCCCATCCGGCAGTTAGTGTTGCTGGACCCAACGGCGATGGACGCAGGCCAATGGCGATGGACGCAGGCCGTCGGCTTCTGCCGTAAGCGAGTGAGTGGAACGGGACTGCGCGGTCCGCAGGCAGCGTGGGTCCACACGGCGACGCTCAATGGGCGTCTGACATGCGCAGTCAAAAGGAGAAACGACAACGGCGGCATACAGCACGACGGCCAGGGTCCGACTGACCCGAGTCGAGTCGAGTCGAGTCGAGCGCCGGATGTGACGTCGATAGAAGCGAGGTGCAGTGATCGGTCGAGCGGGTGTAGCATATAAGCATATAGGTGTGGGCATGCGTGGTGAATGGTGTGTGTGCGTGGTGAATGGTGTGTGTGCGTGTTGGTGTGTGTGCGTGTTGGTTGCGTTTGTTTGTTTGATTTTGGTGTGTTGGTGCGTTTGTGTTGTTGTGAAGCCCGTCTAGCTCAGTCGGTAGAGCGCAAGACTCTTAATCTTGTGGTCGTGGGTTCGAGCCCCACGGTGGGCGACTGCTTTTGTCTTTTTGGTCTTTTTGGTCCTTTTCGTCCTTTTGGTCTTTTTCGACCTCGGACGTGTGATTTTCTTTGCCGAGTGTCTGCTGCGCCACGTGCGTGTCCATGCAGCGCCTTCTTGTTGCCGTATCGCATGCAGACGTCCCATCCGGCAGTTAGTGTTGCTGGACCCAACGGCGATGGACGCAGGCCAATGGCGATGGACGCAGGCCGTCGGCTTCTGCCGTAAGCGAGTGAGTGGAACGGGACTGCGCGGTCCGCAGGCAGCGTGGGTCCACACGGCGACGCTCAATGGGCGTCTGACATGCGCAGTCAAAAGGAGAAACGACAACGGCGGCATACAGCACGACGGCCAGGGTCCGACTGACCCGAGTCGAGTCGAGTCGAGTCGAGCGCCGGATGTGACGTCGATAGAAGCGAGGTGCAGTGATCGGTCGAGCGGGTGTAGCATATAAGCATATAGGTGTGGGCATGCGTGGTGAATGGTGTGTGTGCGTGGTGAATGGTGTGTGTGCGTGTTGGTGTGTGTGCGTGTTGGTTGCGTTTGTTTGTTTGATTTTGGTGTGTTGGTGCGTTTGTGTTGTTGTGAAGCCCGTCTAGCTCAGTCGGTAGAGCGCAAGACTCTTAATCTTGTGGTCGTGGGTTCGAGCCCCACGGTGGGCGACTGCTTTTGTCTTTTTGGTCTTTTTGGTCCTTTTCGTCCTTTTGGTCTTTTTCGACCTCGGACGTGTGATTTTCTTTGCCGAGTGTCTGCTGCGCCACGTGCGTGTCCATGCAGCGCCTTCTTGTTGCCGTATCGCATGCAGACGTCCCATCCGGCAGTTAGTGTTGCTGGACCCAACGGCGATGGACGCAGGCCAATGGCGATGGACGCAGGCCGTCGGCTTCTGCCGTAAGCGAGTGAGTGGAACGGGACTGCGCGGTCCGCAGGCAGCGTGGGTCCACACGGCGACGCTCAATGGGCGTCTGACATGCGCAGTCAAAAGGAGAAACGACAACGGCGGCATACAGCACGACGGCCAGGGTCCGACTGACCCGAGTCGAGTCGAGTCGAGTCGAGCGCGAGTCGGATGTGACGTCGATAGAAGCGAGGTGCAGTGATCGGTCGAGCGGGTGTAGCATATAAGCATATAGGTGTGGGCATGCGTGGTGAATGGTGTGTGTGCGTGGTGAATGGTGTGTGTGCGTGTTGGTGTGTGTGCGTGTTGGTTGCGTTTGTTTGTTTGATTTTGGTGTGTTGGTGCGTTTGTGTTGTTGTGAAGCCCGTCTAGCTCAGTCGGTAGAGCGCAAGACTCTTAATCTTGTGGTCGTGGGTTCGAGCCCCACGGTGGGCGACTGCTTTTGTCTTTTTGGTCTTTTTGGTCCTTTTCGTCCTTTTGGTCTTTTTCGACCTCGGACGTGTGATTTTCTTTGCCGAGTGTCTGCTGCGCCACGTGCGTGTCCATGCAGCGCCTTCTTGTTGCCGTATCGCATGCAGACGTCCCATCCGGCAGTTAGTGTTGCTGGACCCAACGGCGATGGACGCAGGCCAATGGCGATGGACGCAGGCCGTCGGCTTCTGCCGTAAGCGAGTGAGTGGAACGGGACTGCGCGGTCCGCAGGCAGCGTGGGTCCACACGGCGACGCTCAATGGGCGTCTGACATGCGCAGTCAAAAGGAGAAACGACAACGGCGGCATACAGCACGACGGCCAGGGTCCGACTGACCCGAGTCGAGTCGAGTCGAGTCGAGCGCCGGATGTGACGTCGATAGAAGCGAGGTGCAGTGATCGGTCGAGCGGGTGTAGCATATAGGCATATAGGTGTGGGCATGCGTGGTGAATGGTGTGTGTGCGTGGTGAATGGTGTGTGTGCGTGTTGGTGTGTGTGCGTGTTGGTTGCGTTTGTTTGTTTGATTTTGGTGTGTTGGTGCGTTTGTGTTGTTGTGAAGCCCGTCTAGCTCAGTCGGTAGAGCGCAAGACTCTTAATCTTGTGGTCGTGGGTTCGAGCCCCACGGTGGGCGACTGCTTTTGTCTTTTTTGTCTTTTTGGTCCTTTTCGTCCTTTTGGTCTTTTTCGACCTCGGACGTGTGATTTTCTTTGCCGAGTGTCTGCTGCGCCACGTGCGTGTCCATGCAGCGCCTTCTTGTTGCCGTATCGCATGCAGACGTCCCATCCGGCAGTTAGTGTTGCTGGACCCAACGGCGATGGACGCAGGCCAATGGCGATGGACGCAGGCCGTCGGCTTCTGCCGTAAGCGAGTGAGTGGAACGGGACTGCGCGGTCCGCAGGCAGCGTGGGTCCACACGGCGACGCTCAATGGGCGTCTGACATGCGCAGTCAAAAGGAGAAACGACAACGGCGGCATACAGCACGACGGCCAGGGTCCGACTGACCCGAGTCGAGTCGAGTCGAGTCGAGCGCCGGATGTGACGTCGATAGAAGCGAGGTGCAGTGATCGGTCGAGCGGGTGTAGCATATAGGCATATAGGTGTGGGCATGCGTGGTGAATGGTGTGTGTGCGTGGTGAATGGTGTGTGTGCGTGTTGGTGTGTGTGCGTGGTGTGTGTTGTTGGTTGCGTTTGTTTGTTTGATTTTGGTGTGTTGGTGCGTTTGTGTTGTTGTGAAGCCCGTCTAGCTCAGTCGGTAGAGCGCAAGACTCTTAATCTTGTGGTCGTGGGTTCGAGCCCCACGGTGGGCGACTGCTTTTGTCTTTTTTGTCTTTTTGGTCCTTTTCGTCCTTTTGGTCTTTTTCGACCTCGGACGTGTGATTTTCTTTGCCGAGTGTCTGCTGCGCCACGTGCGTGTCCATGCAGCGCCTTCTTGTTGCCGTATCGCATGCAGACGTCCCATCCGGCAGTTAGTGTTGCTGGACCCAACGGCGATGGACGCAGGCCAATGGCGATGGACGCAGGCCGTCGGCTTCTGCCGTAAGCGAGTGAGTGGAACGGGACTGCGCGGTCCGCAGGCAGCGTGGGTCCACACGGCGACGCTCAATGGGCGTCTGACATGCGCAGTCAAAAGGAGAAACGACAACGGCGGCATACAGCACGACGGCCAGGGTCCGACTGACCCGAGTCGAGTCGAGTCGAGTCGAGCGCCGGATGTGACGTCGATAGAAGCGAGGTGCAGTGATCGGTCGAGCGGGTGTAGCATATAGGCATATAGGTGTGGGCATGCGTGGTGAATGGTGTGTGTGCGTGGTGAATGGTGTGTGTGCGTGTTGGTGTGTGTGCGTGTTGGTTGCGTTTGTTTGTTTGATTTTGGTGTGTTGGTGCGTTTGTGTTGTTGTGAAGCCCGTCTAGCTCAGTCGGTAGAGCGCAAGACTCTTAATCTTGTGGTCGTGGGTTCGAGCCCCACGGTGGGCGACTGCTTTTGTCTTTTTGGTCTTTTTGGTCCTTTTCGTCCTTTTGGTCTTTTTCGACCTCGGACGTGTGATTTTCTTTGCCGAGTGTCTGCTGCGCCACGTGCGTGTCCATGCAGCGCCTTCTTGTTGCCGTATCGCATGCAGACGTCCCATCCGGCAGTTAGTGTTGCTGGACCCAACGGCGATGGACGCAGGCCAATGGCGATGGACGCAGGCCGTCGGCTTCTGCCGTAAGCGAGTGAGTGGAACGGGACTGCGCGGTCCGCAGGCAGCGTGGGTCCACACGGCGACGCTCAATGGGCGTCTGACATGCGCAGTCAAAAGGAGAAACGACAACGGCGGCATACAGCACGACGGCCAGGGTCCGACTGACCCGAGTCGAGTCGAGTCGAGTCGAGTCGAGCGCCGGATGTGACGTCGATAGAAGCGAGGTGCAGTGATCGGTCGAGCGGGTGTAGCATATAGGCATATAGGTGTGGGCATGCGTGGTGAATGGTGTGTGTGCGTGGTGAATGGTGTGTGTGCGTGTTGGTGTGTGTGCGTGTTGGTTGCGTTTGTTTGTTTGATTTTGGTGTGTTGGTGCGTTTGTGTTGTTGTGAAGCCCGTCTAGCTCAGTCGGTAGAGCGCAAGACTCTTAATCTTGTGGTCGTGGGTTCGAGCCCCACGGTGGGCGACTGCTTTTGTCTTTTTTGTCTTTTTGGTCCTTTTCGTCCTTTTGGTCTTTTTCGACCTCGGACGTGTGATTTTCTTTGCCGAGTGTCTGCTGCGCCACGTGCGTGTCCATGCAGCGCCTTCTTGTTGCCGTATCGCATGCAGACGTCCCATCCGGCAGTTAGTGTTGCTGGACCCAACGGCGATGGACGCAGGCCAATGGCGATGGACGCAGGCCGTCGGCTTCTGCCGTAAGCGAGTGAGTGGAACGGGACTGCGCGGTCCGCAGGCAGCGTGGGTCCACACGGCGACGCTCAATGGGCGTCTGACATGCGCAGTCAAAAGGAGAAACGACAACGGCGGCATACAGCACGACGGCCAGGGTCCGACTGACCCGAGTCCCGAGTCGAGTCGAGTCGAGTCGAGCGCCGGATGTGACGTCGATAGAAGCGAGGTGCAGTGATCGGTCGAGCGGGTGTAGCATATAGGCATATAGGTGTGGGCATGCGTGGTGAATGGTGTGTGTGCGTGGTGAATGGTGTGTGTGCGTGTTGGTGTGTGTGCGTGTTGGTTGCGTTTGTTTGTTTGATTTTGGTGTGTTGGTGCGTTTGTGTTGTTGTGAAGCCCGTCTAGCTCAGTCGGTAGAGCGCAAGACTCTTAATCTTGTGGTCGTGGGTTCGAGCCCCACGGTGGGCGACTGCTTTTGTCTTTTTTGTCTTTTTGGTCCTTTTCGTCCTTTTGGTCTTTTTCGACCTCGGACGTGTGATTTTCTTTGCCGAGTGTCTGCTGCGCCACGTGCGTGTCCATGCAGCGCCTTCTTGTTGCCGTATCGCATGCAGACGTCCCATCCGGCAGTTAGTGTTGCTGGACCCAACGGCGATGGACGCAGGCCAATGGCGATGGACGCAGGCCGTCGGCTTCTGCCGTAAGCGAGTGAGTGGAACGGGACTGCGCGGTCCGCAGGCAGCGTGGGTCCACACGGCGACGCTCAATGGGCGTCTGACATGCGCAGTCAAAAGGAGAAACGACAACGGCGGCATACAGCACGACGGCCAGGGTCCGACTGACCCGAGTCCGAGTCGAGTCGAGTCGAGTCGAGCGCCGGATGTGACGTCGATAGAAGCGAGGTGCAGTGATCGGTCGAGCGGGTGTAGCATATAGGCATATAGGTGTGGGCATGCGTGGTGAATGGTGTGTGTGCGTGGTGAATGGTGTGTGTGCGTGTTGGTGTGTGTGCGTGTTGGTTGCGTTTGTTTGTTTGATTTTGGTGTGTTGGTGCGTTTGTGTTGTTGTGAAGCCCGTCTAGCTCAGTCGGTAGAGCGCAAGACTCTTAATCTTGTGGTCGTGGGTTCGAGCCCCACGGTGGGCGACTGCTTTTGTCTTTTTTGTCTTTTTGGTCCTTTTCGTCCTTTTGGTCTTTTTCGACCTCGGACGTGTGATTTTCTTTGCCGAGTGTCTGCTGCGCCACGTGCGTGTCCATGCAGCGCCTTCTTGTTGCCGTATCGCATGCAGACGTCCCATCCGGCAGTTAGTGTTGCTGGACCCAACGGCGATGGACGCAGGCCAATGGCGATGGACGCAGGCCGTCGGCTTCTGCCGTAAGCGAGTGAGTGGAACGGGACTGCGCGGTCCGCAGGCAGCGTGGGTCCACACGGCGACGCTCAATGGGCGTCTGACATGCGCAGTCAAAAGGAGAAACGACAACGGCGGCATACAGCACGACGGCCAGGGTCCGACTGACCCGAGTCGAGTCGAGTCGAGTCGAGTCGAGCGCCGGATGTGACGTCGATAGAAGCGAGGTGCAGTGATCGGTCGAGCGGGTGTAGCATATAGGCATATAGGTGTGGGCATGCGTGGTGAATGGTGTGTGTGCGTGGTGAATGGTGTGTGTGCGTGTTGGTGTGTGTGCGTGTTGGTTGCGTTTGTTTGTTTGATTTTGGTGTGTTGGTGCGTTTGTGTTGTTGTGAAGCCCGTCTAGCTCAGTCGGTAGAGCGCAAGACTCTTAATCTTGTGGTCGTGGGTTCGAGCCCCACGGTGGGCGACTGCTTTTGTCTTTTTTGTCTTTTTGGTCCTTTTCGTCCTTTTGGTCTTTTTCGACCTCGGACGTGTGATTTTCTTTGCCGAGTGTCTGCTGCGCCACGTGCGTGTCCATGCAGCGCCTTCTTGTTGCCGTATCGCATGCAGACGTCCCATCCGGCAGTTAGTGTTGCTGGACCCAACGGCGATGGACGCAGGCCAATGGCGATGGACGCAGGCCGTCGGCTTCTGCCGTAAGCGAGTGAGTGGAACGGGACTGCGCGGTCCGCAGGCAGCGTGGGTCCACACGGCGACGCTCAATGGGCGTCTGACATGCGCAGTCAAAAGGAGAAACGACAACGGCGGCATACAGCACGACGGCCAGGGTCCGACTGACCCGAGTCGAGTCGAGTCGAGTCGAGTCGAGCGCCGGATGTGACGTCGATAGAAGCGAGGTGCAGTGATCGGTCGAGCGGGTGTAGCATATAGGCATATAGGTGTGGGCATGCGTGGTGAATGGTGTGTGTGCGTGGTGAATGGTGTGTGTGCGTGTTGGTGTGTGTGCGTGTTGGTTGCGTTTGTTTGTTTGATTTTGGTGTGTTGGTGCGTTTGTGTTGTTGTGAAGCCCGTCTAGCTCAGTCGGTAGAGCGCAAGACTCTTAATCTTGTGGTCGTGGGTTCGAGCCCCACGGTGGGCGACTGCTTTTGTCTTTTTTGTCTTTTTGGTCCTTTTCGTCCTTTTGGTCTTTTTCGACCTCGGACGTGTGATTTTCTTTGCCGAGTGTCTGCTGCGCCACGTGCGTGTCCATGCAGCGCCTTCTTGTTGCCGTATCGCATGCAGACGTCCCATCCGGCAGTTAGTGTTGCTGGACCCAACGGCGATGGACGCAGGCCAATGGCGATGGACGCAGGCCGTCGGCTTCTGCCGTAAGCGAGTGAGTGGAACGGGACTGCGCGGTCCGCAGGCAGCGTGGGTCCACACGGCGACGCTCAATGGGCGTCTGACATGCGCAGTCAAAAGGAGAAACGACAACGGCGGCATACAGCACGACGGCCAGGGTCCGACTGACCGAGTCCCGAGTCGAGTCGAGTCGAGTCGAGCGCCGGATGTGACGTCGATAGAAGCGAGGTGCAGTGATCGGTCGAGCGGGTGTAGCATATAGGCATATAGGTGTGGGCATGCGTGGTGAATGGTGTGTGTGCGTGGTGAATGGTGTGTGTGCGTGTTGGTGTGTGTGCGTGTTGGTTGCGTTTGTTTGTTTGATTTTGGTGTGTTGGTGCGTTTGTGTTGTTGTGAAGCCCGTCTAGCTCAGTCGGTAGAGCGCAAGACTCTTAATCTTGTGGTCGTGGGTTCGAGCCCCACGGTGGGCGACTGCTTTTGTCTTTTTTGTCTTTTTGGTCCTTTTCGTCCTTTTGGTCTTTTTCGACCTCGGACGTGTGATTTTCTTTGCCGAGTGTCTGCTGCGCCACGTGCGTGTCCATGCAGCGCCTTCTTGTTGCCGTATCGCATGCAGACGTCCCATCCGGCAGTTAGTGTTGCTGGACCCAACGGCGATGGACGCAGGCCAATGGCGATGGACGCAGGCCGTCGGCTTCTGCCGTAAGCGAGTGAGTGGAACGGGACTGCGCGGTCCGCAGGCAGCGTGGGTCCACACGGCGACGCTCAATGGGCGTCTGACATGCGCAGTCAAAAGGAGAAACGACAACGGCGGCATACAGCACGACGGCCAGGGTCCGACTGACCCGAGTCGAGTCGAGTCGAGTCGAGCGCCGGATGTGACGTCGATAGAAGCGAGGTGCAGTGATCGGTCGAGCGGGTGTAGCATATAGGCATATAGGTGTGGGCATGCGTGGTGAATGGTGTGTGTGCGTGGTGAATGGTGTGTGTGCGTGTTGGTGTGTGTGCGTGTTGGTTGCGTTTGTTTGTTTGATTTTGGTGTGTTGGTGCGTTTGTGTTGTTGTGAAGCCCGTCTAGCTCAGTCGGTAGAGCGCAAGACTCTTAATCTTGTGGTCGTGGGTTCGAGCCCCACGGTGGGCGACTGCTTTTGTCTTTTTTGTCTTTTTGGTCCTTTTCGTCCTTTTGGTCTTTTTCGACCTCGGACGTGTGATTTTCTTTGCCGAGTGTCTGCTGCGCCACGTGCGTGTCCATGCAGCGCCTTCTTGTTGCCGTATCGCATGCAGACGTCCCATCCGGCAGTTAGTGTTGCTGGACCCAACGGCGATGGACGCAGGCCAATGGCGATGGACGCAGGCCGTCGGCTTCTGCCGTAAGCGAGTGAGTGGAACGGGACTGCGCGGTCCGCAGGCAGCGTGGGTCCACACGGCGACGCTCAATGGGCGTCTGACATGCGCAGTCAAAAGGAGAAACGACAACGGCGGCATACAGCACGACGGCCAGGGTCCGACTGACCCGAGTCGAGTCGAGTCGAGTCGAGTCGAGCGCCGGATGTGACGTCGATAGAAGCGAGGTGCAGTGATCGGTCGAGCGGGTGTAGCATATAGGCATATAGGTGTGGGCATGCGTGGTGAATGGTGTGTGTGCGTGGTGAATGGTGTGTGTGCGTGTTGGTGTGTGTGCGTGTTGGTTGCGTTTGTTTGTTTGATTTTGGTGTGTTGGTGCGTTTGTGTTGTTGTGAAGCCCGTCTAGCTCAGTCGGTAGAGCGCAAGACTCTTAATCTTGTGGTCGTGGGTTCGAGCCCCACGGTGGGCGACTGCTTTTGTCTTTTTTGTCTTTTTGGTCCTTTTCGTCCTTTTGGTCTTTTTCGACCTCGGACGTGTGATTTTCTTTGCCGAGTGTCTGCTGCGCCACGTGCGTGTCCATGCAGCG
This sequence comes from Phytophthora citrophthora, assembly GCA_031305395.1. Taxonomy (NCBI): domain Eukaryota; phylum Oomycota; class Peronosporomycetes; order Peronosporales; family Peronosporaceae; genus Phytophthora; species Phytophthora citrophthora. The sequence goes on from JASMQC010000028.1 coordinate 665,184, forward strand.
CCTTCTTGTTGCCGTATCGCATGCAGACGTCCCATCCGGCAGTTAGTGTTGCTGGACCCAACGGCGATGGACGCAGGCCAATGGCGATGGACGCAGGCCGTCGGCTTCTGCCGTAAGCGAGTGAGTGGAACGGGACTGCGCGGTCCGCAGGCAGCGTGGGTCCACACGGCGACGCTCAATGGGCGTCTGACATGCGCAGTCAAAAGGAGAAACGACAACGGCGGCATACAGCACGACGGCCAGGGTCCGACTGACCCGAGTCGAGTCGAGTCGAGTCGAGCGCCGGATGTGACGTCGATAGAAGCGAGGTGCAGTGATCGGTCGAGCGGGTGTAGCATATAGGCATATAGGTGTGGGCATGCGTGGTGAATGGTGTGTGTGCGTGGTGAATGGTGTGTGTGCGTGTTGGTGTGTGTGCGTGTTGGTTGCGTTTGTTTGTTTGATTTTGGTGTGTTGGTGCGTTTGTGTTGTTGTGAAGCCCGTCTAGCTCAGTCGGTAGAGCGCAAGACTCTTAATCTTGTGGTCGTGGGTTCGAGCCCCACGGTGGGCGACTGCTTTTGTCTTTTTTGTCTTTTTGGTCCTTTTCGTCCTTTTGGTCTTTTTCGACCTCGGACGTGTGATTTTCTTTGCCGAGTGTCTGCTGCGCCACGTGCGTGTCCATGCAGCGCCTTCTTGTTGCCGTATCGCATGCAGACGTCCCATCCGGCAGTTAGTGTTGCTGGACCCAACGGCGATGGACGCAGGCCAATGGCGATGGACGCAGGCCGTCGGCTTCTGCCGTAAGCGAGTGAGTGGAACGGGACTGCGCGGTCCGCAGGCAGCGTGGGTCCACACGGCGACGCTCAATGGGCGTCTGACATGCGCAGTCAAAAGGAGAAACGACAACGGCGGCATACAGCACGACGGCCAGGGTCCGACTGACCGAGTCGAGTCGAGTCGAGTCGAGTCGAGTCGAGCGCCGGATGTGACGTCGATAGAAGCGAGGTGCAGTGATCGGTCGAGCGGGTGTAGCATATAGGCATATAGGTGTGGGCATGCGTGGTGAATGGTGTGTGTGCGTGGTGAATGGTGTGTGTGCGTGTTGGTGTGTGTGCGTGTTGGTTGCGTTTGTTTGTTTGATTTTGGTGTGTTGGTGCGTTTGTGTTGTTGTGAAGCCCGTCTAGCTCAGTCGGTAGAGCGCAAGACTCTTAATCTTGTGGTCGTGGGTTCGAGCCCCACGGTGGGCGACTGCTTTTGTCTTTTTGTCTTTTTGGTCCTTTTCGTCCTTTTGGTCTTTTTCGACCTCGGACGTGTGATTTTCTTTGCCGAGTGTCTGCTGCGCCACGTGCGTGTCCATGCAGCGCCTTCTTGTTGCCGTATCGCATGCAGACGTCCCATCCGGCAGTTAGTGTTGCTGGACCCAACGGCGATGGACGCAGGCCAATGGCGATGGACGCAGGCCGTCGGCTTCTGCCGTAAGCGAGTGAGTGGAACGGGACTGCGCGGTCCGCAGGCAGCGTGGGTCCACACGGCGACGCTCAATGGGCGTCTGACATGCGCAGTCAAAAGGAGAAACGACAACGGCGGCATACAGCACGACGGCCAGGGTCCGACTGACCCGAGTCGAGTCGAGTCGAGTCGAGTCGAGTCGAGCGCCGGATGTGACGTCGATAGAAGCGAGGTGCAGTGATCGGTCGAGCGGGTGTAGCATATAGGCATATAGGTGTGGGCATGCGTGGTGAATGGTGTGTGTGCGTGGTGAATGGTGTGTGTGCGTGTTGGTGTGTGTGCGTGTTGGTTGCGTTTGTTTGTTTGATTTTGGTGTGTTGGTGCGTTTGTGTTGTTGTGAAGCCCG